>OZ018324.1:9849335-10449335 GCA_963969495.1 Ceratothoa steindachneri
GGGTATTCTCGTTTTCCGTTTGCATTTGTCTGTCAGAACATGACTACTCGTACTATAATCCATTGTCTAAATCAAATTTTTGCGATATTTGGTATGCCTTCCTACCTGCATTCTGATCGCGGATCCTCGTTTATGGCCAAGGAGCTACGTGAATTCTTGCACAATCTAGGCATCACCACTAGTCGAACGACACCTTATAATCCTCGAGGGAATGGGCAGTGTGAGAGGTATAATGCTATAATCTGGAAGCACATAACCCTTGCTCTGGCATCCAAGAACCTTCAAGAATGTCAATGGGAAACAGTGCTGCCTAACGCCCTTCATTCTATTAGATCTCTGCTCTCCATAGCCACAATGCTACGCCACATGAGAGGCTCTTCTCGTACTAGCGTCGATCTCCCAGTTGCCAACTTGGTTATCTGTTCCTGGACCCATCTTACTACGACGCTACGTTCGCGCCAGTAAATATGAACCTCTCGTTGATGAGGTCCAATTGTTAGAGGCAAACCCACAATACGCTCATGAGTAAGATTTGCCGATGGACGCGAGTCAACGATATGAGTGCATGACTTGGCTCCGACTGATAACGTATCATGATAGGAGAGGCAAGAGGATCTCAAACGTCGATCCTTCTACAGAGACTGGTTTGGTGGAGATTCTTCTGGTACCTACTGTCGATTCATCTGAGTTGAATTCTAGCAATGCTGCAGGTGATCAGAGTATATTCATCAAGGAAGGAGATATGAAGGTGGATTCTCTTCCGGCCCGGGTATCTGGTGCTCCAGCTAATCTCCAACGTAGGGATGAACCCTCCACCCCTGCGCATGCTGGCCCGGAACTGCGCCATTCTACGCGGGAACGCCGCAAGCCTCTTCGCTATATAGAACAATGATTCTTCAAGGGAGGGGAGAATGTGGTGATCTAAGCTTCATCTAACCTTATATGTATAATTGCCTAATGGGTTACACTACATTATTTTGTTTACTTAACCTGATTAGAATGGGTATGTTTACTTATATTGTTTCTCTAAGTTAGTTAAATAAAACCTAAGGAAAGGTATTGACGCTTTATTATGATTACCACACAACTAAGAACGAACATCAATTACTACAACTCAAAAGAATCTTAGAATCCCATTTCCGTTCTCAAATTCACATACGAGTTGAGTGTAAACGGCCATATTTCCTTCTTGGATGTAGACGTAAAACAGAACAGCGACGGAAAATATATCACCACCATCTATCGAAAAGGAACAGACGGCGGTCGATGCCTTAACTCCAAAACTGAGTGCGCCGAGAAATATAAAAAATCGGTAATGATCTCATAAATAAGAAGAGCTATCAAGAGCTGCTCAGCGTGAAACGCAATGGATGAAGAATTTCGACGATCCAAACAAATCCTAATAGACAACAACTACTCCAATAGAGAATCTGCTAAATTACAGAAAAAAAATCTCAACTCAAAGTTTGAGATAGAAGAGGAAAAAAGAAAATTAATACCACTCTACTATAAGAACCAAATGACGGATGCCTACAAAACAGACGAACGAATATTAGAAAGCATCATAAAAAATAACACTATCTCCCAAAAAAGACAACAAGTTCTCTCTACGAATATATTATAAAAACAAAATGTCAGTAATTTACTAATGAAAAACAACATCCGTGAAAAAGAATCCATCTTAAAGACTACAAATGTGGTTTACAAATTTGAATGCCTCCATGAGGACTGAAAGTCTTACCCAAACAACCAGAGGTGGGCGCCGATACCAAATTTTCGAAATTGCTATCCCCTACCCCGCTACTGCTACTAGTGCTACCTGCTCAAAATCGCGAAACCGCTACCCAGAACGCTATCGCTACTTTTTATTGTAAAGCGCTGCCCCCCTCCCCAACAGCTTTTCATTGGTTTTTGATAAATTTCAAGGAAAACTACTGTATATTACATCCAAAATTAGCAGTTTTATTGTAAAGAACCTTAAAATAGGTAGCAGTAGCGGTTTTAAACTTTTTTATTCCGCTACCCACTACGCTACTTTTTGCTTATAGAAAATGATTCCGCTACTCCGCTACCATTTAGAGAGTCCGCAAGTAGTGGGGTAGCGGACTAATATAGCGGACGCCAAACTCTGCAAACAACCAATATATAAGTATGACCACCACTAGCATAAGCCAACGCCTAACAATGCACTTGCAGGAAGGAGGAATCAAAACACACTACAATGAACAAATAACAACAAAAATCCTTGTTGAAAACACTACCATTCTCAGAAAAAAACTCAGAGATCCACCGCCTGAAGATTATGAGGCTCTTCTCACCAAAGAGATGGGCCCGAACCTGAACACACAGCGAACCAGCTCGGAGCGGTTATTGTGCCTTTTCTGCCGAAAGAAAAGTGAACCGTACTCTGACTCCGACCTATAAAAGGCATCAAAGAACGAAGACGAAATTTACAAAATTGGACGGATGAACATTCAACTATCATGCATCGCTGATATAAAGCACTTGCTTTGCTTAGTAAAGGACTCTGAGCACCGCTGACAGAGAAAACAGTTTAACTGGAAGTCCTGTGGTGAATTTCATTTCACCTTTATGAAAGAGATTTTAATAATGCATTTTTCATCGGGAAATTCATAATCAAATGAGGACTTAAAAACCTCGCCTTTCCCGTCCATTGACCTGCGTAGGAACCTGCCTCAGATGTCTGCCATTCATTAATTTCGTCTTAACTATTCCGCCCACTTGGATTGACATAATTAAGGGCTTACGTGAAAACTGGTTTGAGGATTAGCCCGCAGCGGAAGCGTAAGTCAGAAATTTTCTCTAAATCGGAACTTAACTGCAACTCTCGGGTGGGGGAGAAATCCCCATCATCCGAGACACCCGGCCAGAATCATAGAGGGAAGTAGCACCCGTCTTTATGTAGTTGGAAACGGATTTGACGTAACTACCCAAAAGAAGGTGGCACCAAGGTAGCGACAGTTGATTCGGCTGCTACTTCCATCAAGTCTACCATGTCATCCCTTGCGAGGTTTCCATTCGGGACCCATCCCATTCATCCATAGTCACCCATCATCCTGATAGCGGGGGACCAACTGGTAAATGGACGGGAGCGTTTACATCAATTTCGGAACTCACCGTTACCCCTTATACCACCCATTTCAAATCTTTTCCTCCCCAAATTCCAAATTAATTACACTTTGGTCTCAGAGAAGATAAAAACGAAGAGGACATAGTAAAAGGGCAAGAAAGACCATGGAGACCATCACTAAGAGGGTCCACCTCAGGACCATTCAAGGAACAAAGGCCGCCGAGAAAAGAAATTATGTGAAACACTCTACCTCGAACTAAAGGTAGCCCTCGTAAAACTGAAGAAGCAGCCACCATACTCAAAAACATAGGACTAGAGGCTAAGACCCCCGCCCCCTCATAAGTAGCAGCAAACGGCAGTGTCATATGCCGCAAAGTGTATAGTTGTGTCGGCGAAAACTCACCTGAAGAACTCAAGGAGAAAATCACGAGGCGCAACCTGTAGGCAAAAGTTTGCGAAATCGTCAAATTCCGCGAACAAACCCACATGTTCAAGATAACTTTTTCTACCACTGACATGGTCAGAAAAGTGACGACGGACGGGCTCCAGGTATTTAACATGAGGATATCAGGAGAGAATATACAACAGGAGAAGTTTAATAGCATACAAATGTGCTTTGTATGCTATAAACTGGAAAATCACACAACGATGACCTGCCCAGAAAAGGACAACCTGTGGTTCAGTGAATGCCCCACATAAGGACACATATTCGATAAGTGTGAAAGCACGAAAAAGAAGTGCCTGAACTGTAAGGGAGAGCACAGGACGATGGCTCTGAACTGCTCAAAATACTCCAAGGTATTCAAGGAGTCCGTCATAAGGAACAACTCCAACGTAAACTTTAGACTAGAAGCTATGTTCGAAGCTCCCTCATCGGTGGAATCCTAGGAGGAGAAAGAAGAAGATGAAAAGGTACAAGAAGATGAAAAAGAACAAGAAGATGAAGGATCCACATCTTCGCACTGTGATGAGGTCCCATGCTCTCGTACACGAGCGACGAAGAGTAAATTCAAGACTCCAAGTCCTCCGCCGACGCGTGAAAAGCCTGGGAACACTAAAGCCACAGGCCAAAAAGAACAAAAATAAGAATAAACATTGGTAAACACAATTTATCAAGCTAAGGAACGAAATACCAACGGTTGGACGACTAAAAGGACTCTTTACGGAAATGTATTAAGAGAAATTGATGCAGATATCATCTTGATTTCAGAACACGGGATCGACACGCGTAATTCGGAAATGAAGATATGGAATTACGATGTGTTAGTCACAAATTATTCGCAGGAGCGGTACGGCGGGTGCCGCTATTTCTATAAAGAAAGGGATAAGATAATAGCAAATAAAAAATCTGGAAGAATCCTATCTTGCGATTGAGGTCGAATTCGACATAGGAAAGTTGGTCATTGCTGCCGGATACCAACCGCCAAGGAGAGATGTTTTACTGATACATTCTCTCACTAGCCTATTTGGCAGAAGAACCCCCACTATATTGATCTGAATACCAGATGCCGATAATCCGGCTACAGGGCCTTCAACGGAATCAGAAGAAGCCTGGAAGGACGTCTTGCTGGACAGAAATATTGTCCAACGAATAGGCCCCGACTTCCACACCTTTGTCAGGAGGAAGTGCCAAAAAACCAGCTACCGTTTAATTACTACATGAAACCAGTCCAGGTACCATGTGTAATCATATAAGGATCCTGCTTACCATCAAAAGGTACCCTATACAAGTCCCAGCTGTAGTTAGAAAGAACTACAGAAGAGCAGACTGGTCACGGTACGTGCGTCTTCTTAAGGCCTACTAACCACCAAACTTGGATGAGGCAATTCTCGCGGAGATCGACGAGGCACTCGACGACCTTAATAACCAACGCGGATATAGCTCGTATCCCTAAATCTGAGTACAAGACCATCTCAAGATATAGATGGACTGAGTACATGAAGGAATTATACCGTGAACTGAAATTACTGTATGAGATTAACATCAGGAATGCAGCAATTGGCTCACTACATCGAAGTTAAGAGATCAAAGAAAAACTCAACCAGTTGATCCTCGAATAAGAATGCAGACAATGGGACGATGCGATCGATAATCTCGATCACGAGGCATCTCCCAAAGATTTCTCGAATAAAACCAGACGTCTCAAAAAAATCAGAAGGGTTTTTAACGCCTGTCTGAACACGGGATACTTTCCAGATGCTTACAAAACAACCTAAATAATTTTCTTCCCTAAGCACGGGAAGGACCCGAGGTTACGATAGAGCTACCGGCCAAATTCACTCATGGAATTTGGCGGGAAGCTCTTCGAGAAGATCCACAACCAAAGACTGGTGTCTCACCCGGAGGAGAACTTCCTCTACAACCCATACCAATTACGGTTTAGTAAAAGCGAATTACAAAGATGGCGATTAATGTCATCACGGAAAATCTTGCCCAAGTCAAACGGGAAAAAAGTTACGTGGACATTTTTTGTCGGAATGTATCAAAGGCGTTTGATAAAGTGTGGCAACGGGGAATGCAGTACAAGATCTTACGGAAGGGCCAAAGTGAAAACTTAGAAAGAACTATCTGTGACTATGTCATGGAGAGGGCGGCGTATGTCAGTTTAGGCTGCATGGATGGGCCTAAGTTTCCGCTCACTGCGGGCCTCACACATGAAAGGGGGTATCTGTCCCCCACCCTCTACTTGATTTACACCGTAGATGTCCCAGCACCTGTGAACCCCACTTACCTCAACTTCAATTTACCGACGATGTATCTGCCAATTTTAATTTGTTTTTTCATGCTGATTTCAAATATATGATCAATTTTTACCTACATGCTATAGTTTTTCTGTAATTTCTATTTTCTCGTTTCCCCGAAAACTGCCCTCCGGACGGACAGAGAGGGTGCTTGTAGAAAACAAATACTTCACAGTACAAAGTAGTAAGATAGTAATAAGTGTTATTGTGCAAAATATTGACATTATTGTTTCTTTTTTAGGTCTCATGCTAGAGTGATGGCTTCGTCAAGAGGAAATTGCGTTAATGATCCAGACACCTTTTGCTACATATGTGGCTGTTACATGCTAGTTCGTCAAAGGCGCAATATATTAAACTTTGTGATCCGCACTTATAAGGCATATTTTGATGTTCCTCTTGGCGATCAAGATAAGAAGTGGGCCCCACATGCTGTTTGCCATAGTTGTGTGGAACATCTTCGTGAGTAGACGAAAGGAAAGATAAATGGTCTTTCTTTTGGAATCCCCATGGTGTGGCGAGAGCCAAAGGGTCATGTATCGGACTGTTAGTTCTGTTTGGTGAATACAAAAGGGATTGGCAAGAAAAATCGGCACAATATCGACTACCCCAACATTTCCTCGGCGATCCGGCCAGTACCTCATTCTGAGTCTTTACCAGTTCCGATTTTCAGTGGATATGCTTCCTCCGAGGATGAAAGTGATGTGCCTGATATGGACGTCCACGGAATGGATTCAGAGTCTGCAGATTCATCATCAGATGCTGAACAGTCATTAGATCCTCACTGTTTCAATCAAGAGGATTTGAATGACTTGATACGTGATTTGGCGCTCTCCAAGAAAGCTGCAGAACTTTTAGCCTCCAGGTTGAATGAAAGACATATGCTTGACAGGTTGGTACGGGTATCATATTACCAAACAAGGGAGAGTACATTTGTTAAGTATTTCTCTGAGGACAAACAATTTGTTTACTGCCACGATGTTTCTAGTCTGTTTACCGAGTTGGGACTTGGCACATATAGCCCTGCTGAGCGGAGACTGTTTTTGGATAGCTCCAAGCGTAGCCTCAAGTGTGTCCTTTTGCATAATGGCAATGACTTTGGTACAGTTCCTCTCGGTCACTCTGTCTATCTGCGAGAAACTCACGATGACATAAGAATGGTCATGGATTTACTTAAGAACCATGAACATATGTGTAGACCTTAAGATGGTTAACTTCCTCCTTGGCCATCAGAAGGGATATACAAAGTTTCCATGCTATATCTCTATGTGGGACAGTCGAGCCCGTGACACACACTGGTCCCCAAAATATTGGCCAGTTCGGGAAATTTTAGAAGCAGGAATGCCAAACATTGTTAATAAGCCAATCGTAAGTCGAGAGAAGATCGTTTCCCTCCACCTCCTCTCAAACTGGGGTTGATCAGCAGTATGTCAAGGCGTTGAGCACTGACAATGATTGATTTCAGTACATAGTGTCGGCGTTTTCTGCTATGTCATACGAATAAATAAAAGCAGGAGTATTTCATGGTCTCCAAATCCGAAGACTTCTAAGTGATTCTAGATTTGTGAACACCATGGATGAAAAAGAGAAGGCAGCCTGGCTCTCATTTTCTGCCGTTGTTTGTAACTTCTTGGGAAAGAAAACAAAGCATGACCTCCAGGATCTGGTTACTAATATGCTTTTAGCAGAACGTGATCTCGGATGCAACATGAGTGTTAGGCTGCATTTCCTAAATAGTCACCTTGACCGATTCCCAGAGAATCTGGAAGCCGTGAGCGACGAGCAAGGGGAACGCTTCCATCAGGATTTGATGACGATGGAAGAGGACTACCAAGGTCACTGGGTTAGACATGATGGCGGACTACTGCTGGACGATTAGAAGAGATCAGCCAGAGGAGACTTACAAGAGAAAGAGTTACAAACACAAATTTTTGCCCGATTGAAATCAAGAAAAGGTCCTCCAGCCGCGATGTACGGTCATTAATAAATTAGCATCTATTTAATTACAGTATTTTTAATCCTAATGTGTAATTCAAGTTTCTTCTCGTGTGCAATAAAATGTTTGTGCAAAAAAACCTGCTTTACTATAAATAAAGCAAAAGAATGATTCAAAATTACTTCAGGGCATGAGGATAGGCGTGATAAAATGAAAATTATTGTATAATATTAGTTATTGATATTATGAAAAATCTGTAGCATTTAGAGATAATCTGATTTTAGATTTGAATTGAGTATTCTCGAATTAGGTAGGAAAATGTACTTTTGTCAATTCACCAAATACAGGGTGTTCCCCAGTGTTAGCACTTGTCCATGGGGGAACGCGCCTATGCAAGCTCGTATGACAGCAGTAGAAATCGAGACTAAACATCTACGAAGCACAATGGAAGATTCGAACTAATCGAGAAAAGTTCAAAGTAGTCCCCATTGGCAGGAGACTACTATCTGATGTCAGGATGGGGGAGAGATGCTACCCCTACACCACGGAGTGCAATGTAATCGGAATGAAGATTATTTTATTCGGGTAGAGGAACCACATCGCAAATAGAATCTCTAAGGCCTAAGCTGCAGTCAGGACTCTATATATGTTCAGAAATCTCCGTGAAAACAACAAGAAAAAGATCTACAATGGATTTGTAATATCTACGTTGCTGTACCCCACTTCATTCCTCTCCTGTGTCTTGAAGACACAAAAGAGGAAACTACAAGTGGTACAAAACAAATGCGTGTACCTAATCACAGGTGCACGCAGGCAATATAGAAGACGCCAAGAAGAGCTGCACTGGGAGGCGGGGTTAAATCTCATTAACTTGTTATTGAAGAACAGACAAGGGGACCTGGTTAATCGAGAACTGACCGATGAAATCGTTCAAATGATTACCAGAAACAGAATATTTATTAGTCGCCCCAGATTTCCGAGTTCCTCCAGACTAGTGGCTGGCGGAGCTGAAGTGTCGTTCTACGCATAAAAAGGATTCTATTTTGCCAAAGATAATAGCAAAAAAAGGATCAAGAGAGCAATACCCTGAATAATGGAAAAAAATAACACAAAAGTACACACACTACAAAATAAATAATAAATAAACTAAGCACAAACTTAAAGTGATCTATTAAAACAGCAAATGTGCACTACATACCCAAGGACATTTTTATTGAAGACAAATGGATTGAACGCCATAATAATTAAAACTAGCAAAGACAACAAACTAAACACACGACAAAAAAAATACTGAAAGCGATAGGCCTGATCGCCAGACTCAGGCATTTCTTTGCAAATATCCCACACTACTTTCTCTCTTCACCACTTATCTATTTTCGACTATCTGCGCATACTGCACACACTCTTTTGTCCCCTACACACACCTACTTACTCCCAACAATTCGTAATTCACGAAATTCAGACTACTCAGTTCACGCCTGAAAAAGTCAACGCTACCCAAGCGTAATTTCGCCGACAAATGAGGTACGACCAAGAGAAGGGTCCTAAACGTGAAACATTATTCGCCCTTTACCTACGGAGTTTTCTGGAAGAAATATTTTAATACAAGCCTCAGACAGTCGACTTATATCGACCTGAGACCCCTCCGCAACCCTATCAGTGGTGTAACGGAGCTGAAATGAATTGAATTGCCCTCCATCTAGCCTCGTTCCAACTATGTCGTTCTATGTGATAGACATAATTGAGGGCACCAAGGAAAGTAATTTGAGGATTAGCCCACGGTGGAACTCGGCATCAGATGCACCCGGACAAGGGGCAGGACTGCAAGTTCCGGGGAGGGGGGGGAACCCTCTTACCCGGGAGCCCAGTAGGGACCATAGAGTGGAGTACATAAACAAATTCCAAGTAGAATTATAAAGACAATGCAACCCCGAGGTGCCAGTACCACCCTCTTTACGATCTACACCAGGGAGGTTTCATACATAACGTAAAATGGGCTGATTATGTCACGTCGAGGGAACTTCATGGAAGAACCGAGATAGAGACAGGGAATGTCTTCCTTGCATTCACGAAGCACCGCTATCTGGGACAGTCTGTAGGCAATTCTCCCACCAGGTACTGTAAATACCCAACAACTAATGGTTGAAAAGCCCCACTGCTTCAAAATGATAGCGATGTTGATATATGCTCATTTTGCTAACGTCACAACAATGGGACGCTTCGCAGGGGAATATAATAGTCTGCGATAGAAAAACGTGGCAAGCCGGTAAGTATGGTCCCCAGACAATTCCCCATCAACCGACGCAATTTCTGCCATCTTGGCGCCGTAGGTCTGGCGCCGATCAAGCGATGCGGCGGGGAAGAAGGTGAACCCAAAATTGATCACACGGCCGTGCGAGATTCTTGACTCGTCTCCTTGGGATCGACTGGCCCAACCATTGCATCTTTTCTCAGGCGCCACGGGTAGAGGTTGGGGAACAGTATATATATATATATATATATATATATATATATATATATATATATATATATATATATATATATATATATTATATATATATATATATATATATATATATATATATATATATATATATATATATATATATATATATATATATATATATATATATATGTAGATATATAATATATATAATATATATATATATATATATATATATATATATATATATATATATATATATATATATATATATATATATATATATATATATATATATATATATATATATATATATATATTTGCCAAATTATTTTATACATATCTAATAGATGCCCTAGTATATTGTACAAAGTAAATTTTAAGGATTAAAAACAAACAAACCTGAGGGTTGTTAAGGTTCTCCAGCAGGTACTTGACCAGCTATTGGCCTTCCTCAATGCTGGGTCAGTCTACAAGGCGACCGACCAACTAGTCCCTATTAGCTTGAGGTTGGGCAGCAGAAAGCTCCAAAAGACATTCTTCTCAGCCGGCAGGATATCAAGGCCCTACTGAGTCAGCAGGTCTTTGTTACCTTCATAGAAGGGCGAGATATCCTGCTGGCGAGAATAACGACATTAAGCTGGTCCTTGTCCAGGTCCTCCACCACCTCAAGCAGCACAACACAGGACTCATAGTATGAGTTCCAGCGCGTCACTTTAAAAAAATGAGATATTTCAAAATCAAAATATGTTATATACTTATATCTTCTTTTACATTCATTCAATTTAAATTATTTTATTAAATAAATGTACTTAGAGTAATTACTCACGCTTGGAGTCTGAAGCTTCTTGGCAACGGCCTCCTTGATTCTGGGGGTTCCACAAGGCCTGTGCCTTGCCGGCAGTCTTGGTGAAGGTGGGCCTCAAACCAGAGTTCCAGCCAGGCACCTTAAAAAAATAAAGATATTTCAAAATTATTTAATTAAATAAATGTACTTTAGTAAATGGAGCAAAAACAGATTAAGAGTTGCAATATTTTAAAATTATTATGTATTTTGAATATTTCCATAAGATGAAGTTGAAGTAACTTAAATATTTGAAAAATTATTCAATTAAATTAATTGATAAACACTCATCTTGCTGACATCTGTTGTTGCCATAAGGTTGATAGTGTATGACGCAGCGGCGGTGCTTGGGCAGCTCTCGGCCATCGTCCTCCTCTCCCTCCACCTCTAGGGCTTCACCCACTTGGATGGTTGTGAGTAGTGCCTCACCTTCCTGGACAGGGTCCTGAACAACCTGAAATTTTTATGAAATAATTAAATTTTTTAATTTGAACAGAATAAAAATAAATATTCAGATAAATTAATTTCTTCCTTTTAAACATTTATTGTTTGTTTTTAAAAGTTTTATGTCATAAATGATTAAGGAATTTTTAAATTCAAATTCGCCTACTTCCTCTTCATCCCTAACATTGCCAGCAAACTTTTCAAAGGCGGCGACGTAGTTTTTGCCGTTGTCCGTCTTCGTGCTGATGACCTTGTTGGTGAGCCCAAACTCCTGGTGTAAGTCCATTATGGCCCTGACAGGTAGGGGACTTTTTCCTGGACACTCACCTCCTTGATGCCGAGGACAGCTTTCTTCCTGTTGAGGCTGACGTGGTTGATTCAGTGCACTGTCCTCTCCAAGAAGCTCCGGTGGTGGGCGGACCAGCTGTCGGCAGTTGTACCGGCGTAGAAGATATTCGCCAGGAGGGTGCTGATGGTGACCGTGTCTTTCTCCCACAGCTGGGCAATGTCCATGGCTATCTTCCTCTTTGAGGGGATCTTGAACTCTGAGGTGAGGTACTGGATAACTCCTGCAAAGCCAGGGGGTCTCTCAGGTGATAGGGTACAATGTTTTTTTTATGAAGAAGCTGCGCAGACTGGCTGCACATCAAACAGATCTAGAATAGGGTGGCCAGATTTCTGCAAGTGAAATCTGGGACGTCTGGCCACCCTAATCTATAAGTTCCTCCACACTTTTAAAAATATTCTTGAATTTCCCGGAAATTTCATTGGTAGCGTATTTGAAAGTTTGCGTTAGCGGAATATAATTTTGGCCTTGCACTAACTGCAAATCCGCTATTTTTTCAAATTTTCAGCTAACACTATTCCGTATTTTTTGTGTTATTCCGCTATTAGCAGATTAGCGAGTGGCGGAATTTGTGAATTAGATACCGAAAAAAACCCTGAACAAAAACTAAAGTCTCAAAGAAGACCACGGAGAGAGATTAGCTGGGTCTAGGACATTTCGGCGCGAACGTTTCGGGGCAGACCCGTTCCGGTGTAGACCATTTTCGGAATTGACTCTATTCGGCATAAACCCTATTCGGCGCAGACCTTGTTTGGCACACATCTTGTTAAAAATTCTAAAGTCAACCAGATCAACTTTTAAAATATTTGTGGGAAAAGAAAGGTTAGTGTTAGAAATCTCTTACAAGGAAGTCGGAAATTATGTGATCGACGGCGTTCGTTGGTATTCAAATAGATTCAAAAACTAGTGGACCGATTTCGACTAAATTTGGCGGAACAATAGAGCATTGGCCCAGAAAGAAACTATTAACTTTTGACCAATATCTGGTTAGTATATCAGGATATATCTGATTAAGTATTAAATTACTAACTCTTGAACAAAAGATCCTTTGAATAAAGGGCACCAGGCTGGATGGGCATCACCAAAATCAACTTGATAAATTCCCCACGGAAGATCATTCAAGGATTCACAAATATTAATAGCGCTCTCCTGAACACGGGTTACTTCCCTGATGGTTTTAAGATTGCTAAAATAATTTTCATACCTAAAGGAAGAAAAAACCCTTGTGAGGGAATCCCCACGTGGAAGATCTTTAGCAGAAAAGAACTCCCATGTGCAGCAGAAGGCCCGGCTAGGCTTAAAGTGGTAAGCCTACCCCCCTCCCTTCCACAAGCGGTAGCCTCGAATCGAGTCCCCCACGATTCACCTTTATGCGGGCTAAAATAGCTCTGCAAGAAGATTCGAGGCCCTTCGAGAGTAGAGCTCTTTCCCGCTAACCCCCAACTCCAGGAAGACCCTCGGACAAAAATAACACTCGACTCCCCGGAAGAGACACAGAGTTGAGAAGTCTCGTCCAGAACTCAGAAGATTTTCCCATGGTTCCAAGTCAAGTGCTAGCAACAAAGCAAAGTGACAGCTGGACTATTTTGTGTATTTGGAATTAGCCCCAGCCAGGAGGTAATTCCACTTAACGATCGCCCCGAGTGATTTTCCCGACTTCTTTCATCAACTCCTGTCGAAGCCTCCTCATTTCGGGTAGCCGAAATACTCTCCCCTAGACCGGAAGTTACCCCCCCTACCTTTGCTTTTGGAGAACCGTCATCACTCCAACCTCCCGCGTTGAATTCCGAGCGGCCTCACCTCAAGTGCAGAAGACATCCGTAAGCCAACCTCTCTCCCCCTTTTAGTAACCCATTTGAGTTAATCCCCCTCCCCATTTGAATAGTCTCCTGCGCGAATACCTTAAGTTCTAACTTCATAGCCTGATTTATAACTACAATTCCCCATTTCATTTACTGATGTGATTTTGCCCGTTAATTCTCTGAGGTAATTTTACCCATCAATTCTCTCATCATTTTTGTGTAAATAAAATTATATTTTTGTAAATGTCTCTTTAAATAACCTTGAGCTTTGCCATTGTCGATAATTTACCTGACCTCGTTGCACTGTCTCGCTACTCAGCCCGTCTGAACTCGTGGTTTTCCGTCCCTTTTGTCGGTTCGCTTTCAAGTTATTGGTCCCTCCCTGATAGATATAATATGGTATTGATATAATGTAATGTCATACCACGACACGCCTGGTCAACTCGCATGCACAAAAGCTGAGCGAAAATACGTAGAAGTAGTGCTGCGGGATGTAAAGAAGGCCTTTGATAAGGTTTGGCTGAGAGGGCTACAATTCAAGATCCTTAACCTCCAGATAAACCCAATTATGGAAAGAGTCCTTTGTGACTTTGTCATGGATAGGAGAGCCCGAATCGCCATCGAGGGCTACATAGGACCCAAATTCAAACTCGAGGCTGGACTGCCACAAGGCAACTGTCTGAACCCGTTGCTGTA
The DNA here is from genome assembly GCA_963969495.1 of Ceratothoa steindachneri. Taxonomy (NCBI): domain Eukaryota; kingdom Metazoa; phylum Arthropoda; class Malacostraca; order Isopoda; family Cymothoidae; genus Ceratothoa; species Ceratothoa steindachneri. The sequence goes on from OZ018324.1 coordinate 9,863,677, forward strand.
CCTCGTGTACACAATAGACCTCCTTGCTCTAGTGCGAGACGATATGATTTATCTGCAGTATGCAGATGACATCACTCAAATCGTCCCAATTCCCATCACGATCCCTGGACTTCAAGCAAGGGCGACACTGCCGAGATTAAAAATATCAACAGATTTGAAAACAGGTGGGAAATTAAGACGAACTGCCAGAAATTCTAGGTAATTCCAATGAACCGTCGGAAAGTAGACAACCTCCTCGTAGATGACGAACACTACCCATACTCTAACGAGGGAAAAGTCCCGGACTTACGACTCACCAAATCAGGATATAAAACCCACATTAACAAGAGTCTCACTAGCAAAAAGAGAACTGAAGAAACTTTACAGATTCCGAAGCCTCTACGTGCTGAACAATAAGAAACTCTACACTGCCTTTGCATGCTCCGTCCTGGTGTACTCAGCAGTGGTCACGCAGATGGCCAGCTGTACCTCTCCCAGGACGATGCAGATGGTGCAGAATAAAGCCACACTGCTCATTGACAGCGTAAGAAGGATCGATCGTATTTGGCAGACAATCCTCCACGAAAGAGTGGGACTCAAGCCAATTAATATGGAGATCCAGAGGCCAGGGAGAAAGACATGGGAAAAGGTGGAGGAAGAAATACTGCCAAATATCAACAATAATGTTGACATACCTCAACGCGGGCGTCACAAAGTAGAAAGAACATCACTGTTCTCCAGCGGAAGAAACTGTGCGAGGGAAGAAATAAGACCAATCTATACCTAGGATGTAACCCCCCCCCCCTCCCTAAATAATTTAATAAAAGAGAGATGGTGAAAATAAACAGAAAGATACAATAAGGATAATTAAAAAGAGGCAAAGTGCCCAAGTTATTATGACACAAAAATGAATTAAAATAAACAAACAACAAAAGTTAATAATCATTAATAAAAAGAGGCAAAGTGGCCAAGTTAAATTATAAATAAAATAGAAATTAACAACAAAAGTTAAAAGCATAAATAAAAAGAGGCGAATTGCCCAAATGTAATTTTAAATTAAAATAAGTAAGAGAATAATCAAAATATAAAACATAAAAAACTTTAGTAAATAATGAAAACAATAAAGAAGATAGATAAAAAGAGACAAGTGCTCAAAAATAATATTTAAACTAAATTAAGATAAAGAATAAAGGAACAACGAATACAAAAAGCTTAAATAAAAGAAGCAAAATGCCGAACGATAAAATAACAAACAAAAACATAAAGTACGAAGAGACAGCCTACCAGTTAGCAAATTAAGACTTGAAAGACTTGAAAACCACGACGGAGGAACCAACTTAAGAGTTACTAAAATATTTAAACATAAGGAAGCACATGACCGTCATGGGCAGTCATCAAATCTATAAAAGATGAGACGTAAAAACAAATAAAAATAAAAAAAAGACAAATGCTAGTGATACCCTCAACACCAGGGAAAACTAGTAAACATTTTCACGCCTATGAAAATCTTCCACACATTTCATCACTTTCATTAACTTGAACTTAAACTTGAGTCATTCTATTCCTGTTCCTTCCCTGAAGATAACCGACTACTGTCGAAAGACGTCTCGGGATAAAATACGTCTTTTGCGAATGTTTTCCTCGCCCCAAAGAAAGATCCAGACAAATAAATTGTAAGAAAATTAAGGAGAATACAAATTAAAATCAATAATGCTGCCACTGCTGTGGACTTCAACAGTGCATGTATACAATATGGCCTCTTACCTAATTTATATATATATATATATATATATATATATATATATATATATATATATATATATATATATATATATATATATATATATATATATGCAGTTACTATTGAAGTTCACAGCTGTGGCAGCGTTATTAATTTTAACTTGTATTTTCTTAATATTCCTTACAAGTTTCTTAACGGGGTCTTCGAGGCGAGAAAAAACATCCGCGAATGACATTTTTTATTCCTAGGCGTCTTTCGACCGTGTTAGGTCATCTTCAGGGAATTAACAGAAAGGTAATTATTGGACATTGGACGTATAAAGCGAGGAATATAGCAGTAGAGGGCTTTAGTAGGAGAAATAGTGGGGGAAAATGGGGAAATTGATAGAAAAGCGAAAATGAAAAGTAGAATGAAAGACAGGTCCCCGGTGATAGGGCATCTCTGGCTTTCTTTGCGTTTTGATATATATTTTTTGTTATATATATAAATATATAAAAGGCATTCAAGCCTTTGTAGCAGAGGGTTTTTTTATCCCTACTGCTTTTAGCGAAGACTTTTTATGTTTTTATCTGAGTTGTTTGCACCCTGATTTTGAGTTGTTTCTTATGATTTTGTTTATTTTTTATTTTTTGTTGTTTTTTATATTTTTGGCGAGTTATTGGCGAGTAAATCTAGAGGGAAAATTAGAAAATTAGCACTTGACTAATTTAGTGAAAAGGGATTTTGTTTGGCTTTGTGTTGGTTGGGAATTGTGAAAATCTAAGTGAACATTGGGTCTATGTCGTCATCAATGAGTAGTCTGCTGCTTTCAAAAGGTTTTGCGTGCCCTATGTCATCAAAGTCCATGTGCTCGAGTACAAACTCGGGAGGGAGGTGCCGGTGTACTTTGTCCCAGATCTTAATTGCTCTCAGGTGAAGCTCCACGTTTATGGAGTTATCCCAGGTTCACCATGGAGCTCACTCTGCCTTCTCCGCTCTCTCCTTCGGGTTCTTGTTATAATATAGACAGCCTTATTTTGGACCTATTGAAGTTTAAGGACTTTGGTCTTGGGAATCGCGTTTATAGGAACCGGCGGATACAGGAGTTTGGATCGAATGCAGGCATTATAGATCTTTAGTTTGTTGGAGGTACTCAGGTTTAGGAACTTTAAAAGTTCCCCCAATTCCATCCCTGCATTCGATGTAGTTTTAGTTACATGACTCCCATATCCACGAGTCGTAATACGGAGTTACAGAACCGTGCCCTCCGTGGGGTATGGAATGCGAGCACCCCCCACACGGATGTCTGCGAGGGTCCGTCGGAATAGTGGAATTACATGGAACTTTTGGGCATTAGTAGCTATATTTCTTCTTTTCTAGAAAGAGTTTATGTTTTCGAGTTCGACCGCCGTATTCTGTGCCATGCAATTCACAGATCATCGTACAGATCATCGTTATATCGTCCGCAAATTGGATGTATAACGAACCCTCAGTCAGAGGTTGGGGAAGGTCGATGGTATATATGTTGCATAGCAAGGGGTTTATACACCCGCCTTGTGGCCCACCCGCCTTGAGCTCGAACTCGGGTCCATTAAAATCTTTAATGTTTACAAACACCCTCCTCTCCATTACGTAGTCACATAGAATCCTTTCAAGTATGGGAGTGAGGTCCAGTTGTAATTACATTTCTGTTCATTCCCTGAAGATGACCTAACACGGTCGAAAGACGCCTAGGAATAAAAAATGTCATTCGCGGATGTTTTTTCTCGCCTCGAAGACCCCGTTAAGAAACTTGTAAGGAATATTAAGAAAATACAAGTTAAAATTAATAACGCTGCCACAGCTGTGGACTTCAATAGTACCTACATACAACATGGCCTTATACTTAATTACACACACATATATATATATATATATATATATATATATATATATATATATATATATATATATATATATATATATATATATATATATATATATATTGTTAAGCTAAGCCTTCTTAATGTGTGGAATTATATTTTCAACTGAATGTTGGAAATTTGCTAAACATTCCGAAATTTTAAAACTGGAAATATGGGGAATGGGCTCCCTTGGGGGAGATTTGCGCTCTATGAGTGTTACCTTTGTGCTAAACTAAATTCTTTGGGAATGTCTGAAAAGTGGTTGGAAATTACTAAATCCTTCTATCTAGAAGAATTAGTTATCTCTTAGCCCTGCGGGCACAATAATTAATACAAAAGCAATATATCATTTGATAGTGAAAGGATGAATGAAAACTTTTGGGGACAGTATTTTGTCCTTAGGATAATGGTTGACTGCTAAATATTTATAGGGAGGGATTGGGAGGATCTCACACAATGGTCATTCTCCAATATGGTGCTTTAAACTCTTGGAATACCATGTTCTCAACAAAGATTTAAATACGATAAGAAAAAGAATTATAAAGTAGTATAAATTTTAAATACCAACCTCAAAAGCCTTGTAAAATGGCCACAGATCCAGGATTTTGTCTCTAGGATAAATAAAGGTTAACTTGTTATAAATATTTATGGAATATATGGATTATTTTAAATTGAATAAATTAAGGTATTTTTTGATGGAGCTCGCAAATAAACCACTTATGTCTATTTTACCCTAAAAAATACTGACCAGGCCTGGTTTCAAACAAAGCTTGCGACACATTTCTAAATATTTATGGGGAACAGATTTGAGGGGGATTTAACTAATTTCGGAAACCTTTTCCAGCATCAAGATGCAAACTCTCGGAACCACCAAGTTAAACAAAGATTGTGAGATTATATTTTTCCAGCAGTGAAGTTATAATTAGAAAATGCTTTTGGATTTTAAATTCAGTTGTGTCTTAGGCAGCTTTCCAGTTGATGAACTAAATGGCTCGCCTACAATCAAACTTTCTGAACTTTCTAGATATTCAGAACTCATATACAATTCAGTTTTTATGAGTTGGACTTTAATATTTTCAAGTGATTAATTTATTTAAATCTATAAAATGTTCAAGTATTTTATTGATTAAACTTTTCTTAGACCAAAAATATTGCAGCGAATATAATATCAAAAGGTGGAAAGCCAAAATTCCAAAGTGATGTTTTATTTGTTTTTGATAGATATAGTACGGATAAGGAAATAAAATTTTATATGTGTGAAAGAAAAGATTCCCGTAAAGAAAGAATTCATGTTCAAAACGAAGAAATGGTGAAATATATTAATCACCATTCACACGATGCTTTCTCAGCCAAAATTGAGAGAGACTTCATTTTAACGCAAATAAAGACGCGTGCAACAAAGCAATAGAAGGAACTGCTATAGTTATCAACGAATGCTTGCAGAATTTATCTCAAGCTTACCAAGAAGCTATACCAGATAAAAGATCTTTAAAAAGATGGTCCCTCAACAAAGAAACAATGTAAGATCATACCCGAACACCCTAATCGATTTAGCCAGTCTTGTTATTCCAGAAGGATTCAAAACTTATACTTTTGGTGGAGAACAAACGGAAGAATTTTTGTTTGCAAACAGTGAATGTTCTGAAGGTTTTCGTAGAATTTTAATATTTGGACGTAAAAGTAACCTGAGATTATTAAACGAGTGTGAAAATATTTTTTCCCAGGTTTATGAAATTTCGGTTGAGAAATACGGGGGTGTACATCTCTTGCTACGCTTTGTTCCCTAATAAAGTTCATGGAAACTATGACAAATTATTCGACATTATTTTAAAAATTGAACCTAGTTTTAGTCCAGCAATTATCAACTGTGACTATGAATTGACACATTTTAAAAGCTTATAAGTCCATTTCCCTTCATCAGATATCACATAATTTTTTTCCATTTGTATCGAAATATGAAAAGGCATCTTTGTGCTTTAGGATATTCTCTTCAATGCAGAAATTATCCAGAGTTTAACTTAGAATGCAAAATGGTGTGTGCCTTAGTTTTTATCCTAAAGGAACACAGACATGAATCAATCTTGTAGTTAAGTCACGAATTATCTGATGATTGACAAGAACTTCTCGATTGGTTTGAATGGACAGAAGAAGAAGAGAGTGTCGAGGAGGAATAGGTCACCTCCCTAGACAAAAAAAAATATATATATATATATATATATATATATATATATATATATATATAAATATATATATAAATATATATATATATATATATATATATATATATATATATATATATATATATATATATATATATATATATATATATATATTGGTTGGGAGGAAAGAGATAAAAGCCAAGAAAATATGTATATATATAAAGTTATATTTACATATATCCTCTAATATACGTACGCGTCCTTCGCTACGTACAAGTACGTTCACTTCGTAAGAGTAATCCATTGATTACGAGGTATAAGAGTGCGATTTACTACAGGGGCCGATAGCATTTAATGAGTTTACCAAGAAGCAGTTCAAGGGTATATTTAAAGAGTGAAAACCAAAATATAATTTTAATAAGTCACTAGTTAATATAAATACATATGGGAAAATGAAGGTAATTTAAATAAAGGACAACTCTGACAGAATACAGATTAATGGGCCTTCTGGGAACGTTAATAGCTCGTTAATCAGTTTTAAATGGAATATTACAAAAATCAGTTAGACGGAGGGAATATTTAGTGGTCGGAAAGTGGGTCGATTTACGGGAGATACTAGCAAGGGTCATTTTGCCTTAATGGGGTTAACTCGAGGAAGGAGAACCCTTTAGCGAGTGGGCATGGGAAAATGGAGAAGGCCAATGGACGTGACCCTCGGCCAAATATCCTGACGGTGACGAGAGTGAATGTGGGTGGGGAAGGGGCAGAAGACGAGTTCACGATCTTCCTTGAAGACGGACGATGGCACATCTGCTCCAGAGAAGTGCAGCCTCCACAAATCGAGACTCTGACGTGGCTCTGCGCGAAGTCTCACACGGGAAACTGGAGATCCTTGAGGGGGGTTCCAGATGAGACGAGAGGAATCCCAGCCAATCCTTCGGGGACGAAAACAATTCGAGGCTTGCTCTGAACAGAGTAAGGCTTCGCAAAAGAGATGGGTCTGCCTGGTGAGATCCAACCTCGAGGGTATAAGCGAATACCAGGGACTTGGGGAAACAGACACACGATCTGAACCGAAGGCGACAGGTTCTCAAACTCAATCTGGAGATATTCGAAAACCCAGGGTATTTATATGACCGCCATTTTGGGGGTTTCTCCTCGTTGGCAGACTTAGACGCCTGACTGAACAGTTCCATCGGCCAGAGCGATTAGCGTTTGTCGCCTGACCCAAGTCTTAATGGCCTTTGCGATGTGGACTGGAAACTTTTGGCTATCAGCCTCCAGACTACGGAGATTAGCGTTTTATTGGTGGGATAAACATTTTAGCACGCCCAACTTAATTAACTGCGCCTGTGAGGCAGCTGACGGGTATTCAAATTCTTTCTTCTTTTTTTTTTGGGGGGGGGGGGGTTCCGAGGTTACTCCACGTGGAGTTATAATTAGAAGACAGAGAGAGGGAAGGAATCCATTAAACAAATTAAGGGGATATTCTTCTTTGGCTTCCCTTTCCCTTACAGAGAGCTTCATTTTTTCCATGCAATGTGGAATCTATATCAGCGAGTACTGAAAGAAGATAACAGGACAAGCAATGAAGCAGAAGCAGCAAACAAGAGGTTTCAAGCGGAAGTTGAAATGCAACATCCAAGTATATGGATATTTATTGACTGTTTGCGTAAAGTACACAGAGGAAGAGACCTTTATTATGAACAAGGTTTGCTGACCAAAAGGTCGCGTGCCCTCATTTATTCTTATTTATGACCTTATTACCTTTAAAGCTTTCAAATATTCCCAGAGTAACCTTGGGAGGGCCTTGGCCATTCTATCATTCGAAAGAGAATGTAAACACCTTAAGGGTTTCAAATTTCGTTGGAATCGGCCGAATAGTTATGATGGTATTGCCAAAACAAAATAATCCCTAGGCTAAGCTTGGGAGGACTTTGACAATTAGATTATTTGAAAGATAATGTAAAACAATATAATATTTTCAAATTTCGTAGAATCAGCCAAATAGTAAAGATGATATTGCAAAAAAATAATAATAATAATAATCCTGGTTTGCTTTTTAATATAATTTGAAAATGTGTTTGGTATTTTTAATGTCACTTCATAAATTCAATCTTTTCCATCTTGAGAATCAGCTATTTGTTCTTCATTTTCTTCCCGAGATAAAATTATTTGACTTGATGGCATTGAAACATTGGCCTACTTATAGCAAGCAACTCATCTTTCTTCACCTTCTTGTCGCTTTTACTTATTGACTTGTCTACTTTACTCAAGTTAATCTCGAAAGCAAATCTGATGTGGTCCAAAGGAAGTAATCATTTCTCTCTGACCTTTAATGAAAGCAAGTTCCTTCACAGATATCTTCATCTCCTTACAGGATTTAAATTAATTTGAGTTTCGTTTTTGCAACCAGGACAGCTAAATTCAAAGCAAAAAAAAACAAAACAATTTTACACTTGCGCCTGAGGATATCAACAGATTGTCTAGTTTTGTAATGAAAGTGGCTTAGACCTGTAGCTCTCCTCTCCCAAGGAATATGTTTTTTTGCCTGCTCCCAGTTCTTTTGGATCTGTTTAAAATTGTGACTCTTGAATTTACAACGGGGGCTAGAAAAGAACTGTTCCCTCGTACCCACTTTTCAAGCACTTTAGGGTAAATATCCTTTGCAAAATTGGCTGCTGGGTAGTTTCTCTCCTCCACATTTCAGAACGTCAACCAGAGTTTGGAATTGAGACGGCCCACAACTCTGCTATTTTCAAATTAGGTGTATAAATCTGTGAATGTCCCCAGTCTTGTTCTAATTTTAAAAGCAATTGTAGGTCAAATCCCAGTGGTAGGATGGTAGTACTGAAGGCCACGTAATATTCAGCACACTGATGAATATGTTTCAAATAGTGAAATAAGAAAAAAAAAGAAAGTGAAATAGATATAATTATTAATATAATAATAGTTATTTAATTCCCCAAGATGACAAAAATAAGTCAAAACTTTTGAGTAGCTTACCAAGTAGAACTAAAAATATATTAAGGAAAATAACTTTAGAATTCATAAGCAGGGCTGCAAATTTTGAGCGCCCCTCATTTATGTAATTAGAACGTTGTAAAGATTGACACCCACTAATAGCACAGTATTCCATAGTATAGCATAATATACGATAGCAGATTTGAGCATAGTATATTATAGAATATTATTGCATATCGTAGTATAGCACAGCACAACATTGCATAATATAGCACAACATAGTATAACATAACATAGCATAACATAGGATAGTATATTATAGCATAGTATAACATAGCATAGCACAGAATAGTATAGCATAGCATAGTCTAGCCTAAATAACATAGTATAGCCACATACTTTAGCATATCATAGTAGAGAATAGCCTAGCCTAGCCTAGCGTAGTATTGCTAGCATAGCCTAGCCTAAACTTGCCTAGTATAGCAGTGCATTGCTAGCATAGCTTAGCCTAAACTTGCCTAGTATAGCATAGCATATCATAGTCAGGAATAGCATAGTTTAACCTACCCTGTTTAACCTAGTATAACCAAGCCTAGCATGGCCAAACATAGGATAGCCTAGCCTAAAATAGAATAGCCTAGCTGTGCTAGGCCTAACTAGCCTAGCTTAGTATAATCTAGCTAGCCTAGTATAACCTAGCATAGTATAATAATAATAATAATAATAATAATAATAGGTATTTATAATGCGCCCTTCAGGGCTGTTAACCCTCCCAGAGCGCAGGTTGTGTAGCGAGGGTAGAGAAAGTTTACAGGGGAGATAAGGCAATTCTGAAAAGATGAGTCTTTAGGAGACGTTTAAAAGTTGCAAGGGAGGCAGAGGATCGGACTTCGGCAGGAAGGGCATTCCACACTCTAAGAGCATTAACTGAGAAGGAACAGTCACCCATCGAGCAGAGGACAGAACGAGGAGTGTTCAGGATGAGAGCGAGGTTAGATCGGAGTGCCAGATGAGTTTGACGACGGAAGAGGGCAGACGAGAGATTAGGTGGAGCCTCGAGGTTTAGGGCCTTGTAGGTGATGAGAAGAATTTTGTAGTAGGTACGGAAGTGAATAAGGTTACCAGTGTAACTCCTGTAACAGAAGCGTCGAAGGAGAGAACCGGGGGCGGCGAAGGAGGAGCCGGGCAGCATAGGGGGCGAAGTGACGAAGAAGGGAGATTCACTATAAGAGAATTGCAGTAGTCTAAGTGTGAGGTGACGAAGGCATGAATAGCAGTCTCAAGGCTTCGTCGATCAAAATGGGATCAAACACGTGAAAGTTGCGGAGGAAACCGAGGGAAGACTTACAGATACGATGGATGTGCTGTTTAAACGAGAGTTGCTCGTCGAAAATAACACCAAGATTACTGACGGTATCAGAGAAGGCGACAATGGTTTCCCCAAGTTTAAGGGAGGGGAAGAGAGCTTTAGATTTCTCCACCATCGAAGCGATACCAACAAGGAGAACTTCAGTTTTATCGTGGTTAAGTTTGAGAGAGTTGGCAGACAGCCATTCATTTATGGAGGTGTAGGCTGAATGGAGCTTGGTAATTGATTGAGAGAAGGACACAGGCCGTAAGGAAAGGCTATATCTGAGTGTCATCAGCATAGAGGTGGAAGGACAGGCCCAAATCGCCAAGAAGGGAGCTTACTTGATCCTACCTTAGCTTAGTATAGCCTAGCCTATCGTATCCTAGTATAGCCTAGCTTAGCTTAGTAGACCCTAGTCTAACCCAGTATATTATAGTATAGCCTAGCTTAGCCTAGCCTAGTATAGCCTTGCCTAGCGTAGCATTGCCTAGTGTAGCCTAGCTTACTATAGCTTAGCCTAGCCTAACCAGGTATGGATTAGCATTGCGTGCCAGAGCCTAGTCTAGCGTCGCCTAGAGTAGCCTGGCTTAGTATAGCCAAGCTAGAATAGGCTACTATAGCCTAGTCAATATATCCTTGCATACGATAGCCTAGCCTGGCATACTATAGGCTAGCTTGGTATAGCCTATCCTAGCATAACCACACCTAACATAATATAGCCTAGCCAAGTATATCCTAGTCTAGTATACAATAGCATACTCTAGACTAGAATAACCTTACATAGTTTAGCCTATTATAGCCTCGGTCAGATAGCCTATCGTAGGCTAACATACTATGTATTACCTAACATAGCCTAGCATACCCCTCCCTAGCCTATTATACTTTAGCCTACCCGAGCATAGCATAGTATAGCCCTGTCTAGCCCAGTATAGCTTAGCCTAGCCTAGCATAGTATAACCTAGCCTAGGATTGACTATCTTAGACAAGTATAGCCTTTTCTATCCTATTATACCCTAGTCAAGCATAGCTAATTATTCTCTAGCCTAACATACTATATGCTATCCTAGCATAGCATTTTATAGCCTAAATTAGCATAGTATATCTTACCCTTGTACATTATATATTAGCATAGTATAGCCTATTCTAGGCTTGCCTAGCAAAGTATAGCATATTATAGCCTAGTCTAGTCTAACAGAGTATCTATCGGCTGAATAGTTATGATGTTATTGCCAAAATAAAATAATTCACAGGCTAACCTTGAGATGACTTTGGCAATTATATCATTCGAAAGAGAATGTAAAACAACATAAAAGTTTCAAATTTCGTCACAATCGGCCTAATAGTTACGATGTTATAACAAAAAAAAGAAAAGCAAAACGGCCACCGACCGACTGAGCGATCGACATAGTGAGATGTAGAGTCGCTCGTGACTAGACTCGCACGCACCTAAAAAACATGTTGCCAGTCATAAGCCTCCCTTAAAGTTGAAGAAGTTCAGGGATGCAGATGAACGTATTCGCAGATTGGTGGGGAATTTTGAGAATATTAAGTACACTGAATATTTAAGAGGAATTTCTCACAATTATGAATAGTGCTCATGTTTAAAGTCATGAGTATAACGAAATGAAAAAGTTTAGTGTTCGGTGTATTTCACTGTGACGTACATATCTACTAAGGCCTCTAGTTTCTCTTTGAGGTTATTATTATTATTATTATTCTTATTATTATTATTGTTATTATTATTATTATTATTGTTATTATTATTGTTATTATTATTATTGTTATTGTTATTATTATTTGTATTGTTATTATTATTATTTTTATTGTTATTATTATTATTATTGTTGCTATTGTTATTATTTATATTGTTATTGTTATAATTATTTTTATTGTTATTATTATTAATGTAAACGCTCATTTAGCGTCATATATGTACGCCCATATTAAGTTTTTGAGGAGTTATCAATTTTATTTTAACTTTACAGATTTTTAGTGCTAAATTTTAGAGAATGTTTAATATATTACCAATATGCTTCATTTATATATCGGGTAATTAATTTTCGTGCAATTTTGTAAACAAACGAATTAAAACATGTTAGCCATTACATAATCTCCCCCAAGTTAATTTGACAAAAATAATAGGTTTCCTTCCAGGCCAACGCTCAAGTGCTGCACCAAATTTATTCGAAATCGCTCCACTAGTTTTGGAGTCTGTTCGAATACGAACGAATGTCGTCGATCACATAATTTCCGACTTTCTTCTCAAAGATGTATAAAAATAACTTTTGTTTTCAAATTAAAAATAAAAAGTTGACTTTAAAACTTTTAACAAGTTCTGCGCCCAAACGGGTCTGCGCCCAAACGGGTCTGCGCCGAACTGGGTCATTTAGCTTGACTTCCAAGCAAACTTGCAACTTTCCGCAATTCTCCACCTTCCTTCCTTTGCTCCTTAATACTTTTCTACTAACGTTTACAACGGGCTCGATATACAATCGTCGGACAGGTGATACATACCTTGGTATTAGCACCACTTTTAGATTCAGGGACAAGACCGACTAGGCCCTCTAGCAAATCATCTCCTATTTTTACACTATACTATACCTACTTCCTCCTCTCCCTGTCACTTTACCTCCCCCCCCCCCTCCATCAGTCCACAGCGTGGGAGGCGATGGGAAAGCAGAGGAGTCCGGGCTCTATCCCCTTACCCCTCGGACGCTCTAGCCTTTCCTCTCCTACACCTTTTCTTCTATTCTATCTTATTTCTTGTTTTTGTTTCTTGTTAATCTGAGGAAGCTTCACAGTTGCGAATCGTCAGTAAGGAAGAACCTGGTAGCACTTGTGGTTTCTTTCAAGCAGAGGGACACATTGAAGCTTATATTAAGCTTTGGCAGGCCGCACTTACAGTTCGATACAAATTTCGAATACACATGTTAATTACAATTACCTTTGTGCATCTGTATGCATATACTACAGTCATGAATATATCAGTACACATTCATAACTAAGGGTAATTTTTTGCATAGTATTGCCATCCCTTTTAAACTGTTTCCAGACATATTAGAGGGGGGGATTGACAGCTTAACGTGGAATCCGAATCACGATTTACAATTCTACATCATGTGATCATTACCCAGGATTCAGGCGTCTTCGCATTCAAGTACTAACCACAGTCAACGTAGCTTAACTTCCGCGAGCGAATGAGAGCGTGTAGCTAAGGGTAATATGAATAAGTAGTTATGAAGTATCGTATTATTTTCAGAAGAACATTTTATCTACGAATGAAAAATAGTTAAAAATGACTGATTAAGAATCGAGTGATTACATAAAAAATAATAAGATGGATAGGTACGTTTTGGGGTATTAACAAGTCCATGGAAGTCAGGAGTCAGCTAAGACGTAGAAATTGTTAATAGTGCACTCAAATATTCATCGCTCAGCCAACTTCTTGATTTTGAAAAATCTTTTAAATTACGAAAGTTTTCTTCATTTAATGATTAAAATTTTTTTTAAATTGAAACTGAATTAAACAACTCCAAAAGCCGCCTATCGCTCTGGAGATTAATGACCTCAAGTTGTAGGTTATCTGGTGCCTCATCAGCAGCAAAGGTAAAAGGGGAGGTCAGTAAAGTTAGGTCATTTTCACTGAATCTAAAATCCTCAAACCCACGGAGAAAATTCGCCTGAAGATCCTTTAATTGAGAAATGTAGACATTTAATTTAACATCAGACGTAAAAACTTCCTTCAAGAGGCTAAAATGGGTAAATTGCTTCCTTTCGAATTGTCTAAAAAATAACAATAATTTGTTCCTGAATACTTTTACAGAGCTAAACATGTCCTAAACAAATTTTCTTTTTCTTTACAGGTATGTAATTTATTTACTCAAATGTCTGAGTAAATTAGCAACAAAAGCAAAATCTGATATCGAATTTTCATCAAAGAGTTGTGGAAAATTATTCGACTTTTCTTTGAGCTCTGAAATGAATTTAATTTCCAGTCTTAAATCCCATACTCTGTTTAATAGAATAGGTATAAAACATCATTGAATTTTGATTGAATAGTTTCTAAAAAATGTATAAAGTGTCTATGGTTCAATCCATGTTTTCTAATATAATTCACAACTTATGTAACTCTCTCTACCACCTGATTAAGCTTTAAAAATCTTCCCCATAGACATTTTTGATGCATAATATAGCGCATAAAATGATGTTCTGATCTACATTGTTTTCATGAACTTTATCATTGATCTTTTTAACAAGCTTTCTTTCTATGTTTGCCAGTTCGACAGGAACAGCCATATGTTGTTACATTAACGATTTTTTTTTCAGCTTAAATCTAATTTCATTAAACATTTTTCGACTTCAAGAAACACATTTTCGCCTTTTGTTATATCTTTCATCAATTGCATCGATGCTAATTTCTCTGTCACTTCAAACTTGCTACTTATGCGAGGGATAAAAATAAGCAGTTGGGCTGTATCCTTGATATGACAGCTCTCGTCATGTGCCATTGAAAATTATCAAATTATTATTTTTCAACTGTGACTGGAATTTGAGGCGATAGCTTTTACTGGCCTCGAAGCTTCGACGAGATAGACTTAAATTTTGATATTGCTCAAATTTTCGTGCTTAAGGACAGCAGGACAACCTTGAGCACTCCTTTATAATTCTCACCTAGAAAAGAGCTTGTTATTTTTTTGCAATTTTGCAGAAATTAAGATAGGTAACTTTGATGAGATAGTCATTACTAACAAAAGGTTTTTGAGAAACATTTCTTTGATTAACAATTTGACTCGACAATTCTTCGCATTTCTTTTTCCTTACCTCATCAGAAAAACTAGAACATTGCTTGGCATGTTTGGTATCAAAATATGCTTCAAATTTTACTCTTTTAAAACTTAAATTTTTTCTTGACATAATGTATAAATTGCCATACCTTTAAGTTCAGTAAAAAAGATATTTTTCTTTCCAGTCTTCATTAAAAACACGACGTTAATATTTTTCCATACATTTTTCACTCATTTCTAGAATACATTACACAACAAAATTTTATACAAGTCACTTTTGAATTTCAAATTAACTTCAGTACAATACAATGTAATTAATATTAGCCCTAATTTCATACTGCAAAAAAAAACACACCAAAAAAACAATGATAGAATCAATTGATTATTCCAATATAACACAGTTGTAAAATCTGTACCACAATCACGTCCATAAATTAATCAAATAAGTACATTTACTAATGAAATCTGGAATATTACTAAACTTAACTAATGACTGAAAATATAAAACTAGGCCTATATGAAGTGAGTTTGTTGGGGAACGCAAACCTTTAAAAGTTCAAAGGCGTTCCAAATTTTGACAGAATTCGCGTTTAAGATGAGATTTTTCCAAAATGTTCAATAATTAATTTTTATTATTGTGTCGAATTCTGAAATGAAACGCGGGCCACATGAAGAGCCTTCGCGGGCCAAATGAAGAGCCTTCGCGGGCCGCAGTTTGCCCACCTCTGGACTAATGTATATTGCTATTTTTCTCATTGATTTTTAAAAATTTACCTGATAGGAATAATTATTCTAATATTTATATTTTTGAGGTTTATTAAAAAGTCAATATTTCAAAAATAATAAAAAAATTGCATTCCTACACTCAATCCAAAATCGCGCTCTGGTCCTGTTCCTGTAGGAGGTGAGTTTCAGTCTCTGGAGTTTTGCTTTTCGATAAAAAGGATAAAATGATAGTAAATAGGGGTTAAATGAATGATGTTGTATGATTATAATCTATTTCGTTATATTTATTTGTAAAACTAAATGTTTGAATTCCAGAAATGGTTCTTTCCATAAGAAAAGCCTGTAATCTTTGTGACTGCACCAAAATGGACTTACTGAAATGTATGGAGATAGTTGCTAAGGGTATTGCATCAAAGAACACCATCTTTAGAATCATTAATGACTTTAAAAACGCTGGTTACAATCCTATGAAGAAGTCTTCTGGATGCCCAAGAGCTCGAAATGAACACCAAGATCGCATCATGATGAGGTCCTAGTTCAAGGATCGAATCGCCTCTAGTGTCAGGTTTTCTCAAGATGGTAAAGTGACAGGTGTGAACGCTTCAGTGCGCACAGTAAAGTGGAGACTTTTCGAGATAGGTCTCAAGTCAAGAAGAACTGCGAAGAATCCTCATTTCACCAAGAAGAACTTTACAGATAAGCTCCAGTTTTGTAAGAAACTGGAGTCTATACCGAAAAAACGTCATTGTGACCTTTGTGTTAGAAAGTTTACATCCTTGGACAGCGGTTTTAGTTTAGAGGTCTGACCTCATTTACTAAATTTAAAGCCTTCTACTGGTAATTTATATTTACAATTGATTAAATTTTTGTTTCATACTAGTACAGGGTCCCCGCCAAAAAACGGGCCTCAAATTTCGATAGGCCTCATTTCTTAATTATCTGCAAGTATTGAATGTAACTTTGGTGAAAACTAGTTTATTGTGTTTAAAAACATCATATCAAAACATGAGAGTCTTTGGACTTTTCTTCTTTATTCTAGAACAACGTGTTCGAGATGACCTCCATTTAGCTCTGTGCATTTCTTGAGGCGCAGCACAAAGTTGCCCATAACGTCCTTACAAACCGACCGACTAATGGCTCTGATCTCCTCTCTGATGGCTTCCTTGAGTTTCTTGACGGTCCTGGGTCTCCCTGCGTGTACTCTGTCTTTAAGGTAGCCCCAGAGAAAGAAATCTGGGGGTGGTGGGCTAAGGTCAGGGCTGTGAGGTGCGTGCCCACTCAAAATCAGTCTTGAGACTGAGATATATATATATATATATATATATATATATATATATATATATATATATATATATATATATATATATATATATACCAGGCAATGGCTTCCTCACTACCCCTTACGGGGGAGCTTGCGCTTCGCTACTAAGATTAAAATATAAAATAAAAAAAAACAGCCATGGTTAAATTTTTATAAATTTTCTGAACTTCGTCAATTATAATAATTTTAAAAAGGAAATCTAAACTAAATTTTCCCCTTTAAAAATATCACGTTGATAAAATATAGAGTTATAGAATAAAAATAAATTTTCTGAACTTCACCATTTGTAATTCTTTGGGTTTTAAAAAATCACAAAATTTCGATACATAAGTCATAACCAAACTAAGATGAAATTATTATTCAAATACTCAAAAAATCCCCTTCTTAAATTATAGAGTTAGTGAAAAAAACCCTACCCAGAATAACTGTAAGCCACAGATCAAAGGTCTGTCTGCGAAGCGCAAGCTTCTCATATAAAGAGTATCGAAGCCGCACCTTTTGTTTATTGTTTAAATATAAATAACTTCAAAGAAAAAAATATGACATTACCTATTGTTTGACCTAATAATATACAGGTGCTGCCAAAAGTTTTCGGACACCTGGAATTTCCTCATTCCTTGAGTATGTTTAAATATGTTGGTGTAGGTTTGTATGCATGTATCCAATGCATCTGGAAAGCAAAATAAAAATACAAGTTTTGTTATTATTATTTTTTAATATCTAAAATAGCGATGAATTTGAATTATATGAAATCCTGGTATCAGTATTTGGTATGCTACAGTCCAAATATCTTCATATAACACATCATATTTGTTGATTAACATGATATTCCATGTCGACAGGATCTAATAAATATATGACAGTGACGAAAGCATGTAACTATATCGTGGAGGAAAAGAGTTTTACATGCGTGTGACACCAGGAGACTCTCGGCTGTCGACAAATCTCCCGGAGGGTCAGCAGATCAGATGCCGGGATTGCAGAAGTGTTGAATAAGATCCGAGATAGTGAGAACATCCAAGAACCAGATCTTCATGGACGACCCAGGGTCATTACGCAACGTGACAACAGGTCTCTGCGTCGCTTGAGTTTTCGAGAGAGTAAGAAAACCGCAGTCCAGCTGCAACATGAGTGAACAGAGGACGGTCAGGTTAATGCATCGAATAAAAACAGTCTGTCTCAGACTAGTTGCACAAGGCCTAAATTCATGTAAAGCCCGTCGGGAGATGCTGAACAACCTTCAGAGGAAGCGACGTCTACTGGCTTGATCACGTGATCACCGCAACTGGATCATGCGTCAGTGGGGTACGTGTCTTATTGTCGGACGAGTCCTCGTTCTATTTGTTCTTGACCTCAGGCAATGTTATAGTCCGCAGAAGGCCAGGGGACCATTGGAATCGAGAATACATAATGCCATTAGTAAAGCATGGTGGCCGCTCTGTATTGGTGTAGGGCTATATGTGAAGTTTAGGGGTGTGTCGTCTCACCGTTTGTGATAGCACCATGAATTCAGAGAGGTATCAAGCTGTCCTGAGAGATTAGATGCTACCCTCAGCCCGAGAGCTCACCATTAATGCCCAGAATGTCATTTTCCAGCAGGACAATGTCCCCATTATGCCATATCGCAAGTCTTCTCTATCAGACAGTGTTTCCGGGACAACAATATCACAGTGATGGACTGGCAACCTCAACCTCCCGATATGAATTCACTGGAAAACCTATGACAGGACCTCAAAGAGGTCGTAAGATAGCCTGCCTAACTCATGGAACCGCTCGCCTGCATGCGCCAGATTTGTTTTAGATTGAAAAATTATTGTGTGTTGGTGGAGTATTGCCCCAAATCCCCTCATTCCGTTTACTCACTGATTGTAACTCCATGTATTAAATGATCCCATAAGTAATGCTGATTTTTTTCATGTTATTCCTTATTTTATGAGAGGAAATCAAACAACTTTATATTTATTTACTTATCTATTTATCTAAAATAATATAATTTCCACCATTCTTTTTCTTCCCACTAACTTGTCAATACCATGTTTGTAAAAATCGCTTTTCTTTGATTAAAACAAAAGAAGGTTCTTTAAGGTTGTTTCGACCTCTTCAGATAGTAATCTGATGGGATTCAGTCGGGCAAGTATGGAAGACGACTCATTAGTTCCAAAGCGAAATTGTTAAGCTTTTGTAAGTTATCTCTTGCGATATGAGGTCGCAAGTTGTGTTGATTTTCGAGAGAGCACCCATCTCCTATTGATAAACAATGCCCTATTGTCTTCAAGTGTTACATGTAAACGGTCCAAATGGACTTAGTTAACCTCTTTAGTAATGGTTTGATTTGAGTTAAGAAGTTCAAAGTGGATTATGCCTTTAATATTACACCCAAAGCACAAGAGAATCTTTGGTGGATGAGGCCCATGATTCAACTGGGGTATTGCTTTTTGCCCAGGACACCTAAGGTATGTCGAAATATAAGCCTTAGGTTAGGCTAAGACATACAAGTACCCATGCTTCGAGTTTAGTAGACGAGGCTTGTCTAAAAACAATCCTTCTTTCGAATATTTATTTCCATAAAATAATGAAAAATATGAACAAATGTCGTATTATTTATAGGATGACCTAATATGAAAACAATTTAAGTTTATAAGGCGTCCATGTGTATGTAGATACGAATATGTGTACGTTCACGTGTATGTCCCTGTTTTGGGAGTTACAAACACCATGAATTTAGTTGCAAGGTCGTAATTTCCTTTTGTAAAAATATGTTGCAGAATATTGCACAGCGAATTCTACCGACTCTACCTTTAGCATAACTCAGTCCAAAGTTGCAATAACAAGCTGTATCTGCCCCTGCCCCCATTCCTAGCCCCTAAGCCCCGGGGCCCTAATCCCCCCTCCCAACTAAGTGATTGGAGACTTGTGGCGAAGCGACACGTCTGAGACATGAATAAAACACTCGAGTAGTTGCAAATTCTACATGGTACCTTTGCAACCCAGCAAAATAGACGGGACAGGCGGAGAAATAGACAGACAACTCTCCTACACTTGGTGGAAAGTTTTGAAATATACGAAGTAGAAGAGGTAGAGTAAATATATTTGTACGAGAGAAGGCAATAAATAGAAGCTTGGACAAAAAATGGACGGGAGCGGAAGTAGGCGAGAGGAATGATAAATTGGAGACAGAAGATAGACAGCTAAGTAGAAAGAAGGCTTCGAGGTATGCAACTAAATGGTTCTATTTGGCATTTAAGAGTTTAATTCGTGGTAATTTGCAACGGAAGTTTAACCATGAAAAAGTTGAAATGAACTCGTATAAAGAAAGTAATTCCCAACAGTATTAATAAATTAATTCAGCATCTTCCCATCACATACGCACATCTAAACTAGCACACGTATGCATAATTCGGCATCTTGTCATCACACACACTCATACATCTACATAAGTACGCTCAATCGCAGGTATGTAGAGACGCGTACTCTCTCCAACTTCTGTGCATTCACAGGTATTTATTTCTGAATCCGAAAGGGCCGGGTCATATATTTGTCAGCCTCTAGCTAATGGTGGCATCTTCCATCCCATGGACCCACGCGATTTCCCTGCAAAATCCATTCTCCTTACATGAATCACCTTAAACGTGACCTTCCAGAGGCAAAAACACCGCGGACTGTGTGACTGGAACGAGACAGTGGCGCAATCTATGTATGGTATATAATTATGGAAACAGTTGTTTTTTTGTTGCGACTTACTTTTCTTAATACACTAAAACAAAATTTAGAATGTTGTTGAAGGTTGCGCATTAAGTTTCTGCTATTAGGTTTTGATGATAGAATTTAGACTTTTTATATTATTTGTTGATGTTTTTTTATGTTAGTTTTCTTTTTAGGCTTTTGATGTTATAATGATGTATTGGGTTTGTGATGTTTACATAGGTTGTTTTTTTTATGGTTTTGATGAAGGGGTCTCATTTCCGGCGTGAAGTTTGGGTTGAAGTATTTTATGTTTGACTTCGGGTTGTGTTTGATTCCTTGTGTTGTGAGTGTGTTGGTGAAATGTGAATGTGTTTTGTTTAGGCATTTGATCTGGTCGACCTAGCAACAATGGAGTTTTTGATTTATGTAGTTGGTGAAGAATTTGCCTTCAGTTTTGCTGTTGTTCGTATAAGGGGGGGGGGGGGGGTGAATGGGAGTCTCTAGTAGCGTTTCGTATAATGATTGGTTAGTGGTCGGTGATGGTGACGTAGGGTTTTAGTTCGTTCTGGTTGCTAGGTTTATCTAGCAGATTTTGATGTCTGGAAAGGTGTCTTGGGTGTATGTACTGATCTTAGTTTGGTTATGACTTATATTTTTTTATCAAAGTTATTTCTAATAATTCTTTTATAATATCAAAAAACAAAATGGTAAAGTTCAGAAATAAATATAAGTATCGAAATTTTGTGAATTTTTTAAAACTCAAAGAATTACAAATGGTGAAGTTTAGAAAAAATATTTTTATATATCTTCTATAACTCTATATTTTAGCAATGTGATGTTTTGAAAGGGGGGAAATATTGTTTAGTTCCTTTTTAAAATTACTAGGCAATGGCTTCGCCACTACCCTCTACGGGAGGAGCTTGCGCTTCACTACTAAGATTAAAATCTATAAAAAAGCAGCCATAGTTAAATTTTTATAAATTATTATAATTGGCGGAGTTCAGATATAATAATTTTAAAAATGAACTCTAAACTAAATTTTTCCCCTTTCAAAAAATAACGTTGCTAAAATATAGTTATAGTTAAAATAAAAAAGAAGCCTGACTTAAATTTTAATAAATTTTCTGAACTTCACCATTTGTAATTTATTTCCTTTTAAAACATTATAAAGCATCGGATAATCATATTTATTTTTTCTAACTTAACTATTTTGTTTTTTTAAACTCTAAAGAAATTCTTTGAAATTACCTTGATAAAAATTTAACAAAAACATAAGTCATAACCAAACTAAGATGAAATTATTATTCAAATAGTCCAAAAAATCCCGTTCTTAAATTATAGAGTTGGTGATGATTATAATTGGCGAAGTTCAGAAAATTTATAAAAATTTAACCATGGCTGCTTTTTTTGAGATTTTAAATTTTAATCTTAGTAGCGAAGCGCAAGCTCCCCCCGTAGGGGAGAGTGGCGAAACCATTGCGTGGTAAAATTAATAGAAAATATAGCAGTGATTATATTAAGACGATTAAATATAAATATATGAGGGAATCTGACGAGGAAATATTGGAGGTACTTAATGATCATTTTGCTTCAGTATTTAGAGAAGAGAATCTGGATAATTTAACTTATGATAGTTCTAGTTCAGGGGGTGAGGTGTCAAATACTATTAATTTAGATAGAGAATTTAAAATATATAATTGATTTAAACACTAGCAAGGGCTTTGGTCCGAATGACATTCATTCTAGGTGGGTTGAAGAAGGAGCGGAAAATATTGCAGTAGCTCTTGAGAATTTGGAAAACTGCCAAATGTTTTGCCCATTTTTAAGAAAGGAAGTAAAGAGGACCCGAATAACTTTAGACCCGTAAACTGAACATCTATAGTTTGTAAAGTTCTTGATGGTAGTTAAGAAGGGTATTTGTGAGCACCTAGAAAGAGGTAGTTTAATAAATGCTGCGCAAGCTTAACATGGGTTTGGAGCCTTACTAGAATTTATGGATTATGTAACTAAGCAATTAAATAAGGGGAGGATGTTGATATAATTTACTTCGATTTTAGCAGAGCCTTTTGTAAGGTTCAACATAAGAAATTAGTTCACAAAGTAAAAATGTATGGGATATGTGGAAAAGTTTGGAATTGGAAAGGTGAATGGCTGAAAGACAGGAAGCAGAGGGTGATAATGAATGGGCTGAGGTCACAGTGGAGGGACGTTATCAGTGGCGTAACTCAGTTTTGGGACCTTATTATTCCTAGTTTATATAAATGATCTTGGAGATGATTTAAATAGCAGTATTATTTTTTGCTGATGACACAAAATTGGCAACTATAGTCAATGAAGTTGATGCTAACTAAAAGTCACAGTGAGTTAAACTAGTTGCTTGGGCACATAAGTGGCAAATGACTTTTAACCTTCAAAAATGACAGGTTATGCACATAGGAAGAGATAATAGAGAATTTAGCTATAAAATGTATGGGCATTGGCTGAACTTAGTAGAGGATAAATAGGACTTAGGAGTGGTAATAGATAGGTCACTGAGGTTTTCTAAGCAGTGTATTGAGGCCCAAAATAAGGCAAGTAGAGTGTTGTGCTTCATTAAGAGAAATGTTATTTAAAAAAATAAGGAGGTTATCCTTAAACTTTACAACTCATATATTACACCACATCTTGAATGAGTATTGTATTACAGGTATGGTCCACACATATTTTAGACATGGTATCAATCAAGGTAAAAAAGATGATACCATCTCTGAGACACCTTGAATATGAGGCGAGCTGAGGGTATTGAATATATTTTCATTTTAAAGGTGTGTATAGGGGATAAAAGTGAGTTTTTTAAAATTTGTTTTGGGATGGATAAGTTGGATTTGTAAAATTTATATGCGTTGGAGGGAAGTAATAGGATAAGGTGTTGCCACTTGAAACTTAGAAGACAAAGCTATTGGTTGGATGTAAGCAAATATATTTTTCACTAATATAGTGTTAGATTTCTGAAATGATTTACCACAGGGTGTAAGAGAGACTAGCCTTCTAAATGTTTTCAAGCGCAGGTGGGATGAATATATTGGGATGGAAGATTATTAAAGTTTTTGAGATTTACCTTAGGATATGAATTGTACATGTTTTACTATTGATATTATTGCATATTTTAGTTACATGGTAGAACTTGTATGGAGAGTTGCTGGAGTTGGGATTAACTAGGATTTCCTTTGATAGACCCTTGTGTCTTTTGTCATCCATGAGTGTTATGTTATGTTAACTGTTTGCGAGTGTAAACTGTGGAAATTTTTTCAGAATGTGCAGGTGGTTAAATTTTTCTTGATATGGCAAGCTGTAGTCTCCGTGTCTTGGGATTCGAACCACGACATGGAAGTCTCCCACGAGGAGACTGCTCTATTATTCTGTTGGTCCAGCGCAGGCTCCTAGTTTGATGGGTAGGATGAGGGAAGGAAGTAAAGGTTGGCGTGGGTGTATTTCATTTTGGTGAGGCGAAGGCAGATCTCCATTGCGTCACCGTATGCTCCTTGATCATAGACTTCGAGGCTCTGGTCATCTCGAAGACTTGGAATTCTCGTTCGGAGTTCCTCGAGGTCGGCTTCGGATCCTGTTGTTCGTATTTAGGTTCCTCCAGAACCGGTCGGGATCGCAGGCTCGCCTTTATTTTTTTTCAAGAGCTCCCCAAAAGACCCCCGACACCATCTTTTCAAACGTTATCCAATATTATGTTTCACCTCATCATACCAGAAACTATTATTCAGCCATCAGTGATAATTTTACCTCTTAAGTAATCATTTAAAAATATAAGTTAAACTGGAAGAATTTTTGTAATATTAAGGAAGTAATTTGGTTGAATCTTGAGGTGAGAAGATCCAAGGCATTTCTGCATTCGACTCATAGTTCGACTTTAAGGTATTTGAACAATTTTAAGCAACTCTAATTAAAACGCTTTAGCAGGCTTCCCTTTAGTTCCATGTTGGAAGCTTGGTTTTAGCAAACTTCATTATAGTACCATGTTGGAAACTCGTTTTTAGCAGACTTCACTTTAGTCTGATGATGGAAACTTGGTTTTAGCAGACTTTACTTTAGTCCCATGTTGGAAACTTGGTTTTAGCAGACTTCAATTTAGTTCCATGTTGCAAGCTTGGTTTTTAATGGATCAATGTTTACAGTTGATACTCGAATCTATCGGAAAATTGAGAAAAGTTGCCATGGCAGCAATTTTTTTAATCACTCATTAAAAGGAAATGATTCTTTTTCATGTGGAGCTATCTATTACAGGAGTTTTTCCGTGGATTAATCTATAGCAACCTTTAAACACCGCACTCGAGCTTCAAGCTAAAGAGCTATTTTTAAAAACACTTTTCATTCAAATATTAAATATATTATGGAAATTGAAACTAACAACACCCTTCCCTTTCAAAATGACTCTCTACGAAAAAATGCAGAGAAATTTCCGCTATATACGAGGGGTCTTCAAAGAGTTCGTAGAAAATTGTAATTAAATTTAAACAAAGATAAGTTTGTTTTTATTTGGTGGTTTTTACAAAAGCTCCATTGAAGTCAACACACTTTTGCAAGCGATAATACTATCTATTTAAATTTGTTTTTATAAAACTAAGGACAGGGAATCAAACCAAATTAAATTTACCGGACTCAATTTGTATTTCTCTTCAATTAGCCGTCCTTCACCCGCCGCAAAGTTAACAAGTGGGACTACTTTGGGGTTACCTCTCTGGAGAGTCGAGCAGTGACCCTAAGCCCACCTGGCCTGATAAAGAGTGGGTATTCAAGAAAGGACTCGGAGAAGAGAGTGAAGAGTTCATTAGGGTCACTTGAACACTCCTTTTGGTCCATTCAGTATTAACATTATTGCCTGTCCTTCAGAGGGGAGGAGAATTATGTTAAAACTAATGCGGGATTGTTTTGCCTTATGGTGTTGTAATCGGACTTTTTTTCTTTGGCCCGTAGGTATTAGTTCTTTTTGGTTGGTATTGTTTCCTTAATTGGTTTGAAGTATTGAGTGAAACATAAATGAAACGAGGTGACTGGTAAATTGATATAAAATGATGATCTTGGAATCCAAGGTACGTTTGGTAGTTTTGTTTGTTTTTTTAGGGTGGATCATGTTACTTTTATGGTTCTATATTTTCCTCATTACTTTTATGGTGCTCTCTATTTTTCCTTATTACTTTTGTGATGCATTCTACTTTTCATTTTACTTTTTAGGTTCTCAAAAAAAAAGGCAATTGGTAGTTTGAGCTAAAAGGTGATAACAGAAATAATCAACTTAACATTTATTAAACGAAATTAGTAAAGAAAATGAAACATTAAAATCAATACAGATTAATATATTTAAGAAATAAAATGTAATGACACGAATCTACGAATTATAAGTTACGTATTGACATCTTTGAATCACGTTTATCGCATTGCTAATTTCGACATATCTATTCAAATTTGTCTTTTATTTCAGTTCGTTTATTTAAAGTCATATAGCCTTTACAAGATTCACATTTCGTATTTGCTATTAAAGGTGATTTATTTTGCATTCACTCTTTCACTTTCTTGGGGTCGTTACTTGAATTTATTGGCACAAAAGCATTGAAATAAAATTTTCGATCCAATTGCCTAAGTAAGGACTCTAAAGGCGAACAGAAAATCGGGTCAGATTAGTAAATATCTGCTCATTCAAAAATGAGTTTATATTCTTGTCATTTTAAAGTTAGAATTTTCGCATTACTTCTATTATGCTTTCTATTTTTCTCATTATTTTTTATGGTACACTCTTTTTTACATTACTTTTATGGTTCCCCCAAAATCTTTGAGAACCATAAAAGTAACGATTCTTTTTCACCCTTATAATTTGTATTTTTTTTTGTTTTTATACTTTGTGTTGGAAAGTTTTTTTTAGTGGCTCAATTCATTCAAATATGGCTTTTATTTATGATTTTTTTGGGGGGGTAGAACCCCAGTTTTGAGAAATTAAATACCTTAACTACGAAAGAGTTGTGCGAAATTGCGGATATAGAGAAAATTCATGCGAGAGATAATTTGTCCAAGGCAATCGCGAGACATTTTGAATTGATAAAATGAAAACTAACGAAGGCATCACAGAAGGAGGTCGTGATAAATGGGAACATGAACTTGAATCCTGACGGAGGCGAGAGAGATGTGCAAGTCCTCAGGGATAACCCGGTAGCGGAACGGTTGAGACT
Source organism: Ceratothoa steindachneri (assembly GCA_963969495.1). Taxonomy (NCBI): domain Eukaryota; kingdom Metazoa; phylum Arthropoda; class Malacostraca; order Isopoda; family Cymothoidae; genus Ceratothoa; species Ceratothoa steindachneri. The sequence goes on from OZ018324.1 coordinate 9,890,481, forward strand.
CAAAATTAGGTTGAATGAAATTATTAGATTAGAAACAAAGTTCCCGTGCAACCTTTTTTTAAACGTTTATTTATTTCTAGATTCATATTTATTGATTTATTTAAAAGTTTATTTATTCATAGATTTATACAGGGTGTACGACTAGTCAATGTGTAGTGGCCTAGCCTTTCCTAGGCCTCGCTTGAAAGTTTACAGTGACGTAGGTCACTACACAATAATTTCTTGGACACACTCAATCAGGAATGGCGAATCTTTCTAATTGACGGATCATTTTTAGTACTTTAAAATTTTTAAAAACATAAATGGGGAAATTATTTTCTCACTGAATTATTTTTTAATGAGTGATTTGTTGGTTCATTTTAGCTAATAATGTTTTAATTCGAGGTTCATAGTTTGTTGTCTTCATTCTCTCTTCATTCTGGTGGTTGATTTTATGAAATTCATAGATGAACACAACGTTTCGCATAATTAAGAGGAACCAAACGTTGTCAGTATAGAGGTGAACTTTTTCGTTGGCGCAAAAGAGTTTGGTAAATAGTTCCATTCTGCGAGTCTGAGGTCCTCCACTCTGCTTTCTAAGGATTCATGTTCTTTCGTTACATTCAAAACTGATACATTTACTTCCTTTTCTTGCAACTTCAGCTTAAGTTTAATAAATTTTGCTTTCACACTTTACTTTCTTGGAAGTCAACTAATTCCATTTCCAAGTAATTAAGGTCAAGCCAATCGAACTTTGATGGATTAAAATCTTCAAACAGAATAGAATGGGGAAATTGTCAGGTGGTATCTAGTTCTCGGAATTGGGAATAACTCTTTGCAAGTGAATGCTTGGCAATTTTTATTATTAAAGAATACTTGTTGAGTACATTTTCTTCCTTTCATGCATTGTCAGTTAAAAAAATGGAAGTTGAGAAGTGCTTCTGTAATAATGGAAAATACTTCTCGTTTTCTTTTAGATCTCTTGAAAAAAATGTCCATTTTTTTCGAAAGCTTTAATCTGTTCAAATATTGACGGTGCAACACATCGACAACCTCGTATGTTTTTTTTTTATTCAAGGTATTGTAATGCAATGTTAAATCAGAAAAAAAATATGTAAGTCATTCAACCAATTCATATCAGTCTGTTCTGAATAGTCATGTCCTTTTTCACTAAAAAAAAGTCATGTTTCTTATAACAACTCAACAAATCGGTTCAATACCTGACTATGTTTTGACCATCTGACATTGTTATACATGGGTAACCCCGAAAATTAAATGTTGACCTCATCCAATAGCTTGTTAAATTGACTTTGGTTAAGAGCGTGGGTGAATATGAAATTCAAAATCTTTGTTACAATGGCCATAACATTTTCTACTGAATTCACAGTAGCTTGTTAAATTGACTTTGGTTAAGAGCGTGGGTGAATATGAAATTCAAAATCTTTGTTACAATGGCCATAACATTTTCTAGTGAGTTTAAACTGCCTTTTGGACACAGGGATTCTTGATGCACAATACAATGAAATTCAACAAAATTTTATTTGCCCTCTCAGTAATTGTACAAATCCAACATGTTTTCCAATAACAATTGGAGATCTGTCAGTTGTCACATATACACTATTTCCTAAGTTAATGCCAAGTTCAATAAATTCCTTCGTCAATTCATTCATAATACCTTTTCTGCTAGTATTTTCAGACAGTGTCTCAATTTAATTATCTCTTCGTTCAATATTTTTCCGGAAAGAAATCTTGCAAAAACTCCCAGACGGGAAAGCGATATAACATCTGTACTCTCATCTAAACAAATCGAAAACATTTCTGTATTATTCAAATCTAGAAACTCATTAATAAGCTTTAAGAATCTCATATTTATTTTGAAAGTCTTCAAATAATTATTTTAGCAGTTTACACAAGATTATTTGAAATAATTACTATCAGAAAGTGTCTTTCCGTGTTGATTAATAGTAGATCATAACTAAAAACTAGCTGCTGAAATATATTATTTGGTTTAAACATACTTTTGAAATTCTTACATTGTTCTTCTCGTTGCTTTACTTGTCTCCAAATACTTTCACTCCTTTCATCATCTGTCACTGAGCACAAATTTTGATTGCTTTCAAAATGACGTTTAATATTATTCGAGAGAGCTACAACTGACTCCATGTAAAGACAACAAAAAGCCTTTTTATTTTGTTCAATAACACCATATTTGACACTTCACTCTTCGTGAAATAACCTCTCACTTCCACGACATTCCGAAGTAATTGTCCTTTTCTTCGTAGTCATTTTTATGAATTATAATTTCTGCACTCTGAAAGGAATGATCACAACTTAATTCAAAATATTTAAAAATTTAGCGACAAGAAAACAATTTCAGAGAATGCGCATTGACATTGAAAGATCGCTTAATTTGCTTATGCTGCGAGGAAAGAGAAACTGATTAATACCTAATTGTCATCAAATCAGTTAAAAATGGGTAAATTTTTCAGAATGTTGATTCTTTAAAAGGAAGTATCTAATTATTTGAATATTTCTTCATAAGAATACTAATAAAATGTTGAGTTTAAAGGTCAAATGAATTACTTAAAAAATAGTAAAATTACGAATGTGCGCATTGCATTTTCAAGCTTTCGTTTCGAAATTCTTCGTTCATTATTTAATTAAACCGACTTATTATATATAATCAGAACCACGTTTATGTTTGCCAGCTAAACGAAACGTTATGAGATCACAAAACTCTAACTACTGACAAGAAATTTGCAGTGATGCCCCAAATTCCTTCATGGCAACTCTGATAAGAGTGACACGCTTACCTGCTGTTTATTTTGGTATAAAAATAATATAATTATCAAATGGCTCAGAAAAATATTTTAAAAATTTTAAACCTTGAAGGCAACATTAAAAATTAATGAAATATTTTTAATATGAATAAAACGTTGGTGGGACATTAGAAATTTGGCGGTGGGTCAGTTCGTGACCCGTGGGTCAGTGGTTCACCATTTTTTCCCATTATGATATCTAAAGATTCAAAAATGACCCATTAAATGAAAATTTCTCGTGAATAGCAACGTACAATTTACTGTATACTTACAAGTGCGGCCTAAACGCTGTCCAATAGCAAGGTCGTATCAACCAAGCATTTGGAGAAGACACAATAAGTCGCCGCACAGCCTTCGATTGGTTTAAGAAGTTTCATCGTGGCTAATTCGATCTCCAAGATCAGCCAAGAAGTGGTCGACCCTCACTTATTGACAATGGCCGTTTTGAGTATGTCTCAAAAATGATCCACATCTAACATTACTCGAGCTTGCTGAAAAGTTTAACGTCAGCCATACAGTCATTTTGCATCATTTAGAGGAAATGGGCAAAGTCAGCAAACTGGAGGTATGGATTCCACGTAAACTGACCGAGTTTGACCGTCAACGCCGCATAGACGCCTGCATAACACTAATGTCTAAGAACATGGGCTTGATTGGTTAAACAAAGTGGTTACTGCAGATGAGAAATGATGTCTACACTTGAACATGGCACACAAAAGAAGCTGGACAGACAAAGGTGTACATGCACAACTTCAGGCAAAGGTCGGCTGGTATCAAAAGAAGCTTATGTTTGTGTCTGGCGGGATGTGAGGAGGGTGATTTACTGGGAAATGTTTGAAAGCAATCAGTTTATCGACACTCAATTAGATAGTCAACAACTGAAATAGGTAGCAGATCCACTTGCACCGAAACGACCAGAATTGACTGATGCCATGTTTCTTCATGATGACGCCCAACCGCACGTTACAAATTATATCCGGGAAAAACTCTTAGAGCTGGGTTGTGAAGTTCTCCCTCACCTACTGTATTCGGCAGACCTTGCCCCAACTGATGATCAAATGAAAACTACAGGTAAAAGACTTCTTTGATAGGCAACCAGTTGAACTTTACAACAAAAGTATGACAATGACAATCGCGAGTCTCGTCAGCAGACGATTTAAATTTAGGTAGGCCCAATAGTAGGGACGATTTGCCTCGGCAAGTTAGCTTAGTACCAGAATTTAATGAGAACGACCCAGAACGCTGCCTCAGAGCATTTGAAAGGAAAACGGGCATTTACATATAGCTGGCATAAGGACTCCTGGGCAAAACTGGTTGCACACGGTTTGAAGGCAAAACCAAAACAGATCTACCTCGATTTATCTAATGTAGATGCGAGGAATTACGCAGCCATAAAGTAGGCTATACTGAACCAGTATCAGGGTATAGCTGAGACTTGTACAAAAGTGTTTATGCTGAGTAGGAAGAAAGAAGATGAAACCTACACGGAATTTCTGCTGCGATTAGAGAGACATTTAGAACGCTGGTTAAAATGGGTCTCTGCAGTAAGGACTACAAAAACCTTATTCGAGTCTTTTAAGATAAAATTGGCCGTCAAATTTTGCAATTATTTGGATAGGGGTCGGGTTTCAGAACTTATGCAGGGGGCGAAGTTAGCCGACCTATTCATGTGGTCAAGAGCAAGAGCTTTATGAATGGAAATGGTAGGGCGAGAGCGGTTATCTGAAAAAGGGTAAAATTAGCATGAACAACAATACAAATAAGAGGAGAAACTTGAAGCAGAATAAAGAGCGCGTCAATAAGTAGTCATTGGGCAGGTTTGTGGCATCGTGTGATGGTATTGCAAGGAGTCGGGCCATCGCACGCGTACTCGTCATTTGGCTTTAAAAGAAGGGAAGAAGAGGAAAGAGAATGGAATAGGTGAAAGTTGCAAGTCGGTTAGGAATACCCAGACTGTATCTTTAGTACAGTGGGAAGTAATCGTGAATGAAGCGGGTAGTAGAGGCAATCGCGACCTCATTAACGACGGAAAGTTAGCTTTGGAGAGACACAGTTGCTCTTTTGAGTCTTATTGACAGAAGCTCGTTTAGGGTTCCAGCAGATGCTTACACCAGGCTGAAACTCTTAGGTAAAAGTTTGAAGGGGATGAAGAATATCCCTTTGGCCAGATTATATCTCGGGTCTAGTTTTTAAGACTCTTTGCCAAAGGAAGATGTTACCCTTATATTAGGCAATAATGACATTCCTTACATCTATGTACTGCGTATGGGTGAAGTCGTGAAAGTTATCTTAGGATACCAGTAGTTCCCATAGAGGAGTTAGAAAGTCAGTACCAAGCCTTGTTTTTCTGTATGTCTGGTCACTCAATCAATGCATTGAGGATTCGTGGGCCGGTGCCTAGTCGATTAAGTAGGCCGAAAGCAAATTTTGCGGAAGTTAAGATGGACTAAAGAGGAAGGAAAGCACAACACGATTCCCCAGACGGTTCATGTGGTAGAGTATGATTACCCTAAGGAGAGAGTCTTCGGCTGATAGGAAGCAACCTGAATGGGAAGGGGATGGGGGTAGGTCTGAAAGAAGGGAAGAAGCAAGACAAAGTCTTGGAGAAAGTATTCAATGAACAGGAAGCCAGAAATGGTGATAATTCGGCTGAGCAGGAAGCTGAGGACAAATCTCTCAGTAAATACTTTGGGTTCGTAAGTGACGATCCATTAAGTAAGGACCTTGATAAGGACAAGGCTTAGGCACACTGGATACGAAGGAAAGGGCAGATTGTAGGAAGTGTTATTGGCAGTAGTGCATGGTTTGTATAGGCAGAGGGTTATGTCTATGTTCATGATAGAATTGCGGGACACTTTAGAGTGAAAATAACATAACAGATAATTCTAAGTCATTTCTTCTGTCTGGAACTATAGACAGACGTGAAGAATTACGCTAGAACATGTCACGTCTACCTAGTAACCGCAAGAGGACAAATTGGGTTATGTAGAGCTTTTCTTACACCTCTACGGGTGGTTAGAGAGACGTTTTCTTCGTTATTAATAGATACAGTGGGTCCTTTGCCACATCCTCTAAGGGTAATGAATATTTCTTGTCGATTATGTGCGAATCTACTCGTTACTTGAGGCTGTGCTGCTCAGGAGAGCTACGTAGGAAAATACAGCTGAGGCTTTGACTAAATTCTTTACTACGCAAGTTGGGTTTCCTGAACGCCAGCTATTTTGGGGGTAAAATCCTCTAAGGTGTTTGGCATCTCGCTAAGAACGTCGACCCCATATCATCATGGCCTCTTTGTTGCATTGAGGGGTGCAATGCATCATTGAGGGACGTAATACCCAAATACACGTACATATGAGAATCCAGGACACTGGAACGAAAAATTGTACTTCCTTTTATTTTTGCTGAGGGATTCCGTAAAATCAGACCTCGGTTTTTATGCCGTACGAATTAATCTTCGCCCACGGGGTTATGGTCCCCCCTAGCCATATTATAAGCGAAGTGGACCGGTAAGCAAAGGGGTAATGTAGCAAGTGTTAGCGAGCGGTCTGCCTTAAAAAAGGTAAGCGATTTAAATGATAAACTTCATAAGTTGAATCAGTTTGCTCGAGAGAATTATCGCAAATGCCAAATAGTGATAAAAAAGAATTATGCTCGAAACACCGCGGCCCGTGATTTTAAGTCGGGTGATAAGGTACTCCCTTCCCTGTTCAATCATAAGTGTACTTTGGTAATAAAATCTTCAAGCCCTTATGAAGTGAAGAAAAAAAATCAGTGAGGTTAACTATATCATTGAGACTCTGGACAGGAGAAAGGAGTTGTTGTGACATATAAACAACCTCGAGGAGTATTATGGTCGGTGCACAATTGGCGTAGCGGTGGCAGGACCTCTGATTGGCATGGAAAGCTTTAGTGCATTGGGTAGGGAAGAAACGACTGCAATAGGGAGGGGAACTACAACGACGACGAGACATGTGATGAAGATGGGTTAAAGCCGAAGCTGGATGGCAAGCTTTTTGAAGCTACCCCAAAACTTGGGATAAGAAAGCTCTGAAGAACATCGAAGAGAAACTTAGACATTTAAACAACGAATAACATCACGGGATAAAGGAGTTTTATAGATTCCTAACCCTTTTCACCGAAGTCCCAGAGCAGCACAGTATGCTCTCGCACGATATCGAGCTCTCTTTGAAGCAAGCCAACGAGATCGACAAGTGCTCGGAGAGGAGATGAAGTTCATCAAGGAACTGGGCAAACCCGTGACTGCTAGGTACCAAGTCGAGAAATGAAAGAAAGTTCGCATGGTGACAGATTTTAGGGACTTGGATCGGCATTATAACAAGTTTATTTACCCCATTCTTAGGATACATTATGTAACCAAAGAAGTAGCGAGGATGAATTTTGTATCTAAATTCGACATGCTATTAAAGTATCTTCGTAGCGAAAAATGCCCCCCCAAAATTGCAACGTGTGTGACGCCAGATGGATTATATACCTACAATCGAAAGTATATAGGATTGAACAGTTCGACAAGTACCTTTCAGAAGAATGATTAATTTGGTGATTGCCAGTCTCGGTAGTGTGCGAACCGACTTGGACGATTTGATAGTGTTCGCTGATAGATGGAAGGAGTATATGCATTGAATGGCGCTGTTATTTGAACGGCTAGCAGAGTAAATCAGAATTTGAAAAGGCGGGCATACACTATCTATGGCACGCCATGTGAGGGGTGGCTCAGTGGTAGAGTTAGATTCCGAAGTGAGATCTAACTCCAGAAGAGTATAAATGGAATCCATCGTTCCTCAGTATGGCCGAATTCTACCTGGGGACTTGCCCTAACTTCTCAGTGGTAGCGGCGTCGCTTACGAACCTCGTCGACCACAAGGTACCTTTCAAATGGCGATCAGCTGACCGTAGCTCGTTTAGCGAGATTGGAAATCTGCATGTCACGGACCCCGTTCTGAAATCACCCGACTTCTCCGAGCCATTATGGTTACAACTGGATGCCTCTCACTTGGTAGTAGGCACCGTGATTTCTCAGAAGGATGAGCATAGGCTTTTTCATCCCGTAGCCTATGCCTCTAGAATGCTAAGCGTCGCCTGGCGCAATTATTCGACGATCGAAAAAGAACATTTTGCGCACATTTTTTGCGCTCAAGAAATTCAAGATTTGCATAAAGCATATTGAGCCCGGGTTGATGGTGCTTGATGGTCATAATCCATTAGTGTATTTAAATCGTTCTAAAACTACAAACAAGCGCTTACTGAGTTGGTCGCTGACACTGCGACCGTATAATATAAAGGTTGAGTACATTAAAGGTAAATAAAATGTCATAGCAGACGTCTTATCACGTTTCTATTTACTTTGTGTCTGTTTTTTATTGTGTAACTTTACTATTGAGTAGCCTTGGTTTTATTGCATCATAATCCTTTAGTTTAATGTAGAAAATGGACTTATGGCTCAGCAAAAGCTGCATTGGCATCCACTGAACTTCTCAATCTTGATTTCGTATGTAGCATATGTAATTGATGAATCTGTCAAGGTTGATTATTTATGATTACTATGTATAAAGTATGCGCGAAGTAAATGCGAATTAAGTTCCCAGTCTATTATTTTGCCACGGCCATTCTTGTAGAAAGAATAGTTATTTAATTAGCGTTGCTTTTATATTTTCATTCTGTATGGATATGGTGGTTTCTTATGCTTGTTCCCTCAATTGTATCATTCTATTCCTCACCTTAAAAGCACTGTCACTCCCTCTTCACTCCCAGCAATTCGATCGCACTCTATTCATTCCATCCAACTAAGCTCTTCATTCCATTTCATGCGCGTCTCACATAGAACAAACACATGCTATCTCCATGTTTTAAAGACTACTACCATTTCCCTCTTTCCCACATCGCATATACCCCTCACATTCCATACACTCCTAAAAAATATTAGGGAAATCTTTAAAATAAAGGATAATGTCCCAAAAGGTTTAAGGAGCGCGAGAATATATTTTTTTATATGTCCAGGGTGTTCCCAAGGCGAGGAGGCCGGGAGCTCCGTGAGGACTCTAAAGGCAAGATTCTGTTCGTCCATGGGGATTAGTAATAGGCCGGGAGCTCCGTGAGGACTCTAAAGGCAAGATTCTGTTCGTCTATGGGGATTAGTAATAGGCCGGGAGCTCCGTGAGGACTCTAAAGGCAAGATTCTGTTCGTCTATGGGGATTAGTAATAGGCCGGGAGCTCCGTGAGGACTTTAAAGGCAAGATTATGTTCGTCTATGGGGATTAGTAGTAGGCCCGGTAACATACTTCACATACCCTCAAATATCTGTTATAAGAAACATCATTAAGTGTGTCGTAGAATGACCCTTGGCTTTGATCACTCTACGCTTTGACACCCTTTTAGTCGCGGTATGCTTTAAGGGGCGTGAGTTACTTCTATAATGAAGTAGGCTTTGTTCTAAGAGTGCTATTTTATTGGTTTAGTCCTTAAGGAAGAGCTATTTTTAAACACATAAGGATAAGAGGAAACACCAGAATCTACCAAAAAATAAACGTGTATTTTAAATTAAATATTACAAACCAACAGTAAAAGCATTTCTATATTTGGCCTCAAAGAATTTTAAATGACAAAACATAAACAAGTAGGCTTTCAATAAACAAACCAATTGCCAATTAGTATTTTTATCACGACCCTATTTGTTTAGCATAAAACATTAAATTAATGTACTGTCATCTACAAACACATATGACCTAGGTTCAAGAATAATGGTTTCTACTCTCCTTTAAAACGTGGGACGTACTAAACTTCTACTATTGCAATAGAGATATAAATGTTATTGTTAACTTACAGGTAGGTATTAGGGATTGCCGGATGTCGCTGGAGGACTTATCTCTCGCTTTGAAGTGTTGCTTCGTCGCTGCTTGAATTTTCGAAGAGGGAATGCTTCTTAAACGTAATTAAAGAACGGGAGCTCGTTGGGGCAGGGTTCTTCTCCTCTCACTCTTACGTTGCTTGGGATGTGAGAATCACTCGAGTGTGAGCGGCTTTACTTTTCTTTAGTCGGACTTCTTTGCAGACGGAAAAGGCTTCTTCGGTATGGCACCGATATAAAACTTGACTAATTAGGTTAATACGGCCCTGAAAGGGGGGGGGATCGATTTTCTCAATCTGATCCTATCGTTTCTCACGGAAATAGTCTTGTATGGCTGAAGGATCGATCTTTACGAATTAATCTTTCTTCTGGCGAATCGACTTCTAAAAATCTTCTTGTCTAGCCGATGGATCGATCTTCACGACCTAATCCTACTCTGGCGTATCGACTTCAGATAATCCTCTTCTCTTTCTTTGCGGGGCTTATTTATAGGCAGATTGCCGCCCCATCTAAAGGGGGAAGTGACCAGGCCACAGATGCAAAAGGGAGGGGGGGAGCGAATGGTGAGTTAGCATCTGGGTAGAGCGAGAATTCCTGAGGTAGCACTGGGGTGCCCAAGTCAGCTCGCAAATTATAGGCTCGTAACCGCACCGCTACTTGGCGTGCCTTCTGACTCGCACCGTTTTTTTTTCCTAACCACGGGTTTATGGGTCTCGTAGGTCATACGATCGTTAGAGCGTCGTTTAAGGACCTTAGGTGGTCGCCTTCAAACATATGTTAGCTCCAACTGCCCACAGCGGCGAGGCGATCACACATGGTAAGCATTTTCGCCGGCTACCTTTCCCACGCTTCTCCTCATGAAGGGAGGGGGGGCTTGAATGTATCTATACTCCTCCAGGAGGCTTAATGTAGCCATTTCTCCACATCTACCTCCATTCTTAAGAAAATAACGGGAGGGGGGGGGGGTTCCAATCCGACGCTTACAATAATATACATGGGTAACTTACGGAACATTATATTATACAATAAATTCTAGTTCACTCGGGAATGCCTCGATAACATTTCACCTGACCTTACATTAATTCCTATATTACTGTGCCATCTTAGGATTTTCCTACCTACCACTCGGGTTACTCGCCCCTACTTACTTACAATTCTACTGATTTACACTTAACTTTGCTATAATACAATAGTTGGGCTGCTCCTTAATCGTCGACAGGGTTCCGACTTAACGAGTCGGCCATACAATTGTTGGACCCTTTTATGTAGTGAATGGAGTACTGGTACTCCATCAAGAGTAAACTCCATCTCAGGAGTCTTCCATTCTTACACTTATTTTTACCTAAGTATGACAACGGTTTATGATCGCATTCCAACTTGAACTCGCGCCCTATTAGATAATATTTGAATTTACCTATGGACCATATTATGGCCAAAGCTTCGATTTCGATAGTAGCGTAGGCTTTTTCTCTACTCAACAGTTTCCTACTGACATAAGCTATGGGATAGGCTGTTTCGTCATCTTCGTATTGAAGCAATACTCCGCCTAGCCCGTCCCGACTAGCGTCCGTGCGAAGACCGAAGATCTTGTTGGGATTTGGTAAGCGAAGAATGGGCGCAGTTACGAGTTTTCCTTTTAGAATCTCCAACTGAGTTATTGCATGGGGGTTCCACGTGACAGGGTCCGACGCTGTCTTTTTTAACAAATCATTCAGTGGGGCCGCAATGGAAGCGAAGTGTGGTACAAAACGCCTATAGAACGAGGCCGCTCCCATAAACGATCGGAGTTGTTTCTTGGTTTTCGGCCGGGGCATCTTGACTATGGCGTCCACTTTTTCTTGCTGGGTAGTCAAGTGTTTTTGTCCTATTTTGAATCCCAGGTAGTCAATGGATTCGTAGGCAAAATAACACTTGGTCGGCCCGGCGGTTAGACCTTGCTCCTTCAATTTCTCCAGCAATGAGCGTAGGGCGTGTAAGTGTGACTCCCATGTACGGGTAGCTACGTACACGTTGTCGAAGTAAAACGACACGTCGCTTAGTCCAGCGATAATTCGCCTCATCATCCTATTATAATTGCTACCGGCTGTAAGTAGTCCGAAGGGTAGCCTGGTAAACTGTAACAGACCTCTCTCGGTCGCAAAAGCCGTCAGTTTTTTGGACTCCTTAGCGAGAGGTATTTGATAGTACGCTTTACACAAATCCAATTCGGTGATGAATTTAGCGTCTTCAAATAAATGGAGATTTTGATCTATTAGTGGGATGGGCTCGGCGTCGAAAACGGTAACTGAATTCAATTTTCGGAAGTCCACGCACATCCGAAATGATTGATCAGGTTTCTTAACCATTACTATGGGGGAGCAATAATCGGACTCCGATGGCTCTAAAATTCCCAATTTTAGTAAATTCCGGACTTCCTTATTGAAGGCTTCTCGTATGTGGATTGGTAAAGGATATGGTTTGCTCCGAACCACTGAATTAGTTTTTAGTTTTATTTCATGGATAAAATCCTTGGCACATCCGGGGTTTTCAGAAATGACTTCTGGGAATTCCATGAGCAAGTTCAACATTTCCGCTTTTTGTTGAATTTCTAAGTGGGGATTTATCTTTAAATCCACCCGAGGGTCTTCCGGGGTAGGTGAGAGCGAGGGAAGTTCGTATTCCTCGTCTTGTTCCACACACACGGTGTGTATGACTTGCAGGGGCGTACCCGGGTAAACGGCATCCATCGGTTCTTCTTCGTCTAGAAGGGTAATATTCTTTATGCACGCGCGGCGGTGATATTTTTTTAGCATGTTTATATGATAGGTTCTTCGCCCTGTTGGGGTATCTATCAAGTAATCGACTGGACCCCGTGCCTCGATTACTTCAAACGGTCCCTTCCACTGGGCCCATAACTTGTTATTTTCGGTCGGGAGTAATAATAAGACTTCATCTCCTGCCTTTAATTTTCGAGCCTTTGCTTTCATATCGAAATAGTCCCGATATTTGGCTAAATTTTTCTCGGCGTTCTCTCGAGCTAAGCCAGAGCAGTATTCTAGGCGCTCGCGCATATCCATCACGTAGGCGTAAGATGATTTGATTTCTTGCTCGAGCTTCGCGTTGGAAAATAATTCCTTAAGAATACTCATAGGACCTCGCACATTTCTCCCGTATAATAGCTCAAAGGGCGAGAATCCCAACGTCCGATGAGGTATTTCTCGGCAGGCGAAAAGGGCTGCAGGCAGGTATCTGTGCCACTGTGTAGGGTTGTTTTGACACAACTTCTTCAATATATTTTTGAGAGTCCCGTTTAATTTCTCGCAGATTCCGTTAGCGGCTGGATGAAATGGACTCGTAAAAATTGGCTTGACTAACAGAAGTTTGTTAAAATACTCCATCAATTCTGAGGTGAATTGGCGCCCTCTATCAGATAGAATTTCTTTAGGCAGGCCTACTCGTGCAAAAATTGAAATTAATGCTTCCGCGCAGGAAATAGTGTCAATCTTCCGTAGGGCCACGGCATCTGGGAACCGGGTGGCACAATCCACTAGGGTGAGGATGTAGGAGTGTCCTCCACTTGAAGGGGGGTGAATTGGTCCCACCAAATCAATTGCCACTCGAAAGAAAGGTTCGGTAATAACGGGCACCTTTTGTAAGGGAGCGGGAGGTACCCGTCCTCTGGAGGGATCCTTCTGACACACGTCGCATGATCGGCAATAGGCCACAATTTCCCTGGCGGCCTGGGGCCAATAAAAGTGTCGGAATATCTGCTGCGCCGTTTTGTTGTGCCCAAAGTGTCCGGCTAATATTCCATCATGCGCGGTATTCAAAATTCTTTGCGTGTATTCTTGAGGTACACACAGTGCTTTCTTGTTCTCCTTATCCTCCTCGCTGATAGTACGGTAGAGAAGTGAGTCTTCTACGATATACTGGATCGGCTTCTTTCCTTTCACTTGGAGAATTTCACCTTTAATAGCTTTCTCCCATAGAGGTTTAAGAGTGGGGCATTCCTTCTGAGCACTGGCGAAGGAAGTCAATTTGAACCCATTGTCTTCGAGGGTAATCCTCGGGGTCAACTTAGCAGGTTGCTCTTTCCTCTGGGCTTCTTGTGCCCGGGTGACTACTTGTTGGGCCACTTTTTGCTGGGGAATTAGGGGGTTTTGTCCGATTAGTACTGCGCAGAACTTAATCGGGGCTACTACCACGTCCGTCCAACCGGTGAAATATCTGCATTGTATATGACATCTCACGACGGGGAATCGATTGTCGCGTCCTAAAAAGTCGTGGACAATTGCGAATTTCTTATGGGCAGGGTTTACTGGGGGCAGCAACTTGTCGGATACCACTATGCACGTGCATCCGGTGTCTCTGACTAAAGTGGATACTCGGCACCCATTAACAGTGCCCTCTTCAAATTGTAGGCCGCCTGGCGAACTTTTGTTGAATAGAAAGTTTACCTGTTGCTGGGGCCCTTCGGATGTTGGCGCGGGGACGTAGGACGAATCAGCTTGTCCTGCTGGGATAGCGGCAGTCAGGTTTTGCACCTGTTGTCTCGAGGTCTCCCTCAGTCGGGAGTTCTGTGGGCACTGGAAACTCAGGTGACCTATTATCCCGCAGGTATAACAAGTGACGGGCTTCCTGGGATACGTGCCGGTATTAGGGTATGATCCTTGTGGAATCCTAACTTCTTTTTGATTTTTTTCTCCTCCAAAATTTGGTTTATAAGTTCCTTTTGCTGCTGCGAACTTAAAGGGCTTCTTCTGTAAATGCCTGGGTGGCGGCCCATTTTTCTTTGGGGAGGGAGCCTTCTCTTTCTTGTACTCCCTAGGATATAACCGATGATTTACCGCGTGGAGGTCAGCCTCGTCCAGGCACTCGTTGAAGGTAGAAGCTTTTCGGTCCTTAACGAATGCACGGATTTCCTGGGGTAGTGTACTTAGTAACTGATCTCTAAGCATGAAGTCAACGACCGCAGCGACTTCGTTCTCTACCCCTTCTGACTCCATCCAAAACTGTAGGCTTCGACGAAGCTCAAAGCCAAAATGTTTGTACGTTTGTCCAGGTCTTATACGAGACTGCCTAAACTTCATCCTATATTCTTCCGGGTTAAGGTTTGTTGCTGAGAGAAGTTCGGCTTTGAGAGTGGAATAGTCCACAGTCGCTTCTGAGGGTAAAGATACGAATATCTCTCTCATCCTACGATTGAGTAGCGGTAACAGTCTGGCGACCCCATCTTCTTCTAGGTCCCAATTATTGACTTCAAATATTTTCTCAAAATGGGAGAGATATGAGCATAAATCTTCTTCGTCCTTGTACTCCGGGAGTTTCATGCTGGCCGCTGGTGACACTCCTGTTTTAGATGACACTGACTGCACCTCTAACTGGTCTTTACTAAGAGCTCTTTCGTGGGCCCTTATCTTCTCTCTTTCATCAGCTTCCATTTTCGTCTTTTCTGCTTCCATTTTCATCTTTTCTCTTCTTTCTTCTCTTTCGTTTCTCTCTTTCTCCTGAATAAACGAACTCAGATCGGTTCCTTCCAGTCCGAGGCTTTGACCTTGCTTCCGATAAAGGTCAAACAATGCCATCGCGCTTATGTCAGTCATCTACCTTGTTTTTACTCAAGCCTGACCTACTCCACCACCGAAACTTACCACTTGGCCTAACAATTACCTTTAGATGGTATCCACCTCTAACTTTACCAATTTCCCACTCGTCAAATATCCTATTATTCCTGGTGTTCCTTTTATGTGTTAGCTCTTCCTTAAATAAACACTGCTGGGTTCTTTCTAATATAAAACCTCTAGACCTGACACCACTTTTATAATATGTCGTAGAATGACCCTTGGCTTTGATCACTCTACGCTTTGACACCCTTTTAGTCGCGGTATGCTTTAAGGGGCGTGAGTTACTTCTATAATGAAGTAGGCTTTGTTCTAAGAGTGCTATTTTATTGGTTTAGTCCTTAAGGAAGAGCTATTTTTAAACACATAAGGATAAGAGGAAACACCAGAATCTACCAAAAAATAAACGTGTATTTTAAATTAAATATTACAAACCAACAGTAAAAGCATTTCTATATTTGGCCTCAAAGAATTTTAAATGACAAAATATAAACAAGTAGGCTTTCAATAAACAAACCAATTGCCAATTAGTATTTTTATCACGACCCTATTTGTTTAGCATAAAACATTAAATTAATGTACTGTCATCTACAAACACATATGACCTAGGTTCAAGAATAATGGTTTCTACTCTCCTTTAAAACGTGGGACGTACTAAACTTCTACTATTGCAATAGAGATATAAATGTTATTGTTAACTTACAGGTAGGTATTAGGGATTGCCGGATGTCGCTGGAGGACTTATCTCTCGCTTTGAAGTGTTGCTTCGTCGCTGCTTGAATTTTCGAAGAGGGAATGCTTCTTAAACGTAATTAAAGAACGGGAGCTCGTTGGGGCAGGGTTCTTCTCCTCTCACTCTTACGTTGCTTGGGATGTGAGAATCACTCGAGTGTGAGCGGCTTTACTTTTCTTTAGTCGAACTTCTTTGCAGACGGAAAAGGCTTCTTCGGTATGGCACCGATATAAAACTTGACTAATTAGGTTAATACGGCCCTGAAAGGGGGAGGATCGATTTTCTCAATCTGATTCTATCGTTTCTCACGGAAATAGTCTTGTATGGCTGAAGGATCGATCTTTACGAATTAATCTTTCTTCTGGCGAATCGACTTCTAAAAATCTTCTTGTCTAGCCGATGGATCGATCTTCACGACCTAATCCTACTCTGGCGTATCGACTTCAGATAATCCTCTTCTCTTTCTTTGCGGGGCTTATTTATAGGCAGATTGCCGCCCCATCTAAAGGGGGAAGTGACCAGGCCACAGATGCAAAAGGGGGGGGGGGAGCGAATGGTGAGTTAGCATCTGGGTAGAGCGAGAATTCCTGAGGTAGCACTGGGGTGCCCAAGTCAGCTCGCAAATTATAGGCTCGTAACCGCACCGCTACTTGGCGTGCCTTCTGACTCGCACCGTTTTTTTTCCTAACCACGGGTTTATGGGTCTCGTAGGTCATACGATCGTTAGAGCGTCGTTTAAGGACCTTAGGTGGTCGCCTTCAAACATATGTTAGCTCCAACTGCCCACAGCGGCGAGGCGATCACACATGGTAAGCATTTTCGCCGGCTACCTTTCCCACGCTTCTCCTCATGAAGGGAGGGGGGCTTGAATGTATCTATACTCCTCCAGGAGGCTTAATGTAGCCATTTCTCCACAAAGTGTAAAGTTAATAATTCCATAGATGAGTTCATAATCTTAAATTCACAAAAATGTTCTAATACTCTTAGAGTATTAGAAACGTTGTATATAAGAAGCTTCTCCCCAATTTAATTACATAATTATGAACAAGAAAAGATCCTAATATCCACTCAAGGGGTAATTCTAAAAGAGAGGAAAGTATACAAGTTAGAGGTGAAGGACATATAAAGGAAGAAATGATATATATAAATAATCAGACATCTTTTTAAGTTATATTTTAATTCATATTTATATATTCTATTCTTGAACATATTTACAGAAGTGCTTTCAATTAGAGCTTGATATTTTTTTCCCTGTTTGTATCATTTTATAGGAAAAGAAATTGGATGCTACCGAATTGTTTTGTTCACTACTTGAAACGATCATTTCTAGTGGCCGTTCGGTTATCTAACTCAAATATTGATTTGTAATTTATATTTGTGAATGCTTTTAGTATTTTAAAAACTTTAATAAGTTGGCCGCGCAGATGTCGCTGCCACAGTGAAAGTAAATTTAAATTCCTTAGTCTCTCTTCATACGATTTATTTCTAAGCTCAGGAATTAATTTTGTCGCTCGACGTTGGATCCTTTCGCATATTTGGAGATAAGAATTGTTCGGCCTACTCTAAAGAGATGTTACCCAAGCGCTCTATTTTGGGAAGAATGAAATCTCTCGATTTAAATGCAAATTGTCGAGATATGAATCCTAGACCCTATTTGCTTTTTGGGAAGCTACACTGCATTGTTTTAAAATTTTACATCACTCAAAATTAAGACAACCAAATCTCTTTTCATGCCGGTTGGAGCGGGGGTTTGTGGTTATTTTTCATATATATATATATATATATATATATATATATATATATATATATATATGTGTGTGTGTGTGTGTGTGTGTATGGAAAACTCACAAAGTATCGCGTGAGTAAGCAATAAATGCAACAAAGCCCACAGGGAAAATTAATGCGCGGATTCCTTGATAAAGAACTCGAAATAAAGTTCGAAAGTACTTGGAATCCTCGTATTAATTTTCTATGTGGGCTTCATTGCATATATATATATATATATATATATATATATATATATATATATTATAAAAAGCAAGGGGTCAAGAGTAACGCCGCTAGGTACCGAAGCCCATGGTGAACTATTTTCATTGACACCAACTCAACTCTCTTCCAGCCAGTCTTAAATCAATTTCACTACGTTACCCTTTATTTCCTGGATCATTCTTCATGCCGTTTTGATATATTGGAGTTATATTTGCTTCCTTAAACCCCTTAGGAACTACTCCCTCACTAATATATTTATGGACAATTATAGAAAGGGGCTTTAACAATTCGTTTCCCAATTCTTCGAGGAGTATTGGAGAGATTTTTATCGCTCCAGGGCGCTTTGGAAATTTTCATTTTTTTTTTAATGTATCTATTTACTTCAATTAGGCTATTTCAATATCTGACAGTGTAGTGTTTTTCATCAAAGTTTATTCTCTCTTGTAAAACGGGTAAGTTATTTATTTCTTCTAATGTAAAAACATTGGAAAAATGTTAATTTCATTTGTTCATGGCGTGATTCTGATCGCTACTAAGGAATCCCTCAGTTTTGTATCGGGAGGTCTAATGCACTACCTAATAGGCTTGCGATGATTTATATATCTATAAAAACGTTTTGGCTCGTGTTTTAACAGTGCTGCTAGTTCCTTTTCATAGTTCCGTTTGGCTTTTTTTTACCTGCGGCGAAGCGCCAGGTCAATGCGTCGTTTTTTTTTCAAAAGGAGTAAAGTTCAATTGTAACCGTTTAGAGCCACGGAATGACCCATATGACCATGGGACATATGGTTATTCACTCTGGAGATTTCAAATCTGGCATCAGATTTGGCGTTGGGTGGCGACATATAGAAGACTCATTTCGCCATCTAACCATTCAAAGGCACTTGTAAGTGATTTGAACCATGGTAAACCATCAATGCAATAACCATTTATCATCTTATCACAAAACGCCGCAGGTCATTAGAGGGACCCTCCCTTTTGTTACGTTTGACAAGGCGAGGATAATAGAAGTATCGGTTTTGATTCTCAACAATGTCACTGATTTTCGAATTTTTACATAATGGGTTTCGTTCTCTTATGCAAATTTTAATGATCTCCTCTATCCCCTCACCTGATTTGATCTATTAGACTTTGGGTTTAAACGTACGATTTCGCTATTCATAGCGGCGAGGAGTGAACGCTGAAATTCACTGTACATTTCTTGGGCGTTTTCAACAATTAAAATCTCATTCCAATTTAATCGGCTACGAAAAAGATCTAAATTGTAAGATCTAAATCGGGAATGAATTGGGAGCTCTTACGAGAATATTTAGGAATATTTATATTAAATCTGATTATGTTGTGATGACTAGTATCAATTTTTTGCCAACTTGTATATTTTATACTGAATTCTCGTCGTTTGTCAAAATTTAGTCTAGAATGTTCTCGTATTGGTTCAACTAGTTTTAGATGCATGAATTTATAGTTTATAAATTCTAGAAGTCGATTTCTTCCGTTGTCCGCCATTTCACTTAGAAATTCGATATTTGCAAAGTTAAAGTCACCGCAATTACCCTTTAATTAAACTCGAGATCGCTTCAAAAACAATAATATCGCATTCTTTCATTTGCTCTGGTGGTCTATACACCACAAAAAAATGATTTTATTATTACTAATTATTTTTTTAAACATGAAATAACACCCCCTCCTTCTCCCCAAGATCCATCTCTTTTAAACATTTTATATCCTGGTAAGTTAAACTGTCCACTAAGGTCTGTTATAACTTTCTATTCAAGTCACCGTGACTGACATAATATCGATATCTTCCGTTCCGACGCAACTAAACCTTAAATTCTTTTATTTTGTTTCTCAAACTACGCGCGTTTGTGTAAAAACAAGACATAATTCGCGTAAGATTTCTAGAATTTTGACTGGATACATTATTATTACGTCGGCGGGAACCACTTTCATCTACGTGCTTCCCGGTCTTTGACGCAGGCCTGTCCGAAAATCCATAAGAGAATTGTTAAGTAGTCATGCTAGTCTTGCTGCTCATTCTCCGCTCAGGTGAAGCCCATCTCACCAGAATAGCTCACTATGCTCGTATAACTGGTTCATCAAATCGATTAGTGCATTCTCTGTTCCTGGCAAAGTTAAAAAGAGTTGTTAATATGCGATGTGCTTCCGTAAAATGTATTTTCCGTACTTAGTTTGAAAGGATGCCTGTAAATGATATATTATCCATTCCTTTCTTTCAGCTTCTTCATCATTTGACATTACATTGCTTAGGAGTTTTTCGGACCTTGTTGATGAAACATTTGTACCTATATGCATAATATAAATGGTGTCTTGGATCGATCCACTTGTGAAGTTGTCCACTGAATCAACAATAGCCTCAACTTTTACTACACGATAAGAGTATACCCTAGGTTGTGTTGGTTTCTTGCTGTAGAATTCATCTAGTTAGCTCTAATAATTGAATTGCCTACATGTCGAACTTCGAGCGCCTTCCCTATTCCGAACCTAAAACGAAGAGCCTATTTGTCATTATGACTGGCAACCTCGGCTTAGGTTGTCTTAGTGGGATTCCCCATTGAACTGGCACGCACGCTTGCCATCGGTCGCCATCTGCCCGTCAGGCAAGCTCTCGAGGGACTGGATCAACCGTAGTCAAATGTCGTCTGATATCTCCTGGTGCGCACTCAGCTACCTGGGTGTGGAGCTGCATTCTCAAGGCTTGCACATCAAATCGAAGCTCTTGCATTTCCTGCTGGTGGAGCATAATTTTAACTTCCAACACCCTACGCGTTGTACAGCTCCTGCAGGTGGTCACTCTGTCCATAAAGTGTACACTCAGAAAAAGTGATGTTGGGGAAGGAGCTTGGCGAATCTTTCACTGTTTCTCGCCTCCCACCATTTCCCTAAGGACAACATAGTTTCGCTTTTGTGGAAGCACCTTGGGGAAATAATTACCGTAAATAATAAAAAAAAATCCAATTATCTGAAAAAAATGAAGTTTATTAAAAGAAAATGAACAAACAATTAATGCCAAATATGTGAAAGAAATGAAAAACAGTATCAAGAGAAATAAATGGATTTTTTTCGTTCGGGTAATTTATTCTGTTTGGTAGAGAAAAACGTAAAGAATGAGAGAACACAACTCGTTGAAATGAACATAAATATAAAGAAGTTAGCATAAAAAGCAAAATAAATAAATATTTAAACGTATGTGAGGAGTTTTAAATCAGCAAATATTACACAAGGACGGGAATAAACCGAATTGGGAGGAAAAATTACTTTTAGAAAATGGCAACGGGTAATTAATACAACTTCACTCAATCAATGACTTCATTAGCCTAGGCCCAGCACGTGTTTGATTGAGTTATAGGAAATGTGGTTTATTTTAACTAAATATTTGCTTTAATTTCCTGATAATTATATAATTGAAGAACTGAACTGATCTTCAGGGGTATTTCAATTCGACGGAGATTCACACACAAATAAAAACAAACACGTTATTTTATCCCTCCAAAACACTACAGAAAACAGGCTTTTATATTTACAATAATAAAAAAAATTAATAAACACAGACGTATCATTAGCACAAATTAACAAAACTTGCCTGCTAGAACAAACTAGCACTTCCAAAATTCCGATGAATATCGAATCATTATTATAAGAGAGCTCCTAAAAATGCAACCTCCTCCATTCTAGTTATTTCACTCGAATAACATAGATAGCATAACATAACATAATATAACATAACTTAACATAATATATAATTCAACGGATGACAAAAGCTACAAGAGGGCCTATCATAGGTAATCTGAGTCAACACACGGCCCATAAACTGCATCTACAAGATTGTGTCTGAACTGCTTAAAAAGACAACACCATCATGGCTTGTCGATAAAATAAATCATGCAATGACCTAAATAATATAATATATATATACACACAAATTGATATTACAATATGTAATTTTCCCCAATGCAACTTAAAAACCATATTAACTAATCCCCCTCCCCCATGTATTCATCTAACCTACGCATGAAAACATTTAAATTTTGATTGCTTATTGTCTCTTGTGGTAAACCAGTCGAGTAATCTACCACTCTATTGGTGAAAAAATACTTTCTCTCATCCAACCTGCACCTCTGTTTTTTACATTTTAAAGTGGTGACCCCTACTCCTATTACTACCTTCCAACTCAAAATAACTTCCTAAAATCCAACTTATCCATTCCAGAGCAGATTTTAAAAAGCTCAATCATATCTTCCTTCTCACACCTTCTTTCAAATGAGAACATATTTAGTACCCTCAGTATATCTTCAAATTCAAGGTGCTTCAGGGAAGGTATTATTTTGTTGCCATCCTTTGTACTGACTCTAGCAGGTTGATGTCATGTCTAAAATGTGGTGACCATGCTTGTATACAGTACTCTAAATGTGGTGACCATGCTTGTATACAGTACTCTAAATGTGGTGATCATGCTGGTATACAGTACTCTAAATGTGGCCTGACATACGAGTTTTGGAGTTTAAGAATAACCTCTTTACTTTCATAACTAACATTCCTCTTAATGAAGCCCAACACTCTAGTTGCTCTATTATTTGCCTCAATACACTGCTTAGAAAACCTCAGTGAACTATCTACTACTACTCATAAGTCCTTCTCATCCAATACTTCATTCAGTCAATGCTCATACAGTTCATAGCTAAATTCACTATTATCTCTTCCCATATTAATAACATAATAACCACATTTTTTAAGATTAAAATTCATCTGACACTTTTGCCCCGAACCTAATAAGTTATTTAAGTTTCTCTGCAATTTAAAAATAACCTCGACTTCAAATATTGGGTTGAGGAATAAGTTCTTGCGGTTTTATCAAATTTATTCGTTACCATTAACAATTTTAGAAAAACTTCATTTTTAATTGATAACAATATGCAATTTAATCAATAATGTATTCTCCGTTGTTATTTACGACTTCTTCCCAACGTTCAACTAGTTTTTCGATGCCTCTGCAATAAAAATCTCTGGATTTTGACTCGAAGAATTTGTCTAACCAGGTTCTTAATTCCACATCACTACTGAACGAAACGCTGCGCAAATTGTTAGAGAGCGATCGAAACAGATGGAAATCCGATGTAGCCAAGTCTGGCGAATATGGAGAATGCGGCAGGATTTCCCAATTAAGCGTTTGGATTGCGTCTTTTGTCATATTGGCAATGTGAGGACGAGCATTGTCGTGTTGCAGAAGGACTCCATAACGTCGATGAGGTCGCTTTTCACGAATAGCTTCGGCGAGTCGATACATTTGTTGAACATAGAATTCTGCATTAACAATCTCGTTGTTCGCAAAGAGCTCATAAAGAATGATGCCTTCACAATCCCACCACACACACATCATCGTCTTTCGTGGATGAAGTCCTTGCTTTAATCGCGGAAGTGCTTTTTTATTGGGGCTAAGCCATTGTTTTCGATGGTTCATGTTAACATAAACACACCACTTTTCGTCGCCAGTGATGATGCGGTGAAGAAATCTGTCCTTATATCCACAAGTAGCCTTGTGATAAGCAAGCAAACCTGCGGCAATCTGGAGCGTTGAAGTTTGTTGCTTTCACTCAAAGCGTGCGGAACCCAAGCACCGAGTTTTTGAACTTTCACCATCGAATGAAGGTGATTCACTACAGTTTTCTGATCACACGCCAATTGTACAGCCAATTCTTAAAAACTCGGTGCATGGGTTCTGCACGCTTTGAGCGAAAGCAACAAACTTCATTGCCAATGAGGCGACCAGAACGTTATTCATCATTAAGATTGAAATGACCGTTTTTGAAACGTGAAAACCACCATTGAGCTGTCCTTGATGATAAAGCATTTTCTGCCTACACAGCACAAATATCGCGACGAGCTTTGGCTGCGTTTGCATTGTTCCCATCTCGATTGAAAATGAATAACAACAAGTGTCGAAAATGCGCGTTTCTTTCAACTTGACATTCCATTTTGAGGGTACAGAACAAAAATTAAATTAACACAACTTTAAAATAAACCGCAATGACTTATTACTCAACTTGAAGACGTAGCCTAAGCAAAAGCCTAATAGTCTACGCTGTTAAGAGACGTAGCCTAACCTTTGCAACTTTTGTTCTCATTATTTATTATTGTTTCTTAATATGTGCACAAATCACGTCAACAAAACTTAAATCAACACAACATTAAAAAAAAACGCAAGAACTTATTCCTCAATCTAATACTACAGTTGCCAATTTTGTGCCATCAGCAAAGAATAACACTTTGCTATTGACAGCCTCCCCAAGATCATTTATATAAACTATGAATAATAATGGGCCTAGAAGTGAACCCTGAGGTATGCCAATGATAACGTCCCTCCACTGTGACCTCACCCCATTCAGTACCTCTGTTTCCTTTCTTTCAGCCATTCAGCTATCCAATTCAAAACTTTCCCACACATCCCATGCATTTTTAATTTGTGAACTAGTCTCTTATGTGGAGCCATATCAAGCACTTTGCTAAAATCCAAGTAAATTACATCAAAATTCTCTTCCTTATCTAATTGTTTTCTTACATAATCAAGAAATTACACTTCTAAACATATGCTGAGCATCATTTATTAAACTGCCTCTTTCTAGATGGTCAGAAATTCCCTAATACACTTCCATCATCGCTAAGCTCGATCACCGTTTAACCAAACCTTCTTTTAAAGGAGAAGGTTGGGTTAATTTAAATATATTTAAATTTTTAAGTGCAATTTTAGCACATGAGTCAGTTTAACACTACTATTGAAAACTTAATTCGGCCCTCGTTTATGTATATTATAGAACAAAGAATACCATAACGTAGTCGAAACGTCGCTGGTATGATAATAATAATGGATCTATATGGGGGGTTTGGGCAGGTATCTATATTGAAGTTGGCGTTTGTTATTGTGGTTATTGGTTGCCTACCACCATACGATATGAGAGAGTGAGCTCGTTCTGGTAATATTGAGAGTTGGTAACCAAGAGAAGGGTTTGTCGAAGCCTCGAAAGAGTTGGAGGACGTAGTGGATCTCTCGGAGAAGGTGACTTCTGAATCTCTTTCCTTCTTTAAAAGAAGGTTGGGTTGAAGAAACTTAAAACGGTGATCGAACTTAGCGACGATGGAATAAATGAGGCTTAAGTTGCTTATTTATGGTTTGATTCTGGACGAGATCTTGAAGTCACCTTCAGGTGTTACATTTTCGTAACCCCTTTTTCACCCTAACCAATTTCAACTTAACGAAACTAAACATACTTATCCGAATGACCTTTTTGTGCTTTATTTAAATCTGATATCCATTTTTTGGTGCAAATACAGATTTATGTCCTAAATATAATTTTAGATATTAATAAGTTAATAAATTTTCATACCATGCGAATACACCCTACGTTCATTCGTGATGGTCTAATATTTTTATATTCAAGTTGTGTATACTAACAGTTAATATTTTATATAAAAGGGTATTTGGAGGGAGAACCCCACCAAAACTGGTCATTTGAAAATTGAAGAAAACAATAAAGGATTAAAAAAAAATAATCAAGACGTGACATCCACAACAAGAAACAAAAGACGACCGAAAAGCAAGTCACACGATGGATTCATTCGAAAATAGCGGGATTTTATGCCCAGGAAAAAGGTAATTATTTTGTTATTTCGCCAAAAGGAATTAGATATCGGTTCAAAAGTTGGAAGTCGATGTGTTCCGACGTTAGTGAATTTTCGCTTAGAAACCACCCAAGAATGGTTGGTGGAAATGAGATTATCGAGATACATGAAAGCAAGTTTAGAAAATTTAAATATAATATAGGCAAGGAAGTTACGGGTGTTCGGGCACTTGGGGGTATTGAACGAGTATAGAAAAATAATTTGTTTTGCCTTTACTGGACTGTTCAGCAGATATATTAATACCTATAATACGATAGTAAGGATATTCTGGCAAAATTATCACTTCAATTTGTTTACACTTTTATTCATTTGCACAAAATATTAGGTCAGATTTAAATAAAACAGGTCAAATTTACCATTAAAATGTATGTTTTACCTTCAAACTAGAGTTGGGACTTTTATCAAATAATTTCCGAAATAAATATAATTAATATATTACGTTTGGTCATTAGAGAGTAATTTCATAAATAATTACACGGCTGTTTTCATGTTAATACAATGCAATTTATTTCTCTACAAACTGTAAATATCCCGTAGAGGATGCCCCGGCAGAAGCTAATGGGCATCTAATTTGCTCTCCCTAATTCTTTAAAGGACTTAGCCCGTATTTCTCGTTCGCAGCAGTTAGTTTGCATGAATTTTACCCTTATCGATTTGCTTACATTATTATAAATATTATAAATATCACTCTTTATTTACCTCTCTAGTTTTATTCACTCCATAAAGTACATAATTCGCTTCAACCCCTTGCTGAACCATTCACCAGTTTAAGAAGGAAGTCAAGGATGGTTGTTAGCAATATTAACAATAAACACTGATTTCAGCCCCTTGCTAGAAGCCTCTTTTCCCCTCCTGGGAAGGTTAGGTCTCAAAGACCATCTCAAACACTCTTAAAATGAATTGTATCAATAACTCTTATAAATCACACCTCTGCTGTAACAAAATAAGGAGAGGATCTTTCTAATTATTTTATTTCCACTTGGGTATATGATAAATACATATTGACAGATGGTAAAAATCATGACGGTGCGGTTAGTATATAGCAAGAATTAACCGCCAACACGACTTCGAGTCCCCCGTGAGACGCTCATTATCATTCAAGAGAAGGTTAGGTTTCAAAGAACTTCACTAACAACACAAACTAATTTGGTTAGTGTCAATGCTAAATACTTTTTAACAGATGGGAAAAATCCTGAAAATTGGTGTTGTTAGTATAGAGCAATAA
Organism: Ceratothoa steindachneri; assembly: GCA_963969495.1. Classification (NCBI taxonomy): domain Eukaryota; kingdom Metazoa; phylum Arthropoda; class Malacostraca; order Isopoda; family Cymothoidae; genus Ceratothoa; species Ceratothoa steindachneri. The sequence continues at coordinate 9,917,378 of OZ018324.1, forward strand.
TAAGAACCAACGCTGCTTCGATCCCCGTGTGAGACACTCCTTGAAATTTCCAAGAGTTGTTAGAAAAAGCTCGTTGAAACCCAACCTTCCCTGTAGAGGACGGAGAGCGTTGCACAGGAATTCGAAGTAGTGTTGGTTGTTAATTATGGCTATTTACCAACTGCACCAATTGTCTTGATTTCCTTGGAAGTATGGGATATGTAGATTAACTATTCGAAGTCAGTCAGCGAAAACTTGTAATGTATTGAAAGCATAGCGAATAAAGTATTAAGGAAGCTTTAAATGACACTAACGCAAAGTGTCTTGCTCAGAGTTGTCTGAGTTGGCGAGTCTCTTGATCAGTGGCGTATCCAGGATAAAAATAGGATGGAGGGGACTAACCCGGATTCCTCCCACTGAGTAGTCTGAGAAAAGGACATTGAACATTAATGTTATTTTACACAACATTAACAATAAATAACAGTATCTCTTACAGGAGTGAACACTAACTCTGTCAGATCCAAATTTTTTTTCGATACAACAGAAAATTAGGAACTCTAGTTTTTGGACGTCAGCTGAGGTATAATACTGAATTTAATAATTATTTTTGAGTTTTACCTGTATTTTAGACATGTATCATATAAGATACATTCAATCACAATGGTTTAAAAAGACGTTTTATATACATTCTATATTATTACATAACTCTTTCTGAATAGCAGAATACAAATAGGGTTTGAAAGAGAAACATAAACATAAACGGGTTTGAAATTTGCTGAAGGGCGTGACCTTGTTCCCGTGGTTTGGACAGAAGCCAGAATGGATCGTGGGCATTGAAGTTGTCCGTGAAAAAGAGTACTGATGCGTAGGGCTGCTTAATATTGCCTACAGTCTCACAGTTTGGAAGACAGGATGGGGAGTTTGATATGTAGAGATGAGTGAAGATTGATCTCTTGTGTCGAGGAGTGTGAGGAGGATTTGGATTAAAATGAGTCATTTGGTCTGAGGAAAACAGATGTGTTGGTGATTTGGCGTTCGCTCACGTCATTTCTTTATCTCTCTTACCTAAGACATGTTATTTTATTTTGATGGTTATGGCTTGAGTTTGGTTCCTTGGATGAAGGCTATGTAAATGGTCCTGGAGGCCGTTAGTTCTATGTGTTTGTTGCGCATGTAATTGACGGAAATGGAGTGTTTTGAGGAGATGGGGTGCTGTTTGGAAGGACAAGATTTAAAGAAAAAAAAATTAAGAGACGATCTGGCGACTGCCTACTATGGCAAAAGTCACCGTACTCACGCTACATTCTAATACAAGGCGATATTAAAAAAAAACAACAAACAAGTAACAACACGTTAATAAAAAATAAAAAAGATGAAAAAAGGCTATGAAAAAAGCTAGAACATGTGACCTATAACAAAGAGTCAAATAAAGTGGAGGAGGCCAGCCTCCTCCAAAAAGTAGTATAGTCCGAAAGTCTGTGTACACGAACCAGTCCCGAGTACAAGGGGCAAGCGGTAGCGATCCCGCTCGTCCCGTTACCGGGACAGGTAAAGTGCACGAAGATCAGCTGGATTTAAACATCCAACAAGAATGTGACGAACAGTCTGGGGAACAACGCAATCGTTAATATAAGGTGCAGGCAAGCACTCCATGAAATGGCGGTGTATCCCGCGAGTGTGTTCAATTCGGAGACGACAGAAAGCAACCTGAAGCCGTCGCGGCATTGGGGGGTAGGTCCATGGGAACAGTCGCGGCGCAATAACACACAACTATAAGTTCTCCTAAGCCGTTTCCCATCTTCTTTGCCAAGCAACCTGGAAGGCTGCTCGTATTCCTGCCATGTAATCAGTGTGAGGAGGAGCGAAACGCTGGTCTGGTTACCCAATCCTTGCGGACTCTTTGGCTTCCTCATCGGCACCCTCATTCATCGAAATTCCCAGTTGTCCAGGAACCCAGCAGAAGATAATCTTGACATTTGCCCGGCTCGCCCAAACCGTGGCATCACGGATATTTAAACCAGTGGATACGGAGATTTCAATGCCCCAAGACCACACTGGGCGTTTTATGAGTCGCTATAAATCACAATGCGGTCTCCGAACCAGGCATGTCGCGTTATCTCCCGTACTGAGCGGTGTATTGCAACCAGCTCAGCCGTAAAGACAGACGCAGCTCCTAGCAGAGCCCCACTGACTTAAAACAGATGGGATATGGCGTGTAAACCGACCCCTTCTTGGGACCCTGAGCCATCCCTATACACTATCACGGTTCCAGCGTGACACGAAGTGTGCTCCAAAAAAGGCTGAACGTAATACTCCCGGCGCTATGGAAGCTTTATGAGCAGCAGCGTGGCGACAAAGAGTCAAAGAACTACGGGCGCCACTAGCGTCACTGGGCAGCATAAGCAGCATCGAGATGAGCTGCAGATCAGTGAGGGCTGTTGGCGACTGAGGGAGGCGCCGAGCTCGCGCGAACAGACGAATAGTGCACTGTGCAGGGCGCAGAACGAGTAGCATCTCCCCAGCATCTACAAGTAGGCTCTCAATTGGGGACGTGTGGAAGGCACCGGTCGCCAGGCAAAGACTGGTGTGGTAGATCGAGTCCACGTTCCGCAATACACGGTCGGGCATGGATGCATAAAACTCGCATCTATAGACAAGCTTCCAACGAACAGAGGATCGATTGAAAAGTAAGGCAGTAGCTCTATCAGCACTCCGGTGCTGAACGTCACAGATGGAAGACTGTCCATAGCTCGAGTACAAGAGAGCTTAAGGCTGTGAATATGAGCCTCCAAGGTGAGGCGTCAGTCAAATAAAAGACAAAGGAAACGGTGTGAATCCGCCACTTCCAGGCAAACACCATTGAAAAACAAGTCCAGGTCAGGGTGGAGCTGTGGATGGAGGTAAAAGTGTATCAACTTAGTCTTGGTCAAGAAAACCGAAGCTTGTGCGCTTCGGCATAGCGAGAGACGCGGTTCAATGCCTGTTGGAGTCGACGCTCCAGAGTTGGCATCTGGGCCGCGCCAAAAGAGATCAAAAGGTCGTCCAGGTAGAGGGTAGCGAGAACATCTTCTCGCAGCACCGAGGTGTTGCCGTTGGTGTTCAGGGCTAAAAGTTTGACATTGAGGACACTTCCCTTTAGGGCACCCTCTTCCTGCTCCATTGGGCAGGAAATGACTCCCCCACTTGTACGCGGAATCTACGATCTCGGAAAAAATTCAGAGATATAGATTGGGAGGCGTCCATAAAATGATATTTTAATAGGAAAATGATCACTGCAATGAGGGTCATCGAATACCTCCGACTCAAAATCAGGCTGTGCTTTCGGAGAGCACAAAGATTGATCGATGCAAGAAAATGAAGCGGGCAGTGATGCGTAAACTCATCCACATTTAGGACACATATCTCCAGCTCGTCTATCAGGTCTTCACGGACCTGACCCCTTGGATTGATCAAGTAGTCTCCCCAGAGGAGGTGTCTATTGTTCAAATCCCAGAGCAAAAGAAAAGGCCTTGGCAACCGTGCCCCGATGCGGCGGAAGTCCCCCGCGTTGATGTCGGTTGATGGTGAAATATACTCAGAAATAGCAATACACCTCTTATCCAGGTGCATTTGCACAGCTACTGCCTGAAAAGAGGCGCCTAAAGCAAGGAGAAGAACGGAGGCATCACGTCTGGTGTAAATGGCGCATCTTTCCAGCCGGCTCCCATTCCTTGGTGGTGGGATCGCAAAATCCTTATACCTCGGGGGGATGGATAAGGGACATGCACCCAGCATGTTCTACTACAAAAAATAGCTAAGGGAAAACGGGAGGAGACGAGCCTCCGCAGCTCCTCCCAGTTGGCTCGAAGACCGCGGCAATTCCATTGAAGGAATATCTTAGTCCGCTTGCTTGTTCTCTTGACAGTCTCCTGTGAAAGTAAAGGTGGGGACTGCCGCTGGAAAAAAAGCGATTCGTCCAAGGGCACCTTCAGAGAAGGAAGTAAGGGGGAGTCTACCACACCCGTATGCCTAGCATAGGAGTAAGCCTCCTTTCCGGTTGAAAAGGTTTTGTCCGTAAGAGAAGTCCAGTGGGAGAGTAAGGGTCGGGTAAACTTGAGTTTTTAAAATTTTTCATCAATGGGCTTAGGGACCCTATTATTATCCCGGGATGCAAACGCTAATCACCAAGCGCAGTAGCCCGCTGTGCGAGGGTAAATACGAGGCCGGCAAAGCCAGCCGCGGCCATTAGATGCCACTCCTCCCGCCCGGTGTCCAGGCAGCCCATCAGCATGGTGGCTCCGACCTTAGGCTGGGCGTAACATTAATAGTCACTGAAGATGGAAAGATATATATATATATATATATATATATATATATATATATATATATATATATATATATATATATATATATATATATATATGATATGCGAGAAAGGTGATGGTGAGGTTTGGTGTTAAGACTCACTACCCCAAACCAGAGGTCAGGGGAAGGGAGCGTCCCCCCCCCCCGCCTCGATTCGAGATGGCTGGGTGAGAGGAAGTTGGTCGGTGTCTACTCTGCGAAATTCGATACCGAGCAGAAAAGGTGGGAGAGGTTGTAGGGAAAGTGAGGAAGAAGAATAAGAAGACAGGGTGTCAGAAAGAAGAAGAGGCTAAGCTGGTGCCAGATGGAGTGCTGAGGCCCGTCAGGTCGGCGGCCATGGAAACAAATCGCAGTGCCCCTTAGGGGCTAGAAGGATAAGATGCTGCTTGTAGGGTTTTAGGCTGTTGGGTAGGCTGGGAAGCTGAGAGGCGAGTCATGTAGCTTATAGATGTGACATATGTGAATGGGGTGTTTATTGGGTGTGAGCCATTCTGGAAACAAGCACAACCCTAAGATTCCACACTGAATCAGGGCCTAGCCCCGTTTCTAGGTTAGTGCGCAGGGGGGCGAGGCATTGCCAACGTGAATTCGGCCGTTTCAATTTCTCCAGATTTTGAAGTGCGTTGGAGGATGATGCAAACCATCTCCGGGCGTCTGTTTTGATCGGTTGGATGTATGGGGTTGTTTGAATGTTGGATGACACTCATCTGGTTGGCATCTCTCGGGCTGCACCCTTTATGTTGGAGGTTTCAGAGGCAGAGAATTATGCCGCAAACTTGACCAAGTAAAGATATATTATGGATGCCATCTTCCTCTTACAGCGTCACACACAGTCGAGGACGCCGGCTCGAAGCCGCATTATTGTCTTCTTTATCAACCTCGGAATTTAATAAATAAGTGGTGGCCTTTCTTTACTCCTTGTGTACTAACCTCATGTTTCATTTTTCCTATAACTATTACTACTACTATAATACTAATAGATTGGAAGTGATATAACGAAATTATACTTTTTTAGGACATAATGTTAGAATTATATTTTCAACTGATGGATTTTTCCAGTATCTATAAGTTGTCTGTCTACTAGATCCCTCTATCGACTGTAGGTATATTTTCTTTATTTACTTGAATCCTGTTAATTTCCAGGCGCAAAGGCCTCTCCGCGCCCAGCTGGGCACCAACCATAAAGTGGTTCGGGCCCTGTTTGGGGCAAAAATACTTTTGAAAATGAGGTGTTTTGTTTTAAAGCAAATTCCTTACGTTTGGAGCGAGGTCTTTTCTTCCCAACCGAGCTCTAACCTTCTCCCAATTCAGAGGAGGAAAACATATGGGCCCCACCCCGTTGGTTGGGAAATTTGTGTGGGAAGCGTGCTTCGGATTCCCACGCAGGAAGGATATTAAATTTAGAACAGATAAGAACATCCTTGGATCACGCCAAATCATTCAAACTTATATCATAAGAACCCAGTTCCAACCACTTTAACTTACATTTTCATCTACATTTCAAAGTTTCCTCGTCTCATTCTTCAACTTTTACTTAGTTATTCAATTAATTCTTTTACTATTTTGTAAGTTCGCGGTAAGTCTATCTTCGCGTTTCAACAAAGAGGTAAGCAACGCCTCTATTATTCTAGTTTAATAATTACCTCTGTCAAACTTCAAACACAAACGTTTCTTATTTTACTTTCATTTCAGCTAAACAGGAAATCATGGTCAAAACTACTTTGGTATGTTATCTACAAGCTAGTTTGTTGTCTACATGCATTATAGGGAAACCGGAATACACTGACAGGCGGGTCTTTTACTTTTATTTATTACTCCTGATCTCTGTAAATCCACCGGGGATTAGAAGCTTTTAATGACTTCCCCTTTCCGGTAAAGTTTAGGGAGGGTGGTATGCTATAAAAGAAAATAATTCCCTTCCAAGATATCATTTATATTTCAGTCATTGACACAGCCCTTAAGATGCTCGCAAAACAATTTTATACCCAAACCAGCGACGAAACTAAGTCACTGGCATTTTTAAGAAGACATGGATGGACTTTTAGACGAAGAACAAGATGCTCTACCGTGTCATCGATGTGGCGGAGAGATCAAGGACGATCAGGAAAGAAGACGAAATGGCGAATTCATGCCCGTTCTTCGTTGCAGAAACCGTTGTTGTCAAACTTTTTGTTCCATTTGCAGTGGCAATGTTTTTTTTTCCACTATACAGATTTAAATAAACTAAACTGAAAACTCTCTCTGTGCCAAATTTTAGAACTGATCTTTTATTTTATTCAAGACTTTTCTTAAGATATGGTTCAAAATTTAACTGGTAGAGGTACCGAAGCAATATGCGATTGTTCCAGCATGTTCAGAGAAGTTTGTACAGCGATTGTTTCAGTCCAGAATCGTGATAAAATGGTAGGCACTGAAGAAGAGCCTGTGCAAAGAGATGAAACCTGTGCAAGGAAACCGAGCTCCTAATTCGACAGACAGCGAAGCTAAAATGGAAAATAACCGTAACCATAGAAGACATATTGATGGTCCCTGGTGTTCGGTTTGAAGAAATGTTTAGATTTCCGATATTTCTACGTTAAAAGAAGAGACAGTGAGACATTTCAACCAATTATTCAGAGAGAAGTCGCTGAAGGCTCAATAATCCATTCCGATGAATGGCCAACCTACTCTAATTTAAACCAATTCAATTTTAGTCATTTTTCCGTAAATTATCAGGAATATTACGTCGATCCTTACACCAGTACACATACACATGCAATTAAAAGATCCCTGCTTGATGCAAAGATTCGTATCTTGAAAAAAATGAAAGGTGTCAATCAAGAAACATTTCAGTCGCATCTAGACTACTATGTTGGCGGATGATGAGAAAAGAAGCTCCTGACCTTTATCTAGCATTTTTAGCCGATGTACGTACTGTTTATCGATAGAATATAAATAAAAGATAATTTTTATATTAGTTCCATTACCAATTTTATATGTTATATAGAATTGCAAAAATAAAAACATCTCTGTTTCATTCAGACAAAACTGAAGGTGAATTATTATGTAGATATCGTACCAAAATAGAATTTGTACGGTGTAGATATTTTGACCATGTAAATAACAAACCAAAGTAGCACCCAATCATTTTCCAACGGAAAGTAATTTATTTAGGATCCAACCATACTTTTCCATTATCAACATCACCACAACACCAAACATAGTACGTCAGTTACGCTTCTCAAACCGGGTTACCGGGAAATCATACAAGAGGATTACTAAAGAGCAGCAATTCAGAATCCCAGTCAGAATCATGATGAAATGAAGAAATCATCTCCTCCCCCCCTCTTTATATTCCAAAAGGGGTGAGGGAGACATCGGGTATAAAGGGAGGGGGTTCTCAACTTCTTGACGTTCTCCCTGAATGATCAATCAGTCCTGAATTAGACACGTTTGTGGTAGGTTAGTTCTGTTTTTCCTCTTTATTTGGCGACCATTTCTATTTTCTAAACTAAGAAAAGAGACTAGTGTAACTAACAAGGGAACTTTACCTAGTGAAGAAAGAAGATGGGGTAGGACTTGCAGATGAAAAGGTGGATAAATAGAAAGACTGAAGATCTTGAATGATAAAGACTGTAATAGCGAACATTGGCAACCCTAATCAGTCCTGAATGACGGAGACTTTCAAGATGTTCGTACAAACAAAAAAATGCGCAATTACGAACTTTGAACCGGCGCTAAATATTTGGTTTAAATTTTAAGCGAAAACCAACGATGGCATTTGTAAAGAAAATGGGAAGGATAGAGGAAGTGAAGATGTGTGGACGATATATACCCACACATCCTCTCATGGGTATTTGGGCTTGGAAGGCACGCAATACTCAATACCTCAGCTGCAGCATGGAAGCCTACGTTACACCTGACACCTACTTGCAGGAAGGGGTTGTGGTAATTAGAAGTAGGTTGTAGTTATTATTTGGTTCGCTTAGACATTGTTTGTTGTTTTGAGGTCAATCATGATTTATTAACTGCGGTGAAGGGGGTCAATGAGTGATGCAAATCTCGATCTGTGTTCATCATCTTCTGTCCGCAACGAGGCATTGGCCCAATGTAGCCAGCTAAAACTAATGCTACCAAAGGTAATTGAGGTCACTGAGTTTAAATAGGATATAAGTTGACCACCACGTGGTGCTGGCTCAATGTAGTTAGCTAAAACCAATGCTACCAAAAGTTATTGAGGTCACTGAGTTCAAATAGGATATGATGACCACCAAGTGGCGCCACCTAGTGGCTAGAGGTGCTACACCGGCCATTCTCGCCGCAGGTCCACTAGATCATGTCCCCCTAATATTCTTTGTATTTTCATTGTTTTTACCGGCGATTCGCTCCCTCTGGTACATACCTAAGCTTGGTCTTACAGTTTAACGGCGTACCCTGTAATAACGAGCGAATAATGGGTATTTAATAGTGGGTATGTGCCTTAGACAAATCTTTAATTGATGTATAACAGATAGATGCAGCTGTGCAAGGAATTGGGTATTAAAAATGCAGTTGATTCGTGTGCTGAAATTGTTTACCCAAATTTCCTTTCGCTTTTTATTTGTTTGTTTATTCGTCGACCACATCCACCCCTGTTCAATTCAAGCTCACGTCAAATGTACCAATACTGGTCATGGTTAAGATTCCACGTCTTAGCCAAGTAGGATTTTAGGTTGCAAAACCTCGTACAAACATGAAGTGATGAACATTCAACTCTGGTGACACATTTGGTGAGTGTGTGGTGTGTGTGTGAGAGAGAAGGTGGTATGGGGTAGGGAGGGGGAAGTTAATGAGTGAGGCTGACCCCTTTTGTATCTTCTAGGTCAACATGAAGTCCTTTATTAACCTCTTTGTACTCCTGTGCGGACTCGTCGCGTTAGCGGCCGCCAACAGTGAGTAAATGGATGGAATTATTCCGGGGAAGCAGTACATTTGAGGGGGAGGGGGCAGAAAGAGGTAAAAATAGATATATAAGAAAAGAGAAAGGGTAAAAGTGGTAAAAAGGGACCACGTATAAGCAGTTGTAAGCAGCTACTTGCTGAACTGGAGCTCTCTATCGCCTTGTGGGATTCCCGGCGTCAAGTTCCGGGCATAATTAACCCCAGCGAACGCGGACATAAAACTTCAACGTATGTGAGGGCCTTACTGCCTGTTGGGCGGAAGCGCTGGGCCTATCCTCCGCGGGGGGAGGTAAATTCTACCCACTTCATAAGCACACAGACAATCCCTACACTGCTATCATTTTCATTCCCCTTCTTCACAATACATCTATTATTTCCATTACAGAGACCCATCGCGGAATTCCTTCCCCCCTCCAAGTTCTAATCGTTGGTTGGTGTAAAAAAAACACAAACTTCCCTGACCCCCCCCCCCTCTTTTCACCGATGATCACCCGACCCCTGTTGACTTCGGGTTCGCTAGGGAATGTCATTCCGATCTTTATGTGAATTTCATTATCGGATCGGGTAACCTCGGTAATGATGTGAGAGACTAATGGAACAACTTCCTACCTATTTACTGAACTATTACTACTTCGGATTGTTCTTATAAATATAATTATTATTATCTCATTACAGTTCAAATAAGCCGCTGTGAAAGACTGTGTCAACCACTGATCCCTAATGAGGAAGAATACAGTAAGTCGGTTTTATTTCGCCGTTGAAAATACGTTGAAAAAGAACCGTCCGTCAGCTTACTCATTTCCACTTCCCGGCAGCCGGTTACTTCCTTTAATGTATTTGACTAAGACTATATCTTTCAGGTCGGTGTTTGGTCAGCTGCGTACGAAATAGCCACGCAAATGAAGGCTAACTGTCCCCTCGCCCCCACACGCACACACACCATTTGTATTAGTAGATATACACGAGCGCCTTTAATTGACTTTGTTTTAACACCAGCCGAAATATCCTAATTCACCATTGACATTTGTTGTAAGTTAGAAAAAAATAAACTCGCTTAACAAACCGGCCAAATTATAAATTATTAGGGATATACACAGGGTTAAATTAACATTATAAACAAAGTTTTTTTTTCTTATACGTATGTGTATTAATATAAACGTGCACAAGCACATTTATTGTTGTTTCTTTGAATACACCACGATTTGAAATAGCGACTGGAGTGAAGAAGATAGACACAATTGAAAAAAAAGAAAATTTGTTATGATTTTATAAAAGAAAAATGAATTCCAACGAGGGCATCTACGCAGGGCACTTTTGAAAACAATGGAATAAAGTGGTGACGTTAGGGGAAGAGACAGACTAAGGGGAAGTCCCCCTATTTACCCTTCATTTACTGCGCTTGCAGAGGAGGGGAGTTACCACCCTAATATTAGAGTCCAAAGAGGAACAATAGCAGATGCTGTGGGTTTTTTATTCGATAGACCCCTCCCCCGGAAAAACCAACGAGGGTATCTCGCTAGAAAGTGTTGAGAAGGTGGAGGGGCTTGTATAGAAAGTGGTAAAATTAGGGAGGGTAAAAATGTGGGGAAGATTGAGATAGACAATTTGGTTGCATGGAACGTGACGGAGAAGTGGGGCGGGCAACTCTCTGAACCTGTTTTGTATCCATTTCTGCTAAGTCTTTATAGTTCAATTATTAAGAGAAGAAATCGGGTATAATCCAATGAGGGAATGTTTTATACAGCAGGAAAAGAACGCCTCGTAGAACAAACATAAGACAAAAATAACGTAATATTATAAAGGTTGGGGTCAGTAAGGCCATTCAAATCCGACGATCAAATACTAAAGGTATTAGAATAATTTTGGGGAAATCGCAAATGTAAATAAACCCTCAATTTCCAAAAAGAGTAGTTATAAAAAAAGAAGAAAAAAGATGTATCCCCGGAATCTTGGAAAAGACGAGTGGTAATGAAGGAGCAAAACTGGCAACCCTAAGCCCTGATTCCAGTTGAGGACATTTGGATCCAAGTTCTCGCAAAAGAGAATTGTGACACCAATTGTTGTTACAACTACTTGCACTATCCTGGTAGTGGAACTTATTTTCTTTCGCTTTGATTCACTTCCCCCACCCCCGAAACCAACGAAAGCATTGGCTGCAAGGAGAGAGAGAGAGAGAGAGAGAGAGATTCACGCAGACAAAGAGGCTTAAGGGAGTACCTCACGGACGAACGGACCTTCAACCGGCGTCTTTCGGTAAGCTTCCGGGGCGATAACGAAGCGAGACGAGTCAAACTAGAGCCCGGAACGCAAATCAGCGAGAGGGCGCTAAGCCTTTACCCGCCGCGTCTTGAATCGGGGTGGGGCCCACTTCCGACGGCAAACAAAATCGCTTCCGGCGAAGTCGTATATATTTCCCAGCGCGGAAACGAGCAAATTAGTATTCAAACAAGGGTCAGGCACTGCTCACGCAGTATCCGAGCAGTAATCAACATGATTCATTGGAACCAGCCAAATGACACAACGCGCCACTTCACAAGCGACTCTTTGGTACCCTAAGGACTCGCAGGTAAGAAACCAGTTGTTCATAACTACGGCAGTCAAGGACTTAAAGACTCATTCTGGAATAACGCGCTTCGCTCCGTGCTTTGCAAGGATACTCCCTCGAACAACGACTCGAGCTCCCCCCCCCCCCTCTTGGAAAATGGTAAGCCTATTACATTCTTCTTTATCACCGTCGAAGAGTCGTGACGCTTTCCAACTACGAAGCTTCACCACATCATCTCCTCCCATTTTTCTTCCGGTAAATATTGTGCTACTCATAGCTCGTGCCGAAGCATTCATTGTAAATTAATTTCCTTTTGCTGAACGATTAGTTTTACAATAGTGTATAAATTATTGTTAAATTTTGTTATTTGTTTGTATAAAAAAAGTAAAGGTTATTTTTGTTTTTATTGTTTAAATCCTAGAACCATATAAAAAGCCATTGATCTATTTTCTAAGTCGACCAACGGTAGAAAATGCAGTTGAATATCTCTCGCACTTAAAAGGGATTTTCCCCGCGTCTAAGGAGAGCAAGCGAAGGTCAGTGGAGCCTACCTGCCCTACGACAGAGTGAAATTTAAAGACGGTGAATATATATATAATTTACTCTGGGAGATTACAATTATAAGATAAGATTTTGTGCTTTATTACAGTAAATAATTAATATAACGATGTTAATTAAGTATGCGAAATAAGAAAAATAACATAAATGATGGCATTATGCGCTTCAATAGAAATTCAAAAGTAATTAATTCGCTATTATTACAGTGAATTTATTCACTTCACTTTAGGCACAGTAAAACACTAATTATATATATATATATATATATATATATATATATATATATATATATATATATATATATATATATATATATATATATATATATATATAGATATATATAAAATTATGCTTTTCATCGTATGTTAAAGTTTGTGAATCGGGGAAGTGAATTATATGGTCTTTTAGCTCGATGAACTAATACTGAAAAAGCTAGTAGAATACTTGCCGATCAATGGAGATGTAGGCTTTGATTTGTAGTTTCTCGGGGATGCGGAATAAAGTGATTAGCAGCGACCTTTGACCTTGATATGTGACGATTGTATAGTTGTGAGGTTAGCAGAGATCGTTATCATGGATACTAACGAGAGATGATAGCGGTTTGTTTTGGAGGCGTTAGTTTGAATCTTTTCGGAGTGTGCAGGTTCTTGGTAAGACTTGCTCTGGACTGATCTGAACGGCTTCTCGACAAACCGATTTGATTCCTCCGGAAATTGGGGGAGTCTTCCGGCGTCTCCTCTGCCCGGAGAAGACGCGTTTCCAGAGAATTTGCTTCCAGCGGAAAGAGAAAAGGAGTTAGCAAGAATCTTATCTAACGCGACGATGAATTGAGTTGCTTCTCTCCCTCACTCTCCCTAGAAACAAACAGAAACTCGGCCGGAATTCTTTGGCAACAAGGGAAGGACTGTGTGAGTGGGTGCATTCAGACCACTTCAGCCATGGTAAATTTCTTGTCCAGAACAAATTTCGCTCCAAGTTACCAAATGAGGTGTGTGTGTGTGTGTGTGTGTGTGTGGTATTGGTCTGGGAAAGGTAAGCACGTAGCAGCTCTAGAACAGCCATGTTATATAAAACAATTACTACATGCTGGATACATAGCGTTCACTAGGGAAGTCCCATATTTAGCAGGTAACGATAAGTCGTCTTCTGAAGCCTTAAAATCATGTCCAAGAAGCGTCACATGTAGGATACAGGACATACAGATTTATCCCATATCATCAAACAAGCAGTTCCATATGAAAATTACCCTCGTCATTACCTTCGTCGTGCTCAACAACAACAATCTTGATTACCATTATTAGGAACAAGTAGTTTAAAGTCGCCTGACTGTAAGTTGTGAATTTGCTCAGTGACGAGGCCTCGCATAAGGCAAGGTGGTGCTCAAACCTCTCGCAAAGGCCTAAGATTTATCCTATCCCTGGAAAAGGATTCAGACCTAGGTTGTTACCAGACTTGTCCAGACCCGGGGTCTCCACCCCATCTCTCCCCTTCCTACACCTCCACCTTTTCCCTCAGAACGGGTGGTAGCCCGGTGACTACTCGTCTTCTCCTCGCCTTAGCTGGAGACAGAAAAGAGAATCCTGGGCCTCCCAGTTGCATATGGCTTACCTATGACCAACTTGTCTACTGATCACAAGCCTCCGTCCTATCCGACTCGCGTAACAAATGGCATCGCCTCCGATGCACACACATGCGGTCCCTAAGCAATTATAAATCGCAATGGACCTGCAACCTATAGAGAACGACCCGCACACGCTTTCCAACACACATCCGGCCTGATACCCACTCTCTCAACATTCTCCAAGTGAACATGAACGGGATCCGAAATAGAAGCAGGAATTACAATAAATAGTAAACAATACAACATCCATATTGTCCTAATCCAGGGATCCCACTTCACCAATTACAGCTAAAAACTTTCCACAAATACACTACATTAAGATATGATGTACTTCCAACACAACTCAGTTTACTCAGCTGTTTAAGCAATGACATTCAATTCTCTTTCAGCATCAGACACACAAAAACACCCCTATAAAACGACAACAGGACTAAACTCCAATAAGTTGCCATAAGTCAGCAAAACCGCATACAAGATCATCATCTAAATCACGCATAGCTACTCCCAGATTGTGCAGCAGTTGTTTTTTGTCAAGCCTGTCGCCCCTCTCACGGCTCCTTAAGGGTGGAGGCAACTTCGTTGTAAAACACCACGCATCGCTAACCACAAAGGATGACATACCAAGATGCAAAACCATCAGTGAACAACAATGGTCACTAAACATACTGAACAATAGAAACCAGCCAACGAGAATACCCCATAACGCAATCACAATTCCACTTCCTCAGACATAACTCTCTGCTCCTTCACTTTCACATTAGAACCACCTGTCAAAACCTTCTCGCACTTCAATCCAACCACCTTCCAATCCTCATCACACTTATACTGACCCAACCAATCCCCCCACCCCTCCAAATAACACACAGTACCTAAAAAAGAACTAAGCAGACTGAATTCATAAAACTTAGAAAACACCCGATCCAACTTCACACTTAAATAATTCTCTTCCTTCTACCAAACTTGCCCATTCTTCACCAGGCATGCAAGATAAATATCTCCAAGGACTTAGAAAACTCTTTAATGCAGGACCAACTAGTAGTGGCTGATTTTGCAGTGTTCACTACTAGTCCGAGATCAGCCAACTACACACAAAACGTAAACAATAGGCACATACTCAAAAACCTATGCAAATTACATACAGGCCACACGTATCTACCCCGTGCCCCCGAAGTCACCTTCTCCACGATCAAATCATTAAAAAAACTCGCAGATGAAGGTTCCGACTACATCTAAAACATCCCCATAAAACAGCATGGCCCCCACAGCCATATCCACACTTACAAAAATCTTTCACCACGCCTGGTTACACAACATTATTCTCCCTATCTGAAAAATGCCTACATCGATCCCATCCTTAAACCAAGCAAACTCCTGAGCTACACCTATAGGTTGTTAGGTGATTATTGCGCCAATACACTGCATAGCTAAGGTCACAATCAACCCCAAAACCTATATTTTTGTTATACAAGAGGAATGAAGTTAATTGCTAACGGGAAGTCTAAATTTGCAGGCGAATTTTCCTTAGGCCTAAATCGGCGACGTCGTGGGAATACGTGAATTAAGAACAAAGAGATACGAAAAGTAGATATTTTTGAATAAACAGTTAAATTATTTAAAAGTGAAATTATACAGTAGCAGTTTGATTGGATTGAATTTTACGCAGGTGAATTAACTTTGCATGAGTTAATGAGAATTAGAGTACACATATGATGATTGATAATTAGATTGACAATTATTAATTAGATTATAGTTGACTGTTAAATGAGTAAATATTATAAATGTATGATAACTATTTATATGGGTTGATAAATAGATTATATGAGCAATTAGATTATATAGTTAAATGGATTGGGTAAATATTAAAGATTGGGGTAAATATTGGTATAAATAGATTGTATGGATTAAATTGGATACATAAATATATTAAATAAATAGATTATAACGGAGTTGGAAGGGTCTGTAGAATCACGCATTAAAACGAGATTCTTTCGGGACATATTTAACTAAAAAATACTATTCAAATATTACAGACCTGTTTACTGAAGCAGCCTCGGAACACGAATGAACCTCATTTGTTTTATTTGAAGACGCTCGTGAGAGCGGGAGTAACAATCTCACGAATTAAGTCAGGGTTACCAACCCTTCTTGAAATTATATATATATATATATATATATAAATATATATACAGTTATGATTAAATATTTCCACTTGTAGGAGTATAAACAGCTACACACCACTACATATAAACTGATCTCCATACTCTCAACAATCTCAAAACTAATCCTCAACAAAATTTTACCTTCAGAGAAAAACACCACACAGCCACACTACTGACTACTTTAACAACATACCTTAGAAGGTTTCAACTAAACCCGTCCTCAACAACGCACAAACATGGCCCCCTTCAAACTTTATGCACTCCAATACCAACACTAATAATCTCCCAAACCACCCCCAGCGCCCACCACACCCAATTATTAACTAATCTCTCCAACCCCACTGAACCAAAACACTTTAAAACACATACACATTCCGCATAACACTTAAGAACTAGCCCCAAAACGCCCTACCCCAAAGTGACCCCTACCCCTACCCCACCCTGAAATTCACCAATCTGAAACAATCCTAGATAGACGAAGCATTTTCACTGGCCGGTGCGATCAGGACTACAGGAATATAAAAAAAAGATTACGCCCCCCCCCCACCTGCAACTTCCAGTAACCAGAAAACATTCTGGTTGCGGCCCCCCTCCCCCCCCCACTCCAATAGAACCTCCTTAGGAGACCTCTGAAGAAGACCGCATGCTGTGGAAGCCTTCCTCGAAAGATCATTTAATTTAAATTTGACTTCGAAGTCGAAGTCAATTTGAGATGACAATTCTTGTTCAAACAGTCATTTATTTCCTCCATGTTGGATGAAATGTAAATTTGATTTATTTTTTCGTTTAAATCTTCTACAGAAACAAGAAGAGTTTTAATCAAATCAATTCTATAGCGAAATTCAAGTTCGGAAATGGAATTCAATTTAACTTGTGCATTTGCTTTATCTAGTATTAGGGTAATTCTTCTTTTAATTAAATGACGAATTTTAACTGAATGTAAAACAGAATGTTTGAATTCGGATCGAAGAAAGACTAAATTATCGCACGCTATTTTTTTTAAAAATTAAATTATAATATGAAATGAAAAGCGATGTTAAACAAGTATTTTGAGAAACCTCAATAGCTGAAGCAAATAAATGTAAGATAGAAATTTCGAGGAAAAGTACACCGCAATTTTCCGAGCATAAACAAACCGAAAACTTTGTTTCTTATGACATTTGAAAAGGAAATATTTATATACAGGAGCAAATTTTAGGATGAATGCATCGGATGAGCGAAAGAGAAGGAGCCAACCTGTATATCACCTGTGAGAGAGATTCTCCAAAATTAATCGGAACAAAAGACCAGAATTAACTTTAACAATTTGTTAGTATCGACTTCCTCCGATATTAGGGAGCTAGTCTTTACTGGTTATTCAAAGCTTTAGGGTAGGTAACAAACTACAATTGATTGTTTGGGAAAAGTTAGGTGTAGATTTAAGTTCTTTTAAGATTCAAACCTTCCCATGATTCAAAACCCTTCCTGAGGAAGAAGTTAGAAAAATATATTCGACGTATTTATTTTTTCCTTTCTTCTTTTGCTCTGTTTCGTTCATCGTCTCTCATAATTTAGTCAGTTGCCATTAGTGAGATGAATCCGTTTTGTTTTTAGACACTGTTGTACATTTTTTATTTGTGTGTAAAGCTATAAATTATTATTTGTTATATGAATGAATAACTACCAACCATTTTTTTTTCAGCTTTTAGAATGAATTTGTAATAAAATTTACTTTTGAAAACCCTCCATAGTAATTTACATGACTAAAAAACAAACTAATGAACAAATATTAGAACAGCTTAGAAATATGATTCATCAGATGCCGAGCTTTCTGATACTGATGACGTGCTTTCAGAAAATGAATCTAATATTATTGCTGAATCCTCATCTTCCTCATCTGATTCTAGTGATGAAAAATCAAACAACATAGGTACTATACTTCTAAACAATGAAAAACGTAGCAGCAATGATAGCATAGCAAATGTTTCTCAATGTTTTAAAGGTAAGGATGGTTCTTCTTTGCAGTTTGATGTTCCATCTCAGCATGCATGTGGCCGTTTCCCGCAACATAATGTGCTAAGATTTCAGTCGGGCCCTACCACATGCGCTACAACACGAGTAATCATAGATAGTCCTCTTTCTTCCTTTAGAATTTTATTCAATGAGCCAATACTTAGAAATATTCAGAACTCTACAATTGATGAGGGTCAAAGAGTTTCTGGCAACAAAGACTCGTCTGTTAGTTTAGATGAATTAGAAAAATTTATTGGTCTTATAAGTGTTCGTGGCATTATTGAGGGAAGAAACTTACGTATCAATAGTATGTGGAATTGCCCTTGAGGATGCCCTTTGTCCAGTAAAACAATGCCCCGCAATGGATTTCTGAAAATAATGAGATATCTCAGCTTTGATAAAAAATGTGAGAGGAAAAGAAATCTGGTTCAAGATAAGTTTTGCTTAGCATCACCAATATGGGATCCATTCATTCAAAACTGTTATTCCTGCAGCATGTATGACAGTTGATGAAGAATTACTACCATGCAAAGCACGTTGCAAATTCACACAGTATATACCAAATAAACCAGACAAATTTGGCTTGAAATTCCGGATGGCCGTCGATGTTGAAATAAGTATTTGTTCAACGGAATTCCATATGTGGGAAGAGATGATGGAAGAAGTAACAATGTTAGTGTGCCTAAAAGTGTAGTCCTAAAACTGATGACTCCTCTATTCAAAAGAGGCTACAATGTCACTTGTGATAATTATTTTACTTCTTTAGGCCTTTTTTTGCAGCTAACAAAACAAAATTGCAGCTTCGTTGGAACAATTCGCCAGGACAGAAGAGAATTACCAGAAGTGGTAAGAAAGGTAAAACTAGTCTATGAAACTCTGGTTTTGAAATCTACAGAGAAGCCTACGGTCACACTAACATTATACCAGTGCAAAAGATCAAAGTCTGTGGTTATTTTGAGCACATTACATCAAAATGTATAAATTCCTTCTAAAAATAACCCCCGAAGGAAGCCTGAAACCATACTTTTATATAACAAAAATAAGTTAGGAGTTAGAGCCGGCAGCAGGGAATGGCGCATGCATGTTTTTTTTATAATATTTTGGATCTGGCTCTTCACAACAGTTGGATAATATACAAAAGTGTTTGTAATCAGACATTAGCCGGATGGAATATGTTCAAAGTGTTGATGAGGAGTTTTGTGGTGATTCTACGCATAGTCGCTCAAATACTAGGAAATTGCTAGTTAATGCAACTAGTACTCCTAAAAAAATTTAGACGTACATGTGCCAGTGCTAAGTGTCGAAACAGAACTGTGTGGAGTCTGCAAAAAACCATTATGTGGCAAATGTGCGATAAGATTGGGTAAGGAATGTTGTTCATAGATGTTAAATCTCATTTATTGGAGATATTTAAAGACTAATTTTTAATGCAAACAATTAATGGCTTTATCTAAATATCAAGAAAATATGTTTACTAGTTGCGACCAATTTCGCTCATTCATCCTTGGTAGGGGTGCGGATGGGGGATTTAGTTATATCTCCCGCCCGGCGCCTAATTCGGCACACTAGTAGCGACCAGCTTTCGCACATTCATCCTTGGTAGGGGTGCGGAGGGGGAATTTAGTTAGATCTCCTGACCAGCGCCTAATTCAACACGCTAGTTGCGATCAGCTTTCGCTCATTCATCCTTGGTAGGGGTGCGGATGGGGGATTTAGTTATATCTCCTGACCGGCGACTAATTCGGCACACTAGTAGTGACCAGCTTTCGCACATTCATCCTTGGTAGGGGTGCGGAGGGGAGATTTAGTTAGATCTCCTGACCGGCGACTAATTCGGCAATCTAGTTGCGACCAGCTCTCGCTCATTCATCCTTGGTAGGGGTGAAGATAGGGGATTTATTATATCTCCCGACCGGCGACTAATTCAGCACATTAGTAACGATCAGCTTTCGCTAATTCATCTTTGGTAGGGGTGCAGATGAGGAATTTAGTTATATCCCCCGAAATGCGCCTAACTCGGCACGCTATTTTCGACCAGCTTTCGCTCATTCATCCTTGGTAGGGGTGCGGATGGGGGATTTAGTTATATCTCCCGACCGGCGCCTAATTCAGCACGCTAGTTGCCACCAGCTCTCGCTCATTCATCCTTGGTAGGGATGCGGATGGGGGATTTAGTTAGATCTCCTGACCGGCGCCTAATTCGACACGCTAGTCGCCACCAGCTCTCGCTCATTCATCCTTGGTAGGGATGCGGATGGGGGATTTAGTTATATCACCTGACCGGCACCTAATTCGGCACACTAGTTGCGATCAGGTTTCGTTCATTCATCCTTGGTAGGGGTGCGGATGGGGGATTTAGTTATATCTCCTGACCGGCGCCTAATTCGGCACACTAGTAGCGACCAGCTTTCACACATTCATCCTTAGTATGGGTGTGGAGGGGGGATTTAGTTAGATCTCCTGACCAGCGCCTAATTCGGCAATCTAGTTGCGACCAGCTCTCTCTCATTCATCCTTGGTAGGGATGCGGATGGGGATTTATTATATCTCCTGACCGGCGCCTAATTCAGCACACGTGTAGCGACCAGTTTCGCTAATTCATCTTTGGTAGGGGTGCAGATGGGAGATTTAGTTATATCTCCTGACCGGCGCCTAATTCGGCTCGCTAGTTTCGACCAGCCCTCGCTAATTCATCTTTGGTGAGGGTGCGGATGGAACATTTAGTTATATCTCCTGACCGGTGCCTAATTTGGCACACTAGTAGAGACCGGCTTTCGCACATTCATCCTTGGTAGGGGTGCGGAGGGGGGATTTAGTTAGATCTCCTGACCTGTGCCTAATTCGGCACGCTAGTTGCGACCAGCTTTCGCTCATTCATCCATGGTAGTGGTGCGGATGGAGGATTCACTTATATCTCCCGACCGGCTCCTAATTCACATGCTAGTCGCAGACCAGCTTTCGCGTATTCATCCATGGTAGGGGTGCAGATGGGAGATTCACTTCTATCTTTCGACCGGCGCTTAATTCTGCAGGCTAGTCGCCGACCAGCGTTTGTCTCCTCATTCTCCGGAGAAGGGCTGATTCGGCTTTCTGCCTTGAATCCACTTCGGGTCCTGGTTTTTAACATGTCTGTTTTCTTCCAACATTTGCCCCCCTTTATTACCCATTCAATCTCTCTTTTTATCATCTATCCTTCTTCGCACCCGTCGGGCGGTCCCGGAGTAGCATGGGAAATTTTGGTTCCATCAAGGCCTCAAAGCATTCTTCCTCCTTCAACATCTCTACAGCTCTCTACCTATAAACATCCTGCGTCGAAGATGCCCCCGTTGGTTTTTATTTTGAATGAATAAAAATTCGTTTTGACATTTGTATAGATTCTCTCAACGTAAATTACACCACTCATTCATTCAACCACACTTCTTCCTGCATTTTTCATCCTTTTCTTATTAAAAAAAATCCTTTCATATTTTTGTCACCTTTATACCCTCTTTTTTTCATTTTTATTAATTTGCCTTCCCTGATTAATGGTTGGCCTGCCAATTCGCCTCAATCTGTCCTCATCAGATGGTTTATTTTCTCATCTCCCTCCCCTCATCCACACTAGACATGAGGATTACAACTTCCGTTCCTTCATAGACGACCGACCTCATGCCCTTTGTTCCTGAGGTCCACTGGTCCTGGACCTGACAGCAGGCCGTACTACTTCACTCAACATCTCTAGCTGTCGTCGATTCATTTCCTTCTTAATCTTTATAACCAGATCTTGTTAGAAGGCACATGTAGCTTCGCTTCTGCCTGTCGAAGAGCAGTCGTGTGTCTTCAAGTCGGACTCTTAAAACCTCGCATGACTAACCCTACCGTCTGATATCCATGACCTTACTCTTAATGTAAGATCATTGAGTGTGTGATAGTCTCGCACCTTTCTTTACTCACCAAACCCCAATCTCTGTTCCTTGGCTTTCGCCAATTCTGTAGTGTTCCAAATCCTCTTCTTAGCTACAGCGACCACGTTTTGGATGTATTCTCGAAAAGTAGTATCACGTTGGCTATTTGTGTGACACCCGAAATGCCCGTGTAACTACTCTATTTTCTCTATTCTGCATTCTTCTGCACTTCGTGGATTCCTCCCCACATTCTTTTCCCAGTTATAGTATGAATCATCCTTCCAGATTCATGTAGGTTACTCCTTCTCCAGCATCTTCCCACAGGGGGATGGCGTTATCTGGGGCTTGGTGCTACGTTTTGCTCTATTTTGTGATGGACACTGTCATCTGCTCTATTCCCCGTCTCATCAGCAGCACACTTTACGCAGACGACCTAATGATCTCCTCTTGAGGAAGGACTCTTCCTTAGAGTCGCAAGACAGGTCCATTTGTAATCACTGTATCTGTTGAGTCGGATCATCCTTTTTATTCACAAGACTTACTGCTTCCTCTCCATCTACCAGCGCTATCATGGAACCCCTTAGCGATAACAAAATCAGTGAAGTTTTTATGCCTGATTGTCGATGAGAAGCCTTCATGGAAACCTCAAGTTTCTCACCTCACTACTTCCGCCCGGTTCGTGGGCGACCCTCAAAGCCATTGAGGCTAACCACGGCAAGCTTCCGCGTCTCTACTGTGTCGTGTTCGAGTCAAAACTGTACTTGGCTTGCGTGGTGTACAATTGCGCGCCCCCCTTTATTCCCAGTCGCATTGACCCAGTTCTTAATCTGGGCCTTCACTTGCCCTATATGAACTTTTTGTTCTTCTCCAGTAGCAAGCCTCAGCAGTAGTGAGGTTAACTATTACATTAAAGTTACTGAAGTTTCTTTACCAATTTAGAGTTTTGTTAAGGAGGATCTTGAACACAAAAGATTCGGGGGAGGCGACAGGGTACGGACACGATCAAAGGAAGATAACTTGTTCTTTCTGTGTCCTTTGCATCGTTTCGCTAATTATACGCATGATTCCCCATTGTGGGATTACCCTGGGGTGGTCTCTCACACGCAGGTAAGGCCGAACTTATTCGCTCGGCCACTACTCGTGGAGAAGATGCATCACCTACTTGGCGTTTATCCCGAAGAGGAACAGCTTTGTGATAGAGTGAATTATGGACCTGGTTGTTGGGGATTCCATCCTTTTATGAAACTTACGTGTTTCCAGGGTTATACATAGGGTAGGAGATGTGAGGTGCACCCCCCCTCCTCACACACACAAATATCCCCCAGTACTGAAGTTCCCAAAGGAGAGGAAAAACACGAGGAAATTTACGTGCAGGCGTTTCAGGCACAGCGATGTTCTCCCTGCCCTGGTGATGTGGGGTTGTCCACCCTTGCCCCTCCCCTCTTCCAGTCCCGCGAGGTTGGGGTTCCCTGTGGTGGGCCGGAGGTGGGCGACGAAATCCGACGGAGGACAGCCGCTCGTGACGAGAGGTTACCCGGCGCGCGCAGCAAGGGTGCCAAAAGGGAGCCCGGCCGGGGAGGCATCGAGGTCCTCCTTCTAAGGGGGAAGGCACCTGCAATTACAACCCTTCCCCTCCCTCCCTCCCTCCAGGCTGCGCCACCTTGCGGTCATCTTCATTATTTCTGTCCTCTTTAGACTTCTCCCTGCAGAGGGTGTCAGGTGTAGCTTGGGAAATCGTGTGCTGCAGAGGACATCTGGAGGATTGCATGTCCCCTTGTCTTAAAGCGCACAAGATGATCAATATCTTCCACACATTTTTACTTCACCCATTTTCACCACTTTCTTTACAAATCTTTCCTTAAGAACGTTCTGAAGGAGATGCCATCGTTGGTTTTTGCCTCTCAGTTTTAAGTAACATCACGCACATAGCCAATCACAACACTCCTGTCCCTTTCTCTCACATTTCTCCACGCACACGACACATCACTCTTTGGAATACAGAACTCACGGAAGGGGTTTCAATATCCATCCTCCCATAAAACGGAAGAGGTGGCTCTCCCTTGGGCCACGAAATCAAGGTTTCCTGCTTGCTGGCAAATACTGTACTAGCGATATTCTTGCCCCCCCCCCCCCACCTCAACAAGGAACAACCCCTGGTGTCTTCGGGCTTGCCAGCGATTGATAACCTGAATTTATGTTAATTTCATCATTGAATCGGGAGACCTCGTCCACACTTACAAATATACTCCCACCCCCACCCCCCCACCACACCACCTACACGTTCTTATTATACGGTAGTAGTGGGGATAATTTCCCATCTCCCCGGAGTGGGAGAAGCATTGGGAAGGTCGCACACCCTACCTGGTACAGAGCACCCCAAGTAGTCTCCTCTTTCGTCAATTCGGATGTCTCTCGCACATATTTTCATTACTAACATCAATAATTTCTTTACGAGATGCCCTCGTTGTTCTTTGCATAAGTTCAACTAAGTAATAATAACGAATAGCGGAACGTGGCAGAATAAAGAGATTGCACCCCACGGCCCTTTGCCCACCCAAGTAGTCTCATTAAGCTATGATATTCCCTCATATTTTTGCCTCCACCAATTTTAGCACTTTCCTTGCAAAACTCCTATTAAATCTTCTCTGCCGGAGATGCCTTCGTTAGTTTTGCCTTTTTAATTTAAAAACTCAAACTCAAAGGCCCGGCAGTCCTTTGAGTTCCTAACCAAATTCCTGGGTTCGAACCTTAGCGGTGCACTCTCCTTTTGCCATACCCATGGCATCATCTATATGTATATAAGACCAGGGCGACGGAAGTGTTGATTAGGCGGGAAGGAAAGGGGAGGGGCTGTTTTTCGATATTAAGAGTTATAAAGTTTATTTAAAAAAACAACAACAGGCAATGGCCTCGCCTGTGTCCCTTACGGGGGAAGCTTGCGTTTCGCTAAGATTAAAATTTAAAATCTAGAAAAAAGCAGCCATGGTTAAATTTTTATAAATTTTCTGAACTTCGCCAATTATAATCATCATCATCATCACTAACTCTATAATTTAAGAAGGGGATTTTTTTGAGTATTTGAATAATAATCTCATCTTAGTTTGGTTATGACTTATGTTTTTTTATCAAAGTTATTTCTAATAATTATTTTATAATATCAAAAAACAAAATGGTGAAGTTCAGAAATAAATATAAGTATCGAAATTTTGTGATTTTTTTTTTAAAACCCAAAGAATTACAAATGGTGAAGTTCAGAAAATTTAGTTTAGAGTTCCTTTTTTTAAATTATTATAATTGGCGAAGTTCAGAAAATTTAAAAAAAATTAACCATAGCTGCTTTTTTTAAATTTAAAATTTTAATCTTAGTAGCGAAGCACAAGCTCACCCCCTACGGGGGGAGTGGCAAAGCCATTGCCTGGTTTCAATATAAATTTAGTTAGTTAACTTGACCAAAATTGACATCGATTTTCCTTCTCTCTGTTTATTCTATTCGAGTCTACGTCCTTTTAGTCTCAAGCCTGCCAAGTGAAGGATCAGGAAATCCAATTAAAAATGATTGCTCGTTTTGTGGGAATTGGGAATTTTAACTAAAAAATTACATCTGATTTGTTCCGTCACGTTTATTTGTATATTTTCCACAATTTCCTTCACGTTTTTATGTTATAATATGTGATAAAATGAAATTAACAGTGAGTTTTTATATAATTTTATAATCTTTCTGGTGGCTGACAGCGAATGCACAATTGCCAAAGTTAACATTGAGAAGTAGCCCATAAGACCAGGCCATTTTTGAATATATGGAGGATGTATAAAAACTAAAACAAACAAACAATAGTTACCACTAAACTTTAGGCAAAAGATTTAGTGCCCTCATTAGGGGAGGTAAGGGAGGAAAGTCGGTTGCATTTTGGGATTGTGCTTCTTCCGGGTTTTCTCAATGCCCCAATTCAATAAAAACTCCTGCATGGTCTATTTTCTACGTCCTGAAAAATCTTGATTGAAGCGTTTGTTTTGTTCTTCACTAATTGCAGACATTGTCTCGGGAAAAGTCCAAGTATGTATTGAAGAAATTAATTTTAATTCCCTATCACCATCTCAACGTTTTGAATTTTTCTTGCATGTTTGTAACAATGAGCGCACATTCAGGCTCATCATTATCTAGAAACACTTCGAAAGAATAAAACCTTTTATACTAGTTACTGTATCAACTTTTTTTCCTTTAAGTTATTGATAGCTTAAGAAACTTCGCGTTGGGTAACTTAAGAAATTTTACACTTTTGTAATGCCCTAAGAAATTGTTCCATTAAAAAAAAGCATATTACTCATTCCTAAAAAAAATTTACATACAAAGTTCCAATAATAGGTGAACCGCATGTGGTAACCAGAACGTTTTCCTTCTTCGGCCCTTGCACACTGTATTCTCTGCACTCTTATTACAGACACGTTGCTAAATCCAGCCTCGCATTTACCTTTTAAAACTCATTTTAAACTGTGGCTTATCAGATAATCAAGATTTCAGAATTCCATTTCAACTGAGATACATGAAAAACAAAGGGATATCTTCGTTTAAAATGTGCGGGTTGTTGTGTGTATACAGCTCAAGACATGACCACTATAAATAGGGAAAGGATGCGCCAGACTTGGTGAGTCCCGAATCCAGAAAAAGACCAAATACTGAAGGAAAAGTGTGCCCCCTCTTCAAGGGAAGCCCACCCGGAATAATGACGGCCCAGGATGCACCAAGGGTCCCGCTTAGGTGTATCAGCGGACAAGCGAAACCGGACAAGGGTAGTGTCTATAAGACTCTGTTCGGTAAGCTCAGCGTGGGCGTGCTTAGGCTAATCGACACCCCAGTCGATTACGTCGCAGTATGCGAACGGGAAAAGGATATTGAGGCGCTCACTAAAGAAGAAGGGGTAAGGCACCTTAAGGAGATAAACCACGCCTCCTCAAATCCAGGCGCACATGAGCGTCGTGTGCAGAAGGCTGGACCCATGGGTCGGCCAACACACAAAGGATGAGATAAAGCAAGAAATAGAAGAGAACCAGAAGTAGGCGAAAGTGGCCGAGGTCATTAAGTTCCGAAACAAAAGAGACAACTCGGAGTACTCCCACGTATTCAAAGTTGTATTCGCAGACACGGAAATGGCGGCCAAGGCGAAGGAGAGAGGGCTACTTCTCTTCAACGCAAAAATTAGTGGTGAGCAGGTCGAGCGCGAGGAATACATCCCCGTGCAGATCTGCTTTAATTGCTACCGTCTGGAGCATCACACCACGAAAGAATGCAAGGAGCAGGAATCAACCTGTTCCAGATGCAGCCAAAAAGGACACGGCTGGCGCGAATGCCAGGCCAAGGAGGAAAAGTGTCCAAACTGTAGCCAAAAGCATGGGGCAATGGCGATGTCATGCCCAAAGAAGAAGGACATAATCCGAAAAAGGCAGAAACAAAGAGGGTGGAAGGTATTAGGAGGGCAAACACCTCCTATTCCCAAGCGGCTAAAACCACCCCCTCAACAAGCGCCTCGAACAGCCAGGCACCAAGAACCTACATCAAGGTAGACAAGGATGATAAAAACACCACAAAGATACTTACGTGCATCCTATATGTGCACGTAAGGAATCTGACCAGCTCAGGCTGCTTCGCCAGAGAGGTCAACAATATGTTGAAAAACAATGGCCTCGCAGAGATGTGGTTCCCGGAGAACCCCCCTCAAGGGATATCCCACAGGTACACTTTGGAACACAAAAAGAGGCGCCCGCGACCCCCTTCCCACGGGAGACCGAGGAGGGAGAGGGCAGCACCAAAGAAATGGAGCAGAAGCCTACCTAACAGAGGTCCCCTAACAAGGACCCAAGACTAGCTGCAATGAAGAAGAGAGAAGAGAGTACAAAGAGAGCAGCCAGACGTTTCAAGCAGGCTGAAAGAAAATCTCCTATGCTCGGCCTCGTTATCCGAGGACGAACGGGAGATCTCTCAACCCATTAATAAGAGGAGCAGAAGTAGAAATCCGAAAAAAGTATGGGAATTTGATGGAGAAGAACTCAACATCAAATTCTTCAGAACGGAAGAAACTTCCTTTCCGAAAAGCCCCAAGGTGGGGGAAATCATTGAAGGAGTGAAGACGGGACTATTGAAATGGTATTATGATTGCCCAGACCGTGAAACGCGGGTAGTAGCGGCGCTCATGGAGGCCAGGATTAAGATATACAGGGACTCCTGCCTCGCCGTAAGCGAGGCAGAGTTCAAAAGAATTCGGAACGGGAGAAACACACACAGCGAAAACTACTAATCGGGACAAACCAACACACACACATACACAACAGAACATAAACATGGAAAACACCAACAACACACTAAAGATTTTAACAATTAACGTCAACTGATGGGTAGGGAAACACATTCCTTACGGAAACATTTTTCGTAAAGTGGATCCCGACTTAATCCTTATCGCAGAACACGGCGTTAACACAAGCATGAACAGCATAAAAATACCCAATTATACAATCATTAGCAAAAACCATACACAAGAACGGTTCGATGGCGCTGCCATCGCGATCCGGAACACCTTAACATACAAAACACTTCCACTTCTAGATGAATCATTCGTGGCAGTAGCAATACCTACCCTAGTTGGAGACCTGACCGTAGCGGCGGCCTATCAACCACCGCGACGAGATTACTTGCCGATCCCTAACTTTTACAACCTCTTCGGGCGTGGGAAATTGACATTGCTTGGCGGTGATCTTAATGCAAGATTCCGTGCATCAGGCTATGGGAGCACCGATCAAAGAAGAAGAAACCTGGAGATGCTACTCGTAAGATACAGACGTCAGAGGGCCGGGCCAGATTTCCCGACCTTCATAACACAACGTTTGGCAACAAAGCTGGACATTGTGTTGACATCCAAAAACTTCCCCTTCAACATTGTCAATGATCCCGGACCAGTGATTCCGAGCGATCACATCCCGATTCTCACTACCATCTCACTAGCGCCAATACTCAAGCCCGTTACACTTAGGAAAAGTTACGCGAAAGCTGACTGGGGGCTATATAGAGAGATACTCAGTACATACCAACCAACTGATCTGGGAGACGCTAATCTCGAAGAGATTGATGAGGAGATCAACAAGATCACCGATTTCCTCATTCAAGCCGACGAGAGATGTGTTCCCAGAATCTCCTATAAAATGCTCCCACAACCTGAGTGGACGGACGAGATGAGAGAAATCGCCGGATAACATAGAGCAATCTATGATGAGATCGGCATGACAGGTCCTAATAGGGAAAGGATGGCCAGAATAAGGCATCTAGGCATGGAAATGAAAGACATCATAATAGAAAAACAAAGAACGATATGGAATGACATCATTGGGAGACTGGGCAGGGAGAGTGATCCTGTAAAATTCTGGAATAACATCCGGAGAATTAGGGGATTACCTCCCAGACCCAGAACCCAAATTAAGGAAGGAGACGACATCATAGAAGAGGACCCAGAGACTCTCGAAAGAAGATTTAGATCGCACTGGCAACAAATTTTCGCTATATCACCGGAGGAGAACGACAACTTCAACCAAGACTTCGAAGACCAACTGCTTGACGACCTCGGCACAATGATACATAGAACCCACCCCCATCCCCAAGTATCTCAGGAAAGAGTGATGGTTGACCACGGATGCCCAATAACTGTCGAAGAGACCTTGAACACCATAAGGTCCTTCAAACAGAGGGCTCCAGGCTGGTCTGGGATTACGAAAAACAACCTCGTAAATGCCCCAAGGCAAATTATTCAGGGATTGGCAAACACGATGAATGCTGCCCTGAATACAGGCTACTTCCCGGATGGATACAAGATGGCCAAAATCATCTTTATCCCACAGGGGAACAAGCCCCCAGACCAGGTGGCAAACTATCGCCCGATCTCTCTTCTTGAGATGCAGGGTAAAATCTTTGAAAAGATTTTAGCGAATAGGCTACAAGCTCAACTGAGCGAGTTAGGAGCGCACAACCCACAACCACACCGGTTCCGCAAAAAATGGGCACAGACACCGCCCTGGTGCTCCTAACTGAGAAAGTAGCATACACCCAAGCGAACAGGTTCTATGTAGACATTGTGCTGAGGGACGTGCAAAAGGCCTTCGATAAAGTCTGGCTGGAAGGACTTCAATACAAGATCCTGAACATCCAGCTAGACCCAATCCTGGAAAGGATCTTTTGTGACTTTATCACGGACAGAAGGGCGTGTCTCATGATTGAAGGGCACAGAGGCCCCGAATTCGAATTAAAGTCGGGCGTCCCTCAGAGAAGCTGCCTGAGTCCTCTGCTTTACTTGGTCTTCACCATAGACCTCCCAACTCCGGTGCACAGGGACACGATGTATCTGCAATACGCAGATGACGTCACACAAATTGTCCCGTGCCCGGAGAGGAAAGCAAGGGCGCAGGCGGCCCTCACTATAGCATAAATCAACAACATCAGCCGATTCGAGAGACGATGGAAAATCAGGACCAACAGGGACAAGTTCAAAATTGTCCCGTTGAACCGCGAGTTGACATGGCCCATTATCATAGATGGGAAGAGATACGGCTACTCCGCCGAAGGCACCGTCCTGGGCCTTAAAATCACCGACCATGGATACTCGAGACACCAAACGGAGAGGCGGAACCTGGCGAGGAGAGAAATCTCCAAGCTCGGCCAACATCAGGAAATTATATATGATGTATGTCCGGGCTATGCTGATCTACTCCGCAGTGGTGTCCCAAGCGGCTAATAAAAACTCGATGAAAAGGCTCCAACGTATCCAGAACACTGCCTCTCTGCTTATCAACAAAGCAAGAAGGCGTGACCGAATCAAGCAAAGCGTCCTGCATCGGAGGAAATGCTTGGAACCCATCAATGTCGTCACCTAGAAACTGGGCAAAAAGATCTGGTCCACTCTAACGGATGATGTCATTCCAAAACTGCAGGGAGCAGGTGGCAGGTTAAATATACCCGCGTGGCTACGGGCGAAAGCCTCACGCAGAAGCCGATTCCCGAGCACAAAACTCTGTTCACGAGAAAATATCACTCCAATATACACATAAAAAGCATCACAACACATCTCATCTAGTTACATACAGATACTCACGAAAAATGAGACTACAGATAACACTAGAATAGCATTGTCGGCAAGAAAGCTAAAAAAAGCTTGAATGCTACAAACAACACTATTACACTAAAAGTCAAAAGACAGAGAAGAAGAGACAAAATAAAATAAGAAGAACATTACAAACACATGAAAAAACAAATAGACATTAAAAAACACAAAATATTAACACAAATAAAGGAAAAATGAAATAGAATAAAAATAAAGCGATGCCCTCCCTACTAGGGCAAAATACCCCTCCCCCCATCTTTAATTTTCACCCACTATATCTTCCACTATACCATCTCTCTTCGAAAAACTGAGTACACCATCATCTTGGTGAGGAGTAAAATAGGTTTCGAGCTGAGTAAATCGGACAGACTCAGGATGCGGGATTTCTGGGCGGAAAATGGAGTGCCAATACTGTTCTAGCTAGATTACAATTAAAAGACGAAACGGGTTTTAACTCTTTATTTTGTACAAAGAAAATTGGTAGAATCTTCAGCGTATGAATAACGAGCCAATCTTTTAGAATAAAAATATAATACGTAAATCACTAAAACAATTCGATTAAAACAACACGTTTACACAGATAACTATCAGAATAAGCTTTAGCAGCGTGATTAGTCTCAGAATTTCGGGTATCTTTACCATTTCCATCTGCAATAGAGAGCTTAGCTATTAAGCTATTAGCCTCCGCTGGGAGTAACAGAATTTTCTTTACCAACTTAGAGTTCCATTGAGAGAGAATAACACGAAAGATTCGGGAGCTGGCGACGGGCTGTCGATACAAACAAATGGCGAGGACTTGCTTTTTCTGTGTTCTTTGCGTCGCTTCGCTTCTTATATAGTCATGGGCAAAGGTTTTGAGACTACTATATTTTTAATAAAGAAAATTAATATAACTAATCAAACGTTGCATTTTTTTAATAGGTATATACATATCATTATTTGAAGGTGAAATATACAAAATGTGAGAGCCCAAATCCATTTTACGAGAATTAATAAAGTCAATTGATGCGCGCAGTCATTATTTTCAATGATGTCTTGTTCTTCAGGACAGCTTCAATTTATTTTGGCATGTTGGAGATCAAATTTGTAATGATATATTAACTGATATTGCTCAATTTTGTTCAATAAGAATCAGCAAGTGCTCACAATTTGGTGGCTTCTTATTATCAACCGCCAGTTTGATTATCGCTCACAAATTCTTTATTGGATTCAAATCTGGCGAATCCTCGGGACCAGGTCTCACAAGTTCGATGTTATTTTTAGCCAAAAACTTTGATATTGCTTTTGCTTTGTGCGAAGGTACGCCATTATGCTGAAAAATACAGTTATTATCCGTTAATTGGTCCTGAACTCTAGGTGATGATGAAGCCCGTTTTGGTACTATTTTGAGTTCATGGATGTTTTCTTGGGAAAAATTACTATTGCTCCAGTTCCCTTGGATGAGAAGCAGCCCCATACATGGAGTGTCCGGATGTTTCTCCGTGGGCACGACACATGAATCCCCAAAGCGCTCCCGTATTCTCCTCCTAACGAGAGATCTTCCAGAAGCCCTAAACAAGCGGAAGAGAGCTGCACCAGAGAATATCACATTGTCCCAATCTTCAACAGTCCATTTTTTATATTTTCTACAAAAAGGGAGCCAATTCGTAAGGTTTTTCATGGTGCGATGAGGCTTCTTTGACTTGAACCCATTAGCGAAAAGTCTTCGATAACTGTGGACTATGATGAGTTCACATCTGGTTTTGTTTTTGTACTTTTCAATCGTGAACAAGCCTGGCACTGGAGCTGCATCAGAGAACATCACATTGTCCCAATCTTCAACAGTCGATTTTTTATATTTCCTACAAAAATGAAGCCAATTTGTCCCGAGTACAAAAGACAAGTTGTGACGACCCCGCTCGTTCCGGTACCGGGACAGGTAACATGCGCGAAGATTATCCAGACTGGGATATTCAACAAGAATATGCCGAACAGTATGGTGGACAACGGAGTCGTCGCAAAAAGGGGCAGGGGTGCGCTATATCAAATGGCCGTGGGTCCCGAGAGTGTGCCCATTTCAGAGACGACAGAAAGCAGCCTAAGCCGTCGGGGCATTGAGGGGGAGATCCATGGGAACAGTCGCGACGCAATTCCACGTAACTTTAAGTTCCCCTCGACCCTCTGCCATCTTCTTTGCGAAGCCGCCAGGAGTTGCAGCAGCCCGTATCCCTACCATGTAGTCTATGTGAGGAAGAGCGAAACGCTGGTCTGGTCGCTCAGTACTCGCGGACTATTTGGCTTCCTCATCAGCACGCTCTTTCCTCGCAACTCTTACATGTCCAGGAACCCAACATAAGATAATCTCGACATCCGCCCGTCTCGCCAAACCGTGGCGTCACTGATATCGCGAACCTGGGGATGTGGAGATTGCAATGCACCAAGAGCCCTCAGGGCGCTTGTGAGTCGCTATAAATTACAGTCCGGTCACCGAACCGGGCACACCGCGTTATCTCCCATACCGAGCGGTGCAATGCAACCAGCTCGGCCGTGAAGACAGACGCAGTGCCTGGCAGAGTCCCCCTGACTTCAAACAAAGGGGACACGGGGTGGAAAACGACTACCTCTTGGGAC
This sequence comes from Ceratothoa steindachneri, assembly GCA_963969495.1. Classification (NCBI taxonomy): domain Eukaryota; kingdom Metazoa; phylum Arthropoda; class Malacostraca; order Isopoda; family Cymothoidae; genus Ceratothoa; species Ceratothoa steindachneri. The sequence continues at coordinate 9,951,123 of OZ018324.1, forward strand.
TTTGAGACATCCGTATACACTGGAAGGGTTCCAGCGCGACACGAAGCGTGCTCCAAAGAGGCCAAACGCAATACTCCCGGCGCTGTACAAGCTATGGGAGCCTAGGCGTAGCGACAATATTCAAAGGTGGTACTCTCCAGGGTGGCCTCCTGGGCGGAACCAGGGGCGCCTCCGGACCAAGAACTATACCGAGATTTTGAAGGAGTTTCATAGCTCATACACGAAGGGCTTAGGGTATGGCTGGCGTCCCTCGGAGGAAAAAAACACCGTCGAGATCAGCTTCGGATGCAGTGAGAGCTGTTTGCGAATAAGGCAAGCGCCGGGCTCGCGCCTACAGGCAAATAATGCACTGTGCACGGCGTAGAGCGAGTGGCATCTACTCAGCATCGACAAGTAGGCTCTAAATGGGAGAAATGCGGAAGGCATCGGTCGCCGGGCGAAGGCGGATGTAGTGGATAGAGTCCACCTTCCGGAATAGACGCCCGACTGCGGATGGATATAACTCGCATCCGTAGTCAAGTCTGGAACGAACAAAAGATCGATAAAAAATTAAGACAGTAGCTCTATCAGCGCCCCAAGCGCTGAACGTCACGGAACGAATATTATCCATGGCGCGGTTACAATAGACAATAAGATGCCAATATGAACCTCCCAGGTGAGGCGTCGGTCACATACAAGACCAACAAAGCAGTGCGAGTCCACCACTTCCAGGCGCACCCCATTAAGAAACAAGTCTGGGCCAGGGTGAAGCCGTGGATGACGGTAGAAGTGCACCACCTTATTCTTGGCCAAGTAAAACCGAAGCATATGCAATTCGGCATAGCGAGAAACGCGGTTGAAAGCCCGTTGGAGTCGACATTCCAGAGTTGGCATCTGGGCCGCGCCAAAAGAAATCGAAAGGTCGACTACTTAGAGAGTAGCGAGAACATCTTCCGGCAGCACCGAGGTGATGCCGTTGATGTTCAGGGAAAAAAATGTGACACTGAGACACTTCTCTGGGGGACACCCTCTTCCTGCTCCATTGGGCCTGAGAGGGCTGCCCACACCCCAGCCGTACGCGTAATCGACGATCTCGCAAAAAATCAGCTTTAAAGGTCAAGAGGGGTCCCCTCACTTCCATCGTGTAAAGAGTCTCCATGATACAGTATCGCCATGTGGTATCATCGGCCTTCTCCGTTCGAAAAACACCGTGGAGTAGTGCTGTCTACGAAGGGAGGCCTCGCAGACGGGATTTTGTAGTCGGAGCAGAGCATCCGACGTGGAGTTGAACTTGCGGAAGCCGCACTGTGCAGAAGACAGATGGTCTCCGCTGTTCAGACAAAAGGCTAATCCAACATTTACCAATTTCTTCATCAACTTGCACACGTAGGAGGTTAAAGAGCTTGGGTGGAAATCGGTTTGTGAAAAGCGAGCACAATAGCGATTCGCCAGAAGTCTGGGGGGATACGTTTTACCAAGATTCTATTGAACAAGCCTAACAGGAAGGCTATACCTTGATCAGCCAGGTGTTGAAGCATGGCGTACGGCACATCGTCCGACCAGGGGTGGAGTCCGCGCACGAAACGAGAGAGGAACGCATTTCACTCAATGTAAACCTGTCGTTGAAGGGTTCTCCGTCTCTGGAGGTAAAGTCCAGCCGGCGGCCTTCCCCGACATCACGGCGCGCATTGAATGCTGGCGGAGCAGCATCCCAGATAGAGAATGCGGAGAAATTAGTCGCGAAGGACTCCAGCACGGACGTGGAGTCCGAGATTGCGGTCCCATTCTCCTGGAGAACATGATGGGAGTCCTGCGTGAACTTGCCCCGAATCCTTTTGACTAGGTTCCCCACATCTGCTAGAGAGGTCTTCCCGTTAAGTGAAGACACGTATCCCCCCAAAGAAGAGCGGCGGGCGTGCTTCGAAACACACCGGAACCTTGCCCTAGCTCGACGAAATTCACCTACAGTGAAATCGTTCGGGCGGCGCTTATAGCGCATGTAGGCCGCATTACACTCGGCTAACCACTACGGAAGCGGTTGACGTGAAAAACGGCCAGACGTTCCAGGAATAGTAGTTAGGCCCACGGTGAGGAGGTTGCTAGGAAAGAACTCACCGGCCTCATCTGCCGAACTAAAGCCCTAGACTGAGAGAGAAAAATCAGTCATTCCTGAAATACGGACCACCGCGCTCGCGTCAAACACCAGCGGCGCGAGCTCTAGGCGGCAGCGGCCCAGAAAATGATCTTTGACTGGGAAAGTGATCACTACCATAGAGGTCATCGACTATCCCTCATCCCAAATCAGGCAGGGGGATGCACGATTTATACCCGTCATCATGTCTCCGTCCTTCTCTTCGCTTTAGACATCTCCTTTCAGACAGTAGCTGTGCAGATGCACCTGGATTTGCGGTATAGTTATTTCTGCGTCCATTCCACCGTCAGCCGACTTCGAAGCGGGGAAATTCCCATGCGTCGTGGCACGTTTGGAGAGGCTCTTCCTGGAGGACTTGAACGGGAGCCAGGAAAATGAAGTGATTTTCGGGCAGGGATGCGTAAACTCATCCACATCTAGGATACCTATCATCAGCTCGTCGACCAGGTCGACAAAGACCTGACCCCTGTGATTGATCGAGTAGTACACCCAGAGAGGGTGTCTCCCGTTCAAGTCCCCCAGGAAGAGCCTCTCCAAACGTGCCACGACGCATGGGAATTTCCCCGCTTCGAAGTCGGCTGACGGTGGAATGGACGCAGAAATAACTATACCTTAAATCCAGGTGCATCTGCACAGCTACTGTCTGAAAGGAAATGTCTGAAGCGAAGAGAAGGACGGAGACATGATGACGGGTGTAAATCGTGCATCCTCCTGCCCGGTCCCTATCCGGTGGTGGTGAGGTAAAAAAACCCTTATACCCCGGGAGGGTGGGCAGGGGGCACGCGTCGAGCATGCTCTTCTGCAGAAAGATAGCTATGGGAAACGGGAGGAGACGAGCCTCCGCAGCTCCTTCCAGCTGGCCTGGAGTCCGTGGCAATTCCATTGAAGGAATTTGCCCTCCAGGCCTAGTTCGTAAGAGATGCTAGGGCCCTCTACGAAGAGAAGACCCTCACGGGAATGGCCGTATGCTTCTCGGAGGCAGATCTCAGGGTGCTGTTGGGCGGACAATGCGCTGTCGCATTCAAGGACTTATCGGGGAGGTTGGGCTCACCATGCAAGTCTTTTGCACCCTCCGCCTCGAAAGCTTAGGCAGGTAGAGCAACTTTGGAGGGGGGGGGGGTACCTCCTTTGGAGGATCCATCACCTTCAAGGCACCAAGCCTAGCACTCGTTGTGGCCGTAGGAGCCGAAGCTTCTTTAGTGTTGTCATATTTTCAGGAGGCAGCTTTAAGAAGCCCGGAGGATGGCCTCACGAACAATTCAGGGGTGTGACCTCATGTGAGTCTAACGACTCGGGGGGAGGTGAGCGGCCGTTTTGCCTTACCGGAAAAGGTCACGTTGGAGGGAGGAGGGAAGCCCTGGTTTTAGCCGGGGCTGGGTGTGAACCCTGTATGCAGTCAGGTCTACCAGGGAAGCGCCTAGGGTGGATAGAACCAGCAGAAGGGTTCCGAATGGGCGCGGGAACGACCGTGCTAATAGGGTAGGAGGGGCCAGGAGCAGAGGGTGTCTTTCTTAGCATTGAGGCATAAGACGTTCAGGGCAGCACCGGGCTCACCATGACCAAGTCTTTAACCTTGCGAAATGAGAGACGATCCTGGACATGAACGGCCAGGATTTCATTCTCAAGGAGATACGTCCCACATTGCTTCGAAGAAGCGGGGTGCGGCTTTCCGCAATTGACACACTTGGCCACACACGATTTGGACTTATCGTGTGCGGCCTCGAAGCAACTTACACAGACTTCGGGTAATCCTGACTTTGCATGTCTACAGGAGCGATTCGTGTGGCAGAAATGTTGGTAATAGTAGCACCTCCGCGGCAGTGATACGAATGCCTTCACCCGGTAGCGACACTAACCGGCACGCACCGACTCAGGGAGAAGAAGAATGGTACAAAACAGATGGGTGCTGCGGAAGTCCAATTGGGCGAGCTCGCAGCCATTTTCAAAAAGAGAGGATTCATTAAAATTTTAAATGTTCTTTAAAAACAGATTATGGTTAAAAATCTAAAAGATATAAAAAAAGGAAGAGGAAGTAAAAACGTAGAAAACTAAATGCCTCTAGAATGCTGTAAAATCAAAGTAAAATCATAAGACACGACACGTCTATCTGGTTCTAAAAATGATAAAATATTAAATTTCCTTTAAGAGATTTGTCTCTGATAAAAATTTAAACACTCGATTCATGTTAAAGGTGGACTCATGTTCGGGAAGGATGTTCCTCAGACCCTGCTGGGGACACATCTCATTGGTAAATAAAAAAAAAAAGCCTTTGCCTCAGAGTATGGAAACGTAGGCATTCAGAAAATAGGTGGAGTACAGACATTGGTACTCTACAGTGAGTGCACATTGGAGGCTGCTGAAGGCTTTCCATTAGAAAGCCATTTGTCAGAAAAACAATGCCTAATTCTCAGACGGCATAGAATAACATCCTGTAGTGCGTGGCCAAGGGCGGATTGACTGTTTGATGCCATGCAGTTTAGTTGGGGGGGTCGTTCATCCCAAGTCCTCTGCCACTGGCCGACCAAGTACTCACGGATGTATGGCGCGGCATCACGGAAAGAAGAGGATCAGGGGTAGAGGTTCCTAGAGATGAAGCTGCCTTGGCAACAGCATCTGCTCTCTCATTTCCTTTTATACCTATGTGGCTAGGGACCCAACAGAATAAAACTTCGTGGAATGAGGATAAATAAAAAAGCCATTGTTGGAACTTTGAAACCAGTGGGTGATCTAAAAATAGAATGACTAAAGCCTCTAAAGAGCTAAGGGAATCAGAATATTGTATCGCAACAAGCTCAACCGTGAAGATAGAGGCTGTATTGGGTAGGCACACAGAAACATGACGGGAAGGGAAGATACCAGAAGCTCCTACCCCATCAGAGGATTTAGATCCATCTGTGTAGATAAAAGTGCTTGATTTGTGGCACAAAGAGTGTTCATAAAAGAGGCTTCGCAGAACCGAAGGCAAGAACTTGGTCTTCGGTTCGCCTGCCAGCACCTTGCAAACCCTAACAGGTGGCAATAGCCATGGGGGTATTTTAGGGATCTGATATAGAATAACTGATAATTCCCTCAGTTGACCTTATCTCCAGTCATACGCAGGGCAAGGGGGAGAGTCAGCCAAAGAAACCTGTCATATGAGGCCACCGAGTGAATATTATAGGTGCACTCATATATAGGTGAGTGAGGGAGCTGTTGCAGCCTGAAAAGGTAATGCAGGTTAAAATTAAGGCGGTGAAAGGATAGTGGAAGGACCCAACTCTCTCTGCATGGAGACTCCATACTGGAGAGGAGTTGAATGCTCCCAAAGCTAAACACACTCCCTGGTTCCTAATAGAATTGAGCTTATCTAGGTTTGAGGATGAGGCTGAAGAGTATACCTGTGACCCATAATCCAGCTTAAAGGGGATCAAGGTTGTATACAAAAGCCACAGGGCACGGTGATCACTTCCCCACGAAACATGTGATAGTAGTTTTAAGATATCCATTCTTTTCAAGTATGATTTTTTCAAGGCAGTTATATGGGGGACCCAGGAGAGCTTTGAGTCAAAGATAACTCAAAGAGATTTACAATGAGGCTCAAACGAGATGGGGGAGCCATACAAAGATAAAGTTGGCTGTTCCCAGTCAACTTGCCTGAAATTGTAGAAATGAACTGCCTATGTTTTTTGAGGATGACAGTCGGATGCCTTTTGCAGCGGTATTTTTGTCAATGATGTTAAAAGCCAGTTGCAATTTACGGATGACAAATGGCGGGCCGAGGCGATGCTGAAAAAATTGCCAAGTCATCCACATAAAGTGTTGTCATTACCTCTGCAGGAAGATGAGTAATAATGCTGTTGATAGCCACCGAGAAGCAGGTGACGCTCAAAACGCTTTCCTGTGGCACGCCCTCAATCTGATCAACCCTACCCTACCATAACACGGAGCATGCGTACAGCAAGGAATTGTTTGTATGAAACTAGGAAGATGGCCTTTGATACCCCAGTCATATAGTTGTTTCAAGATACCATACCTCCAGGTGCTATCATATGCTTTCCTATATCAAAAAAGACAGCAATGGAGTGTTGTCTCTTTGAGAAAGCTTGTCAGATGCAATCCTCCATCCTGACCAGCAGGTCTGTGGTGCATTGCTTTTTCCTAAAACCTGCTTGTGAGGGAGAAATAAGGTTATTTCTCTCCAGAAACCATACCAACCTGGCATTCACCATCCTTTCAAAAAGCTTGCATGGAGAACAAGTAAGGGCAATTGGGCGATAGTGGGTCGGAAGTCTTCCTTCCTTTCCTGGTTTACGAAGGGGAAGTATGATTGCTTCCCTCCAATTGGAAGGGAAACAGCCCTTAATCCAGATATAGTTAAATATATTGAGAATATGTGAGTGTTGAATGCATATTCCTGATCATATCATAAGATATACCATCAGGACAGGGTGCGGTAGATCCACATCTTTTAAGAGCACTTCGAAGTTCATGAATGGAAAAAAGCTTATTGTATGGTTCATTATTCATACAAGGATCAATGAAGTTAAGATGCACCGCTCTTGTATTTTCCTGACGTGTTGAAATTCTAAGGAATAATTGTTTGGGATGAAAATGACAGCAAATGTCTTTGCCAGGGCATTTGAAATTCTGCACAAGTCTCCCCAAAGCTCGCCTGCTTCAACTATATTGGATCAGAGAAACCATTTGCTCTGCTCATAAGCTTTTTCATTCTTTTCCAGACTTTGTCTGGTGGAGTTTGGTGGTTGATAGAGTTGATGTACTCTTTTAAGGGAATTCGGCGAGCCTGGCGGAGGGTACGCTGTCGTACTGCCCTGGCTCGGCTATGAGCATACTTGTTGATGGCAGTAGGGTTTCGATGAAAACGACGACAAGCTCGCTTACACTTTCACCACTTTGCTGCATTCCTCAGACCAAAAAGGAAGATGGGTTTTGCGGGAAGCAGTTTTGGAGAGGGTGCATGGAAGAATTTGCTGCCTGATGACATGATCATGGAAGTTCTACGGGACCATGTCAATGTCACCCTGAGGGAAGTGTCCAGAATTGTGAGAAAGGTATTTAAACTTAGGACAATTGGCTTTACTGGTGTTCCACCTATTGCCCTAGGGAAAGGAGGGCCATCCAGGCATGAGGTCAGAACAGCTGGAAAGTGATCGCTTCCTCTCAGATCAGGATCCACCGACCAGCCTTAATCTGCTCTAGTCTGAGGAACAAAGTGACAAAATCTACACAGGTAGAGCTGTTGGTCTGGACATGGAAGGGTGTTGGAGTGCCATCATTAAATAATGACATAAAAGCGTACGAGAAGTGAAGGCGAGCGGCTTAAAAGCTTCGTTTGAATTAACCTTTTTTGAGACTCAGGATGGCGGAGTGGATTCGCCGCTGGCTAACAGTGGTCCAGCAACGTGGGAAGCTGTTCGCAACTCGCCTACGCTATTATTTATTCTTTGCCCCTTTTCCTACTCCCCTCTATCTACAATGGTGCCCAAACCCGGGAGGGGGAGCGTTAGCCCTTGGATAACATTTCCAAACGGGCTCTCTTCATTTCTTCAAAAATACGCTCCTCTTCTCGGAGGGGAATTGTATAGCGTACGAGAAGTGCAGGCGAGCGGCTTAAAAGCTTCGTTTGAATTAACCTTTTTTGAGACTCAGGATGGCGGAGTGGATTCCCCGCTGGCTAACAGTGGTCCAGCGACGCGGGAAGCTGTTCGCAACTCGCCTACACTATTATTTATTCTTTGCCCCTTTTCCTACTCCCCTCTATCTACAACACATCCAAGGTCTGCATAAGTCTCACAATCAGATTTTCCTCGGGGTTGTCATCATAGTCTTCCCAAAGGTGGTGTCTTGCATTAAAGTCTCCAACTAGTAGGAATGCGGTCGGGAGTTGGGAGATGAGATTGGCTAATTTGTTAGAAAAATCTGAAGCAACTACTTCTTCACGATGAGGGAGGTACAGTGAGCAGACTGTGTATAAACGGTTGGCATATACATGAATCACTACTGCTTGAAGGCCTGTTCTCAACGGGATTGCTAAGTGAGAAGTCTTCATGGACAAAAATAGACGAATCATGAATAGGTTCTGGTGGATTCTTAAAATATCCCACATAGTGAGGGATATTAGGTAATCGACGAATACCCAATTGAGTATCCTTTAATGCTATACAACTAGGGTTTTAATCATAAAGCAGGTGCTTGAATTCTTCCCATTTGGAGAAAATCCCTTATAGATTGCAATGACCAATTGGAAACATATTCATCGTTTAAGGGTAATTCAATTTTTCTTTGCACCTAGTGAAGGTGACTGGGGTTTTGAACCTTTTTGATTTTTAGGTGTTATAGCAATGCCTCTGGGCATTCCTATAATAAAAACCTCCTGGGAAACTTAAATATATAAATATGCATCAATTATTATGTAAAATTCATATTATGCAATCCTTTAACTTTCTCAATTTAATGGTTAATTTATTTTACTTAACTTTGTCAATTTAATCTTTCAATTAATTTACTTAACTTTTTTAAATTAAATCATTTTATGTACAACTTAATAATTAATTAATGTATTTATTTTACTTGTCAATTCATTTAACGTAATACTGTTCCAAACAACATCTCTTAAAATTTCACACACACACAAACAAACAAACGCTTTCAGTGCGACCAAATAGCACACTATTCTTTCCCATTCGACTCAAGCCACTCTTCATATAAAGGTCAGTAATCATTCCTTCTACAATTAGTCATTTACCTCCAAACAAATCATACTTAGTTAATTCCACTTTCTCTCACAATTCTTTGCAAACGACCATACGAGAGTAGGTCCTAATTATATTTACTTGTCATATTGCAGCCCCTAATTCACAGTCCATCATAGTCACTATATTATTCACCATATTAATTTCACATACTTCAATTCTCTTCGCATCTTGTTACTGTAAATCATATGTTAAAATATCTTACATTGTATACCTAATCTACTTATCTCAGTGTACATTCGTTGATTCTATGAATATATTTATATTTGTGTAATTGTCTTTCTTAAAGCCCAGTTCATTATTCCAAAATTTAGTTCGCTGTCATCTTAGGCTTAAAAACTATCGGCCTACAACTTCGATCAAACAAATTTATGGTTATGGTTTTCGAAACGCTATTTAGGCTGATTTATTAACAGAAAATAAATCACATGAATAACCATATACTATAGTTTAATTAACACTTGAGGCATAGGTAGTTTGAATGTTTTGGGGATGGCACTTTTATTAGAGAGCAAAGAACCACCTGTCAGTTATGAATATGACAGAGTGGATTTTGCCGGCAAAGATACCTCCGAAGATATTGGGTCCTCTGTACTGGTAGGTAGTAATGTCCAGAGAGATGGTACCGAGTCTTTCTGAGAGGTGGTTGGTGGGTCAGCTGGGGTGGGTGAAGAAATCCCAGAAGGCTGTTTCACCTCTTCCAAAAGGGCCACAGCCAAAGCTGGATCAGAAGAAATCTGTTCAGCTTCTTCTGGAGTTACTGATGGTGTGGATATAATAGGCTGGCTAGTTGTGACTGAGGGACTCAAGGCAGATTCAGTGGGAGGAGGATGGATGTCCAAAGGTGAAACGAACACTACACGAACATCCTCGGAATCTGCCTCCATGTCTTCAGGACATGTCAATGGTTGGTTGGATGCTGATGGAGGGAAATCTGAGGAACGGCGAGTCCTCATGCGCCTTGGTTTAGGAGAAGCAGGAACCTCCCTAATGATTCAAGAGGGAGGAGGGGCATTATCCTGAGGCAGAGATTCTATTGGGGTTTCTTCATGGATATTCTGCGGCCGTAAAAGTGGAGGTCTGAATGGTATCTGCTATCTGTTACGGCCTGGTCTGGTCGCTCTAAGAGCGTCTGCAAAACTCACTCCTGGTTGTATGTATAATTCTTTAGCTCTCCTTCATGTTAATTCGGAATTTATTCTGAAGAGCAACAACTTCTCTCTAATACAAGAAAAAGGTGCACTGCTTAGAGGTGGCTAGATGGTCGCAACAGTTGGCACAACAAGGGAGACGAGGGCACGGTGTTTCATGGAAATCAGAGTAACAATTGACACATACCCTCACCTGTCTGCAGTGCTTACTGTCATGTCCAAAACGTTGACAATGAAAGCATCTACGGAAATTCTACACGTAGGGCTTCACGGGAATACACAGATAACCAGCCTTGATATTCTTAGGAAGTTCCAACCTATTGAAAGTTAATATGATAGTAGCGGAAGGAACTCTGGTGCCATTAACATTACGAGTGACACGGTAGGCACCAACTACCTTCTGAGAAGTCAGTTTACCAACAAGCCGGTCCACATCATATTCAATAAGCTACCCGGCCCTGATAACCCCCTTGCAGGTGTTAGAGGTAGTATGGGCTGAAGAGGAGATATTGAGGAAAGCAAGAGAATCTAGTGCTTTGATTTTTTGATGCGGATCAAATGAAGAAGACTCCACAGGGCAGCCATCATTCCTAGGCCACATTTGAACAGGTTCACCACATTTGAAAACAAAGTTTTCATAGACATTGAAAATGTCAGCTGTACTTTATGGTCTATCATTGTGATTTTAAAACTACAAGTCCTATCATAATCAAGATCATCGTCGACCTCGGAACAAAAAGGATCGAGTCTACGAAGATCAATGTCATTGGTGGCATGGGGACTCTGGGGAAAGTTTTTATTATTTTTAGCCATAAATAGTTGTATTAAAAGAACACGTATCGCTGGGGAAGTGGAGTCATGTTACTGTAGCTGCCCCCAGACTAGGCGCTGTACACCTTTCTCAGGCTAGCCCTCCCTCACGCTACAACAGTCGTTTTAGAAACAGTGCAACTTCATGAATGGAAGTTTGACGACGGCTAGGCTAAGACCCACGCTGTGAACAGCTATCAGCCCCAGAACAAGTGCGGCCTTCAAGGCGATACCTCTGGCGAACATGATCGGCAGCAACCCGTACAGAGGTACTCAACACAAGGGTGTGAGGATCCTTAGTCTGATTCCTCCACAGTGGCCTGTTCAGCGAGGTAGGACCCCTGAAGACAGACTGATGGATAACAATGTTCATCACAGTCTTCACTGACACAGCATACTGTGTCATTGAAGTACGCAAGCCCCTCAACTACGACACGGTGATCCTCAGGGAGCTTGTCACAGTTGAACGTGCCGGAGTATAAGGGTGGGTCTCGAGGCCCCTCCTTATTTTCTAATCACACGTTCGACCTTGACCGCTCCATGGTCGGCCAGCTCTAAGGCGATGTCATCTCTGTAGTAGTCCACGAGTTCCCTCGCAAAAACCACTCCTTTTACGAAGTTCATGGTAGAGTGTGGCCTCACACACACTGGCATGCCATCAAGTGTGCGAAGGGCACTAATCATGGCGGCTCGGAAGGATTTGACGCCTTCGCTAGAAGGCTCCCGTCCGAGAAACAGACCACCTTCGGCTCTCTACCAATCACGCTAGCTTGAGCTCTCCTCTAATGAATCATGTTTCCCTTAGCCAACATGCTGACCCGCTTCTCTCCTTCGCGGGTAGGAACCCCCAGGCCAGATCCTTCTCTGAAATGGAGAATGTTTTGCCTGTCGCAGGAGCACCATCCGGGGGAGATCCCTCCTCTCCTTGTGAGGCTTCAGGAACCCGAGCCGTTTGAGCAGCGGAATCGGGTACTGTGCTTGGACGAGTCCGGGTTCTACCCCATGGAAAATCCTACTCTGGGAAGGTGTCACCTCAGGGTGGCTCTCCATGTGCCCACCCCCGGCAAAAAAAAGACCACGGATCCCATTCGAGCAACCTTTTTTTCTCGTTATGGCCGGCGAACCGGCATCCGTTGGGGAAGAGAGGGAGCACGTACAGTGACACCATACAGACTTAACGCTAGTGCAGGAGGTTAGGGGGCACTGACCGAAGGACCCTGCCAACCCTTAACCCCTTGAGGGGGGGCAAGGGATGGCATCCCAGGCCGAGCGGTCAATTTTCGGCCGCCTGTTTGCTTTCTTGGCAGTTCTCTGTGAAAAAAAAGGAGGGACTGCCGCTGGAAAAAGGGAGACGCTTCCAGAGAAAGGGGTGTCCCCTACACCCGTAGGCCTAGGAGAGTTGTAAGCAACTCTCGGGTAGAAGAAATTTTATGGGGCCCCTGAGAGAGCACATGGGAAGGGGGAAAGCTCCATTTTTTCAGTGGAGCTGCCCAAAGGCGGCTCCGGTGATGGTAGAGGGCATATGCTAATCACCCCACGCAGTAGCCCGCTCTGCGTCGGGTGAATACGGGGCCGGCAAAGCCAGCTATATCCATTTGAGCCCACTCATCCCTCCTAGTTGCCTGGTGGCTTCAATTAAAATCCACGTAAAATCGATAGACAGTGAAAGGAGAAAGGGAGTGTGAGGAAGGTGTGGGCGAAGCAGTGTGTTAAAAATCCACCACCCCAAACCGGAGTTCAGGGGTGAGGGGGCATTGTCCCCTTCCACTTAATCCGGGATGGTTGGGCGAGAGGAAGCTGGTCGGTGTCTACCCTGTGAAATTAGAGGCCGATCAGAGAAAGTTGAGGAAGAGGTTGCATGGAAAGTGAGGAAGGAGGGTAGGAAGACAGGGTGTCATAAAGAAAAGGCTAAGCTGGGGCCGGACGGGGCACCGAATCGCATCAGCATGGCGGCCAGGAAAGTCAATCATCACTGTGACCCTTATTGGGATACGACTAGGCAACCATCTACTTCTCTTTGAAGAGAAATTTCAAGAAGCCTCTTGTACAAGCTAACGTTTAACTTCACACACACACACCCACATATATATATATATATATATATATATATATATATATATATATATATATATATATATATATATATATATATATATATATATATATATATATATAATAACAAGGATCGCAAAATGATATTGCTGACGAGTGTATGTGTAAGATGTGACAATGGTAAAGACTTGACAATGGAGCTAACTGTAGTCAGATTGTCTTGCAGTGATGTGACCTCTTTGATTTTGTATTTGACGATGGCGAAGATGTGATCATAACAGCAAAAAACCAATGATGGCGAAGGCAAAACAACGGTGACTCTGAAGACCTCGAACGAAAAGAGACAAAATCCCAAGGATTTTTACCACCGATCTGCACCCAATTAAGATGTCTTTATTTCTCTTTGGGAAACTACTGATAACCCTGGGATCCGAACCCCAGGTATATATACCATATGACAGCCACTGGGAAGCTGACCCGAATCGGGACTCCATCTGCCATATATATCTACCCATATATGTGTCTATCACTTTAGTTCTTGTGGCGTTTCAAGTTACCAATAAAAGGAAATAAAAGCAAACTTCTAAGGCATTTAGGTAAAAAAAAAATAAAAAAAATAAAAGGTGGAATTACTACCCATGTATAAATAACAGCCAAATAAACAATTTTGATTGGATAATTTTATGGCCAAGGAGGATTCCTGTTAATAATAAAAATGCTTAAAAAAATATTTTATTCAAACTATTGGGTTGAAATATCAATAGAAGACCCTTAGGGTAAATAATCAGGATACTGGCATAGGTTCTTTAATCTTCTGGCACAGCCGAGCGAGAAGACCGGAAAGCTGAAGGAGGGTGGTCATTCCCTGGACAATTCGAAGGTGGGTATAGCCGATTTCCTGACAAAAAAAAGACAAAACACCAGAGGTTAAATGGAAGATTGACATCAATTGGGCCCATTGAATAATAAAAGTAATAGAAATTCACCAATACACCTGATCATACCCAGGGGGGGTCATGACATACCCACAACCACATTCAAGACATCTTGCCATGCTCAGAAGAGGATGAAAGTGCCCCGGGCAGCCAGAACTTCTGGGTATGCGAGAGCAAGGGTGGAAAGGGGTAGAAGGGTATGTAATAGAGAAGTAGCGATAGGCGAGGTCATTACCGGTCAGTGATTACCTATTATCATCATACCCTGGTACTAGGTGATCGCATGCAGTCCACCAAGGCACCATGGCTACCAAAGTGAACTCTGTCCAGGTGGGAACACTCCTCCTTCGTACAAAGTGCGGGTAGAAAAAGTTGAGGGGATAGCCATAATGATAATAGCAAATAATAATAATAATAATTAATACTACTAATAATATTTATAATACACAATAATTATGATACCTAATAATAATGATAAAAAACAATAATATAAGAATAGTAATAAAAAGGTAAAGTAGTGCTGAGTGAAGGTGAGCGGGAAGCGCACCAATTTGCACTCAGGAAGGGAGGATGTGCAGCTCTTCCAGGTACCAAGTGTAACAGGCTGCACAGGGCATTCGCACTCAATTGGATTGAATCCTTACCTTGACATCATAAATCCAACACTGTTCACTACGCTAACGATAGCTCCACTACCATACATGATGGGCCCAATCAGTATTCAAAACATTGCAAAATGGTTTATTATTAACAAATTTATAATTGCATGAAATTGATCAAATTGAAATTATATAGTCTAATTAATATAATAAACAAGTATTAGCATCCATTTTGCAAACAAATTTAAAATTAAAAAAGAACAAAGAAAAACTTGAAATTAAGTCAAAAGTAACCAATTTACAAACAAAACTTTCTGCAAACTTATACGTCTCCATGTGATTGAGATACAAATGAAAAATGTTCTAGATTAGGTTTTAACATCAGTCACTTTACCCTCGGATCATTCTTTCCATCTCTGGATTAAGTTTTAACATTAGTCAGTTTACTCCAGGATCATTCTTTCCATCTCTGGCCACTGCATTACAAGGTCATGAAATTTTGCTCCGAGATCCTAGAAGTTGTCCAAAGATAAGATCAGATTGTTAAAGTTCACACTGGAGGGTTGGGATGTAGGAAAATTTCACAGATAGTAAGAATCCCTGTCAAGTGTGGGCAAGAGAATTTGTTGGTTCAAGTTACATCAGTCAACCATGTTCAAAGCATCCTTCTAAGATCTTTAATCGTGCAGCAAGATCTAAACAACCCTGGAAATCATGAAGAAACCGAGAATGACTCGATCTAAGACTCAGAAAGGCAGTCTATAGGAACAGGAGCAAAAGATAATTGGGTGAGTACTACAAAAAAAAATTAATATTCAAGGAAGGCACCATTGTTAAAGCCTATTCTCATCAAAAAATGTTTTAAATTTACCAACGATTAACTGGAGAAACTTGCACATTTATGCCAACTTGTGGTCAAAATAAACAAAGCTCGAGCTGTTTGGTTGACATAGTGTTAGCCAAGTTTGGAAGCAGCAGGGTTCTGTTCATGATCAGAAGAATACCATTCTGATAGTCAAGCATGTATAAGGGGTATAATGGTATTGGGCTGGGGGGAGGGGGGTGTTTGCAGGAACTAGGGGACTTCATACTATTGAAGCAGATGAATGCTCAGATGTAATGAGGAATTCTTTTGAGAACCATCTCCAGTCATCAACAAGGGCCCTGAAGATTCCAAGAGGATGGATCATCCAACAGGACAATGATAGCATACAGCTAAAGAAACAACATGGTTTCATAAGAAGATTAAGGTTATGGAATGGGCAACTTAGTCACCTGACCTCAATCCAATTGAAAATTTATGGCCTGAATTAAAATTAAGAATCCAAAGAAGACACCCAAGAAACCTTGCTGAACTGAGAAGAGTGTGTGAAAGAGTGGGCCAATTTAACTTCAGAGCTTTTTAAGAACAAGCTACAACATTATCGAAAGCGATTAGAAGCTGTAATGACAAATAAAGGTTATAAGACCCAAGTATTTTGATCATTTTTCCTAAATGTATTGGATACTTTTTTTATTGATAATTAGAATTATTGCAATTGTGTTAATTTCAGGAAATTGCATTAAATACACATTTATGCAATGCATTGGATATTTAATGCACCCCTTGTACAGCAATCCCTTGATTAGCACGGTTAATAAATCCCCAAGTTTTACCGTGTAAAGCAAAACTGCGTTAATCAAACTTAAGAACCAATGGGAATAATTATAATGAATCCTCAAAAATATTTGAATTACATATAATTTTTTTTCACTAACTTATTTTATATTTTTCAAATAATAGAGGGATATATTGGGTTAAGAACATAAGAACATAAGAAAAGAAGGAGACTGCAAAAGACCATTCATGGCCTACACTTGGCAGCTCCTGTTCCAGTCAACACACAAAAGATTTCTTACCAGAGAAAAGTCATCAAGATTGTCACCCTTTACAAGAGTTCGTCAGATCTAATCTACAATATACATAAAATGCATCCAGAGGATTATGTCCATTCATGCAACTGCAAAATAATCTCCTCACTCCTTAGAAAAATATATACATAAAAAAGTCAGTCCCATCTAGCAGCTTCATTCATATATTTATCTAATCTATTCTTAAAACTACCCAGAGAGGAGGCTTCTATCACATGCCTAGTGAGCCTATTCCATTCATCTACCACACGATTTGTAAACCAATTCCTCCCAATCTCCTTCCTAAACCTATACTTATCAAGCTTAAACCCATTGCTACGTGTCCTGTCATGTTCACTAAGTATAAGAACCTTACCCAGATCCCCTTTATTATATCCTTTTACCCATTTGAAGACTTCAATCAATTCCCCTCTGACTCTTCTCCTTTCCAATGTATGTAGATTTAGTTTTCTGAGCCTTTCACCATAGGGTAAGTTCCTTAGCCCACCAATCATCTTTGTCATCCTTCTCTGCACAGACTCAAGCAAATGAATATCCTTCCTATAATATGGTGACCAAAATTGTACTGCATAGTCTAGATGAGGCCTAACTAGCGCCAGATACAGTTTTAGAATGACTTCAGCACTCTTATTGCTTACACTCCTCCTAATGAATCCCAATATCCTATTAGCTTTATTCTTAGCATTTAGACATTGCTTTCTAGGACGAAGGTCTGAACTTACCAAAATACCCAAGTCTCTCTCACAATCAGTCCTCCCTAAAATTCTGCCATTTAATTTATAACTATTCAATGGATTATTTCTACCTATACTAAGTACACTACATTTGTCTATGTTAAACTTCATTTGCCATTTCTCAGCCCAATTGGGCAGAATGGTCAATTCCTCCTGCATTACAACAGCATCAGAATCAGCCCTAATGGCCCTACCTAGCTTAGTATCATCAGTAAGGGTGGTGGTGATTCCTTGTTTGAGAGCAGATGGAATGGTTTGCAAGATTTGAAGTGATGGAGTAGATGTGAGAGTGCCCGAGGAATAAGTTCTTGCGGTTTTATCAAATTTATTCATTACCATTAACAATTTTAGAAAAACTTCATTTTTAATTGATAACAACATGCAATTTAATCAACAATGTATTTTCTGTTGTTATTTACAACTTCTTCCCAACATTCGACTAGTTTTTCGATGCCTCTGCAATAAAAATCTCTGGATTTTGACTCAAAGAATTTGTCTAACCAGGTTCTTAATTCCACGTCAGTATTGAACGAAACGGCGCGCAAATTGTTGGAGAGCGATCGGAACAGATGGAAATCCGATGGAGCCAAGTCTGGCAAATATGGAGGATACGACACAATTTCCCAATTAAGCGTTTGGATGGCTTCTTTTGTCATATTGGCAATGTGAGGACGAGCATTGTCGTGTTGCAGAAGGACGCCATAACCTCGATGAGGTCGCTTTTCACCAATAGATTCAGCGAGTCAATACATTTGTTGAACGTAGAGTTCTTCATTGACAATCTCGTTGTTCACAAGGAGCTCATAAAGAATGCCTTCACAATCCCACCACACACACAGCATCGTCTTTCGTGGATGAAGTCCTTGCTTTAATCACAGAATTGTTTTTTTTAATGGGGCTAAGCCATAGTTTTCGATGGTTCATGTTGACATAAACACACCACTTTTCGTCGCCAGTGATGATCCGGTGAAGAAATCTGTCCTTATATCCATGAGTAGCCTTGTGATGAGCAAGCAAACCTGCAGCAATCATGGAGAGTTGAACTTTGTTGCTTTCGCTCAAAGCGTGCGGAACCCATGCACCAAGTTTTTGAACTTTCCCCATCGAATGAAGGTGATTCACTAGAGTTTTCTGATCACATGCCAATTGTACAGCCAATTCTCTAGTCGATTGACAAGGATTTTCATGAAGAAGGTCGTTCAATCAATCTTTATCCAACTTAATGGGGCGACCAGAACGTTCTTTGTCATTAAGATTAAAATGACCGTTTTTGAAATGTGAAAACCACCATTGAGCTGTCCTTTCTGATAAAGCATTTTCTCCATACACAGCACAAATATCGCGACAAGCTTTGGCTGCGTTTGCATTGTTCCCGTCTCGATTGAAAATGAATAACAACATGTGTCGAAAATGTGCCTTTCTTTCAACTTGACATTCCATTTTGAGGTTACAGAACAAAAATGACATTAACACAACTTTTAAATAAACCGCAATGACTTATTACTCAACTTCAAGACGTAGCCTAAGCAAAAGCCTAATAGTCTACCCTGTTAAGAGATGTAGCCTAACCTTTGCAAATTTTGCTCTCATTATTTATTATTGTTTCTTAATATATGCACAGATCACGTTAACAAAACTTAAATCAACACAACATTAAAAAAAATGCAAGAACTTATTCCTCAACCTAATAAATAAAAGAAATAAAGTAAGACAGTTTATTTTTTACCAAAAAACATATCCAACTTCAATTGAACAGTATTAGATTTCTTCCTTTCCTCCATAATTTTGTGGTAGCAATCAACTTGCTTATCAATTCCACGACGAACGTTCATACTTCTCTCTTCGTTTGGATCAATTTCTCTTACGATTTCTTTTGCTTTTTCAATTGCATTGAATAACAGTTCTTCAAGCTTTTTATTTGAAATTTCTTTAGGAGCCGTTTCCTTTTCTTCTGTTCCCTTTTCATCTTCTTCCTCGTAAGCATATTCATAGTCAATTGCGAGAAGATCGTCGTCAGTCAAGTCTTTTGAGTGAGATTCCAACAATTCCCTAACGTTTTCCGAATCTGCTTCAAAGCCAAGTTCTATTCCAACTGTAACAATTTCATCAATAACTTCGTTGACACGATCGTTGAAACCACGAAAATCGTTTGCACACTCTGGCAAAAGATTCTGCCAGACAGCCCTCATGCAGCTCTCTGTAACTTCTTCCCATGATTTATGAATGTTCTCGACTGCTTGTTTAATATCGTATCTTTTCCAAAATTCCTCGAGAGTAATCGGGTTATTTCCAGTTGTAGCTTCAATGGCTTTATTAAAATTTCGTCTCAAATAATATGCTTTGAATATTGAAATAGATCCTTGGTCCATTGGCTGAAGCAAAGAAGTGGTATTCGGTGGTAGATAAATAACTTTCACATTGCTATTTAAATCATTTAGTGAAGTGGGATGCCCGGGCGCATTATCTAAAATCAAAAGAGCTTTAAAATCTAACTTATTTTCCTTACAGTATTTTCTAACTGTGGGCCAAAAATGCGAAAGGAACCATTCTTCAAACAACTGCCTTGTCATCCAAGCCCTTTTGTTCGATTTCCAAATTACTGGAAGAGATTGCTTGTTAAACCTTTTGAATGCCCTAGGGTTCATCGTACTATAAACTACCATCGGTTTTAGCTTGCAATCTCCTTCGGCATTACCACCAAGCAGAACTGTTATTCTATCTTTAGATGCCTTGTGCCCTGGTGCATCTGCTTCTTTCTTTCCTAAAAATGTTTGTGCTTCCTTCATACGTTGCAATTAGTTCTGAATGATGCTATCTTTGAACAAATGTATGTGAAGGATATAATAACGATATGTAAAAAATCATAGGTCATTTCAATCACTCACCTTCAGCATTAGCAAAGTACAGAGAATTTCAAAAGAAATTAAATGTTCCACAGCACAAATTTATAAAAGATATCAAAACTAGATGGAATAGTCAGTACTACATGCTTTCTAGAATCCACAAACAAAAAGATTTTCTTATTTCATTTTGTAGCGAATATTCAAATCCATCATGTCTTGAAACAAGTCAAGGGAAAATCTTGGAAAGACTTCTAAAGATACAACATTTTGAGGATTGTACAAAGTTCTTAAGTAGCTGTAATAAAGTTGGTTCAACCATAATTCCAAACATGAAGGTAATTTGTGTATTTTTGAAAAAGGAGTATGCAGGACTTAAGTTAACATTATTGGCATGGCAAGCTTCTATGAAATGCAGATTTGGCTTGTACTTCAATGACAAAAACTAATAATTGCAACATATCTTGATCCCCGCTTTAAGACATTTCTTGAACAAGAATATAATGGTTGTAGAAATTCTTAAAAAGTGGATGGTTGAAGATATATATTCTACAAGAAATAGGGAAGCATTTTCAATCCCCCTATCACAAGATTCAGAATCGTCTCAATCAGTTGATAGCAAGAGTGATAGTGAACTTGAAAATTTAAATGACTAACTTCAATTTTGCAAGTTGTTTTTTAGAACTAAAAGAAAAAAACAAAGACAACCAAAAGACTGAAGTGAAGAAAGATGATCCAAATGAGGAAAACATTAACAGTACCATAAAATTGGAAATGAATTGATACCAAAACTTAAGCATCATTAAGAATACTGCTGACCCAATAAAATGGGGGTTAGTAAATAAAGATTCCTTTGCAGAGATGAGCCTTCATGCTAGAAAATACGTAAGTGAACCACCTTCTTGTGTGGAGAGTGAAAGAATATTTAATATTGGAGGAACACACTATTCTCCAAAAAGGAAGAGAATGCATGATGATGTTTCTGCATCATAATCTCATGAAGATTGATTTTGATGAGTAATCTCTTAGGTATCATTTTGATCGCTAAATTTTCACTTTCATAGGTGGAATTATTGCTAGTTTCCTTTCATTTCTCATAATAATCTGAAGTATTTTTTTTTATTTTAAGAAAGGGTTGCTCTTTTTTATAAACTTTTTTTTACAATTAAAGGCTTGTAAATTTTAAGGTTTTAATTTGTGTTCTAAGATTCCTATTTATCTCTAGCCTCTTGCAATGCATCATTATATGTAGATGCTGTTGAGGAAAAAGGCCCCTCTTAGTCTACAGGCCTTAAAAGAGCTAATGTGACCTTAAACGCTATTTTTTTTATCATTATTTAGAGATAAACAGAATTATTCGAAAAAATATACTTTTTTTCTTCGTCTTTAAGCAATTTTTTATTTTGAAAGGAAGAATTGGAAAAAAAATTTGCTATCGTCCCAACGCTACACTCAACCCTACTTCCATCATTCAGGGTCCATACACTCCAACCATGCACAGTTGCATCCTTGCAAATCTCAACTTCACCCACATAATTCTAGAGGTTGCACATTCATACCCAATCATTGCATCATGCTATTACTCACCAGTCAAAGTCACTACCATGCCTACTTTACTCCAACCACCCTAATATTCACCCAATCCCACAGAAATTCTTCATTCCCTTTCATGTTTGTCACACATGGAGCAAGCATCTGCAATCTTCCTGTTGTAAAGCCAGTGACTAACTTACCCCTCTTTCCCACATCACATTCCACCACATTAACACAGATTAATAGGAATGCCTAAAAGCCAATCCTATTAATCTTGAGGAAATAGTCAAACCAGGTAAGCCATAAAGAATAGTGATGTAATGAAAAGGTGACCTTGGTCAAGAGTGAGAAGAATAACTTGGTCTGGGGCAAACCCCTGAATAGGTATGTAAAAGGAAGAGCCAAGAAATTCTTAAGGTTGATGTACTCACCTTTAGGTATTCTAGCTTTAAATATTCTGCCATAGTGACATTCTTACACACTTTTTGTATGTTAATTATTATATCTTCAGCTGCATAGCCCATACTCCACAAACGAGCTAACACCTAAAAGAAAGGACAAATAAAACATTTGCATTGAAAATTGATAAATAGGAATGAAAGAAAGATATAAACCCGTTTAATAGGTCAGAGAAGGGCCATTTCAACTTTGAACTCCTGATAGAAGAAAAGTAAAAATCCATACTTTCGAGTTTGTGACAGGACCCCCCCCCCTATATCTAAATCCCTATTGACCTCGCTGCAACCTCCATCAAACTGAAAATAACTAATTCTATCCTGCCTTTCCCTAAATCATCTTTCAATATAACCACGCTAGGAGACATCTGGGAAATACCAGGTGCCATGGCATCCTTCTTGAGTGATACCGGATTTTACTGAAGTGAACCTGGGATGGTGGCGTGACAGAGGATTGACAAGTTTACATTTGAATCAATGTCATTCATCTCCAAACCCTTTTATCACCATTCCCATCCAATTTATTTTTCCAGCATCCTTGAAATTAAATTCCCCTGATTTGGATTCAGTAATTAACACTGAAATTAGCATCCTATGATATTCACTGGAAAATCACTAGTATAAAAACTCATCTCCACCCTAAGAAGGGACTAGGAAAAAATCACTTAAGCTGCCTTTGACTTGCCTTGTATGCTTCATCAAATTGGCCCAGAGTGCAGTGCTCAAGCATCATCTTGACCATGAGTGGATGGGGCTCATCACACACCTACAAGAGGAGAAGAGACTCGTCATAAGCAAGGGCTCCATGGAAGTTGCATTTATTTAGGAAAGCCCACCTGTCCCATTCATTTAGAGGTGGAGCACCAACTGGATAATGAAACCAACATAAAGACCAAAATGACAATCACTGGTTTACTTGAAAACACCAGGGGCTTGTCCATAATGGGGGAAAATAGGCAGGAAGAAAGGTAATACTGTTTTGCGACTAGCAATTAAGTGCTTGGAAACTTCCATGGCAAAAGGGAGAAAAAATAGGAAGGGTTTTTACCATAGTCATTTAAGATGCCTTGTATATCTAAATGGGAGACCTACAGTTTACAGTGGGATCCAAACCACAGGTCTCTAGTGTATGGCAGTTGCCAAAAGGTGACATGAATGGGGACTCCATCTGATATGGTTTATAATTTGCTGTAATCAGATATTTTTTTTAAAAATTAAAGCGGATCTGCCCTGGCGACTGCCAACAAGGGCATGAGCCGCCGTAATAAGGCTAACCTAGATTAACAGACAAAATCGAGCAAACAAAACAAAACAAAAAAGCAAACACAAAAGAAGGCACACTACAGCGTCAAAGGGAGGCCCACCTCACCCTCCCATGCCACCAAACACCAAGACAGTCAAATAAAATTGAAGAGGCCAGCCTCCTCCCAAAAGTCAGTCACTCAAGAGAGCACAAATCCGTCCTGAGTACTAGAGACAAGTGGTAGCATCCCTGCTTGTCTGGGTAAGGTGGAGGGGAGCACCCCATTAATTGGCAGTGGATCCAGCAATTGTGACTAATTTGAAGACAAAGAGGATAGAAAATGATCTGAAGCCATTGGACGGGGGGGGGGTCACCCTGCTCTCAGCAACCGTGGCATGTAAGATACCATGGACCAAGGTATACAGAGATTCTTATGCTCCAAGAGCATGTTATGCCCTTTGTTGTTGATTAGCTCTAGGCTGCCTGGCCAAACAACCCTGAGGTCTTTAGGAAGGCAACGGCCAGCACCTGGTGCTCCCACACACATTCCAGCGAGTGTATTTTGTGTTATCTGCAGTCCTCCATTTGTGTTTTATGTTGCAGGCGGATCTACTAAAACCTGGACAGACATCAACGATTGAGTCATCAGATGTGTGTATGGCAGGGTGTGTGTAGTTTATATTTACTTGTTGGCCCCCCCTCCTCTCTTGTGCAAGATGCATGGTACCTATGAAGGCCACCATGTTCCCTGGTGTTGAAAGTTGTGTGCTGGGGATATTCCTGACAGACGGTGGTGCTCTGCTGAAGTGTTGGGTTCCAATCATGTATAGATATTATTTTGATTGGGAGTGTGTGTGTGGGGGGGGTTCCAGTATATAGGTGTATGATGTGTGTATGCGTGTGTATCAACGTAGCATGTACATCCTGTGATTGTTCTGAGTGATTTGGAGTTTGTTGGTGCAGATGAATTGTTTGTAGAGTGGTGAGAGGCTCTTTGTGTTCTTCAAGTGTAATGTTAGAGAGTGCTGAGAGGGCCTTGATTGTAATGTTTGTTGTGTGGGTTTTGAATGTCAAATGAGTTCTAGAAGGGTGGAAGGTTTTGTTTAGTGGCAGGTGGTGTTCGTTTAGTCCGATTTTGTGGAGTTTGTTAGATTTGTGTTAGTTGGGGTTGAGAAGCGTTACTGTTGATTTGTTGGTGCGAGCCAGTGTTCCAGTGTGTTTATATGATGTTGGAGTGTCATGCTTGCTGTTATGATTGAAGGGTGTTGTGGTGTGAGTGAGATCTCATCTATGTAGGTCTTGATTAATGGAGTTTGTAGTTGTGGGATGTTATGTATGAATAGGTTGAATAGTAGGACTGAGAGGATGGCTCCTTTTGGGATGTAATTGAAAGTGGCCGGTGTATAATTTAAGGGTTCCATGGGTGACTTTGGTGTCTGGCAAAGATGAAGTATACTGAGGTAGTGTTCTTTGTATATGCAAGTGTTCCTTATACCTTAAGACTTAGTGTTAAATTCTTTTTAAAGTTTGATATGTGGTGTTTGAATGACATTTATGTGTATTATTTGTTACCCCTTCACCATAGATATAGGGGCAGGGAAGAAAGCCCGACCTCTATTAGAAAAAAATAGTAGGGGTCCATGAAACCCCATCTCAACACCAAGGTTAAATTGAGTTTCCGCTGATAGGGATATAATCAGATATCTTGGAGATGAACTAACACAAAATTTCCTGATGCTTGTGAGCACAAGAGAAAAGAGTTATGGGCTATATCCTATGTCCAAGCAATTTTTTCTTAGCTTGCACTAGGGTGTCCCAAGAAGCTGAAGAGAATTGGATAGACTGAAGCACACAATGCCCTTGATTTCTGTGGAGACAAATTCAAACAGGAAAATTTTCAGCTGCCTCTCATCTTTTAATGATCATGCATTTCGTTTGGTTTTCTAATTGGCATCAAAGATTGAGGTTGTGCAAGGTTGCTTGCGTTACTTCAAAAAAGTCAGAACTATCAAAAAACTATTCTGGTCTCTTTTATGTTTCCAGGTCTAACAAGATGGCGTGCAAAACACGATCTAAGGACGTTGAATGACTACTAGAGAAGTCCCCCACATAGTCATTCCAGGGGAATCGTCTTCCGTTGAGAGGCGAGGTTCTCCAGGTGTTTTTGTTCCACCACAAGATCCAGAATGAATGAATGGTACATAAAAGGCAAATGCTGCGTAGGTCCAAGTGGACAAACTCGCAGCCATTTTCAAAAAGGGTTCGTCAAAATTTCAGATATTCGTTAAAAAACATAGACTATGGTTACAAATCTAGATTAAAAGTGAGTAAAACTGTAGAAAATAAAAAGGAGTAAAATCATATAAAAATAAATGTCTCTAAAATATAGTAAAATCAAAATAAAGTAATAAGACATGTCTATCTCATTCTAAAAATGATGAAATGCTAAATTTCCTTTAGTAGATTCGCTTCTGATAAAATTTTTAGCACTTTGTTCATATTAAAGGTGTTCTCGTGCTCAGAAAGGATACTTCTCAGGGCCTGCTGAGTAAGCATCGCTTGGCAAATAAAAGGGAAAAGTCTTTGCCTTAGGGTTTGGAAGTGTGTGCATTCGGTGAATAGGTGGAGTACGGACATTCGTACTCCACCGTGAGTGCACATTGGAGGCTGTTGAAGGCTTTCCATTAGAAAGCCATGTGTTAGGCGACAATGCCCAATTCTCAGCCGGCATAGGATAACATTCTGAGTACGGGTTCTAGTAGTGGGTGGCCAAGGGCGAACTGACTATTTGATGGTATGTAGTTTGGTTGGGGGAGGAGTTCATCCCATGTCCTCTGCCACTGGTTGACCACATATTCATGGATATGTGGCACAGTATCTCGGAAAGGAAGAGGGGCAGGGGTGGTGGATCCTAGAGATGCTGCTGTCTTGGCAACAGTGTCTGCTCTCTCATTCCCTTTTATACCTATGTGGCTAGGTACCCAGCAAAATAAGATTTTGTGGAGTGAGGACATAAAAAAAAAGCCACTTCTGTATCTTTGAAACCAATGGGTGATCTGGGAATGGATTGGCTAAGGCTTCTAAAGAGCTGAGGGAATCAGAGAATATCGTATATGATCCTGAGGGTGAAGAAGTGATGGTATACAGTGCAGCCAGTATCGTGACAAGCTCAGCCGTGAAGAGAGGCTGCACTAGGCAGACACACAAACACATGATAGAAGGGAAGGATAGCAGAGGCTCCTACCCCGTCAGGGAATTTCGATCCATCTGTGTATATAAAGGTGCTTGGTTTGTGGCGCACAGTATGTTCATGGAAGAGGCATCGTAGAATGGAAGGTAGGAACTTGGTCTTCAGTTCCTCTGCTAACACCTTGCTGACCCTCACTGGTGGTAATAGCCATGGGGGTACTTTTAGAATCTGATATGGGATTACTGATAGTTCTCTCAGTTGACCCGTATCTTCAGTCATGCACAGGGCAAATGGGCGAGTCAGTGAAGGAAACCTGTCATATGAGGCTATCGAGTGAATATTGTAGGTGCACTCATATACATGTGATTGGGGAAGTTGTTGCAGTCTGAAGAGGTACTGCAGGTTAAGGTTAAGGCGGTGAAAGGGTAGTGGGAGAACTCCACTCTCTGCATAAAGACTAGATATTGGGGAGGACTTGAATGCTCCCGAAGCTAAATGCACAACCTGGTTCCTGATGGAATTGAGTTTATCCAGGTTTGAGGGTGATGCTGAAGAGTACACCTGTGACCCGTAGTCCAGCTTAGACTGGATCAAGGCTGTATACAATAGCCACAGGGTACGGCAGTCATTCCCCACAAAACATGTGATAAAGAGTTTTAGAATGTCCATTTTCTTCAGGCAGGATTTTTTCAAAGCAGTTATATGGGAAACCCAAGAGAGCTTCGAGTCAAAGATAACCCCTAGAAATTTGAAGTGGGGCTCAAATGAGATAGGGGTCATATAGAAATAGGGTTGGCTGTTCCCACTCAACTCGAAGTTGTAGAAGTGAACTGCCTTTGTTTTTGAGGATGATAGTCAGAAGCCTTTTGCAGTGGCATTCTTGGCAATGATATTAATGGCCTGTTGCAATTTTCGGGTGACAAAGGGCAGCCGAGGTGATGTTGAGACAATTGCCAAGTCATCCACATAGAGAGTTGATATTGGCTTTGCTGGAAGGTCAGTAATGATATTGTTGATGGCCACCAAGAAGCAGGTGATGCTCAAAACACTTCCCTGTGGTATGCCCTCTATCTGGTTAACTGCCTCCGACATGACATTTCCGACTCTCACTCGGAATGTGGGTCTAGCAAGAAATTGTTGTATGAATCTGGGGAGGTGACCCTTGATACCCCAGTCAACCAGTTGCTTCAAGAAACAACACCTCCAAGTGGTATCATAGGCTTTTTCTATGTCAAAAAATACAGCGATGGAGTGCGGTCTTTTTGAGAAAGCTTATCGGATGCAATCCTCCATCCTGACCAGCAGGTCTGTGGTGCATTGCTTTTTCCTAAAACCTGCTTGTGAGGGAGAAATAAGGTTATTTCTCTCCAGAAACCATACCAGCCTGGTATTCACCATTCTTTCGAAAAGCTTGCATGGGAAGCAAGTAAGGGCAATTGGGCAATAGTGGGTCAGAAGTGTCCCATCCTTTCCCGGTTTATGAAAAGGAAGTATAATTGCTTCCCTCCAATAGGAAGGGATATAGCCCTTAATCCAGATATAGTTAAATATATCAAGAAGGTGTGATATGAGTGTTGAATGCATATTCCTGATCATATCATAAGAGATACCATCAGGGCCAGGTGCGGTAGATCCACATTTCTTAAGAGCACTTTGAAGTTCATGGATGGAAAAGAGCTTGTTATATGGTTCATTATCCATACAAGGATCCATGAAGTTCAGTATGCACTGTTCTTGCATTTTCCTGACACGTTGGAATTCTAGGGGGTAATTGTTGGGGTTAGAGATGTCAGCAAATGTCTTTGCCAGGACATTTGAAATTTTCAATGTCTCCCAAAAGCTCACCTGCTTCAACTATATTGGGGGCAGAGAAGCCACTTGTTCTGCCCATGAGCTTCTTCACTCTCTTCCAGACTTTGTCTGGTGCAGTTTGGTGGTTTATGGAGTTTATGTACCCTTTTATGGAGATTCGGCGAGCCTGGCCGTGGGTACGCTGTCGCACTGCCCTGGCTCAGTTACGGGCATACTTATTGGTAGTAGTAGGGTTGCGGTGGTAGCGACGGCAAGCTCGTTTGCATTCTGTCACTGCTTTGCTACATTCCTCAGACCAAAAAGGGAGATGGATCTTGTGGGAAGCAATTTTGGAGAGGGGCATAGATGAATTTGCCACCTGGTTGACGTGGTCATATCAATGTCACCCCGAGGGAAGTGTCAATCATGATGGGAGAGGTGTTTAAATTTTGGCCAGTTGGCTTTTTTAGTGTTCTACCTATTCCTCAGTGGAGGGGGGAGGGCCAATCAAGCATGAGGTCAGTACAACTGGGTAGTGATCGCTTCCTCTCAGGTCAGGATCCACCGACCAGCTGTAATCTGCTCTACAGTCTGATGAGAAAAGTGATAGATCTACACAGGTAGAGCTGTTAGTCTGGACATGAAAAGATGTTGGAGTGCCATCATTAAAAAATGACACATCCATGGTCTCTATACATCTCACGATCATGTTTCCCTTGGGGTTGTTATCATAGTCTTCCCAAAGTTGATGCCTTGCGTTAAGGTCTCCAACCAGTAGGAATGGGGTTGGGAGTTGGGTGATGAGATTGACTAATTTGTTAGCCAGATCTGAGGCAACTACTCCTTCACTAGGAGGGAGGTACAGTGAGCAGACTGTGTATAAACGGTTGGTGTACACACGGATTGCTACTGCTTGAAGATCTGTTCTCAATGGGATTACTAAGTGAGAACAATCTTTGTGGACAAAAATAGCTGAACCATGTATGGGTTCTGGTGGGTTTTTAAAGTATCCCACATAGTTGGGGATATTGGGTAATTGATGATTACCCAATTGTGTTTCTTGCAATGCTATACAACAAGAGTTGTAATTGTGAAGCAGTATTTTGAGTTCTTCCCATTTGTGGAAGATTCCTTGTAAATTCCAATGTATAATTGGCATATTCATTTTTTAAGAGTAATTAGTTTTTTCTTTGTACCTGGTAAAGGTAACTGGGGTTTTGAGCCTTTTAGGTTTCTGGATGTTATTAGTACTTGAGGCATTGGTAGCTTTAGGGTTTTAGGAATGGTACCTTTATTAGTGGGCAAAGAACCATCTGTCAGCTGTGCATATGCCAAGGTGGTTTTTGCTAGCAAAGATGCCTCTGAGGATATTGGGTTCTCTGTAGTACATGTTAGTTTTGCTGGCAAAGATGCCTCTGAAGGTAGTGGGTCCTCTGTAGTATTAGTTGATTTTGTTGGCAAGGGTGCCTCTGAAAATATTGGGTCCTCTGTAATGCTGGTTAGTGGTGTCAAAAGGGATGGTACAGGATCATTCTGAGGACTGGTTGTTGGGTCAGCTGTGGTTTGTAAGGGAAGCCCAGAAGGCTGTCTCTCCTCCTCCAAGGGGAGAACAGCCAATGTTGAATCTGTGACCATCTCTTTAATTTTTTCTGAAGTTGCTGGTGCTGCGGGTGTAGAAGGCTGACTTGTTTTGATAGATGGAGTCAAGGCAGATTCAGTGGGAGGAGGGTGGATGTCTAAAGGTGAGACACACACCACACAAACTTCCTCGGAATCAGCCTCCATTTCTTCAGGACATGGCAATGGTTGGTTTGATGCTGATGGAGGAGAATCTGAGGAACGGCGAGTCCTCTTGCGTCTTGGTTTCGGTGAAGCAGGAGCTTCTTTGATGAATGGAGAGGGAGGAGAAGCATCATTCTTGGGAAGAGGTTCTGTTGGGGCTACTTGGTGGTTATTTTGTGGCTGTAAAGGTGAGGGTCTGAATGTTCTCTGTTGTTTGTTACAGACTGGTCTATTTGCTCGAAGAGCGTCTGCAAAACTTACTCCTGGTTGGATCTATAGTTCTTTTGCTCTCCTTCTAGCATCCTTCATGCTAATTCTGTATTTATTTCGGAGAGCAATAACCTCTCTCTCATATAAGAAAAAGGTGCACTGGTTAGAGCTGGCTGGGTGGTCACCATCACAGTTGGCACAACAAGGGGAACGTGAGCATGGTGTTCCATGAAGTCGGAAGAACAATTGATACATAGCCTCATCTGTCTGCAGTATTTGCTGACATGCCCAAACTGTTGGCAATGGAAGCACCTACAGGGATTCTCAACGTAGGGCTTCACAGGGATACACAAGTAGCCAGCCTTATGTTTTTAGGAGGTTCCAACTGATTGAAGGTTAGTATAATGGTAGCCGAAGGAACTCTGGTGTTATTAACAGTGCAGGTGACGCAGTATGCGCTGATTACTTTCTGGGGAGTCAGTTTATCAACAAGTCGGTCCACATCGTATTCAATCAGCTCCCCTGACCTGATAACCCCTTTGCAGGTATTAAAGGTAGGGTGGGCTGAAGAGGAGATATTTAGTGAAGCTAGAGAATCGAGTGTTTTTATTTTTTGGTGTTGTTCAAACAAAGTCAATTCCACTACCAGACAGCCATCATTTCTAGGCCAAAATTGGGCTAGTTCGCCACATTTAGCAACAAAGTCTTCATAAACGTTTAAATATCAGCCTTACTCAATGGCTTATCATTATCTGATTTCAGTAGTACAAATTTTCCATAGTCAAAGTCATCACCGACCTCAGAACCAAAAGGATCGAGTCTACGGAGAACATGGTCATTGACGGCACAGGGACCAGAAGCCTGCGGCCTCTGGGAAAAGTTTTTATTGTTTTTACCCATATATATTTGTGTTAATAAGAATATGCACCCTGGGGAAGTGGACATGTTACTGTAGCTGCCCCAGACAAGGCGCTTTACACCATCCTCAGGGTAGCTCTCCCCCACACTACATCTGTCATTTTAAAAACAGTGCAGTGTCATGAATGGAAGTTTGAGGATGGCTAGGCTAAGACCCAAGCTATGGGCAGCTATCAGCTCCAGAACGAGTACGGCCTATGGCGATACCTCCGGCGAACAAATAGGCAACCCATACAGTGGTACTCAACACGAGGGTGTGAGGATCGTTAGTCTGACTCCTCGACAGTGGCCTGTTCAGCAAGGTTGGACCCCTAAAGACCGACTGATAGGAAGTAGTGACCATCTCGATCAGTCTTCACTGACATAGCCCACTGCATCATTCAAGTAGGCAAGCCCCTCTACCACGACAAGGTGATCCTCATGGAGGGGCACAAGATCCAGAAGGAGGTTCTTGCTGCAGTAGCTTCTACCGCTGAGGTCTTGGAAGTGTGGCGACTTGCGAGCATTCCGACGACAGATGTGTCGTGGGTGAAAAAGATCCTCAAACTGTATGAGGAGTACAACGCATTATCAAAATCCAAGTCAGGGAATACAGACAGAAGAAATGAAGAAATGCATCTTCAGATACAGCCTCAAAGACATGTTTAACATACATAGCGCATTGCAAAGCAATGGAAGTAAAGATCTCCAAGGAAGGCAAGGCGTTCTTCAAGGCTCAGGGGAAGGACTGGCAGAGCTACTCAATGGCTGAATTAAGTGACTGAGGAGAATCGACGTAAGAGACAAAAGATGTTTCAGCATCCACTCTTGATCGTGATGTGGCTTCGGAGTCTTCTACTTCATCCTCATCACCCAGCAAAGACACTAATGAAGACTTCAAAGCTCCAACACCAGCTAAATCTTCACGCCATCGACCTCCTCAGGAGAACCAGCTCACCAAGGAGCTGACCCTTGCTTGGGAATGAGGCAATCTGTCCATCCGTGCTGCAACATCCTCCTACGCCACTGCTGTAATGCGTCCCATGCCAGGGTCAAGAACTGCAAGCAGATTGCCATGTATCTTTCCTTCAAGCCTGAATTCCCTTTGGTCCTGCAATGGGACAGAAAGTTGGTACTCAGTTTAGCAGATGGAAAATCAGAGGAGGAGAGGGTGGCCATCTTGGTGTCCAGGGAGGATATGGAGGGACTTCTGAGTGTTCCTGTGTCAACAGATGGGACAGAACAAGATGTTGTGAGAAAGCAGCTTGGAGGGCAACATCATTGGAATGGCATTTGACATGACAGCAACCAGGACAGAGATGGTTTAAGGAGTGTATCAGGATTGAACGTGCACTGGAGAAGCCACTGATGTGGTTGGCATGTTACCAACACATCCTGAAAATTGTTTTGAAGGATGTCTTTAAGTCTCACATGGGTCCATCATCAAGCCTTGACACTTTCCAAGAAGCCCAAGAATCATTGAACAGAGCCATCCACAGCCCCAGACACCAACCGCTCTGTCATCCGACAAAGAAGCTCACTGCCTTTAGATGGTCAGGCACTTGGAACGTCTGCTTGACTGTGAGAGTCATCCACATGAAGACTACAAAGAGATCATCCTGCTCACCATGGCCTACCTCAGAGGAGGAGCCCCTAAGTCCTTCTGGGTTCCTGGTGTTTACCACATGGCCAAGGTCATCTACGCTGTGAAGATCATGCTATTCAATGACCAGCTAGAGATGAGCAGGTGGGAGATGGCAGGAATCCGTCGAGTTGCGTTCTTTGTGACCATGGTCTAGGCGGAATACTGGAATGAAGCAATGATTTTGTCCTACGCAGCCAAGAATGACCTGGACTTCATCCCTGATGTGAACAGGATCTGGGCTGATGGGATTGTGTCAGTTGCGGTATGTGTAATGTGGGGCCATCTCTGGTACCTGTCCGAGGACCTAATCAGACTGGTCATCTTCAATGACTGCATCAGCCCGGAGCAGAAGGCTGAGATGGAAGAGGAGATGAAGTGTTCTTCAACAAACAAGAATCAATGGCGTCCCAAGTTGAAGACACCAATCAATCTCAACAGGCCACTTTCCAGCTTCTGCTCAGTGCAGTCAATGCAGCTCTTCAAAAGTCTCCTAGGAGGCCAACAGACCTTCCTTGAGCTGAGTCCTGAAACATGGAATACAGTTTCATGTTTCAAGTTTGCGAAGAAGCGGGCTGGTGTCCCGAAGGTCACAAACAACATTGCAGAACAAGGAATAGCCCTCATTCAACGCTTTTTCGGCAACCGGACGAATGGCAAATCCTGTTCCTCCTGAAGCTTGCCCACCTCCACATGAAAGCTGTCTAGAAAAAAAAAAATGAAGGCGGAACTCAAGAAAAAGGTGTTGAAGTAGGAAGAAGCTCTTTGTTTCCCATGGGAAATCAGAAGCCTATGCATCGGTTAGATTATAGATAAAAATTCCTTATCTTGTGACGTAATTGTTGATATATTGATGGAAATTTGGGTTGAATCTTAGAGGAGCTATCAAAATGTTTGTTTTGCACGACCATTAAATATTACCCAACTTTCATAAAAATTTGGTGGAATCACTTTTATTTGACAAGGAACCAGGCGGCATGTGCTGGACTTGATATCATTAATTTGATGTACTACCAATGCAAGCCTGGGAAAACCTTGCCCGCACTATATATGTTATACATCTTGTAAATTTTTGTCATATAATGGATTGCACAATGGCACTTGTCCTTGCTCAGGCTATTACTACAATGAATAAACATTGCACAGCTTTGGGTCCATCAACCCTTATAAGATAGGGAAAAGTGAGAGAGAATTCCACAACAATCCAACAACACAAAACTGCTTAAGATGCAACCATGACACTAAACACCTAATAGAACGCTGTCCAAACTTTCGACTCTGACAAAAACCTCAATATTTCATTAAGCAGAAACCTGTAGGTTTGAGCCACTTGCAGTGGGAAATTTTCCCAAGTTTCCACTCAGTTGGGTTGTAGCTTTTAATTAAATCCTCTCTCCCTTAAAAGAATGTTGGTAATAAAAACCATACACACCCATTTTAGAACAAACCAGTTCAAATAAAAAGATACAAGCTCACTTCCCTCGCCTCTGTCAAAAACACAGTGGATTCTGATTAATAGAGCCACAGACTGGTCCAAATAACCAAACAGGACTCGCAAATAGCTTTCTATGAGGATACGCTTGAATTAATTCAGGCAAAATGACCAACAATGGAGGTAGGACCATTGTTCAGTAGCTGCCATGGAGGACACCTGGTTTATCCATACATTGCCTTCTCTTTGTATTTAAATGAAATCGGATGTTTTAACGCCTAAACAGATGAGAAATGAGGAGTATTCAGGAATATACACAGAATATTACATAGTTGTTGCATTGCTTCCCAGGAGCAGATTGCCTCCCCTCCTCCCTACCACTTGGGGGAATAAAAGAGAAAGCTTTTAATCCTGTAGACTGTGCCATAGGCCTTATCAACATTATCACAAGTGGGGCTGCCCCTTCTGTGAGACTCGTGACAGACCAGGTTAAGTCGTTACATAGAAAAGGGAAGAGATACCAAACTATACCAAACTAATAAACAAAAACCAATGAAGGCATCTCCCAACAAATGAGGAGAGTTTCATACAGAAAGTAAAAGTGTGTAGAAGTGAAGCAATTTTGTTCAAGATGACTTTATTCAGTAAAGGTTCTGACCTTGAAGACATTCGCGGAGGAAATATGACCAAACCCTTGTGCTGTGGATTGTAGATTATTAAGACCTTGGCGCATGTCACCTTGCGACGTGAAAACGATGGCCTCGAGACCTTCATCAGTGTAACTCAAATCCTCCTTCTCACAAACTTGAAGAATCTTGGCCAAAATCTAAAATAGAAAACTTGCTTTCAAGTTCAACTAAAATTCCATTGCTTAACCCTTTGAAAGCCTTTTTTTCAGATTAAACTAATATAAGAGGTAAATTTACCACTTTAATGTTCAAAGGGTTAAAGCCATGTGATAAAAGTCCATTACTCCAAGCCTAATGGCTACTAAAGCCTTCAAGAAAAATAAAACATGACATTGGCTCTATACGAAGTACCTGTGCATCTGTGAGTTTGTTGTACCGTAACATGGCACAACGCGACTGAATGGGTTCAATAATCTTCTCAGAAATGTTACAAGCAAGTGCAAATCGAGTGGTTGAAGAGTATATTTCCATTGTACGTCTCAAAGCTTGCTGGGCACCATCAGTCATACTGGGAGAAGTGAGAGCAAGTAACAAATGA
Source organism: Ceratothoa steindachneri (assembly GCA_963969495.1). Classification (NCBI taxonomy): domain Eukaryota; kingdom Metazoa; phylum Arthropoda; class Malacostraca; order Isopoda; family Cymothoidae; genus Ceratothoa; species Ceratothoa steindachneri. The sequence continues at coordinate 9,986,440 of OZ018324.1, forward strand.
TTTTAGAGGAATATTTTTCTCAAGTGTGCAAACACAAACACACTGCTCTTCATTGCACCTAAGGGTATGGGCTGCCTGAGTGGAAATCCTAGTATCAATTACAGCAAAGTAAGTCACAGTGAATGTGATAGATTGCCACTGCCATAGGCTGTATAAGTTGAAAAAGATCACACTCCCTTTTTCCTAGATATTTTAATTCATCGGACAAACCATTGTTTCAAATATGAAATATATAAAAAAACCTACAACCATAGACTCTTATATACATTTTTATTCTAACCACCATAATAACATCAAACAAAGTGTTTTCTCCTCTATGTTTTTGCGTGCCCTTAGAATTGTCTCACCAGAATACCTAGACAAAGAAGTTGATAGAATAAATAAAATAGGGATAAATTTGTGCAACCCTCTGTACTTTCTCGACAAGTGTTATAAGTGCACTAAGCATTCCTATTATCAAACTAACGTTAATATCCCTAAGTTTCAGGCCAAAAACTTTAGTTTTACCCTATAACCATATTTTCATTAAATTACCTCATTTACTTGGGCCTCTAAACATAAATGTTATTTTTAAGTACGAGACTACAATTTACCCCCCGACCTGGCATTGTTTATTCAATAGGCTGCAACTACTGCTAAAAATGTTATTATGGACAAACAAGAAAGAACTAGATAAATATATTAAATTTCATACTCAAAATCATAATTTTACTCTTCAAGATCTCATGTGAGTGTATACTGTATATGGTACAGAAAGACTTTAAGAAAAAAGAGAATCAAAAACAAGCCAGTATACATAATTATTTACATAAAGAATCTGTAGATGAAAGTATTCCATAAGAAGCAAATTGTTAGATGCAGACAGTGCAATAGATGAAAGTACCAGAGTTTGCAGAAGTTCAGTTACAGCTTTTTTTTTTAGCTTTCAAGGGGTTTAAATGTGTGATAGAAAAAGTTCTGTTAAACAAACTTAAAGTTCTACTTTTCCATTGTGTGCAGGCCACAACAAGTCCAACATCACCAAACAGCTCACCATCAGCCAGATGAACTTAAAGATCAACCTTGCTCAGGCAGACTTCAAGTTGTCAGCCATTTGGCTGTAAGAAAGACCTTCAAAAGTGCTCAAAATGACTGCATTCATGAAGAACATCTCAGTGGACACAGTGTCCAGTGCCATCAAGGAGGAGGGCAAGAACTTGAGGTGCATGGAAAGGCCTCTGCTTACCAACCATATGCGAGAACAATGTTGGGAGCGCTCTTTTATCACCTTCTCAATGACTTGAAGAGTCATGGCAATTCTCATTTTTTCTGATTAAAAAACTCCAGTCCACCCGATACTTCTGAGTATCGTTTCCATCCTCAGTTAACCAGTTTCCTTGGCTGATGTTTGTGCTGGATATGACTTAGGAGGCCCAGTCTGTTGTGGAAGAACCTCGGGCAGAAGTCACATGGGAGGGCAGGAGGAGGTTGTTCCAGTAGCTCCTTCCTCCTCCTACACTTGTCTTCTGTTCTCCTCAAAGGCTTCAGTGCCATTGTGGACAGCTGTCCTCCAGACTCCTCTGTTCCTGGCAGTTTGCTCCCACAAAGAAGGTTCAATGTTGGCTTGGGCCAGGGGGTGCTTAAGCATTGTAGCAGCACTTTGGTTCTCCTCAGGGTCTTGTTCCAGTAGCAAGTTCCCCATAGAGCATGATCCCAGGGAGTAGGGAGGGGTCCACTCCTAGAACATGGCCTGCCCAGTGAGGACGATGGTGGTTTCAATGCTAGGTAGCAGAAGCATAAAACTTGCATCTGTAATAGAGCTCCAAATGAACAAAGGATTGATAAAAGGGTAAGACAGTAGCCCTATCAGCACCCCAGGCACTGAACATGATGGAACGCAGTACACTCAACCCTTGATTTAACAGATTAAAAGGGGGGAAGGGTGGTTCGTTGCTTGAAAGTACTTAGATAAATATCGGTATACAATAAAAATTCCACCACAGAAGGTAGAGAACTTTATGAGATCAACATTTTACCTTCTCTATGGATTGATATTAGTCGTATACATGCGGACCAGGAATTGTAATTAGAAAGCCCCGGGAGCTACTAGCAAAGGGCTAATGAACCGAGATCGGCTACAAGAAACACGTTTATCACTTACTTTTTTAGTAAGTTGGTATTAACTTTGCCATTTCAATATTATTTCAGCGCTAAGTAAAACTTAAGCTAGACCAATTTGTTTTTGTTATACCATCTTAATAACTCGCCTTTAATATTTTTAAGCCATGCACCACTGGCTATATTAACCTCGCCAACTAAGGTTTTGTTATTTTGTGACAATTACAATTTATTTTACATTTAAGTAGTTGCCGGAACACGCCACAATGCATTTCACTTACCAGGTTATCAGGATACCCAACAATTCGCTGTTTTGAAAAAAATTTAAAATGAAGAATTGCGGGTGTTTTCCCCAGCTGATTACGAGGCTAAAATCAAAGTATTTCTACAATGATTGTAGCTTTAGACCTTATGACCAAAACTTTTCTGCGCTTGTATTAACAGTTTCTAATTTTTGCATTTGGCTTGTAATATTAATGGGAATCGCCATATGCTAACTATTTTTATTTTTAACACTTTTACTCATAGAAAAACAAAGGTCATTTATATATACTTCTATCATTACTTTAACCTTAAAAAAAAAGGAGAGTTGAACTTGGGTCTCATCGCAATTTCCATTCAGAAATAGTTTCCGAGTGTCTGGTAAGGAATCAGCTCTGAGAGGCATTCAAGCCTTTGCCCTAAAGAACTTAGCTTCGCAGCATATGATTTGTCAATCGACATCATTGGTTCTAACCTTCGGTTCCTCTCGTATTAAACAATGTAAGATAAAGCTAACCTCTCACGATGGTCTAGACCCAGCTCACATTCCCTTTCTATGGGAACAATCCAACACTTGATGCTAAATCTACCCAGCAATGGACAGAATGTTCATTGCTGGGTATTTATCCATTGAGATTTTGTGGTCTGTTAAATCCAAAATCAGTTAATTTGGGGTCTGTTAAATAGAGGGCTGAGTGTATATCCATGGTGTGTGTAAAAGAGACCCTAAGGCTGCAAATATAATCTTCTCAGGTTAGGCATCCGTCAAATATAAGATCAAGGAAATGGTCCAAGTCCACCACTTCAAGGCGCAATCCATTGAGAAACAAGTCTGGGTCAGGGTGTAGCCATGGATGGGAGCAGAAATGCAACACCTTAATCTTGGCCAAGGAAAACCAAAGCCTGTGCGCTTCGGCATAGCGAGTGATGCAGTCCAATGCCTGTTAGAGTCAACGCTACAGTATGCAGAATCAACGATCTCGCAAAAATTCAGATATGAAGATTGGGAGGCATCCCCTTGCTCACTCTTGTTCAGTCTCCCTGATACCGTATCACCATACGGCATCATAAGCCTTCTCCAGATTGAAAACTACTGTGGTGTAGTGCTGTCTATGAAGAAAGGCCTTGTGGTGGAGCGAATGTGAGACTGTTTCTAGGGCCATTCTCCCACCCCTTTTCCAATACCCTCTTGCTCCCTCTGTGCAAGCGTGTGCGTGAATGGGGCGATGTTTTTGTTTATATAAATATATAATAGATTGTATTTTGTTTAAAATGTTTTTATCTCTTTACAGAAGCCATTGTTATTATTTTTGTTTAAGATTTGCAAAATCTAATCTTTCCTTTTGTAAAGATTGGCTGAGAGTGTATGATTTGGAGTAATAACATAATTGTCCATACTTTGTATTTTGTTGGACAGAGGTTTTATATAGCCTCAATACCACAACAAGGTCGCATAATTATTGTATGAGCTTGGAGATTAAGGCATTTAAAAAAGACATACGCAACAATTGTGCCCACACAAGTTTCATCCCCCGGGATAAAACACGTAAGTACAAGGCCTTTTCTTCTTTTTTTTGTATGCTTGATTTTGATTGTAGGTTTTTTAGGCCTCTTTGAATTTGATTATTTTTTTGTTTGCTCATTTATCTCTTGTTTTGTATATATTTATAACATGTTTGTATAGTAAATTTAATTATCCATACTTGTGTAAATAAAGGACTGTACATACAATCCATTTTATTTCTCCCTCAATTTCTCATGCCCGGCTTAGTGTAGGAAGCGGGTTGGAACGATTGGGGTTATAGAGTGTAGGTTGGTGCCCGCTACAGCCTCACAGATGGCATTTTCCAGTCGGAGTAGAGCATCCAACATGGAATGGAACTTCCGGAAGCCACACTGTGCTCTAGACAGATGGCCTCCACAGTCCAGAGAAAAAAGCTAATCTATCATTTACTAATTTCTTCATCAACTTGCATACACAGGAAGTTAGAATAATTGGGTGGAAACCAGCTGGGGTAGAGTGACCTCTCCCCAGTTCATGAAAAGCGAGCACAGTAGCAATTCACCCAAAATCTGTGAGGATACCCTTTACCCAGATCCTATTGAACAAATCTAATAGAAAGGTTCATGGTGTACAGGACCAGTGAAGGTATCCGTGCACGAAGTGAGAGCGGAACGCAATGCACTCAAAGTAAACCTGTTGTTGAAAGGTTCTCTGCCTATGGAGGTAAAGTCCAATCGGTGGCCTTCCAAGACATCACAGCATGCATTGAATGCTGGCAGAGCAGCATCCTGGCAAGAGGATGCAGAGAAAGTGGTCATGAAGGATTCCGCCACAGACATGGGGCCCGAGATTGCAGTCCCTAGCTCAATGAAATTCACTGACAGTGAAGTTGTTCAGGTGGCGCTTATTGTGCATGTAGGCATAACAGGAAAATGAAGTGGTTCTGGGGCAGTGATATGTAAAGTCATCCACATTTAGGACACCCAACTCCAGCTCATCGATCAGGGCGGTGATCCTTGAGATTAATCAAGTAGTCTCCCCAGAAGGGGTGTCTACCATTCAGATCTCCGAGGCAAGAGAAAGGAGCTCTGCAACCGTGCCACAACACACAAGTCCCTGGCATCGAGGTCAGCTGACGGTGGAATGTATGCGGAAATAAGAGTATACCTCCTATCCAGGTGCAGCTGCACAGCTACTGCCTGAAAAGAAGATTCTAAAGCGAAGACAAGAACATATACATCATGTCGGGTATAAATCATCTTTTCCTCCCTACGCCTCAAAACCTTATGCAATCGGGGGTCCCTATTTTGGAGGATCCAACATCTCCGAGCCACTCAGACTACCACTAGGTATGGGAGAAGGAGCCAAAGCTCCTTTAGTGCTGTCCTTTCAAGGGGCAGCTTTAGGAACCCTGGAAGATGACCTGACAACCATCTTCAGGGGTGTTGCCTCCTGTGAGTCTAACGACTCGGGAAAGGTGTGTGGCCGTTTCACCTTACGGGAAACAGTCACGATGGGGAAGGGAGGGGAGCCCTGGTTTAGCCATGACTGGGTGTGAACTCTTTGTGCTGCCAGCTTTACCAGTATAGCATCCAGGGTGGGTAGAACCAGCAGAAGGGTTAGGAATGGGCGCGGAAATGACCATGCTTGCAGACCTGGAAGGGCCAGGAGCAGAGGGTGTCTTTCTTAACTTTGAGGCATAGGATGTGGGACACAGGCAGTGCTGGGCACACCAGGACCAAGTCCTTAGCCTCAGGATATGTGAGCTGATCCATGGCCTGAATTTGCTTAAGGAGATACACACCACATTGCTTCGAAGAAGCGGGGTGTGGTTCTGCGCATTTAACACACTTGGCCACACACTATTTAGACTTATTGTGTGAGGCCTTGGAGCAACTTACACAGACTTTGCGCATCTACAGGAGCAATTAGTATGGTAAAGTGGTGACAGTAGTAACATGTCCGCGGCAGTGGCACAAATGCCTTCATGCAGTAGTGATACCAACTGGCATGCACCGACTCAAGAAGCTTGTCAGTCAAATGTAAGTCTTGAGGCCCCTCCTTGTTTTCTCATCACTAGTTCGACCTTAACCACACCGTGGTCAGCCAGCTCTAAGGTGATGTCATCTATGGAGTAGTCTATGAGTTCCTTCGCATAAACTAATCCTTTCATGAAGTCCATGGTAGTGTGGCACCACACTCACAGGCGTACCATCAAGTGTCCGAAGGGCACTAATCATGGCTGCCTCGGAGAGATTTGATGCATTCACCGGAAGGCTACTGTCTGAGAAACGGGTCACCTTTGGCTCTTTACCAAACACTAGCTAGAGCTCTTCTGATGGATCATGTTGTCCTTAGCCAACATGCTGCTCTCCTTGCGTCTACCCTGTGAAATTAGAGGCTGACCAGAGAAAGTTGTGAGGGAGATTGTAGGGAAAGTGAGGAAGTAGGTTAAAAACACAGGCTGTCAGAAAGAGAATAGGCTAAGCTGGGGGCGGATGAGGCGCTGAGTCCCATTAGCACGGTGGCCAGGAAGGCAAATCGCCGCACCCCTTACAGGGTTATCATTTTTGAAAAAGCACTCACCATAAGGGAATAATGTCTGGACCATGTGATGGACTTGATCTTCCAAAGTAGTCAGAAATTCATTGCTGTTGATCCTACCATGCAGGGCAACGATTGGACCAAGAGAATTCCAAGATATGGCTGCCCAAACTATCACTGACCCTCCTCCATGCTTCATTATAGGAAGAAAGAGGTCAGGATTGAAAGCTTCCACGGGCTGCCTCCACATATATACTCACCCTGCAGTTAGGAAAAGAGAAAAACTGGACTCGTCGGAGAATATTACTTGCTTGCATTGGTCTGTTGACCAGCCCTTGTGATCTAGACACCAGTTCAACCTTTTCTGAATGTTTTTTATGAGAAAGCAGAGGTTTCTTCGATGGCGTCTCTTCCATGATATCCCGGCTTATTGAGCTGATGGCGAACAGTTTTGTTCGAAACTGGACTACTGAAATGTTTCAACACTCGCCGCTCTCTTTCAGCGAACTTCGAAATCCTGCCGGAATGACTCCTCCTGCTGGAGGTTTTGTCCTGCTTCTTGAATTCTGTCATGTTCCTTGATAAGGTAGCTCTTGAAAAAACACGAGTTTAGCTGTTCTGGTGACAGAAGCTCCTGCAATTTGAGCTCCAACAATTTGCCCTTTTTTAAACTCAGTGAGGTCACACATCTTAGCATCTATACCACGATTTGAAAAAGAAAGACAGATAATCATTAAAGTTGATAAATAAAACTATGTATCTACAATAAAAACAAAACACTCACAATGAAATTTGCAGGGATATTTGTAATATAATGTCTCATTGAAATATTGGTGTTAAATTTCCACTTTTCCAATTATTTTGTTGTGTTAATTCCTTTGTATGTTTTCCTTAGAAGTAATCTATTTTTCAATCTATTTAGGTATGAAAATGTATTCATATATACTTCCTGCATGGAAAATAAAGTTATATACTTCATACAAATACATATAAATATTTCTGTGGTTGGGAAATGTGGGGGCTGACAAATGCTATGGTAACCAATGGTTCAGATCTTGCACTAAACTTTAGGGCATTACTTGAATGAAAAACAAACGAGTCATATGAAAATATAATACCCAATGAAGGGCTTGGGTTCAATACAGTACAGCAACAATGATATATGAGGAAGAAAGGAAGAAATGCTAGTCAACAGTACCAATCGACCTATAAAAAAGGGATTTTAAGACTCATTTTTAAATATGCTGTCGCACTTTTATGAATTAATATAATGATACTGCCATATGCATCATCTTTACCTCATTACAATTCAATTTTTTTCCATTCTCTTCAATGATTTAATATCAATGATTGAGTAATGCCATACAAATATTATTAACAATATCTATACCTAAAAAGTTAAATGAACTATAAAGAACCATTGAGAAACAAAAATAACACTTTTAACAACTTTACTCTGAGCTTACCTATCAGCTTCATCAAGGATAATGATCTTGTGACGACCTTTAGGCAAAGTAACTTTCTGCTGGGCAAACATTTTTATTTTATTTCTAACTACATCAATACCACGCTCATTCGAAGCATTCAGTTCCATAACTCCTTCCTTAAAGTGGTCTCCTAAGAGTGTTCTTGCCAAAACCAAAATTGTGGTTGTCTTCCCACATCCTGGTGGTCCCTATATGAAAATTCAACATCTTTTTAGGGTTTCAAATAAACGATGACACGTTTGCCAATTTTTAGTATTAAAGTTCAAGAGATATATTAAAAAAATATCTATATATTAAGCAGTACTTTTTCAGCCTTGGGTGGGGTTATTCAGGCATGGAACCGAATGACAGAAAAATGAACATGGAAAAATGAATTCAATACTACATATATAAGTTTAGGGGAAAAAAACCTGCTATATCAAACAAAGCTCAACTAAAAAGGATTGGCACCCAGACATAAGAATGAATCCCTGAGAGAGAGATGTTTTAGGAAAGCTGCCAAATAATTCTATATGTTACTTATAACTTTTAAAAATAAGAGCAATCACAAAATGTAACTAACTTGCACGATAATGCTTATCTATATCTTATTTACTGCAACATTGCTTCAATTTCGTTATAATTGTCATTAACTGTTCTCTTCTAAATTCACTATCTCCACTTACATTAAAATACAATGCAGAATCCATTTATCCCCAAATAATTTATTATTCTAAATTTATTGCCAAAGTCAACCAACCATGGCTCTTAATCTTTCAGTTTCAACAGAAAAATAAAGCATTTAACTATTTTATTTAAAATGGATTCTTTGGCTTTTGAACTATTCTTATTTTTTTAATCACACCCCCACCTTTATATAATACATAAGTAAACTTACCGCAATAATAATATTCGGTACATTGCCTTTTTCCGCAAACACTTTGAGCCTTGAAACCGTTTCTTGATTCCCAACAATTTCTGAAAATTTGGTTGGTCGGAATTTTTCAATCCTATGCAAGAGAATAAGTCAAATAAGTTCCTGATGAGGCAAAGGTTATATATAGTGTGATATAAAGTGACATGGTGGAACAAGAACACTAAAAGCAACAAATTATCGGTGAACATAAGTTAGTAGAAATAAAACTTGCTCTTTTTCTTGGAAAAAGATAGTGACTGCTGAATGAATAAATTAGGCACCTGACTGTTCCAAAATGGTCTCCAACCCACTCTTGTCACCCTCCTGTTGCATTTGGAATGATCCTATAATTCAAGAAGATCCATCCTTCCACTAATCTCCCCATGAAGAGGTGGGGTTGCCTGAGTACATATAACTAGGGCAAACCCAATAACTTGTGGACAGAATTATAGAATCAAGACCAGAAAAGACCATTAGGTGTGATCTATAGCTAGTCATAGGGAAAATGGGGAAGGTAAGGCAAAGTCTTTGGATGATCTTTAGAGTAAAACACAAAAATATAGCACATTGACACCGGTCTAATTCTAAGTGGGTTAATAATTATATACTTAGGTATTTATCTAATTAATTTTTTAACAGGTTGATTGATGTACTTTAAATTACATTAGTTAGAATAGTGCTCCGAGTTGGCACAATTTTATAAGTGAAAACGTTCCCGGCAATATTCATCTGATAATGCTTTAATTTTAATTTATGATCATTTATTCACCTGTTTTTAACACGATTAAAAAGTGAGTCAAAGTTTATATCATCATAACATCCAGAATTTTTAAAAATTCTATCAATTGGAAGTGAAAGAGAAAATCTTCAAGCAAGAGCAATGCAATTTTTTAAGTCTCTTTGTAGGATTTGTTTTGCATTTCCTGAATGATTTTGGTCACCCTTCACTGTACTCTCTTCAATGCTGCAATATTTTTTTTTGCAGATAAGGAACTCAGCTGCATATTCCAAATGTTTATCTAAATCATCTATTATTTTGTCTCCATTAATTGATTCCAAAGTTTACCCACAACTGATATTGAGCTCAGAGGGCTAATTTGTAGGCTCACTCTTTCATCTTTTAAAAGTTGTCAATTATTTACCAACAGTCTTCAGAAACAATAGTCTTTTAAAGATGTTAAAAATTTTGGTGAGTGCCACTAATGAGCTTTAATTACCTTGAATGAATTTTATCTAGAACTATAGATTTCATAAACAACCAGGACTGGTCTTTTTTTATTAAAATCAATCAGTTTGGTAGAAACAGGAATGTGATATATCATCTGGCCATAAATATATTTGGTGTTGCTAACCAACTTTTTTCTTTGTAATATTTAAACAGTCCTATAAAATAGTGAATCAGTTTCCTATTATTTACATACACATAGAATTATTTGTGGTTCTCTTTACACATTTCATACTGTCCTTTTGCTTTTTACTTAACCTGATAATGAATATAATTTGTGCCTCCTCATAAACCAGACTCAAAGTAAGGTATCCAATCTACTCATCAAGATACATCAATAATTTTGTTGAAAATAAAATTTCAAGCAAATACCTCAAATGGCCTCTTTAAATGAAATTTGGCCAGGAGAGTTTTGTAAAGAAGTTGTGAATAAAGAGAAAGCAAAAATGTGAATATATATCACAGATCCTCTGACATTGGGGCTGTGAGGATACAATATCCTTCATATATCTGCAGCATGCCATCTTATTTGCCTGCCTACTTAGAAAATGTCGAAGGAAAAGTAAGATTTCAAAGGCATGGTCCAATATTTGTCATACTTTTACTTACCTACTCACCAGCCCCCCTGCCTCTCTTCTGCGAGGTGGGCCCCTAAGAGAGGTGCGAGGTTGTGTGAGATTTGGGCAATATAGAAGTAGGTGTTCAATGTTATCTGGGCTTTGGTTACATCTGGTGGATATTGGTATCAGGGTAAGGTTAATTCTGTGTTTGTATCATTGAAGTATCATGGAATAGCCTGACCTGAGATGAGATAGGATTATGTGTTTTATGTAATGAATTCTCTGATTGGTTTATTAAGAGGGGATGGGGGCTTGTTTAGAATGTTTGGTGGTAGTGAATTCAATTATCTTATCTTTGGGTGAAGGTAGTTGGGGTTTGGTGGTGGGGGAAAGAGGTTATTGTAGAAGTGTTGGAAATAATATACTGGGGACTGGGGAGCTTTTATTTTTTATAGGTGGTGGGGAGAGGTCAGTGTTATGCTGAAATGGTTGGTTTTATTATATCTAGGTGTATTTTAGTATCAGCATTTACATAGGTGTGGAAATGCTGTGTGTAAATCCTGTGAATGTTCTCTGTGGTTTGAAGTTTGTTCATGAGAGATTTTGCTATTGCTAGGTGCCATACTGGTGCTGCATAGTGGAGAGGCTCTTTATGTTGTCCAAATGTGTTTTGAGAGTATTGATTTTCAGAGGGCGGTTTGTTGTGTGGGTTTTGAATGTCATGTGGGTATCTAGTATAATCCTAGGAGGGTGGTAGTTTTGTTTAGTGGCAGTGTTGCCTGTTTAGTCTAATATTAGAGTCTGTGTAGTTGGATGTGAAAAGCATTGTCAGTGAATTGTTGGCTGTCATCTCGCAGTTTTGCCTTAAACAATGATACTATGTTTAAGGCAACAATGTGGTATTTTTGCCTTAAACAATAGGCCATAGCATCGATAAACAAATTTCAGCAAATCAACATGCACATTTCATGTTTTATACACTTGCGTACACATATTTCAAAGGTGGAAAAAGGTTTTAGAAGAAATATTTAGAATACACCCTTTTTTGAGCTCAAAATTTAATTTTCTTAAATTTGCAAGCCAGAAAGATATACACCATGAGAGTTGTTGGTTTGTTGTTATAAGTTTAAACTAAAGGATAATGACAAACAAGTGAGGAGCCAACTCTTATTATCTAACTGATACATACTATTTGTCAACTGATACTTTAAAATCATGCTTTGTCTCAAACAATGGCATGAAGTCACAGGATTTTAGTACCGCCCGAATGTAGCCATCTCTTGCCTTCTTTTCCATAAACTTTGCCAGAAGCTTCCATCACCATTCGTACACAGAGCTCCACACCTTGAGAATGGTATGGAATGTCAATAGAGTGTGGCTCGTCGACAATATTCTGCAGGTCTGTATTAGATAGATTAATTATAAGTGGTGGCTCAAACCTGCATTCCTCTTCAGGGGGAAGTAGATCTGCTAGGTTCTTAGCAGTCTTATCTATTTTGGTTGGCCTGAAGTCACGTATCTCTTCCTGATACACAGTAACTTTTTGGATCTTCTTATTCTGTCAATAGCTAATAATTTCATGTTTTCTGATCAACGTCTACCAGCATTGCCAAAAGTACATTTGCAGGATGGGCCCAGTAGGAATTTCTTTGGATTGTTTGCCATGCTATGGCTTCACTGTCAGGTTGGAGTATTTGCAGAAGATTGATCTGTTCCAGGAGATATTTAGATCTCCTGGTGCATTTCAGAGAATTAGATGTGAAACTAGATGGGCCCATAAAGACACACAACAAACTCTGTAAGGACATTCTGCTGGCAGTGGTGAGCCATCTTGCATGAGATATTGGCCCTGGTTTCATATATAGATCATCATCAATTACACCACATCTAATAGCACTGATAATTCTGTACAGGTAAGCTTGGTCCCAACTAAGTTCATTCACATCTACATCTGGAAGAGGAGCTCCTTTAGCAATACATTGAAAGCCACATGGTCATACTGGTAGAGTTTCACAGGAGGTTAAGGCTTTACCAAGTGGTCCTTTCCATCGAGTTCCACTTTCTGTTGGACCAATATGTTTCCTGCACAGGTGCCTCAAAGGAAGCTCATTTAGATGCAAGCTGCAGATGATCCACTGTAAAGGACGATGTAATTGACATTCCAGCCCTCTAGAGGCTCCATTCTTGTAGCCAGTATTAGTTGCTGTGCTGTCAGCTCCCACTGCCTTTATCTAATCTTTAATATCATTTTCAACCAGCCATTTCATCAGTACTAGGTTCTCCTACAAGCACAGTCATTTCAAATTTTTGTTCCCTTTCTTCGCAAAGACTTTCTTCCATCCATCATCAGAAGGTGAGGTTTCTTTATCTAAGGCTTCATCTGAAATTGGAGTTTTCTCTTCAATCTTCTCTTTTTGTGACTCTTCTTCTCCTCATCTTTCCTGAATTTGATCTTCTCTGCTTTTCCTTTTTTCATTCATTGATTCTTTTTTACATCCACTCCTCCAATTTTCAGGCAACACCTAGTTCTTTGGTCAATAAGAAATTCATGCTCTTGATGTGGCACTTTCATGTTCTTTTCACACTTGCAATCCAAGAGATCAGCACACTGGCAGCCTGCTATATCAAAAGTTGATGCAATAATAGCATTCATTCCTTGTTTTGATACCACAGATGCTTCTTCCACCAATTGGAGCAATTTGGTTTTAACATTCCTGATCGGCTGAACTGGAATAGTGACTTTTTTCCAAATCTAAGTAAGGGCCTTGAATACTTCAGGAATGACATCCTTGTTCCTCTTGTGTTTATTGTCTTTTACATACTGAATATATCTTCCAACCTGTTGTTTTGTTGGCAGCTCATAATGAGAAAGTTCTGGAAGTGGGGAGCCAAAGACACTCTGACTTGTTGATATTCTAGTTCTTTTACTCATCTTAGCCCTAAAAATAAATAGCCCTGTTAGTATAAAACAGAAATAATACATGTATGAGTGAATCTATAACATACATTCAAAAAGGTGAAGCCATATCCCTCCATAAGAAATATGTACCCTGTAAATATCTTGTAGATTCATCATACATCGATTAATTCATAGTGCCCTCAGAGTAGTTTACAAATAAAGAATTCCTCAATCTAAAATTTAAGCAAACTTTGGCCCCCAAAAAGAAGGTGTTACAATTTTTTCAGTTGTTTTTTTTGTCTTCATTTCCAAATTTTGGATGGTCTGCTCTAGAAAACCTGAAATCATCAGAATGAGCGTAGCCATTTCGAATTAAATGCGCTATTCTTGAAGTAATTGTTCTTATTTTTCCTGTTACAGCACCGGCCAATATCAAAACTGGCCCATCTACATTATTTACAGCCAATTGTTGTCCGAATTTAGCAGAGAGATAATCATTCATTGTAGCCATACGTGCTTTAAAATTGGTTGCGACACTACTTCCTATTAAACAGTGATGCTATGGCTGCAACCTTACTACCACCCATAGCCAAAACAACACAAAATAGCTTAACAGGTCACAGACAAAAAGAGACATTTCATGCTGCACTCCCCTTTAACTATGAACAGCAGAAGCAAACTGAAACACATCTGCCTAAATCCACCTTACTTGCACACCAAGTAATATGTTAATTTCCTGAGGTACCTTTTGGGAGTATATAAAGAAAATGCCATAATAGTTGCTGCACAAAATATTATGGTGCTGACTCTTAAAGAATTTACTCCTTGGTACAATTCTAGAGAAATAAAGAATGGTAAAAAACTTAGGAGACAGAAAGAGAGGAAGTAAATAAGATTAAAAATAGAAGAATCTAAAAATGATTATACCTATGTAAGGAACTATGTCAATACATTAATAAGGAAATCTAAAGTTACCTACTACAGACAAAAAATAATTGATGCAGGTACAAATTTGAATAAGCTTTATGCTGTTTAATTTTTTGACTGGAATTAAAAGACAAACTAAATTGCCAGAAGGATTTTCTGAAGAAATACTTACCAAATTTTGTTTAGAAATTTTAAGGAAAAATATCACATTTAATAACTAATTTTGGTAATGAAGCGAATCATTGTGGGTTTTTCATACCAGATGCCCCATACATAAAGTTAACCAATTTTTCTTAGGTAGATGTTGCAGTGATGGACAGCATTGTGAAAAAGAGTAAATAAAACCTATTGTAAAGTAGACCCTGTTCCAGTCTGATATTTTGATTCATTAGACTATCAGCTTCTGCAGTCCTACAAACCAGTATCAAAACTATCATTTGTCTCAAAGATAATTGAAAATGTTATTTTAGATCAACTTGTGGATCATTTAAATAGGATAAACATTTTGGCTGATAGCCAATCTGTTTATTGGAAACTGTATTCTAGAGACTGCTATATGTGCTGTCATTAGTGATCTCTTGTAGATGATGGACAATGGAGAGTGTAGTATATCGATTCTCCTAGATTTAAGTGCAGCCTTTGACACGTGTTCATAGCCTGTTATTGCGAGACTTAGGATGTATAGGTGTCGCTGATGATGCTCTTAAATATTTGAAGTTGTACCTTGAAAATAAAAGTTTGAATAACACACTTTCTGATGCTGAACCTCTTGTTAGAGGAGTGCACGGGGGAAGTGCATTGGGTTCCATTCTTTTTTGTATTTATAGAATTGTCATATATTTTAGAGAACCCTAGTGTTAGTTTTAAGCTCTTTGCTGATGATATACAATTTTATTTTTCTATATGTAATATTTTGAACACTGAGGAAAAACAGGGAAGGATCATGACAGACATTAAGTTAAAGTTAAATGTAGAAAAGACTGTATAATTATTGGTTCAAAGACTAATATTCAGAAATTTGGGGGATGTCCAAAATATGAGAATAAACATTATTGAGGTGAAAATAACTGACAGTGTGAAAGACTTAGGGGAAATCATTGATAGACATTTAACATTTGAAAATCATATTAATAAAGTTTCTAAAATTGCTAATTATCACTTAAGAAACATTGGATTTGTAAAGAAGTACCTAGATCAAAATTCTGTGAAAATGTTAATGCATAATGTTGTCATAAAGAGAGTTAATTACTGTAATTCAATTTTTTTTAGAATCTACCTAAATATCAATTAAGAACATTACAAAATATTATTAATAGAGCTGCTAGACTAATTAAAGGTATCTCTCCATATGATACAATCACTCTAGTATTGATCAATCTTCATCATTGGCTCCCTATAGGGCTAGAATTATATTTAAGATATATACACTGACCTATCTTGCCATGAATAAGGGTAAACCAATATATCTAAGGGATTTACTTAAGGATTATGTGACAGGTTCTAATATGGTTGTAAGACATGCAACAGATAGACACAGGTTAGTAGAACCTAGATTTAATGCTGGCGTTGGCTCAAGGGCTTTTGAATTTTCTGCTCCAAGACTGTACAAGTTACCTGAATATGTGAAAATTAAAAAAAATTAAAAAGAGGTTAAACACATTTCTATTTGAAAATTGCTACGACTTAGAAGGAAAACTATTAAGGAAGAGTATACCATAAAATGAATTTTTAGGATACCATTGTACTGTACCAACTAACTGTATGAGATGATGTAAATAGTGGAGGCCCCTCTGAGCAACACGACATACAATGGATTTAGGGGCCAGATACAAATAACCCAAATGTAAAAAAAAGAGAGCAATATTACAGGATTTAGTAGCCTAAAATGCATGAAAAATAAAACCATTAAAAACAATGGGTGAAAATAATTTAGGCATCTTATGATAATTAAAGATGGCATCATGGGTCGCAAAATTGGGTCGCAATATTGACTTTATAACCAGATTCTGCAACTCAAGAATTTTTCCATGATGCCATCTTGAATTGTCACACTGTACAGAAAAGTAGACATTACTAAGATTTAATCTGAAAAAAATAGTTATGCAAGTATAAAAAACTATGCAAAAGGAAAGAGGAAAAAAGAAATAATTAAATGTAGAAAAAGAAAATAGAAAGTAAAAAAATTAATACAAATTGCACGCTTCATCCATGCATGGTGTCATTGTATTCCACTATTTCGTAAAATGTTACAATATTGTGGGTAACACACAATTGTAAACTTTAGTCTTAAGAAATGGCAGGTAGGGGGGGCTTTTCCCTGCATACCCCCTATATATTTATTTTATTGATGGGGGCTATAACCCCCCTTTAGACAGTTAAGCAAAACATATTGGGAAACTGGACACAAAACGTTATGGGAAACAGGACAAAAGAGCTCCAAAGATGGCTGGAGAAGCTATTCTTAAATGTTATCCTTAAGCCATCATATGGTATTTCAAGATGCATACCTAACTTAGTCTGACTCTCATACAAATAGTGAAACCCACATGCAAACATTAGTTTGACTCATAGCATTTCAAGCTAGCATTGTAGAATTATTGTTTTAGCTTCAGCTTAAAATAGTCTATTTGTGATTTTATAACGTATGATAGAGCCTCTCTGCCATCAAAATATAGTGAAACGCACGAGACCTACACCATTATTTTCAGTACTAAAAATAGTACTAATGGCGTCAGATGTCCATAGTACAAAAATCTTCTATCTCAGGGAAGCAAAAACTGGGAGAGTCCATGCGGGTGAAGAAATTTCACAGTCACTTCTCGTGACTCTGGAAAAGCTTCGGTTATGCAAGCAAGCCACCAATGTCCATCGTAAATCACAGTGATATAGCCTGAAGTTTTCCATTGAACACTGGACATGAAATATTTTTTGTGACTGATTCTAATCTAAAAGTCTCACAAAGACTAAATGGGTGAACTTGGAGAGCTCCCTTGATATTGGAATGAACGAATCAAGTTTTTGTGTGCCTGGTATAGTTTTGGTCACAGGTCTGGTTTTCAAAAGTTCTTCCTCCTGTTCATATTCCTTTTGAGTTAAATATCCAAATTTCATATTCCCAAGAGTTTCAGTGAATACAAACAAATCTGCCTCCCCAAGATCGTTTATATAGATGACAAATAATAATGGACCGAGAACTGATCCCTGAGGAACCCCACTGATAACATCCCTCCACTCTGACTTTACACCATTTAGCACTACCTTTTGCTTCCTGTCTTTCAGCCACTCAGCTATCCAATTTGAAACACCCCCACATATCCCAATCATTTTTAATTTTTGAACTAGTCTCCTATGTGGTACCTTATCAAATGCTTTACTAAAATCTAAGTAAATTATAATCTACATTCTCTCCCTTATCTACTTGATCTGTTACAAACTCCAGAAAGTCTAGTAAGTTAGTCAAACATGATCTACCTGATCTAAGCCCTATTTGCCACTTTAATTTCATAATTTCTCCTTGCTACTCTAGTTAACTTTTTAACATCTTTTGCTAGTTCATTATATCTCTGCTTTAAGTGATCCTCTCCATTTTTTATTTTCCTATAAATGCCCTTTTTAATGCCAATATAATGCTTAATTTTATCTGTCATCCATTTTGGGTCATTATTTTTAGTCCTAATCTTCTTATATGGAATGTTAATCATCTGACCTGTAATTAATTGCTCAATTATTCTTTCATACTCCTCTTCAATTGTCATCTCTTCCTCCTGGTGATTATTGTCTCCACTAACTGAGATCATTGAATCTATTCCTGAATTGATTTCATTGCCTGGTTTCTGTACAACTGCCTCCAGGTAAGTCCTTAGCCCATTATAATTTGCTCTTCTAAAGTCAGGAATTTTAACATTGTTCATGCTACTATCAATACCATTCCATTTCATCTTGAATCTAATTTCACAATGGTCACTATTACCCAAATTTCCTCCAATCTCAGTATCCTTAATAACTTCTTCCCTATTTGTCAGAACTAAATCCAGTATATTATTCCCTCTAGTGGGTTCGTTAATAATCTGCCTCAGAAAATTATCTTGGACAACATTCAAAAATTCCTCAGCCTCCTGATCACCCACAAGAGCTTCCCAGTCTATATTTCTATAATTAAAATCGCCCATTATAGACACATGCTTACTTCTACATGCCCGTTCAATCTCCTGCCACAGAAGATTTGAAGCTTCCTTACTAAGATTTGGTGGTCTGTATAATAATCCTATGACAAGCTTGTTTTTACCTTCCTTTACATTTAGCCATAATGACTGTGTTATCATCTCATTTAATTGTACTGTTTACACAACACTGTAGATTATCTTTAATATAAATAATAACCCCTCCTCCTCTCTTCCTATTCCTATCTGTATGGAACATGTTAAAGCCCTCAATCTCAACCTCAGGTTTAAAGTGATTACCTGCCAAATCAAGCCCTGACTCTGTTATCGCAATTATATCAAAATTCTCTTCACTCGCTAACGCTCTTAAGAGATCTATCTTATTCCTTATACTCCGACCATTTGTGTAGTATATTTTTAAGTTTTTTTTATTATTCCCATCTTCATTGCATTGTGCTTTTTTATTCCTAGTTATTCCTATAATGCATCAGTATGCCCTCTCCCCTAGCTATTCCTCTATCTCTGCATCCCTTCCATTTCCTACACCTGCCCTCTATTCCTGTTATTCCCTTACCTCTAACAGCTTCTAGTTGCCCACCTGTAAGGACCTAATCACACTATCCAGCTCCCCCCATAGAACCTCAACACCTGCCCGACTAAGATGGAGCCCATCCATCGCATACAACCTCCTATTCCCGTAAAACCCTCCCCAGACATCTACAAACACCAATCCTAACTCCTCACACAGTCTTTTCACAAATTCATTCAAACCAATTGCATGCGACAACCATTCTACCCCCACATCCAATCTCGGAAGCACACCAGAAACAACACCTTTTACCCTGCTTTTACTCATCCTTTCAACTAACCTTTTATACTGCTCACGTAACTCACATGTACCCACCTTCTTTACATCATTCACCCCCACATGCATAATCACAACTGCATCCCTCTCACACCCAGAAACCAGCCTATCATACCTCTCACAAACATCACTTACATCAGCACCCGGCAGACAAACTCTCATTCCCTTCAACTTGCTATCACTCAACTTCCTATCTAAATACCTAATCTGAGAGTCACCCATCACTAGCACCTCAGTCATTCTCCTATTCTGTCTTGGCCTAACATTACCCTCCCTCCTGCTCTCAGTCACACTACCACCCATCCTGCTTTCATCCACAATCACACCAGGCAAATCACTTTCACACTCTTCCTCTCTCAGGACATTGAATCTGTTAGTCAACCTAACAGGTTCTATGTCCCTCTCATTCACACACCTAACCTGTCCTAACTTGTCTATCCTATCCATTTTCACCCACCATTCATCATCACTCACAACTTCCACACTGTTCCCAGTCCTAGCCCTATCTTCCACCCTCTTAGCACTAATCTCACCCTTCAATCGCACACTTGCATCTCTTCTCACCTCAAACACCAAATCATTCAACCTCTTACATTCCCCACTCAACCTCCTAACCTCCCCTTCCAGAAAACACACATAGCATTCAGTTACATTCACTCTCCTTTCAACTCCACATGCATCACACACCACATACAAACTACTTTCAAACAAACGGCATGCTCTCACCATCTATACAAAAAGCCATACTCTCAGAAATTTACTAAGGAAAAAGTTAACACTCACCCCAAAAAAAAAATTCTTGCTCAGGATTGCTGCCAGTTATGTTCCCCCAAAGTATTAATCACTAATGTATTTATTACAGTGATTGGTGTATTAAATAAATACAAGAAAAACTACACACCCAAATCAGTATTATATCCCAATCTTACAATGAGAATCAGGAGCTTCCTGTAAGACAACCTTCCAGAACAAAGCCAGACTGAATGAAGTGATTGAGAAAACTGGAAAGGAATGGATGACCCTACTACTAGGTCTGGGAAATGAGACAACAGATGAGATGATAAGGACTGTTAAAGAATTCCTGGGAAAAATGTGGTATATAAGAACATAAGAAAAGAAGGAGACTGCAAAAGACCATTCATGGCCTACACTTGGCAGCTCCTGTTCCATTCCATAAGAAGTAGTGTGGGTTAATTTTATGTAGGATATTCTATGTTTTTTCTTTTTTTAGCTTTTTTCTTCTCCCTTTTCCTTTCTCCTTTTTAGGTAGAGGAGCAGCCGTTACAAAGGCCAACCCTGGGGAAACCTACCCAGGATACCTGTAAGAGTAAGAGCAACCCGTGCATGAATATTCATGCGTGTTTGGTTAAATAAAAACGTTAGAACATTATTTGGTAATTGTGTAGAATATGGCCTAATCCGAGTCCTAGCTTATTTTGGGCCATTTTTCCTAGCTACTTTTTCTGAGCTGAAATCTATATAAACAAAGTTTATGGTAATTTTTTTATTATATACCCCTCTTTCCCATGATTGAAATCTCAGGATCATCGTAAGCCCATTCCCGCGATAAGCCAACCCTCAAAATAAGCAAAAATCAGATACACCCATACTCGCAAAATTTACCCATTATTCTATAAACAATTATGATTAAATACTGGGGGGAAGGGGCTCAAAATCGTAGGGGGTTCTCCCCTCAGTGATATCTCTCCCACAAGCAGTCCCCTTGAATTTACTCAAAAAAGGTGAAACATATTGGAACAGGGATGAAATATTTTGCGTCCCATCGGTGGCGTCGCCGATCTTCAGGTTTGCCCAAAATTTTATGAATAAAGCATAGTTCCGCATACCATGGCAAGTGTGATTTCAAAGTTTTTGTTGAAGAAACTTCTTTGGATGTAGATGGAATTTCTTCAGAGGTGTCCATAATTTCGACTTCCTCCTTATTTTGGATTTGTTTGGGAGAACTCTGAGCTACAGACATATTTCACAACTAGAGAAAAATACCTTGCCTTCGACTAAATAAAATTAATGTTAATTAAGTAGGCAATAAACAAAGTATAACATCGGAATATTATACGATTGAACTGAATGTTGAAAGATTCGCATCTGTGGCGGGAATAGATTTACGTTGAATTCTAGCATATTTGATACAATGGTGGGTTCAGGTGTTCCTGCTCTTGCTCTTACAGGTACCCTCGGTTGGTTGTCCCAGGGCTGGCCTTCGTATCGGCAGCTCCTGTAGATGGGGAAAAGAAAAAAATAAAAGAAAGAGAAAAAATAAAAACAAAAGAAAATTGAACAAAGTTAATCCACTTTGCTTCTTTCATGCCAAACTTTTTCCAGGAATTCTTTAACAGCCTTAATCATCTCATCTGTTGTCTCATTGCATAGTCTTAGTAGCAGGGTTTTAGTATTCTTTTTCAGTTTTTTCAATCACTTCATGTGTTTTACAGCCACATTCAGTCAGGATAACACGCATCATCTCCATTCTGTCTCTATCATACTTCTCACATTCCAGTGTTACATGTTCCACAGTCTCATCCACATCTAATTCACACATTTGACATACCTTACTTTGAGTTGCGGACCATCTATAGTTTCTTGCATTCATATCCATACATTAGGCCCTCGCTCGGAAAAGTAGGTCACCACTCAGGCTTCCATCATACCACCTCACGTACTCTGGGGATTCCTTTTCCTTGTATCATTCCAGGGTTTGCTTTTGTTCCATTTCATTCTTCCACTGTCTAAGTCCCATGTCTTTCACTTCTTTATCAATCTCAACCTTCCACTTTCTTGCATCCCACTCTAGCCCTTCTCTATTTCTGCTCATCCTTCTCCATTCATGCTCATTTTATCTATTTACCATACTATTCATATAGGCCATTTATTTACACTTCTTTCCCATTTACCGTGTCTTTCATTCCGAAGAACCACGCCGTTATTTTAGTATTCAAAACAGTACTAATGGTGTTTGGGGGCAGTGAAATCGTCATATATGGTTACGGTTTGGCGCGGAAGGTACATATTTTTAAGATACCTCACGTTGATTGGTTCAAAATGAAATTAAAAAGTTCACCTTGCCTTCTGTCCATTCTCTCGTATTCTCTACTTCAGCTTTCTCTTTGCTTATTGCTCCCCATATATTGCTCACAATTGTACCAAAATCGGTGACAATCACCCTGGTGATTGTATCACTTTTGAAGAGCCTTACCTCAGTTACCCTCGGACTACTACCCATAACTGCTGACCCTCTTACTTCAAACAAGAAGAGTGATCAAACAGAAATGGATTCACAAAGCGGTCAAAGAGCTGCTCATTTATCACACCAAGAATTAGAGTTTGCCAATTTGATTACCATCAAACCTCCTGTCCCCAATGAAGCAGCTGTAACAGGATGGTTTAAAATAGTGGAAGCATAATTTCATATTTCAAGGCTAACTCGGGTGGACACAAAATTTTACCATATCCTTGCTGCTTTATCTCCGGAAACAGTCGACCGTCGTCCTGACTCCATCCTTTTATCGCAGAGCTACTCTCTCCTACGAACAGAAGGCAAGGGACTTTCTGAGTGGACGAAGCATAAACTCTTCGAGAAATCAATAGCATCTTCCCCGCTTACCGGACGATCATAAGTTAATCTCGAAGAGCTAGGAAAGACATCACTCTATGTTGGATTGGGTGAAAAGCTTGTGAGACACAAGTTCATCCAATCCTTACCTCCAAACATCGCATCCATCATCGCCACGCAGAAGGACTTGACTCTCGCCCAATTAGGAAACTGGCAAACGAATTAATGCCATTTTACAGGGCACAGTGTTTTAGTGTAAATAATAGTGAAACAAGTGAAAGTGCTACATCTTTTTTCGATATAAGTGCTCTCAGTGTAAATGATAGCGGCAATAATTCAATGAACAATGTGCTATATGCAAATAGTGCGCGTTCAGTGCCCCTCGGCGCGTACCCCAATGGTAATCTATCTAAGTTTGTGCCGACCAAAATAACAATACAAAAAATGTATCATTAGGATACCGACCGTTCCGTAATAACCAAAGGCCTGTTGTATGCCGTTCGCATTGATACTTTGGCTGGAATGCTAAATATTGTAAACCGTGGTGCAGATGGCCAAAGTAAGGTGAAGACGTACAGATGCAACAATCATCCAGACCATCTTCCCCAGCCCCCTTGGAAAGCTAGAACGGCAGGCCGCAATAAATGCGACAACTGGCGTGCTAATTTTACTCACTGTCGCTGCCAAACTTAATAAGAAGAAAAGTGAATTTCTAGTCGATTGAGTGTAAACATCGCCCAAAACCCTTAGTCTCATCCTCATCGTCAAAATGTGACTCCAAATTTGTCACTGAATTAGCGAAAACCATGTTGCAAATTGATTTTACACAAGGAATTACGTGATGCCGCGCATGTATGCTTCCGGGTTAGTCGCGTTCTAAAACCCTTAGAAGCGCCTTATGCAGGCTTGTTCCGTGTTGTCGTACGCGACGACAAAGTATATATATTAGAATTTCCCAATGGACATCAGGATACGGTATCAATAGCAAAGTAATACCAGCAAAATTGCCAAAAATATTTAATAACAGAGAAGAGAATTGCTCGCAACCAACAAGTAGTAAATCGATTTTAAATAGACCTTTAATTTTAGATGAACCAAAACAGAGTTAAGGAGGATTAACAGAGAGTAGTGACGATAATTACAGTGACGTAGAATCCGTTCCAGATGCCCAAGAGAATGGTAGAAAAGCGAGCGTTTATTTTCGTTCCGGTCGACGAGTAACATTTACTAAAGTTCCTTCGTACCGTTATTTCTAAATATTTATTCATGTAAATCAAAATAGGGCATACAATCATTCTTAACCTTAAATTTTACTTTGATCCATCTCCTGATCTACAGTTAGTTAAAGTCGTGTGTTGCATACACATGGAAAATTTGTAAGAGGATTTGTTCGCAAGCAGGATATGCAGCTCATAGATGCGAACGCTCAATTACATATTCGTTCGTAATGATGAGTTGCAGATCTTGCGCGCAAACGTTCTTAAGAACGTCAGAGTACAATGAAATATATTTGTGTGCATATGTGTATAATTATAAGATATTTATATGTAAGATGTATTTATTTATAATGTTTTTAAAAAAAGAAAAAACTCCATTTTCTCTGAGCGAAGTCCTGTGGTGTGAAAATTACGTTATAGAATCGTATAGGACTCAAAAGTACCTCATGGATGAGTGTTAACGAATAGAGTCAATGAGCCCCACATGGACCTCAGAAACCCACGTGGCCCTCAAACACGAGATCAAATGACGAGAGAAACGGGTCTAAGAATCAAGCGAACGCAGCTGTGTTTACTCATGGAGGTTCCCCCAAGCCTTAAGGCAATTTTGCCTCCCGCCTACCATCATGAAGTATGCGAGAGAGAGGAAGGACATCTGTTATCGCAAATTCCTGGCTGGAAGACGTCCATTCCCTAGCTCTGTGTTTACCTTGGGAGAATCCCCTCCGTGGCCGGAGACCATTTCATCCCATCGTCAGCCGGTATTTAACGCCAGGCTTAGCCAGGTCAAGTTAGTGCCGGCCCGCTATCACCATGAGACACGTCACCTCTCGATTTGGCCCCGTTTCCGTCTACACTAGCGTAAAGGCAAGAAACTCTCCCGTCGGAACTCCGCCCCAGTCAATTGGCGATTTCCCAGCAATGGCCGTTCTCGTTCACCAGTGCAAGTACTCCATAGTCTTGGATATTCCAATTTCATTTTATTTGTGTAAATATTTATCTTTTTTTGTCGTGTTATTAAATATTATTTTTGTACTACTTTTAAATAACCTAGATCAGCATTCAACCACAGCTAAGTAATTAACGGCCAATTGTTATTTTCCCACGTACTCAGGGGAACGGTTTCCCCCCCCTCGCCTCATTAGCTTACCCCCACATCAGGTAACGGAGCCGAGGTGAGGTCAACTGAGCGTCCTTTCGCCCTATTCCACACCACTCGGCTAATCAAATACCTTCCATAGATACTCGTATATATGTATCAGCTATATCTCCATAATGAGCATTTTGTAGTTGTATAAAATTTTATAATGGGTTCACACGTTGAACCATAAAAAAAAATCATTCGCTGAAAGGGAATCTGAAGAGTGCTCCCAAAAGAGCGCTGGTATCCTGAGGTATCATTATCAATTCTTTCGTAAGGGGTCATCAAAAGGAGGGTGACTCACGACAAAATTCTGTCCATTATTACGAAGAGATTCTGTCCATAGGACGGTTGGCCTTTAAAGGACTGGATTTGGATCCTAACCTGGTATAATCTGGCCAAGCGGGCAAACATGCAAGTAAGGAATATAAATTACAAAGTCTACGACAATCGACTAAAGACCACTACCCAGATTCATTAAATAAACGAGGATAGCTCATGCGAATTTTAGCTGAGTTTACAAGGCCCGACCGAAAGTGTAATTAATTTAAATTAAACAGAGAAACACAGTCAAAGAAAAGCTTAAATATCTCCTAATGTTTCGTAATTTACTTAACAAAATTACGTATTGCATGAGTATCTAAATTATTTTTGTTTAAATAACACGAAAGAACCTTTGAAATGAACTCTAAAATATGTAAATAGGGTTTGTCTGATGAAAACAAAGGGCATTTATAGGTTAGATCACTTAGATAAGAAAATCGGTGATATTTTGCAACAATATAAGGCCTAAGAGAGGCAAGTCATTCTTTTGTCTAGATGTAAAGAAAATATTTTATTAATTCTTTACTCATTATTATTATTTTTTTATTATTATGTAGCAGTTATAAGATTCAATAGTTATGTAAGAATTGATCAAATATGCTAATGTAAGATGAGATAACCAATTTTATGTTATTGGAACCGATTAAATATTTAAATTTACTAGAAATGGTTCTTTAAAAGATCGCATCTATGTATTTGAGCTGTTATGTGAAAAGGGAAATGGACTGCGTCTAAGGATGAATTCTTTTATCAAGAAACGACCATGTTTAGGCGATTCCAAGCTCCAGCCGAATAGACAATATTTAATCCAGCTCCAAGATTCCTTTTACCTTTTGAGGAAATCTCCGATCACCAATTTACCCAGCCTACTAAGCAAAAAGAGAGCTTTCCACCTTTAGAGTTGTTGCCTTGTGAAGCCTTAACTTCTCTCAATTTGAAAATATTAGAGTCACTGTACATCAATAAAATAAATTCAAACCTAAATAATATTCCTCCTCAATTAAAATTTTCACTATATAACAAAATTATCCTGTTTTTCTGTTTCTTGTGGTTTGTTGGATTCACACACAGAAACACACACACACACACACACACACACACATATATATATATATATATATATATATATATATATATATATATATATATATATATATATATATATATATATATATACAGTAGTTAGACAAAATAATTCGACCAGTAGAAATTTAACACTAATATTTCAATGAGCCATTATATTACAAATATCAATCACTCCAAATTTCATTGTGAGTGGACACGTCTCCAACGTGTCCAGTTTTTCTCTTTTCCTAACAGCAGGGTGAGTTTATATGTGGAGGCAGCCCGGGGAAGCTTTTAATTCTGACTGCTACCTTCCTACAATGAAGCACGGAGGAGGGTCAGTGATAGTTTGGGCAGCCATATCTTGGATTTTTCTTGGTCCAATCGTTGCCCTGCATGGTCGGATCAACGGCAACGAATATCTGAATATTTTGGAAGATCAAGTCCATCCAATGATCCAGACCTTATTCCCTGATGGTGAGTGCTTTTTTCAAGATGACAATGCCCCAATAGACACCGCTCATGTGGTTAAGAATTGGTATGGAGAGCATATGAGTGAGCTACAACACATGGAATGGCCCCCGCAATCTCCAGATCTTAATATTATTGAGCATTTGTGGTTCGTCTTCAAGCGATAAGTTAGAAGTCATTACCCTCCACTGTAGTGTCTGAAACACCAGGAGCAGAACTCTAGCCACCCTGTAGAGCAAGAAAGAAATTGTAGTGGTCAGTCATTTTCAAGTGGATATGACACGACCAACCCAACTGGATCCAATTCTTGTGGAGGTTAAGCTGTATTGCAAGAAGAATGGCTCAATATTCCTCTTAAAGAATTCAGGAAGCTTTATGAATCATTTCAAAGACATATCAACGTTGTTCAGAAAGCAAAAGGAGCACCAACTCCGCATTAAATCCATATTCATTGAATTTAACATGTTCCAATTATTTTGTCCAATCTCTGTATATCTATATAATAAAAATTAAATCTGTCTATCTGTGTGTGTGTCTATACATTTATAGGAATCAAAATATCATGTTCTAACTCTTCTCCATCTCACCCCACTCTCTTTCTGTCTCTCTCCCTCATCCCCATCCTCTCTCCCTTCTGTCCTCCCTTCCCTTTCCCCTTACCCATTACTCTCTCCCATATCTTCCCTTTCCCCCATTTCTCTCCCCCTCTCCCTATAAAGGACATCCAAATCAAGAAAAAAATCCTTGAAATATAATTATAGAATAGATAAGACGCTCAATCTGTTTCTGTAACTACAACGTTGTTCGCTCATAACTAACGGTCAGTCACGCGTGATCACGCAAAAGAGGGCGAGACTATTCTCGTATGCTGATGCGACGCACACCTGGAACCCTCCCCTTCGGACGCAGGGGGTAAAGCCCATTCGACCTCACTATAAATCCTCCGGCGCCAGAGTTGGAAGTCAGTATCCGCCGCCCGCCCTGTCCCGTCAGTATCCGCTATTCGCGTCCCGTTGGACTCTGCACAATTCTCGCAGAATCCCTCAAGCTCACGCTATCCTAGTTAATTCACGTGAATCTACTTCGACCCGCTCATACACGCTCCTCGAATGCAGCGCACTCAGTTTCGATTCGTGTTTTACTCGAAAGCAATATCTAAGTTCTTCCCGTAATAGTCATTGTCAAGAGACTATTATTTGAACTTTGCGCCAAGGCAAGTATTACTCCCCCGAACCAAATCTTCGAGGTAACAGCAACGCGCAACTCTCCTGTACAAGTGCTCTCTCTACCCGCCCCCCCTTCAGTGTAAGCCTTCACCACCCGCTTTGTATACGCTCAATGATATTCAAGTGACCCTTGGTCAATATTGTTCGTTTGTTTGTACGATGACCGTCCTCACCAAGTCTTTCCCCCCTTTTAGCCGCTGAGACCCGTGTACATCTAATGTGTATATAGCTCGTTTTAAAACTACTTTTAACCTTGTAAAATAATATTAATTTGCATATTAGTGAAGTTATTTTTGTACTCGTTTTTTTTTGTTATCCCGGAACCTCCAAGATAGTCGACTATTGGCCAACCTACATTCAGTTAATTTGCACCGGGCACATATTATAAACCTCATACGCACTCGAAACGCAGAAAGGGTTAACTTTACTCTATTCTACGACATTCACAATCCCTGTTTTTTGTTAAAGTTAAATGTTAGCTTATACACAAGGCTAGAACGTTATTGTTCATTCATCTAAAAAAGTTATAAAGGGCGAAGATCTCCGGAGAAATTGATATTCCCCATTTTCTGTTAAAATTAAACGTCAGCTTATACAAAAGGCTTCTTAAAATTTCTCCTTTTTTTAGAGAAGTGGATGGTTGAATGGTCGTATATGTAACACTCCTGAGGAGGTCGTAGGAACTCCAGGAGACTTTTTAGTGGATTATGGAATTCTTATTATTACCCTTACCTAATCCATTGACTAGAATGTTATTGTTTATTCATCAAAATAAGTTATAAACAACGAAGATCCTCGGAGAAATCCACAATCCCCGTTTTCTGTTAAAGTTAAACGTTAGCTTATACAAAATACTTCCTCAAATTTCTCTATGAGGTATAAGTTGCCATATGGAAAAGTGGGTCTTCTTAACGTTTCATAGCTGGGTAATCCAGTGATCCTGTTTCCTTTAAAGTTTTAGGAAAATTTTGAACTGGATTTACAAAGGCTTTATTTTGCGGGAGCGTGGATTTGTCTTCAAGTCTGCACAGAAAATTAACTGCCGATATCCCTTTTTCACAAAATGCCGCTGTATATATAGTTATTATACGTAAACATAAGCTATACAAAATTTAGCCAATCAGGATTAAGCAGATTTTTAAGAGCAAATTTATGTTTAATAAATTCGCTAACACATAGCGTTAACAAAAATTGCCAATCAGCTTTTAAGACAAATTTTAAGTTTAAAACATAAGCGCTGCAAAAAGTAACCAATCAGCGTTAACATAGATTTTAGGAACAATTTACGTTCGACCTTTTACAAACATAAGAGTCACTAAAATTGATTTTTCCGCGGGAAACTCTTCAAGAAGATCCCCAACCGAAGACTGGTGTCTCACCTGAAGAAAAACTCCCTCTACAACCCATATCAATTCGGGTTCAGAAGAAAGCGTAGTACGAAGGTGACGATTAATGTCACCACGGGAAAGCTAGCACAAGCAAAACGGGAAAAGAGTTGCATGGACATTGTTTGGCGCGATGTATCAAAGGCGTTTGATAAGGTGTGGCAACGGGAAATGCAGTACAAGATTTTACGACTAGGCCTAAGTGAAAACTTAGAAAAAACTCTCTGTAATTATGTCATGGAGAGAGCGGCGTATATTAGCTTAGGGTGTACGGACGGACCAAAGTTTCCGCTCACTGCGGGCCTCCCACAGAGGGAGGGGGGGCTGTCCCTCACTCTCTACTCGATTTACACCGCTGATGTACTAGCCCCTGTGAACCACACTTGTCTCAACTTTCAATTCACCAGTGAACCCAGATAATCACTTTTCATGGAGGAATGCACCTTGGCAAGCTCGTATGACAGCAGCAGAAATTGAGAACCTTAACATCACGAGGCCCTGTGGAAAATACGCACGAACCAAGAAAAGTTCAAAGTTAACCCCATAAACAGGATACTACTATTTCATGTCAGGGTCGGGGATAGACGCTATCCCTACACCACGGAGTGCAATGTACTCGGAATGAAGATTGCACGTCGCAGAAAGAATCTCCAAAGCCAAAGCTGCAGTCAGACTCTATACATGTTCAGAAATCTCCGTAAAAGCAATAAGACAAAGATCTACAATACACTTGTAAGATTGACGCTGCTATACTCCGCTTCCACCCTCTCGGGTGTCTCGAAGACACAAAAGAGGAAACTACAAGTGGTACAGAACAAATGCGTGCACCTGATTACAGGTACGCTCAAGCAAGAAAGAAGACGCCAGAAAGAACTGCACCGGGGGGTGGGATTAAGTTCCATTAATGTTGTCATAGAAGAACAGACAAGGAATATGCAGGGGTGGTTAATCGAGAATTGAATGAAGATATCGTTCAAATAATTAACCAGAACAGAAGAGGTATAAGTCGCGCCAGATTTCCGAGCCCTGCTGGGCTATTATCTGGCGGACCCGAAGTGCCGTTCTAGGCATGAGAATAATAATGTTTTATACCCGAAGTATTGACAAAAATAAAACCGATCAAGAAAATAAAATTTAATTACGAAAACTCACCAAATTCCACAAGAACTCAACGAATATCGACAGCAATTCACCGATGAAGACTCATCTATAACGAAGAAAACATCGAAGAAAAAACAAAAGACACACTTTACACTCACTACAAAATATACAAAAAAAAACAAAGACACTATGCATCATATTAAAGTAATTTATTACTACAACATCAAATGCGCATAACATATACAAGAACATAAACTTTATAGAAGACAAATGACTTGAACGCCATAATAATATAAACTATTTCAAAGACAACAAAGGAACCACAGAAACAGGAAAACATTTAAAGCGATAGGCCTAATCACCAGGCACTTAGCATGTCTTTGCACCCTACAACACTTCTTTCTTTTTTCATCACTTATCTATTTTCAGCTGTCTACCGACACACCCTTTTTTTGTCCCCGACACACACCTACCCACTTAAATCAATTCTAAATTTTCTTAGAAGGATTCAAATTTCATTAAATAAACAACGCTAACTCGCCAGACATCTCGTACTCGATAAAGGAGGCAAAGAATAGGAAGAGCCAGCTGAAAGACGTGGAAGTTTTCTTTACTTTCTCTACGGGGAATTTAAGAAAGAGAAATATATACAAGTACTCATGGGCGATTTTATGTCGGCCTAACCTCCCCAACCCATTCACTCGACGGAGCAAGGAAGCAGAAATGAACTGGACTGACATCATCTAGCCTCGACCCAACTATGTCTTTTTCTTTGATAGGCATAATTGGGGGCGCCAAGGAAAGCAGGTTTGAGGACTAGCCCACTGTGGAGCTCGGCGTCTGAGGCATCTGGACAAGGGGCAGGACTGCAACTTCCGGGGAGGGAAGTGGGGTATCCCTACACTTCCTTATCCAGAGGGCCCAGCCAGGACCATAGAGGGAAGCAGCACCCGTCTCTATGCAAGCCCGCTGCAGTTCTGATATCCAAACTCTCGAGGATCGGCACCCCCGGTTAACGATGGTTGATTTCGCGCTAATCAACAAAAAATCCACAATACAATCACACCTCTAGAGGGCCTCCCCGGGTTCACCAGTCATCATCTCATCATCCCCATTTGGCAGTTCACGTTCATGGGCGCATAATTGCGACGAAGGTGGACTCCTCCCTACGACCAAGTACTAAAGGAATATCGTTTGAAGAGAGGGAGCACGAATCTTAACTCAGAAGCGAATAGAGAGAATAAGAAGACCACTGCCCCGAGGGGCTACTCTCTCGAAGAGATGGCCCAAGGAAACACTACCGGAATCCCGCTGCGTACTATGCAGGGACAACCCAAGCCCAGCATGGAAAAATGTTCTCGAGGTAATGTACCGGAAACTAAGCGTAGGAGCGTGGTATGTCGGCGTCTAGGCCAATGGATCGGGCTGCACACCAAAGAAGGCATAAAGGAAGAAATTCCACTTCGACGATCCTGGCCGAAGGTAGTCTAAGTGATTAAATTAAAAAAATAGAAGAAAAAACAGTGACTACTCGCATGTCTTCAAAGTAATCTTCACCGAGACAACAATGGCCCAGAAGGCCAATGAACATGGACTCCTCATGTTCAACGCTAAAGTTAGGGGATAACAAATCGAGAGGGAGGAGTTTACTCCAGTCCAGTTCTGCTTCTGGTGCTATAAGATTGAAAAACACGCGACAAGGACTGAAAATAACACTTGGAGACGTGCTCCAAATGCAGTGAGAAGGGCTATCATTGGAAACAATATAGAAACACATACGAAAAATGCACCAACTGCGGGCAGGAACATAAATCAATGGCCTTGGCTTGTCCAGTCAAGAAAAAGGTGACAAAAAGAAACAACAGGAAAAGAAACAAGAGGAGACGCGGAGGTCCAATACCACCTATGTCCAAGCAGCAAAGGTGGCACTTACACAAGTAGACTCAAAGAAAACCTACCTCAAGCTCCAAAACGAGAACTCGACCAAGATTCTGATGTGCATACTCCACACGCACCTCATGAGTCTAACGAGACCGGGTACATTCGCAAAAGAGCTAAACGAAATGTTCGCGAAAAATGGAATATACCAAATGCGGTTTCCAGATAATCTCCCCTTCCGGGGATGTCCTGCAACAGCAGATGGTACCTAACCGACAGGTAGAGGAAGTGGAACAAGACGGCATCAAAAACAAAAAAAAACCAAACAGGAGGCAAAACCAAGAAAGATAAGACAAAAGAAGTGAAAACTCCTGCACTGGAACAAAAAAAAGAGAGGACAACGTAGAAAATGAAAGAGCAGAGACGGCTTCATCGGATTCCTCGGAGTCGTCAGACTCATCGGCCTCAGAAGCTACTCCTCAAACCAAAAAAGCCGAGGGAAAGAAAGGTAAAAACAAAAAGCTGAACGCAGATAGAATCAATCTCTACATCTACGCGTGCGAACAGTTTCCTTTCCCCGATGATATGTAACACAGGAAAATCTTCCAAGGCATTAAAACAAAATTCTATAAGTAGGAATTCGATGTTGACATCGACACGGAAACAGGAGAAGTAGCAATGAACCGCCGAAACGTCATTCTACATGATGACACGTGCGAGCAGGTTTCCAATGCAGAATTCAGGAAGAAGGGGAACGGGAAGAAGAAAAACACAACCCAGAAACACTAAAATCTTAGGGGGCGATCTCAACGCCAGATGCCGTGCGGTGGACTATGGTAAAACCAGCGAAAGAGGCCGAAACTTGGAATTGATTATGGTAAGAAAAAACATCTAAAGAATAGGGCAGGATTTTCAGACCAATATCACTTCCACATCAGCCACCAAACCTGACATAATCTTAACATGTGAAGG
This sequence comes from Ceratothoa steindachneri, assembly GCA_963969495.1. NCBI lineage: Eukaryota > Metazoa > Arthropoda > Malacostraca > Isopoda > Cymothoidae > Ceratothoa > Ceratothoa steindachneri. The sequence continues at coordinate 10,020,215 of OZ018324.1, forward strand.
CTTTCCCTTGAACTACTATAGCGAGACCGGTCCAACAGTCTCCAGTGACCACATAGCGATCCTTAACACAATCTCACTCGCGCCGCTCCAGCTACCAGTATCTCCCCCCTCAAAAAAATACGCCTCGGCCAACTAGGAACGATACAAGAGACAACTCATTCTATTCGCCCTAGCTGAGCTGAGCGATGCAACCTTGGAGGAGATAGATGAAAAGCTGGAGAGGATAACTGCATCCATTCTGGAAGCAGACCGCGAGTGTGTACCCAAGACAGGGTACACCCCCCTTCCCTCAACCCAGATGGACAGGGATAATGAGGGTGATCGCTCGTGTTCACAGGAAAGTGTATGAAGAGATAAGACAGGAAGGTCTAAACCGGGAGAGAAGCTCGCTACTACGGCGCCTAAGCGCCCAGTTTAAAAACGCTATCAACCTCCAACATGAGGAAATATGCAACAAATTAAAAAACAGAGTCGATAGTGAGTTGAACCCTGCTAAATTCTGTGATCAAATCATAAAATTAACAGGACAAACAGGAAAAGCGAAGGCTCGAATTAAAGAGAACGGGGATTATATAGAGGAACTGGCGTTTCTGGAAGAAAGATTTCGAACGTACTGGAAAAATGTCTTCAACATCACTCCAGAAGACAATGAAGAGTTCGACCAGGAATTCGAAAGGCAAACTGATAGAAGACCTGAATCAGATCAGACATTGAACGCACCCACATCACCAAGTAGGCGAAGGTAGAGAGATGGCGGACCAAGGCCGCCCCATAACACTTAGGGAGGTCATGGTCACTGTAAAGTCTGTGGTGCACACAATATGTGCACACAGAAACCCATGAAGTAGTAATGTGTACACTCTGCCAATGTAAATAAATTTATATGTGTGAAATGAAACAAAAAGAAACTCAAATGAAACATTGCAGTTCATACCAATCAAGTCATTTACTCCGCATTAGGCGATAGCATTTACCCAACTGATCTTACATCAAGACGAGTCTTATTCATTTATCGTACCAAAGTACGAACATTAAGAGAGTTGTATTTAAACACCATTAAAGATAAGCTCGTGAAATAGATAATCAATATAATTCGAACTCCTCTTCTATTTGCTACCCAAAGCCACTAAATAAATAGAACTGCAGTCTTTTTGTTTTCATCACCATTTTGCTCGAAGGCAAAATCATATCAGAATTTCTGCTCATCGCCCAGCCAAAAAATATTCATTACCTTTTGGAGTCAGGTAATAATTTCTCGGAACGTTATCGTATCACAAAAATCCGATTTAACGATCAAAGTTTCGCAACAATTTTATGGGGAGCGCAATATCAAAGAGGATCACAAAACGAGGTGGAATATAAATATATCTGGTGACCAACAAAGAGATCCTTTCATCATCCAAAACCCCCTTTATAAGTTCTTTGAACAAAGGGCGCCAGGCTGGACGGGCATCACTAAATGTAACTTAGTAAATGCCCCACAGTAGATCCTTCAGGGAATCACAAATATCTTCAATGCTTCCCTGAATACAGGTTACTTCCCAGACAGCTTAAAGAATGCTAAAATAATCTTTATATCTAAGGGAGGTAAACCACCTGATCAACTGGTCAATTACAGACTAATCTCACTGCTTGAGTTTGTGGCGAAGATCTACGAGAAGCTCCTGGCTAACCGGTGACAAGATCACTTAGCCAAGCAAGGAGCTCATAGCCCTCAGCTGCACGGATTCCGTAGGAGACTGGGAATGGAAATCGCCCTCGCTCTCCTAACGGAAAAAATTGCGAGCAGCAAAGTTGAGCGGAAATACGTATATGTGGTACTGCGAGATGTTCAAAAGGCCTTCGATAAGGTTTGGCTGAGGGGTCTACAATACAAGGTCTTGAACCTTCGGCTAAACCCAATTTTAGAAAGGGTCTTCTGTGACTATATAATGGAAAGGAGAGCCCAAATTTCGATCGAGGGATACACAGGACCCGAATTCAAACTCGAGGCGGGTGTTCCACAAGGCAGCTGTCTGAACTTGTTGCTATACCTCATGTACGCAATAGACCTACCTGCTCCAGTACGGGACGATACGATGTATCTGCAGTCCGTAGATGACATATAAACAAATCGTCCCAAGTCTCACCAGGAACCCTGGAGTTCAACCAAGAGCGACAGCTGCAGAGAACGAAGATACCAACAGATTTGATAAAAGGTGGAAAATTAAGACGAACCGCCAGAAATTCTAAGTCATTCCAATGAACTGCCGGAAAGTAGACAACATCCTCGTAGAAGAGAAACACTACCCGTACTCCACCGAAGGGAAAGGTCCTGGCTTACGACTCACCAAAATCAGGATATAAGACACACATTAACAACATAATCTCCCTAGCCAAAAGAGAGCTAGAGAAAGTTTTCAGTTTCCGAAGCCTCTACGTGCCGAACAAAAAGAAGATCCGCGGAGAAACCCACAATCCCCGTTTTCTGTTAAAGTTAAACGTTAGCTTATACAGAAGGCTTCATAAAATTTCTCTTTTTAGAGAAATGGATAGTTGCCTCGTTGTATATGTTTCTCTCCTGAAGAGGGTTGGAGAACTACAGGCGACTTTTCTACCGGATTAAGGAATTCTTATTATTACTCTTACCTAACAGGATAAACTAGAACGTTATTGTTCATTCATCAAAATAAATAATATATATATATATATATATATATATATATATATATATATATATATATATCTTTAATTTCACCAGGAATTCGTGTACATACAATGCGGAGAAATTCATCTTGATTTATTGGGTATAAACAACGCTTCGAGCTGTTCGCTCACCTTCGGGTTCTATGATATAAATGTATAAATGAATACATAATTTACAATGAATTATAATATTTTAAAAAATGTCTAGAAATTAGCATATAAAAAGTGGCTACACCCTCACAAAAACGTTAGTACCGTAAATTAACTCATTTATTTCCATACTACACTATATATATTCCTAGCATTATAACAAATATGCATAGGTGGGCGTTATCGCGATAATGATATCGGTTTATCGGTTACCCAATATTTTTTCCGCGTTATCGATTCATCGGTGTCGCCGATACTTTTGATTCCAAACTAGCGATAATCGATAATTTCAGTTTTTGGTTCCAGTTTGGCACAGGGGTGAGCCGCGCGTGCCTTGGAGTCAGAAATAGCTAGGTCCGAGCTGGGAACCGAACGTATACTGAACGGAGTGCGGGGCGGCTGGTCTTGACATCATCTAAAAACGTTCGCTCAGCTTTAGTCTCTCACCAGATGTCGGACGAGAGGTCACGAAGTGCTGCTCCTACGCGCTACCGGTTTTACGCTTTCTTTGATGATTTTTTCCCTGTTCCTGTGCTTCTTCCGTTCCAATTTTTTTGTGCACGTGTATATGAATGCATGTACTATTCGGTGCTATTCTTTAATATCCGTTTATTAACGTTTTGAACACTTACGAAGTTACGCCCCTATTCTAAACTGATCCTATTTTTATTGTAATTTAGTAGTGCAGTGCTTTGCTATTTTATAGTATTGAATTAGTGATGGCGTCGCAAGAGACTGTGCCCACAGTATCGGAATTTTGGATTTATCGGTTATCGTGATACATTTTTTCATTATCGCGCCCACCACTGCAAATATGTACCTAACGAAAGTTAGATACCTACCCACATTGTCCGTATATTCATCCACCATTGCCTATATAACACCCACGATTATCACACACTTTCCAATCCTTATCTAAACTCTTACTTAATCAATTTATCATACTTCTTGCCCAGTTACTCTTAGTCAATCCAAATCGTTATAATTTTCTTAAGGCAACCAAAATATTTACAAGCCTTAAATCTCTTAAGGGCATCCTAAAGTCAACTCCGAAATTCGTATATTGAAAATATTTATTTATTCTTCAAGTAAATATATCATATAAAATTTTTTAAAAACTTCAAAGTGCTCATTTTTGAAGTGTCTTATTCCATCCTACGAAGTAGTTCTTAAACTATGCAGCCATGTAAATTCTCCACATTCCCTACTTCACCTCACCAAATATCTTCGAACGTATGTTGATACCATCAGAGTCATGGTACTATGATATCTTCTGCTGGGTGCTTTCCTACGTTGGGGTAACACACTCGTCTCCTTCTATTTACTTTATTTTTCCAGACGTGGAAATCCGTAATGCTCAATGGCGGCTAGCCGCCCTTTACTTGTCTCAACCTTCGTCTGCTCCAGGCATAATGAAATGACGCTGGATCGCCTTTACCTTTATAGTATATGGTTATTCATGTGATTTATTTTCTGTTAATAAATCAGCCTAAATAGCGTTTCGAAAACCATAACCATAAATTTGTTTGATCGAAGTTGTCTGCTGATAGTTTTAGGCCTAAGGCGACAGCGAAATAAATTTTGAAATAATGAAGTGGGTTTTAAGAAAAACAATTAAACAAATATAAATATATCCATAGAATCAACGAATGTACAATGAGATAAGTAGATTAGGTATACAATGTAAGATACTGTAAAATATGATTTACAGTAACAAGATGCGAAGAGAATTGAAGTATGTGAAATAAATATGAAATAATATGGTGAAATAATATATAGTGAAATATTATAGTGAATAATATAGTGACTATGATGGACTGAATTAGGGGCTGCAATATGAGAAGTAATATAGTTAGGACCTATTCTCGTATGGTGGTTTGCAAAGAATTGTGAGAGAAAGTAGAATTAACTAAGTATGATTTGTTTGGAGGTAAATGACTAATTGTAGAATGAATGATTACCGACCTTTATACGAAGAAAGTTGCGCATCGACTGGGGAAGAATAATGTGCTATTTGGTCGAGCTGAAAGCGTGTGTTTGTTTGTTTGTGTGTGAAATTTAAGAGATGTTGTTTGGAACAGTATTACGTTAAATAAATTGACAAGTAAAATAAATGAATGAATTAATTATTAAGTTGTACATAAAATGATTTAATTTACAAAAGTTAAGTAAATTAATTAAAAGATTAAATTGACAAAGTTAAAGGATTGCATAATATGAATTTTACATAATAATTGATGTATATATTTATTTAAGTTTCCCAGGAGGTTTTTATTATAGAAATGCCCAGAGGCATTGCTATAACACTTTCCCCTAAGAAGGTTACCCCCTCCCTTTTTTTACTATTTTGAGATTACAAGTCCGAGTACCGACGAGGCCTCCTAACGACGCGACCGGAGCGTGTGACAATGCCACTGGTTTAGCTGCGGGTACGGGGACACAGATTTGATGTGGCAGGGGCATTAGCATTGAACGAGGCACTGGCACGAAAGAAGGTTGCTGCAGTCGCAGATAAATTGTATAAAAGTCCTTATGTGAATTGGGGCAATGGCCAAACTCACGGCCCATTTAACAATGCTTCAATTTCGCAGGTTTGAGGCACGTTGAGCTCCTCTGACGAACGGGCCGAGCGTACAAGGGTTCCATCTTCCCTATCGAGAGACCTTGAGGCTTCAATACGGAGGATGGAAGCCGACATCCAGCGGTTAAAGCTGCAGCGGGAACCACAGAGCGAGCACGGACACGGGTTTGGCGATCGAAGGCGCTGATTTATTAAAATTAAATAAATCACATGAATAACCATATACTATAAAGTATTAAAATAGTGACTATGATGGACTGAATTAGGGGCTGCAATATGATAAGTAATATAATTAGGACCTACTCTCGTATGGTCGTTTGCAAAGAATTGTGAGAGAAAGTAGAATTAACTAAGTATGATTTATTTGGAGGTAAATGACTAATTTTAGAAGGAAGGATTACCGACCTTTATACGAAAAAAGTTGCGCGTCGACTGGGGAAGAATAGTGTGCTATTTGGTCGCGTTGAAAGCGTGTGTTTGTTTGTTTGTGTGTGAAATTTTAAGAGATGTTGCCAAAATAAATGAATGAATTAATTATTAAGTTGTACATAAAATGATTTAATTTACAAAAGTTAAGTAAATTAATTGAAAGATTAAATTGACAAAGTTAAAGGAATGCATAATATGAATTTTACATAATAATTATATATATATATATATATTTAAGTTTACCAGGAGGTTTTTATTATAGGAATGCCCAGAGGCATTGCTATACCTTAGTCATACCAGACTAACCGACGGATACCTTACTTCTCGCCCGTACCAGACTCTTGTGTCTCACCAGCTCGTTGGGACACATGTCGTCACTTCCTTACTTTTCTTTGTTCATATCCGACTCAGAGTATTTAGGTATAATCCTGGATCAAGGCCCCTGGTTCTGCGCCCATGACATTTTCTACTTTCATTGTGCAACTCGCCTTCTCTCTTTGGTATAATTGTATTTGTTTTCTTCATGCTCTTTCCTCCTCACTTACCATTTTCCTACATCCCAAAATACAACACTACGCCTCTCCATGGGAGGCGTTTGCAGCACCCCATTAATGGCATGCAAACCAAAGCAAAAGTCGTGCGCAGCAAACATCTCTACGGCGTGCATTTTCTGCATGCTACACGAAAACGCGCCACACATGCATCTACAGGCAAATCCCTGCTGTGGCGTACCACAGGGCTAAAAAAGGGATGTATTCTACGATACCATCTTCGCGAAACTTAGGCAAAACTCCAAGGGTTCACTACATTGCGATACTCTAAAGAATCCAGTCATACTAAAATGAAGCCTCCATCACCCACGCATAACACAGCAAGCACTCCAAAGACTGGGTTGAAACCATCTCCTTAACGCCATTCCAAGAGACGTCGACACAAGAAACATACCCCCCTCGGTCGACAATTTGCACCCGCTGGCTTCACGAAACATCCACAGCAACAACTTACCCTACATTCACACAACTTAGACAAAGACCACGTATACCCAAAGTGGTGGATCTTTGGGAAACCCCGCCCCGGTTAATCGAGGCCGCTGGCATAGATTGCGAACCTTAGCCATTAACTGACTCAAGTAAGCAAAGGAATAGGTAAAATAATAAGAATGTTAAACACTTCAAAAGCAAAAAGCGCCTCTTACATAACAGGACCGGGTATGTATTAAAAGTAAACCAGTTTGTGCAAAGCGCACACACTAACTTAAACTCACCTCATTGAGTTATTAGAAGCATCTTAATGCCTTTTATGCAAACGTATTCTATTTTTACTTTACTACATATCATTAGATAGTTGAACCTTGCTGAAAATGTAATATTTAAACAATCGCAGTATTGAAGAATATTTATTCTAATTTTCTTTGGCAAATAATAAAATACATTCATAAAATGGTGCATTCATTACACGACGGAAAAATGAAACGTGTATAGCTAAACCAGAACAACGGTAACTCGGTTAGCATACAAAGGAGCTGGCCTACATACTGGTAAACATAGTCAAGGACGAATTTATATAAAAAAAAATGCACATAATACATTACACATAAATTAACCTTTTTTTTATAGTTTTTATAGGTCCCCGGGAGCAGATGGAATCTCTGCTTCCTCCGAACACTTAGGAGATTAAGGGAGAAAGATTGGATCCTGCAGCCTTCGGTAGGTCACACCAACGCTAACTCTAACCTTTAGACCAGATAGATACACAAGATTAAAAAGAAAGAATGAATAACGGACTTACAACTGAGATATTTGCAAGACTGCATCCACAAAAGCTTACAAATATATTATTTTTTGTTAGACCTTAAATTTAAAAAAAAAATATATAGAGATCTGTATTGCTGAAAGTAAAGGAGGTTTAAGTGGTCTCAAATCACAATACATTATTTTATCATTACAACAGAATATGCCCATTTTCATTATTAACACGAGTTTTACAGTAAAGTTGAATACACTGATGGCAAAATCGTTTCTTACAAACACTACTTCTATAAATATATAGGTTTCCCATAAAAAAGCATAAATCTATCGAAGATAAATATTAGAGATATTAAAGGTAATAACTCAAAACCTTCCATCCGACAAGGGCTCCCAAACGCAATTGTAGGGGAGAGTTGACTGAAATTTCAAAACCACAGACTCTAATATCGAAAAACAAATTAACCCTGGGGAGACAAATGGACCGAAAATAAATCCATTTGATGATAAAAACAAAATTGTGATGGAATCAACTATCATTACCTAAGTACACACATATGTAGGACTGCGTCATACAGGACGGAAAAGAAAAAAGAACTATCCATACGCACCCCGGTACATACCCAGAGTCAATCAAGCCAGTTTTCACGCGAATGCTTCGCTTGCCATGGGATCGGTGTCCAGGTGTCAGTCGCCTCCAGGGGTTCATTCCTAACCCATGACTCAAAGTACGTCCCATTTGCAAATCGTCTTCAAGCCTACCTAGCATAGCCGATTCAGCCGGCACACTCGGGTAACCTCTTTCTTGCACACGCAAGTCAATCCATCTCTATCTAGTCAACCCAATGTCGTATTCCCTTTGCACAAAACCATTCTGCGTTCATTCGTTAAATGTGCCAATATCACTTCAAAGCACTCCCACCAAATAACTTCACACATGTTTCACAAATGTTCCTCAATATGATCTATTTGAATCAATCTCACCCTTGGATTTTTTTCCCCCAAATTTTAGCTCTATACATTAAGAGTTTGTATCCGAATATTCTCACGTAAAACTAGATCATACTACGTACTCAGAGTCTTGCCACTCACACACAGGTGGTATGAAATCAACACCGGCAATTGGTACAATTGCTAGGAAGATGTAGTGGTTTCTGTACGTCTCGGGTGGCGACACTGGCTATCGTGTTATTCGTAGTTTGTCCAAGTCTAAGAGAGGAAAGGATGGCATTAACGCATGTGAGCCCCATCTCATAAGGCCATACAATTGTGGTATTACTTTACTTTGTGGCCCCCGGGGGGCAGGGTTCTCTTTAGTTAAACCCGGCAGCATTGAGGAATGGCTCCACGGTGAGCGGTCTTCTCCGGAGAGCGCCAAGCGAGGCGACATGATAGTAGGTTCCGAGGTGTTCGTGGGAAGGGCAGGTGAGGACTGTTGTCTGTCAGTTAGCGGTTGCGGGGTAGGGAGGGAGTGAAGGTCTATCTAGTCTGTTTTTGTATTCGTGTAGTGATCGTAGGCAGGCCAGAGAGACCTGGATGGGAGGTCGAGGGTAGTTTCCATGGGTGGATGTCGGGCGGAACGCGTTGAAGTAGGGTGTTGTTTGCCCGCCGTCCGACTGCTACTCGGGTGAAGTGGGTGTGTTAGCATTGTATGGCGGGAGTAGTCCTTAGGTCTCTGGGAATGGAGAGGGTGTGTAGTGAGTGAGTGGGTGGGTGGTTAGGATGACTACTTCCGAACATCAAAATAAGATCTCTTAACCCAAAGAAGCTTCAAACAATGTTAGCGATAATTAATAAATAATAATAAAGGGCCCTTGTTAATTAATATCTGAAGTAATACAAGTGATGCTTTTCAAGTTATCGTTCAGAGTTCCACCAAAAACAAACAAATAATTTTTTTTCACTTTGGTTGAGCAGTAGGCATACCATTACTGTGGTGTCAGTTGCTCGTCGCGAATTAAGAAGGTAAATATGCGTAAAATGTTGGGGAAAAATTTCACGCATAATAATTCCATGAATCTAATGACCTTAACTTCTGTCGGCGATTCGCCCTACACAACCGGATGTCAAGTTGACCTTTTCACCTTTTTATCCATCATGCACATAATGAAGAAACAGCCAATGACCTGAACCACAAAATCCTTTAATAAACATTTACATTTTGCTAAATAATGTAAAAAATAGAGAATTTGAAAATATGTTTATAGATACTACAATTCCTCCCTTCGAATTCCATTACCATCAAAAATTTCCTCGGATTACATGAATTAGGGACTAGGGAAGAAGACCCAGAGACCGCCTTGAGGCCGTCCAAGAAGGGGAAGATCCGATCCTACGGAAAGGATAAAGGGGAAAAGGGATATAAATTGAGCCTCAAATCTCAATTAAAGACCCTACCTCTTTTAAATACTAGTTTTAGGTAGTTAAATATTTTATCAATTCAATTCCTAAACATTAACAGAGATATTTTCAATGACTTGCGGGTAAATCATTCCAGAGCTGAGTAATTTTATATACAAAAAAATCTGCTCAACCATAGTGCTGCTAAATCTTTGTTTTATTTCAAAATGTTAAATATGAAATAGGAATGACCGTACATATCGCAGCCTAGAACAAACTAAAAGGTAAATATAGTTATTGTCTAATAATGGGAAATAGAAAAAATATTCAAGTTATTTTGGTAAACTAAGGCAAATTCCTAATATGGCCGCTTAACTAAATCCAACTTGTGTTAAATGACGTAGAAAATCACCAACGTCGCATTTTACCATCATCCCCAACCGCTTTCCCACAAAATAGGATCAGTGCGCATCAATGCTAGAAAAACTACCCACTCATTTATACCCTATCAACAAAACAATGCCCATCCGTTATTGCAGGCCTATTGGCCCCTCATTGTGAAGGGGCATACATACATATGTGTATATGCCTTCACTTTTGATACCTAGGCTCAGTTCTCACAGAGACCTGTGACATTACCAACGAGGTGCATCGCATCTGCCTCTTTTGACAAACTTACCAATAGTCTTCCAGAATAGGGACCTAACACTCGAGACTAAAGTGACTGTTTACAAGGCAATGTGCCTCTCCATATTTCTATATGGCTATGGGGCCTGGGCTCCATATAGGAAACAGCTAAGGAAATTAGAATCTTTCCACACGAGCTGCCTACACCACATATTGGGAATTAAGTGGGGGCACAAGGTCCCACACACCGAAATACGTGAGTGTGCTAACATCGAGCCCCTTGAAGTTCTTCTGCTACGACGGGTAGGCCATATCGTCCGTATGGCCGTGGATAGGCTACCACGAAAAGTCTTATATGGTGAGATCGCAGACAGTAGCAGGTCTGCAGGAGGACAGCGCAAACGATATAACGATCATCTAAAGACATCCCTCAAGAAATGCAACATTCAACCGCAAGCACTTGAGACAATAGCCTCTCACCGGCTCCAATGGTGAGCTTCTTGTCGGGAAGGAACTGAGGCCTACGCAACCCGCCTAAGAAATATAGCAGATAGCAGATTTTCACATTCAGCCATTCGACAGATAAAATATAAAGAGCTTTATGCATTGATAAGGGACGGGTTACCTCCTCTAAAATTGATCCAATTAACCAAACAAGATGATTGGTAATCGAATCTGCCATTGCAAAGATTTTACAGCAATGGATTGAGCTGAAACTCATTTTGAGATCGCTAGAACAAATGAGCGATGTTACACAGCAGAACTTTTACATTCTACGTTCTGTGACAAGACAAATTATGTGATGTTAGTGTTTTTTTTAAACTAATTTTGGCGGAAGTGCAAAATATAAATAAGAAATTTGAAGCCCAGCTACAAGACCTACAAAACTACTTGATGATTTAGTCCATTTGATTGGTTCGCTGTGTTCAAAATTACTTATACCAGGTACAAAAAGTGGGCGTAAATACTAACATAGAAAACCATTTAGATCCAAGCCCGTATTTGGGATATAAATTTGAAAAGGAAATGTCAAATGCTAAATTTTCAAATGATGATGAAAAAAATATTAGGCGAAGGTGTATTTCATTTAGAGTTGATCTCATTAAACAATTACGTCAATGATTACGATATAACGTTGATATTTTGAAGACAATTAATGCATTTAGTGTAGGTGAATGTTTGAACCCAGTGGAAAATAATATTCTTGATTTAGCAAAAATGTTTGGAAAAAGTGATGCAACTATTACTCGCCTGGATTTTGAATGGAGGAAACTGCACACAGTAACTTGAAAAAGAAAATTCTGATACACTACAACTTTGGGTAGAGATCGCTAGTTATCAAGACAGCTCAGATGAAAATCCATGAGGAAATTAGCAGTTTTGCATTGTCAGTTATATTACCTCATTCCAATGCTGATGTCGAGCTTGTATTCAGACAAATGAATATAATAAAATCCAAACTTCGAAATCGTATGGGTATCCTAACCCTAAATGCAATATTGACAGTAAAGCATGGTTTGAAAATAAATGAAAAGTGTTGCCATGACTATAATCTGCCATTAAATGTTGTTAAAAAAAATGGCGCAATGTAGGCCTATGAGAGTGTAAATAGTCTTGATGAGGCACCGGAAGATGAAGACGACTCGATTTTTAGTGCAACATTACAAACATACGGTGTGAATATTTCAATAGTACTTTATTCTTTTAGTAATTAAAAAAGCTGCCGAACTAAGGCTGTACAATGCCCCTATTCCGTGTGCTGTAGAATAAGGAGAAGCTAATAATTAAAGTAAAAATATCAAACTTGTAAGGTACACACTCAAGAAAGTTTGAGAGATGCATCATGGGAATCTATAAGACAAGTCTCTTAACTTCCCATGTTTTTGAAATAGGTGTAACTGTAATATATATAAACCTAGCCACTTCTATGGAAAAATATAGCCACAAATTTGTTTGGGAGTTGACAACCCTAATTGACTTGTCCACTGAGATAAAAATGAACCTCATCAGACATAATTAGGTGTGAGATAAAGGTCTGATCATTTGTTCGCCACAGAAATGCTCGTGCATAATTATCTACTCGTTTTTGAGGGTTTGCAAAGTGTAATTGCTGGGTTAATTGAATTGTATATGGGTGAAGTTTCAAATTTTGAGTAAAAAATACGCTGTAACGACCTTCGAGGAATTGCTAGCTGGCTGGAACGCGTCTTGGTCGACTTTCATGGTTCTTCTTCGAAACTGATTGAAACACTGCAGAACATCTTCATTTCGCACTGATCTTTGTCTACAAGAATGTTTTTCATCGGATGTTGACCCAGATTCTCTAAATCTTGATATTATAGCATGAATGCAAGGTTTAGATGGAATCTTTTGCTTATTAAAACTTCTGAAATCTCTGAATTGTAATAAATGGTCCACCATCTCTGAAATTAAATTCTACAATTCTTACATGTTCTTCTTCAGTGTATCTTGACATTTTGTAGTTTATGAATCACATAACGTTTGTGTGTAATATAGCACCCTAGTTTGTATCTTAGACAGTTAACAAAATCTCCCAAGTTTCCTCAGTCATTTGGAATTTAGGGTGTCTTTCTGTCTCGTAATTATTTTGTGAAATTTTTTTTTAATGGTGAATGAATTTACTTTCACGCCACTGTTACCCACAATGCCTTACAGATAGTAACTTACTGCATAACAGTCCCTATTACACCTCCACACTGAAACCAAAAATCTCCCCATTAAATAGCCTCTAAACATGATAGGCACACAATTCATCAGTTATGCTACACCGACCCTCACACCTACACAACCCCCAGAATATCACCCTATTATGAGAGGACCTTTACTCAACCCCACTAAATTAGAATTTAACCAAACATATCCAATTTAAAAATATCCGTAAAACGCACTACTCCAAAGCGCTCACTCTGGATCACCAAACCAGTTTCTCTGGCCAGTATGCGATCAGGACAGCACTCCCCCCTTACAGGAATAATAATAAACACAGACCACCCCACGCCAACGGCCACAGCTGTAACCCCAATTTCGACGCACTTTCCTTATCTTGACCATCTTTCCATATAATCGCTCACTGAGACGTATGGAAAATACCACGTGTTGTAGCGTCATATCCAATTGCCTTATCACCCAAATACTGCAGTGACCTGACCGATACAGACATGTGATCCCGTTGCTACCTGGAACCAGACAAAGTTCAACACATATTGAGAATATACGCGAAACAAAAACTGCAGATACAGAGTGCTGACTCCCTGGGAGAAGAACCCCGTTTGGCCGGCGGAGTTTATCAAAGCTAACGGGATAAGGGATGGAACAGAGCCAGGGGCAACTTGAATAAACTAATTGCATTACGCGAACCTTTGGAATTTTTTTAAAATTAAGTTTTCCTATTTTACTTAACTAGAAGACTCCCAAACTTGGCACCCACTAGCGTGAGCATATACCCGAAGGCAGCACAATGTTGGTGAAAGGGTTGCGAAAAAAGACCGAAAAGACAAAGTAAAGATTTATAGACAACGAAGAACGGCTTTATTCGTTTCTTAAAATGGAAATAGGATAATGGAGACAGGGAGAAATAAAAAAAAGCAACAACAAAAGCTAGAGCAAGGAATGATAAAGAAAACGTTCTTCTACAACCTTCCTGGAATAGATGGTATAACACCAGAAATGAATAAATAATCAAGATGTCTTTTTAAAGGCCTCAAAGAGATCAGTTTTATTTCATCGAACTGCAATAGTACTTCGATTTATCGGGGTCAATGTCCCTTTCTTCAAAATAAAGACGACATAGGAAGCTCCTTTTACACACGAAACTCAATATGCGGTCTAGGAGGAGCTAAAGAATATTGAAATAAGAGTTCAAATCTTCAATGAAAGGAGTACTAATCTCAATGGTTGACTAGGTTAATCGGAAATCCGGTTTTTATCCTGTAAAATCCCCTTCCCCAACATCCCATAAACTGTGGGAAACTTTCCCACCAACATCAGATAAAAAAATAACGTTTCACAGATTAAAGATACGCCTTTTCTACTTCACACAAAGCCAAAGTCGAACAATATCTTTGGAAATTCATAATTCGAATTTTTATATCAAACAATATAGAGAATGTGTAATCTTATTGTATCTGTAGATTATACCAATACCATTATATCGATACAAAAAGAAAAGGGTGCAGTGAGAAGAAGAATATTCCAAATCAAAAAAATAACCTTCCAGAAGCGCCATGGGCTCAGATCATCAATAGTAATACCAATCGCAAGAATCCATTCATGATGGAATTATTCCCTCTGAATTAAGGATTTCCGAAGGGACGAGCTGCCTCGCCAGCCAATCCAGTCCTTGATGAAGACCCACTCCCGACTGGGCATCGCACAGTTGGAGGTGCCACGACCTCCCGAGGCACAACTTATGAACTCCTAGAGCGTCTGTGAGAGCAGCAGCAGACAGAACACCGGAACAGGACTGGAAAAACGGGTGGCATTAAACTCTTTCGCTCGACCTTACGGCATTGACCAATGCAATGACTAGTTACTGATCAGTAGGTTCAAGATAAAGAAATTAAATAAGCAAGAGGGGCATTTCGAGTTTTTTTTTAAAAGGGGTTCTTTAACAAAGTGAAGTTGAGAGAAATGAAAATATGTAGGGGAGCTGTGCGGAATTCACCTTAAAAAAGAGATAAAAAAAAAGAAGAAATCTTCCCTGGCGACCGCCTACGAAGGCACAGCCCCCGATACAAGGAAACACAAGATCGGGGGATATCTTATGATAAATCCCAAGAGGTGGGTTGTGAGGATCGAAAAAGTTTGCCAATGGTTGTAACCCAGGAGTCCAACGACCATGACAAACGTTGGTTGGTTCCACTTCCACTTATTATAATTGAAGATCTGCAGAGACATGCGAGAAGTAAATAAACACCCATAGTTTTTTATGATAAAATGTTTTTAATCATATTTGTTTCCATTATTATGAAAAGTATTCGTATCCATCTGTAAATACGAGGGGCGGTCAATAAGTTTTGCAATTCGGATATAAGGAAACGAGATATGAGGAAAAGTGTTTTATTATTTTTCAATATAACTACCCTCGACTTCAATGCACTTGCGCCACTTGTCCCTGAGGCTTCGAATTACCAACAACCATAAATCTCCCGACTGCTGTTCAATCCACTCCTGGACGGCGAGCTGGACATCTTCATCGTCCCCAAACCGGCGTCCACGCAGTGCAGCCTTGAGCTGGCGGAATAACAAGTAGTCGCTGGGGGCCAGATCTGGACTGTAGGGGAAAGGGTTGAGTTCCTCGAATCCGCACTCGCGGAGGGCAGCTTGTGCAACTCTGGCCTTGTGGATTTTGACGACGTTGAAGTCGATCATGGGACGTGAGGTTTCTAGGGACCCAACGAGCAGAGACCTTCGTCATGGCCAAATTGTGGTGGATGATTTTGATAACACTTCCATGTGATATTCCAAGTTCTCGCTCGATTTCTTAGACCTTCACCCGTCGATTTTCGAGGATCATCCCCTCCACACGGGCCACATTGTCCTCGTTGGTCACGTCTGACGGGCGTCCTGGACGGGGTCATCTTCAAGGGACTCACGACCATGGCGGAACTCCCTATTTCAGCGAGCAATGGCTGCATAGGAAGGGGTGGTGTCGGTGTACACTGCAACCATGCGTTCATGGATCTCTTTTGCATTCTTGCCTTCCTTGGTCAAAAATTTGATCACTGCGCGGTGCTCAACCTTCTCCATTGTTGAAAAATTTGTGACTGACGATCTGCGATCAGCTACTGCTTCTTAAATAGACGAGGCAGGAGTGTGCGGCTGCAGGTCTTGACTTGTCATAACTTGTCCTAACACCCCTACAAACAGTCATCCCCCTTCCTCTGTTTTGTCCTACCGATTCGCAAAACTTATTGACCCCCCCTCGTAATAACAATATTGAACTCATAACAGAAAAAATCCCGACGGATATTTCAGATTTTCAAAGAGAACGGATTGTTGGTTAATTTGATGGTGGACTGTTACAAAAACAAATCGCAAGAAATCATGGAATATCCCTTTCTTCCAATAACAGAATTATAGTTGAATTTAAAGAAAAGGTTAAAACATCACCTGAGTCAAGACTTGGTCGTCCTGGACCTTGTCAAAGATTCAACGATAGCAATCCTCGATTAAAGCTTCTGAAGTGCCAGGCAGGTGCCCAATTAGCCAAAAAAACAGCAGTAAATGGCCTGCACTCTCTTGGATATTATGGCCGTGCAGCCAGGAAGTAGCCTCTTTAAACTATGATTAATATTGAGAATGATTGGCCTTCAAAACTTGGGCACAGCATATTTTTTTCTGACGAATCAAGGTTTGCTCAATTTTCAGAGAGAGGACGGGTATGGGTATGGAGATTACTCTCTCAAGAGTTTGACAGAAACCGGTAACAGCCAAGAGTGATACCTGATGGCTTTTCTGCTATGGTGTGGGAAACAATTTTGGAATGATGGAAGGTCGGAGTGGATTAAGTGTAGTGGCAATTTCAAAACAGTAAAATACACTTCCATTCTTAAAAGAGGAACTTCTACCGTTGTTTTGAAATGGTCAGCTCGGGAAAAAAAAGAGTTATTTATTCAGGAAAGATGGAGTTGTGTCATAGTGCAAAAAGGATAAAAAAAATAGGGGGACGAAAGTAGCATCACGCGATTTCCTTGCAACAAGAATCTGTCCCCTGAAAAGAGCCTAATAAGAACATGGGTGGAGAATAATAGAAAAGACTTTACGGAAATACGCCAAGATGTAAACTCAGAATTTATTAAACTAAAAGCCTTTCATTATTCGAAATGAATTTCATCCATAAATTTACGGATAAATTCATTTAATTAATTAACTGGGTGTCCATTTACTTATTTTATGTCTGTATATTCATTTTTGTTTATTATTTTCAAATAGATAAAGGTAAGGGAATCGAGGTAAATCTGTTAGTCTGCTCACCCCGAAGAATGAGCCTGGAAATCCAATCCTTATCTATTAAGTTTTACGAAAGCTCCTTCCTAGAAATTGCAATAGGATGTGGGATATGTCTAACTTCGAGGAGATAATGACCTCTCATCGTTGAATAAGCGTAGTTCAAACGACTGATCACCTTCATAATCAAGGATGCATCAAGCAAGTGCTACGACATAGGTGGAAACGGTCACTTTTTTAGGTTAAGCTACACCGAGTATGGTTAGCCATCAGATGGAGGCAAAATTTGAGCCGAGTCGACATTGAGAAGACAAAGCGAGAACACACTCGATACAAGGACAACACTTGCAAACCTCACCAGCCCTAAATGGCAGGGCAAAAAGGAATTGATGCATTAATGAAACCCCCAGAAACAAGTGTGTAAACAAAAGGACTTTATAGTAAGATCACAAATTTGGTAACGAAGTACTAAAGGGGTCCTCAAATCCATCGTCTTACCGCTTTATTAGCAAAAATAAGCAAGGAGGCGTCTTTTAACTCCTTCTCCGTCATCAACTTGGTGAGCTCCGACTGCGCCTCCGGGAGTCGCTCCACGTTGGTGGCGTCCACCACAAAGATCACAGCCTGAGTATTGAAGTAGTAGTGGCGCCACAGAGGTCGGAGCTTGGGTTGGCCACCAACGTCCCATACAGTGAACTGAGGAAAGAGAATCCATATACATTACATATAAGGATTCCATTCCCTATCATGCGACTCTTTCGCTAACCTTTCTTCTAATGCAAGATTACATACTCCATCATGATCCTTTTTCACTATTTCTTGGATCTATGCCTAAAAACATACAACATGAGGGTTCAAGGGACCCATTAAAGCAATTGTCAGAACTAAAAGCCAAATATAAGGAACTTTGCTGAGATCTAAAACATCTCCATTTAAACAAAATTCAAGGGGGAGGGGGAGAGCTTCAATGGCCGATGAAAAAATAAACAAGCTATCTTTAGGGTATTTAAAAAAAACAAAAACAAAAAACAACCAAGAAATATGCTCAGGCCCAATCAGGGGTGCACGAAACCTTCCAGAGTATAAGTGATAAGAGGTAGAGTTACCATTCGTCCATTTATTGCGACAGATAACACACGCGAGGGTGTGGCAAACAAAGCCATTCGCAGTCATTACAGTGAGGATCAGGAGAGCACTCCATCACATGGCGCTGAACCTACCTACGAATGTGTCCGATTCGGAAGCGCCAGAAAACAACCTATAGCCGTTTAGGCATTTTTTCCCCCCTACCTAAATGCGCTCATCTGGCGACCGAGACCAGGGGTATAGTCGCCGAAATCCAATTTAGACTATTAATTAAGCTACATTAAAAATGCTAATCAAAAGAAAACCACACATGGAACCCCCCTCCCCAAGTAAAGGCCTGCTCCGGTGTCTGATTTGTTTCTTCTTTTTATCCATTTAGCAATTGCCAACAAGGGCATAAGTACCTGTATTTCTTTTTAGCCTAATACTAGGATACATATAAAAATCAATGTGAAAAAAACCCGCCCCACCAAAAAAAAACAAGTACAAGAGACAAGCGGTAACGACTTCGCTCGTCCCGGTGCCGGAACAGGAAACGTGCACGAAGATCCCTCGGAGTGGGGCATTCACAAGAATGTGCCTAACAGACTGGAGGACCACGCAGTCGTCGCATTAAAGGCCAGTTGAGTGCTCCATCAAATGGCAGTGCATCCCGCGAGTGGGCCTAATTTGAATACGGCAGAAAGCGACAAGAACCCGACGTGGCATTGGGGAGTAGGTCCATGGAAACAGCCGCGGCGCAATGACACGCAACTTTAGGGCCTCATTGGCTGTTTCCCCATCTTCCTTGCCAAGCAGCCCCCGTGATTCCTGCCATGTAGTTGGTGTGAGGAAGAGCGAAACGCTCGTCTGGTCGCCCAGTCCTCGCGGATTCTTTGGCACCCAAATCGGCGCGCTCATTCTCCAAAATTCACATATGTCCAGGAACCCAGCAAAAGATAATCTCGACATCCACCAGGCTCGCGGTAACCGTGCCGTCACGAATACAGCGAACCAGGGAATGTGTTGATAACAATGCCACGAGAACACTCACGGCGCTTTGTGAGTCGCTAAAGATCAACAATCCGGTCTACGAAATGGGTACGACGCGTTATCTCGCGTACAGAGAGGTGTATTGCAACCAGCTCAATCATGAAGACAGACGCAGCGCTCGGTGGAGCCCCGCTGACTTCAAACAAGGAATACAGCGTGGAAGCGGCCTCCCCTCCTAGGACATGTGCACTGGCACGGATCTAAGGTGCTACAGAGAGTGTATCAAAAAGGTCGAATGCAATACTCCCGGGCTATGGAAGCTTTCAGAGCAGAGGCGTGGAGACAAATAGTCAAAAGTGGTACCGCCAGGGTAACATCCTGGGCAGAACCAGCGGCGCCATCCGGCGACTGCATACTTGGTCATAAGTCGCCGTACTCGTTACAGCCTATTACTAGGCTATATTAAAAACAAATAATATGTTAATAACAAATAACGATAAAAAAGGACAAAGGATAAAAAACAACAAAAACGAAAAAGCAAAAAGGCAACAAGAAGGAAGCGGACTCGGGCCCTACACATAATGGACTGGGTAAGACGCAGAGCAAGCGGCATCTCCCCAGCATGGATATGTAGGCTCTTAATGGATGACGTGCTGAAGGCCGTGGTGACCAGACAGTGAGCGGTGTGGTGGGTCAAGTCCTCTTTCCGCAATACACGCTCGACTGCAGCTGCTTAAAACTCGCATCCGTAGTCAAGCTTCGACCGAACAAAGAATCGGTAAAAAAGTAAAGCAAGAACGAAGAATGTCCACGGCGCGGATAAGAAGAGACATTAAGGCTGCAAATCCACCACTTCCAGGCTAGCTCCGTTTAGGAAAAAGTTCGTGTAGGGATGGTGCCGTGGATGGCGGCAGAAGTGCACTAGCTTAGTCTTGGCTGAAACTGTGCGCTTCGGCATAGCGAGAGATGCGGTTCAATGCCTGTTGGAGTCGACGCTCCAGAGTTGTCATCTGGGACGCAGAAAAAGAGATCGAAAGGTCGTAAACGTAGAGCGTAGCGAGAACATCTGCCGGTAGAACCGAAGTGATAAGGTTGATGCTCAGGACAAGGAGTGTGACAGAGGACAATTTCTTGCAATGGCACGCAACTTTAAGTTCCCCTCGAACCCCCAACCCCAACCCGTTTTGCCAAGCAGCCCAGAGGGCTGCTGTATTCCTGCCATCGGTGTGGGAAGAGCGAAACGCTCGTCTGGTCGCCCAGTCAGCGCGGACTCTTTGGTGCCCTCATTCCTACATGTCCAGGAACCCAGCATAAGAAAATCTCGACATCCGCCGGCTCGCCAAAACCATGATGTCACGGATATCGCGAACCAGGGAATGAGGAAATTCCAATGCCTCGAGAGCATTCGGGGCGCTTTGTGAGTCACTATAAATCACAATGCGGTCTCCGAACCGGTCAGGTATCGTTATCTCCCGTACCGAGCGGTGTATTGCAACCAGCTTGGCCGCCAACTTCAAACAGAGGGGATACGGTGAAGAAACCGACCCCCTCGTGGGACTTGAAGCCATCCATACACACTGAAACGGTTCCAGCATGACACGAAATGTGCTCCAAAAAGGCCGAACGCAATACTCCGGGCGCTGTAGAAGCTTTGGGAGCAGAGGGGATAGCATGCCGACCTGCATTTGGAAAAAGAAGGAGCGGGCATGCGGGCTCTCATTAAAGTGACAAACTCGGGTCAATGAGGTGCCGCGGCAAGGCCGGGGGGACGACGCGTCCTCTATCTTGCTGTGTTCTTGGTGGGAGCATGAGTGGGCAAAGGTGACCTGCCGCATATGGAGAGTCTACCCGAGGCAACTCTACAAAAGGGGATAAGGGGGGAACCACTGTACCGTTCAGTAATGGAGAGGGAGAAACCCCTTCGCTAAAGAATTCTTGGAAGGGGCCCTGAGAAAGGCACCGAGGTGGCGCTGCACGGGGTGGTTGCGACGGGAATTAAACATAGGGATGGAGTCCAAAATGTTGTAAATTTATTGAAACATGCCAACACACTAAAATGTCTACGCCTGTGAACAGTGTAATAAAAAGAAAAAGGGGTGCGTTAACGTGGTTATTAGCACCTGTGCTGCGACGAATAGCGACCAGAGGTTGCCCAGAGCTTCCAGTGGACCGGTCTCTCCCTAACGACCGCAGCTCCCAAATGAGCAGAAAGAAAATGGGTGAGGGCAGATTTCCTTAATAGGAAGGACTAATCCTCGACAGGAGGGCAAGCTCTAAAGATTTGTTGTGACAGCCCTAGGCAGGGGGGTTTTCACGAAGGCATTAAAGGGTATTTATACAGGTTCCACAAAGAATCTCTTCTGACACGACAAGAGGTAGTTGATCAGGTCCTTAAACGGAAGGATAGTCGTCGAAGAAAAAAAGGAATGCTGCGAGGGAACGAGGAGGAAGCACAACCTACCACGGCCCCGTCAGGGTTAAATTCCACCGAGGGAAGGGGCTTCTATATAATTTGTACTCAAGCCGGGAGAACGTACGGCTCCTCCAGGTACCCATTGTAACAAGTTACATAAGAGTATCCTCCTGCGGTGTGGGAGATGAGGAGTTAGTACAGAAAGTGGGGCCGGAAAGGGCACCGAGTACCGCCAGTATGGCAGCCAGGAAAACCTCGCTATGGGGTGGCCATGATCAGGACCCCATCTTGCACAATCTAACATCTTGGTAAAGGGTGCGGTGCGCAGAGGGTCCAAAGAGGTCGTCACTTCAGAGCCCCCCTTGTGGAGATCACCGTATGCACAAGCCTCATTCTCCTGGTCTTGTTGAAGGTCCTAAGGTGAGGACACTTCCTAGCAAGAGAAACTTATGGGCAACACCCAAGGGGAAGGTGGTAAAGAGGAATCCCCTTTACCTAGGGGCATAGGTGAGAAGAAAACCATCACCACTGAGGGTACTTGGGAGGAGCCCCCGGGACAGCTTAAGGGCAACTCCCTACGGAATAGAAAAGGATCCACTTGGGGGTGGCTGATAAGGATGGGGTAAAAGGAAAGCCAATTTACCGGTTGAAGGGGAAGGGAGGGAGAGCGTCTACATTACAATGATGTATGTAGCTCCCCCGGCACCAAGGTGGGGTGAATTCCCACTTGAGTGAGACACATTTTTGTATTTTAAATAAGAAAAATCGGATAATCGCAGTGGATACTCAGGGCAGAAAAGGATTGAAGAGGTGGTGAGCTACGTCTCGCAACCAGCCGCTTCCACCTAAGATTTTCTGACCTGGGCCTGTTAAATATGATGGTCGCTATCTGCGCGTATGCTAAGACTAGACCCACCCTTTCAGTGGCGGCTGTCCACTGCGAGCGCTCACATTTTTGAGGCAGCGCTCGCCGGGAATCGAACTCAACAGCCACACGTATATGGCTTAGGAAAATTACGGCTGGATAGTCCCCCAATCCGATCCAAGGGATTATTATACTATGGCTGATTCCTGTCAAAATCCATTGTTTGGAAAAGGGCAAGGGTATATCAGAAGACCACCAAGACTCCCTACCATAACTGGAGTAGAAATTGCCTTGAAGGATGAACGGATTGGGCAGAACCCCAGGCGCACCTTGAAATTTTTGTACTCGATCGTTTCCACGTTGAATCCGATGGTGGGGATTGTGGACACAAACTCGTCGTTCTTCAGCTTGAAAAGGATCGAGGTCTTGCCAGCGCCATCCAGACCCAACGTGACAACCCGCATCTCGATTCTTGCCCCGATATGGATGCGATTATCCTGAAAGAAAGACCTGGGTGACATTGGGTGACGGACTCGAATCCACACACTTCCTTGCTTTAATACGTTCACCGGCAACTTAGGGAGAAACAGACCCAACTATAATTTATAGCGACGCCCAAAACAGGTTTGAATTCAGCACTACAGCACACTTACATGTGCACCTGCGGCACATAGGAATATATATAGTGCTCCGTCAGATAGCAGCCAATGCGTTAAGAAACTCGGAAAGAAGCGGAAACAAAATCAACTCCAAACCCCTCATTACATTATCAAACTTCAACTGTACTCGTCTTCACTCTAAAATTGTATCCACAAACCCAAATACACTATAAAAAATAAAACACACACCTTAGGAGATGCGTTCACAGCACCCGGAATTAATCACCCTCAACTGTGAAACAAAGGTGGTGTCCTTAATACAACACAAACTTTAAGCCTCAGTTTGTAAACACTCACAAAGCACTTGGACCTTGAAACACAGTTTGTAAAGACCCAAACAACACCTGGGCTTTCAGACGCACTTTGTAACAACCCAAACAACACCTTGACTTTGAGACGTAGTTAGTAGATACCCAAACAACACTTGCACCTTCAGACGCAGTTAGTTAAGACCCAAACAACACTTTGAGCTTGAGACGCACTTTGTAACGACCCAAACAACACCTTGACTTTGAGACGTAGTTAGTAGAGACCCAAACAACACTTGCACCTTCAGACGCAGTTAGTTAAGACCCAAACAACACTTTGAGCTTGAGACGCACTTTGTAACGACCCAAACAACACCTTGACTTTGAGACGTAGTTAGTAGAGACCCAAACACCACCACGACCTTGAGACGCAATTTGTAGAGACCCAAGCAACACTTGGACCTTGAGACGCAGTTTGTAAAGACCCAAACAACACCTGGGCCTTGAAACGCAGTTAGAGAGTAAAGATCCAAACAAAACCTGGACCTCGAGACGCAGTTTGTAAAGACCCAAACAACACCTGGGCCTTGAAACGCAGTTAGAGAGTAAAGATCCAAACAAAACCTGGACCTTGAGACGCAGTTTGTAAAGACTCAAACAACACCTGGGCCTTGAAACGCAGTTAGTAAAGACCCAAACAACACTTGGACCTTGAGACGCAGTTAGGAAAGACCCAAACAACACTTGGACCTTCAAGACGCAGTTAGTAAAGACCCAAACAACACTTGGACCTTGAGACGCAGTTTGTAAAGACCCAAACAACACTTGGACCTTGAGACGCAGTTAGTAAAGACACAAACAACACTTGCACATTCCGACGCTGTTCGTAAAGACCCAAGCAACACTTTCAGCTTGAGACGCAGTTTGTAAAGACCCAAACAACACCAGAACTTTGAGACACAGTTTGTAAAGACCCAAACAACATTTGGACTTTCAGACTTAAACAACACCTGGACCTTGAGACGTAGTTTGTAAAGACCCAAACACCACACGACCTTGAGACGCAATTTGTATAGACCCAAACAACACCTGGACCTTGAGACGCAGTTTGTAAAGACCCACAAAACACCAAGACCTTGAGACGCAGTTAGTAAATACCCAAACACCACCACGACCTTGAGACCCAGTTTGTAAAGACCCCCAAAACAGCACGACCTTGAGACGCAGTTAGTAAATACCCAAACACCTGGACCTTGAGACGCAGTTAGTAAAGATCCAACCAACATTTGGACCTTGAGACGTAGTTTGTAAACACCAAACCCCCTTGTCATGGCATACAAGAACAACCGTACCCCCTTCGCGAAACATATGCTGCACTAAAAGACGCCTCTCCCCCCCCACTCTCCACATACAACAACATGCCATCCAATCTCTCCCCTAAACGCCACTCCAGCAGACATCGACCCAGAAGAAACACCCCTCCATGTCACACACAGGTCATCCCGGCAAGGCTTTGGTGTAAATCACCAGCCCAAGTACCGTATCGGCTCGACCAACATAGACACCTGTAAAAGTTTCCTATGTGGACCAAATATTCCCAACATGCCAACTCTTGGGGTGCATGGGGTGCTGGATCTCTAGGAAGACACCGTTTGGTGGGGCTGGGGACACCTTCCCACGCCAAGGGTGGTTTCAGCAATAATGAGTTTCGCCATGCTAAGTCTTTCCTTTTTCTTATTCTGTCTGTCATCATACATTCACTAACTGGCAAGGGGCTTCAAGTTAGAGTTTTTGAGTACCTGTGCTCATTATACACACTCCGGAGGTGTATCGCGCGCCAGACCAGACATCATATTTGAGGTTGACACTTGCTGTTGCACTGTCATCCTAACCTTTTCGCTTATCCTGTTCTTTCAGTCTCTCCATTTATATGTCAATCCCTCCTTTCATTCTTTCTCCACCAAGTAAAAATTTTCTTTGTTACATCAGTTTTTCTCCTGGAACCCCACCCCACCCCAGATCCATTAACCGGTGAAAATCAAACATTCCTAAATGGATTTCAATGAAAAACAAACAAACAAAAAACCCAAGCAAAATCTATCGAAAGGAAAAAAAATGTGAAACAAAGACCCAATACTAGTACCTTAGTAAAAGTGATTGGAATGGCGGGGTCTGGTGTGAGACTCATGATCTGGGCAAGCTGTTGCTCCTGTGAGGTCACATGAGCGAGTCTGGTAGCCAAGTCCTGAGAGGCTAGGACGAGTCTCCCGTCATCCTGCTGCATCACTCTTTCCCCGTCCACCACTACGGAGACCATCTGCCAAAACGACACATGATGAGGCTCGAACCGCCTTTTGGACAGAGTTAATTCCCTCGGAAAAGAGACGGGCATAAATGCCAAGAGCTACAAAATGTCAAAGGAAGATATTTAATATGAAGAGAGGAAACAAAGGTTAGAACTCATCATTGCCTCTGCACACTGATTACGCGTCGGTAGGTATCAAGCTATGGCCTCGTAGAGTGGAAACACGGCTTTCGATTAAGGCGAATATAGCGATATTGGTAGGGTTAGTCGCCGGATAGTCCACTATTTCGGGTAGACTTCACGACGACTGCCAAATGATGTATCGGTTTTTTTTCGAACCACACGTTAAAGTGTAAGTACTCACTGAGATCGTAGTTATAAGGTGCGAATGTGTTAAAAACCGGACTAAAAACAAACCAACTTGAAGTTTCTACCAAATACTCCACTCACGGCCTTCCTCTCACTACAATATTATTCATCCACACATTCAGTCCACTCTTATAGTCAGCATAGCCGTTCCCTATTTTATTTTATATCTTTATCCGAGCTGAAGTCAGTTTTGAATTAAACACCAGACAAAGAATTCCGAATACTTTAGTCTAAATTAACAATGAGCTCTTCAAGAACTTGAATAGAAAACGAGAGAGATCGGAATCCTCTTTTTTATCGGGTGTTAATCATCATTGGACTCGGAGGCCCTTTTAGGAGCTCCGAATTACTAGTCAATGGATCTGTTTGATAAGATGTTCATTAATCCCATTAACCAATGGATCTGGATTTAAATATAAGCAACCCTAGTGAAGTCTTCCTCGTCGTCTCCAATCCATCCAAGAAAGCCACAAGCTTGGGAAATCTCTCCTCGAGTTAAGGACGGCAAGGGAGCTGAATAATGCCCCTAACAGAGGGTTCCAGTCAGACCATTTTACACCCTAAGGACCGTTTTATTTCCCCACCGAAGTAACAAACCTGCGATAAGAGGTTGGCAATGTCCTCTTGCTGTTGCCGGATGGAGCAAATCCTCTCTCGGATGTGTGTGTCCAGAGCGCGTAGGGCCACGTTTTCTTGCTGCTGTAAAGAGTCCCGCAATTGGGAGAAATACTGCCGCACTTTCTCTCTCGCCTCCTCGGCAGTTCCACCCCAGTTTTCAGCCGCGCCTGTATCGCTCCCCATGGAAGAGACAATCCCAACGGCAGGTATGTTAGCTCCCAACGAGTCGCTTCCTCCAGGAGCCGGTGGTGTTCCTTCGACGTGACGGGCGACAGTTTCTGGGGAAATCATATTTTGCCCTCGCGTTACTTGGCTCTATTTTACCAATCTCTCGGAGCAGGGCAACGAAAAGATTTATTTGTACCAACTAATGTCACGTGTGTCGTAAGTAAAGGTAAGATAGCAAGAGTTTCAACAACTTCCACTTAGGATAATTATCTTTTAAAGAAGAGAACAAAGAAACAAACTTCAAAGAGGTCGCAAGAACAAAGCTGAGTTCAACCCTGTGGGGCGGGATTGAAAAAGCCCAGTCTTGGGAGGAGCAAAATGTAGGGAGATACGAAATTGGGATTATTATTCCGATGCGTCCCGTTTCAGTCGAAACTAAAAAGGTGAATATTGGCCCCCCCAAATCAAGAAAATCCCAGAAAACTTATAAAATTAAAAAAAAAGGCAGACAAATAGGTGGATAGAGAAATAAATCTAATAAACAAGCTTGAGAAGAGCTCATGCTAGTTTAGTGGATACAGCGTGGCTTTTCTATCATTGAGCTTCCAAGTTCAATACCTAGTGCCAGCTGGCAGAATCGTCAACGCTCGTAGATAGAGGTCTGGCTCCCCGATTGGTGAATGCACTGTGTTTATCACCTAGGAGGGTAAGTAGATCTTAATGACGTCATCATACACTTAGAAAATCACAACACCGCTATCTTTCCTCGTCTTCACAGCACACACTTCTATGCTCCAAGGAATCCAGCCGATGGGAAGTTATCAGGTCGTCCAAATGTTCTGAGCTTTTAAGAAGAAAGTGAATAAAAGAATTTTATTCGCATTAGAGTTATATTTATTCATTAAAGTATACACCATTTTAGTTAATGACTTCACTTCATTGATTTGACAGCTTCATAATTTTAGCTGCATAGAACTGGGCTTCTTTGAGGAAAATAAGATATCCAGGTGGTCTTTGACAGCATCTAATCCAATTATTTTGCGCTAAGGAATTTTTCTGGGATCTAAACAAATGAAAATAAGATGGTGGAATGTCAGTAGAGTAGGGCGGACGTGGTAAGAGATCCCACCCAAGTCCATGCAACTTTGTGCAGGTAACAAAAGAAACGAGGTCTAGCGTTGTCTTGTTGGAACACAACCTCTTTCCTGTTGTCTTGGACTCATCTTTTGAATTTTTTTATCCAATTTCTCCCGGTGATGACAGTATACATCCCAAAATTCGTGCTATGATTGTATGGGAGTAGCTCCTAAATGCCTTTGAAATTCCACAACAACCATAGCATAACTTTTTTTTGCAGGAACATGTCGCTTCCTAGCTATTTGGGTAAATTCTTACGCAAACTCCGGGATTGATTTGGCACTAGGTTAGCGTAGACGATCCATTTTTCATCTTCAGTCACCGATCGCTTCAAAAACGATTGTTTCATTGAAGATGGAATATTGGTCCATGCAGTTTTTCTCCGAAAGGTTGTAAGGGACCCATACATCATAGCGAGAAGTGTACACAAGTTTCACCAAATGTTCATGAATAATACTTTTTAGAACTTTCAACGTCTATGCAAATCCCCTAGTTGTGAATTTTTGATTGGCTTCAATGTTGACCTTCAAAAGATCATCATCCTACTCTGAAAGTCTTCTAGAGCGACCTGCATCTTCTAAACTGAAATCTTCACGTTCGTATTTTTTGAAGAATCTCCAGACTGTTGATTCACCAACAGCAATTTACCATGAACATTGCAAATGGTTTTACATGTTTCTGCAGCATTTCCACCCTTTTTAAAAATGAGCATAATGTGCCAAAAATGCACCTTCTGGTTATCCATGTTTGACCTTTTTAAGGGCTGATAAAAATAAGTTATACAGAACTTTACGGACGACCTGATATATTCACATACCCCTGATGCAGAACGAATTCGCCTGCCCCCAGGATAACTAAGATTCATACCTGATTGCTGGTTTATGTTAAAAAAAAAAATACTTCCAGGCAACCCCCCAAACAAGGACCAGTTTTTGATTCCTTCGGTCTCACCAGAGACTGTCATTCTGATCTTGATGTTGGTTTCATTATCTGTTCAGGAAGAAGTCCTTTCTATCCAATAGATATGGTGTTACCTACTTACAATTTGCAGAGGTCTTGCTAGCCTAGTAGATATAGCTTTGGATTTCTGAAGTTAAGGCAAATGCGGGGACAAACTTTCAGCGACTTCATAAGCTGGACTCCCATGGGCAGATACACTGATATCCTGGCCAACCGCATTATTATATACATAGCAAACCATAAGAAAGGTATCATTTTCCTTCTTGACTTCACAGAACACACACTCTCCTCTGTTTTGGAAACCTTCCGATGGAATATTAATGTTTTCATGATGGCACTCGTATCCTTTTGCTCTTTCTCAAATGAGAAAATTTCAGACTCTTTTACCTACAGCTTTTCTTTTGAGCCCAAATTTTCCATTCAAACAATTTTATTTTGCCCCCATCTAAAGTGTAGTTATTATTGATTTAATTTATTTAATAGTGAGTTGGTGTTGCTTAAAATATGTTTTTTAGTATTATTGCACTAAGTTTTGTGTGTATATTTGCCAAGTATTCTTGTAAATAACTTCTCTTATCCAAGCTTAATGTTTCTTTGAATGGAGATGACTCTAGAATTTGCCACTTTGTGATCTGTATTTTAAAAAGTCCAGCTCAAATATAACGTCAAACAGAATCAACCCATCAATCCACCATAAAATAAGGCATCTCGGTATTTTTAAGACATTCACCAGGACTAATCATGGTCTCACTCTCTTTCTAGACAAAAGGATTTCACACACCCCAACTCACCTGTCAAAACACTGCTCTTCCCCCCCCATCCCTCTCTTTGCTAGCCTTTTAAATTGTCACAGCATGATATTGAAGAAAGCGACTTTAATCTGTGACGTGACATCATCTACGAAGCTTGCCATTTATGACTTAGGAGAAACATAAATGAGGTAAATACAGTTACTTCTGCTATTGTGTGCCTATTGTGTTAGAAGCACGGGATGTGGGGGGAAGGTTGGTTACTACCCCATAGCTAATTGCCTCTCTGCTTTAACCTTGCCCCTGAAACCCACTCTTACAAATTGCCATCGTTTATCGTCCCCAAGCCACCCTAGGAACAGATCTTCGATGAGCTTGGTGAATTTCTGTCCATGGCACTCTCTAATCCCTCTCAAACCCTACTTATTGTGCGACAGTTTAAAATCCCCCTGAATACCTCCTCCTCTCTCCAACTTCCTGAGATTTTCAAATTTTACTCTCTCTCTATCTTCCAATCTATCTCAGTCCAGACTACCACACAATTTTCTGAAACTCAACGATGACAAAACCTGTAGGTACTCATGCAAATGTTGTTTGACGCCTCCTATGCCCCTTTATCGGATGTTTATAAAATATGGGCATCACTTTTGTAAATTCTCTCTTTGCCCCATCCTTTTCCACTTTGACCACAACAGCATAGAGATTGCTACCTTGACTACCTTCTCACTGAATCACAGCCTTCCATTCTTCGACCTTTCCTTCCAGCAGGTCCATAAATATTCTGCGTATGGGGTTCTTGTCCTCAGGGGACATTTCTCATACAACCTCCCCTGTTTGGGAACTACACCGACTCCCCACTCGATGCAGAATCACCTTTAAGCTCATTCACCGCAGACTTCAACATTTACCAAAACTACCTGCCCCTCGCACCTCATTTTAAGCACAATGCCCATCATTCTGCCCACACCAGAGGCCCTTGATTCCTTTAAGGTTCTTCTTCTTACATATATGACAAATGCGGCAGCTCCCTCCTACCTGCTTTCCTCTCTGAACCTATTCTGCCCCCTGAGGTATATTTATTCGAGCTCTCCCCCCCCACCCTACTCATTCTTCCTCTGTGCTGCATGGGTGAGCTTTATATTTGCAACGAGAATGTGGAATAAGATGCCCGCTTCGATACATTTACTCCCCCCTCCCTTCAGTGGGATCACTAGCCTTAAAGGGTAAGGCGTTGGTCTTCTAACATCGAAGTACTGGGTTCGATCCCAAGCGAGAAGTCTAGACACTGATTGGTGGATCCGCTGTGCTTACCTCCAGCTCGGAGGTAGGTAGAAATCTTACACAAATCATCACACACATGCCAACCACAACATTGCTGTCTTTCATTACCCGTCTTCACAGCACAGCACAACACAAACTTATCTGGTTCAGCTGCCACTGGTGACAAAACAAAAATACCTCTAGACACCCCACTGCCCCACAGACATAGACGAGGACAGGCCACTGATGCCCTCGAGTTCATCAATGATTATCACACTAATCTTTATGTTGGCTGCTTTATCCAATCGAGGGATCTAGTACACGATGGGAATTTTGGGAGCCCACCTGGTGACTGCCTAATGGGGCATAAGTCACCATATACAACACAGCCTAATACTAGGCTAGATTAAAAAAAAAACAAATAAAAAGACAAAACAAATAATGATAAAAAAGGACAAAGGCTAAAAAAAAACTAACAACAAGAAAACAAAGCAAAAGGGCAAGAAGGAAACGCGCTCCGGCGTCGGGGGTAGGCCCGCCTCCCCCCCAGAGCAGGAACATGTGACATACAAAAAACAAACAACAACAACAAAACAGTCAAATAGATTGGAGGAGGTCAGCCTCCTCCAAAAAGTCGTACAAGGGACAAGCGGTAGCGACCCCGCTCGTCCCGGTACCGAGACAGGTAACGTGGGCGAAGATCACCCAGACTGGAACATTCAACAAGGATGTGCCGAACATTCTGGGGGACAACGCAGTCATCGAAATAAGGCGCCGGCGAGCTTTGGGAGCAGAGGCGTGGAGGCAAAGAGACAAAGGTGGTACCCTCCAGGGTGGCCATCGGCTCGAGAGCTATACCGAGCTCTCGAAATAGTTTCCTAGCCTGAAAACCCAAAGGGCTTAGAGTATGACTGGTGTCTCTCGGCGGCATAGGCACCATCGAGATCAGCTGCGGATGCAGTCAGAGCTGTTGGCGACTGAGGGAGGCGTCGGGCTCGCGCGTACAGGCGAATAATGCACTGTGCACGGCGCAGAGCGAGTGGCATCTCAATGGATGACGTGCGGAAGGCACCGGTCGCCAGGCGAAGGCCGGTGTGGTGGATCGAGTGGATCGAGTCCACCTTCCGCAATAAACGCTCGGCTGCGGATGCAAAAAACTCGCATCCGTAGTCGAACTTCGAACGAACAAAGGATCGATAAAAAAAGTAAGACAGTCAGCGCTCCAGGCGCTAAACGTCACGGCGCTTATAGCGCATGTAGGCATAATGTTTATGTTTGAGGGCAGCCTCACACTCGGCTGACCACCACGGGAGGGGTCGGCGTGCAAAATGGCCAATCGTTCTAGGAATAGTAGTTAGGCCCCAGGCGATGAGGTTGCCGGACAACAACTCAACGGCCTCATCTACCGACTTAAACTTCTCGAATGAAATAGAGAAATGTGGACCACCGAGCCTGGGCCAAGCACCACCGGGGTCTGTCTCTCAGGCGGCAGCGGCCCAGAAAATGATATTTGAATGGGAAAGTGATCACTACCATGGAGATCATCGACCACTCCCCACCCAAAATCAGGCTGTGCATCGGGAGAGCACAAAGAAAGATCGAGGCAGAAAAATGAACCGGTTCTCGGGCAGTGATACGTAAATTCATCCACATTTAGGACACCTATCTCCAGCTCGTCAATCAGATGGGCAATCAATTGAGCCCTGGGATTAATCGAGTAGTCTCCCCAGACGGGGTGGCTATCGTTCAGATCTCCGAGCACGAGAAGGGGCGTTCACAAACGTGTCACGACGCGGCGGAAGTTCCCCGCGTCGAAATCAGCTGACGGTGGAATCTACGCGGAAATAACAGTATACCTCGTATCCAGGTGCAGCTGCGGCACGCGCCCAGCATGGTCTCCTGCAAAAAGATAGCTAGCGGGGAACAGGAGGAAACGAGCCTCCGCAGCTCTTCCCAGTTGGCCCTGAGTCCGTGGCAATTACATTTAAGGGAAATGCCCTCCAAGCCTAGCTCGGAGGAGACGCGGGGGCCCTCTTCGAAGAGAAGACACTCACGGAGGCAGAACTCAGGGGGCTGTTGGGCAGGCAATGTGCTGAAGGCGCATTGCTGTCGCCTTCGAGGACTTATCGAGAGAGGTTCCATGGGTCTTTTCCTCCCTCTGCCTAAAAACCTTAGGCAGGCGGGCTCCCTCTTTTGAACGATCCACCGTCTCCGAGCTACCCGGCCTACCACTGGGTGTGGGCGAAGAGCCGAAGCTGCTTTAGGGCTGTCCTCGTTTCGGGGGAAAGCTTTAGAAACCCCGTAAGATTGCCTCACGACCAACTTCAGGAGTGGTGCCTCCTGTGATTCTAACGACTCGGTGGAGGCACACGGCCATTTCGCCTTACGCTGGGGGAAGTCCACGATGGGAGGGACAGATGACGCTAACTATGACTTTCACATCTGGTGTAGGAGGGTCGCCCACTTCCATACCCACAAAATCAAATACACCAAACTAATTAGACACAATAAAACAATCGCACAAACCTCCGCCCAATAGATATCTTGGAGCGCCGCCTTCTCCGAAAACTGAAAAGTATAGGATTCCGGCGGTGGTAACCTACTATAGCACCAAGGATAGAAGGCAATGGACCATAAAATTAAGATGCACACTCGGGGTGCAAGTTAGGGCTTCCCTGGATACTAGTGAAGATGCGCGAGGTACATAGTCCGGGTAAGCAAGAGAATTGGAAAGCTCGCAACTCTCCTTAAACCCGGCCCCATTCGCAATTAAAGTGTGGAAGTGTGACAGCCTTAAGAGAGATACAACTCGGCTTACCTAATTTGTGCGCCGCCTCGGTCATATCTTGGGCCACTCTTTTGATATGCAGCATCGCTGATGAGAACTTGTTCCGGATCTTCTCCGCTTCTTGGTCCAACAGGGCATGCTGAAGGGGGAAAAAGACCCCAACCTCACTTGCCAGAAAACAAAGGGCCATAAGAGAGACCAGTCCAAGTAGGAAAATGACAAATCAATTACAAAAACAA
This sequence comes from Ceratothoa steindachneri, assembly GCA_963969495.1. Lineage (NCBI taxonomy): Eukaryota > Metazoa > Arthropoda > Malacostraca > Isopoda > Cymothoidae > Ceratothoa > Ceratothoa steindachneri. Next base: position 10,054,577 of record OZ018324.1, read on the forward strand.
GCGAAAATTGGAGTGAAGATAATGAGTGTGCGCATAGCACATCAACACGCCCGAATGGTGCACACAAACGACTAAAATGGCACAAACAACTTCATCTTTTTCACACAAGTAGGGTAGGGTGGGGATGAGGTTACAACACTCATCATTTTGTCCACACCAAAAACCTTCATAGCGATGTGGTGCTATGTGCTTTAGCATCTGGTACTCAGCATTCCTCCCTGGGCATAAAGCCCCAAGCACGCCTCCTCCCTACCCCATGTACACCTACCATATACATTTTTTTATTTTAAATCTTAAAGCTGTCATATATGAATGTGCTGTACCAGAGGACTAGCTGAAGTGTGATTGTGAATGTGTATAAGGGTAAAGATGATGCGTTAGAAAGGGGTAGATACACAGGCATAAGGCTCCTCGATCATGTTATGAAAGTTATCGAGCGTTTTCTAGAAGAAATGATTAGGGAAAGGATAAACCTTGACGACATGTAGTTTGGGTTCATGCCTGGAAAAGGAACCACGGATGCTATATTTATAGTTAGACAGCTCCAGGAGAAGGACATTGCTAGGAAAAGAGCGTTCTATTATATTTTTGTTGACCTGGAAAAGGCTTTTGATAGGGTACCAAGAGATGTGGTGAGGTGTGCAATGAGAAAATTCGGGATCGAGGAGTAGTTGGTTAAGGTATTCATGGTTATGTACGAAGGTTCGACAACACAGGTGAGGGTAAATGGAGAATTGAGTGATGACTCCTATGTGAAGGTCGGTGTGCATCAAGGATCCATTTTGAGTCCCTTGCTCTTTGTTATGGTCCTAGAAGTGCTGTCACAGAATTTTAGAACAGGATTGCCATTAGAGTTGTATGCTGACAACCTAGTGCTGATTGCTGATGATGAGAGGACGGCACTTGCGAAGTTCAGGTTGTGCAGAGAAGGGATGAATTTGGATAAAACAAAGATGATCATTTCAAGAGTGGTTGATGGTAATGACATCATTGAGGGTATGTGGCCATGTGCAGTCTGTCACAGAGGGGTAGGCAATAACTCTATCCTATGTAATGGATGTGGTCTGTGGGTGCATAAAAGGTGGAATGGTATCAGGGGTAGGCTGCAGAATGATGGAGAGTTTTAGTGCACTGTGTAAAGGAGAGGAGACATGAGAGGATGGTATTTGATGTTGTGTCACTTGAATGCGTAGAGGAGTTCTGCTATTTGGGAGATATGATCAGTGTTGGGGCGAGTTCCGTGGCAAGGGTTAGGAGTGGTTGGAAAGAGTTCAGAGAGCTGCTTCCTCTCTTGACGCCGAGGGGTTTTTCGCTCCGAGCTAAGGGACATCTGTACGCTCCGTGCGTACGAAGTGCAATGTTGTACGGCAGTGAAACTTGGGGTGTGAATGAAGAGGACATCCAGAGGCTCAAGCGTACTGATATGAGAATGGTGAGATGGATGTACGGAGCATCTCTGAATTTGCGAACTATGAATTAAGGGACGGATTGGGGATAGAATGCATTAGTGTGGCACTGAGGAAAGGCAGACTGAGGTCGTTTGGTCAGGTGGAGAAGATGCAGGATAATAATTGGGTGAAGGGTGTTAGGAAGTTGGAGGTTCGGGGTGTAGCTGCCAGAGTGAGACCGGGGAAGACGTGGAATGAGGTCATACAGAGAGGGCCCTCAGAGATACGAGTTTGTATATAGAAACAACCAGAGATGGAGCAGCATGGAGAGCCGCTATGAGGTAAATAAAGCCGACACATGCAAGCATGTATGGAGCCTTCAAGAATGATGATGATGATTAAAGAGCCAATCTGACGACTGACAACTAGGGAAAAGTAGCTGTAAGTGCGGAAAGCCTAATACTAGGCTAGATTAAATAATAAGAAAATAACAAAGATAAAGGAACTAAACAACAACAAATAAAAAAACAAAAGGAACAAGAAAGAAACGCCCTCCGGCGTCGGGGGCAGGCCTGCCTCCCCTAGCAAGGAACATGCGACATACAACAAAGAGTCAAATAAAATGGACGAGGCCAGCCTCCTCCAAAAAGTCGCATAGTCTGCAAGTTTGTGTGCGTGAACCGTTCCCGAGTACAAGGGACAAGCAATAGCGACCTCGCTCGTTCCGGTGCCAGGACAGGTAACGTGTGTGAAGGTCACCCACACTGGGACATTCAACAAGAATGTGCCGAACAATCTGGGGGACAACGCAGTCGTCGCAGGCGAGCGCTCCATCAAATGGCGGTGGGTCGCGCGAGTGTGTCCGATTCGGAGACGACAGAAAGCAACCTGAAGCCCTCGCAGCATTGTAGGTTAGGTCCAGGGGAACAGTCACGGCGCAATGGCACGCAACATGTTCCCCTCGACCGTCTCCCATCTTATTTGCCAAGCTACCCATATTCCTGCCATGTAATGGGTGTGAGGCAGGGTTGGCAAATAAAAAAACCCGGGTTTTTTTTTGGCTTTTTCAAATGAAATTTGGAAAAACTTAGGGTTTTTTTTTCAAAATAACACTTTTTTCAAGAAATGAATGCTACTTATCATTATTTTATTCAAAATTCATATTTATAATTTAAACAAATATGCATCAAATTAAGGTTATTTCTCTGATACTAACTCATAATAATTCATCTCTCCTTCTACAGGTCATGGCTATCATGGGTACCCATAATTCTGGATCAGTGATCTGTTCTTACCTTAATAAAATTATTAAACTAAGTAATTATTAATATTATATAAAAATAAAGATAGCTATTATTTTCCTATGTTATTCTAATGCTTGTAGCATTTGTTTTTTGAAAACCCCCAGAATAAAACCCGGGTTTTATTTGGCTTTTTCGAAATTTTGGGTTTTTTGCCAACCCTGGTGTGAGGAAGAGCGAAGGCACTTGTCTGGTCCCCAAGCCCTCACGGACTCTTTGGCGCCCTCATTCCCCGCAATTCCCACAAGTCCAAAAACCCAGCAGAAGATAATCTTTACATCCACCCGGCTCGCGGCTTCGCGGATGCCACGAACTAGGGGGGCGGGGGGTTGTAAAGCCCCGAGAGCACTCAAGGCGCTATATGAGTCGTTATAGGTCATATGCCGGGCTCCGAACCGAGCATGACCCATTATGTCCGGTACCAAGCAGTGTATTGCAACCAGCTCGGCCGTGAAGACAGACGTAGCGCCTGTAGAACCCAGCTGACATCAAACAGAGAAGATACGGCGTGGAAAACAACCCCCTCTTGGGACATGGAGCCGCACGAATCCAGCGTGACACAAAGTGTACTCCCAAAAGGTTGAACACAATACTCCCGGCGCTGTTGAAGCTTTAAGAGCAGAGGCGTGGAGACAAATAGTCAAAGGTGGTACCCTCCATGGTGGTGTCGTGGGCAGAACGAGGGGCGCCACCGGCCCGGAGCCATACCGAGCTCTCGAAGGAGTTTCCTAGCCTTAAACTCAAAAGGCTTAGGGTATGACTGGCGTTTCTCGGCGGCGTAGGCACGGTCGAGATCAGCTGCGGATGCAGTGAGAGCTGTTGGCTACTGAGGGAGGCACCTGACTCGCGCGTACAGGCGAATTATGCACTGTGTGCGACGCAGAGCGAGTGGCATCTCCCCAGCATCAACAAGTAAGTTCTCAATGGGGGAACGTGCGGAAGGTTCCGGTTGACAGGCGAAGGCTGGTGTGGTGGATCCAGTCCGCCTTCCGCAATACACGCTCGGCTGCGGATGCATAAAACTCGCATTCGTAGTCGAGCTTCCTACCATATAGAATACCACCCGCTCCATCGGTTGGCCCTTTCTCATCAACTTATTCACTTAATTAATCCACCTATGACTCGCTCTTCCATCCTTTCACACACTCTTGTATATTCTCTCAACAAGTCATTTCCACCCATTATCCTTATATGACCATACCACCTCAGAACACAGACAGTCACTACGTCATTCACACCAGAAACAGCTCTTAGCGAATCAACCCTCACTCTACCCACCTTTTGCACACCAAACCTCCATCTCAAGATCTTTCATTTTATCATAACATGCAAACTCACCCTGATTGCGCCACTTTGAATCTTTTTAGGCCTCCTTCATTGTATCCAATTTTTTTTTATTGGCTAAGTGTTTGGGCGCCTGAGTTAGGTCAGCCTCCCTCCTCCACCAACATAGCTGAACCCCATTCCTCCTCTCCCCCCCTTTCCCATGTGTACTTCTATCAATACTCCAAGGTTGTGACCACACAACCTTGTGTTACCCTCTCAATTCTCATGCATGTTAAACCACTCACCCAGGCTATCTTTCACTCTTATGGCCACCTAACTTCCAACATAAATACTCTTCACAACATCCAATAGTTTAAGACATACTCCATACATTCTTACCACCCTCCCATAATGCTCCTCTCAAAAACCATGAACTTTCTCCAGATCCAGGAGCCCAGCATACACTTTACACCTCCTATCCCTTGTTGTTTTCGCTGTCTTGGTCCAAATACTTGACGCCCCCCCCCCCTCCCATTCAAAAGAAATCTAGCAATCCCTGTTATATACCTAATCATAATTTTACACCTTTTATCCCTTATTTTTTTTTAGCTATCTGTGACAATACTTAATCCTCCCCATACACACACTAAGGGCCCATTAAGCATCCCCTATAAATCCCTGAATTACCTTTCTCATATGCCCAATCTGAATTTTTCTATATACGGAGTCATTCAAAAGTCCCACTACATTTTAAAAAAAATAATTTTTCAGATTTTAAACTGAGGATTTCAATTTTGTAGTATAATATAGTTTACTAAATTAGAATTTGTTGGTATATAATTTGAACCCTACATCTTGTCAAAATGGGTGATCATTTGACTTTGGAAATGAAGTGTAAAATCGCTGCCTGGCACGAAGTTTACCAATCTCCAACCGAAACTCAAAGAGGAGATTCTGTGCTTTCTATGAGATGCCTACTTGCCCAGCAAGCTCTGTAATTTATTCCATTCATAAGAGATTTATGGAAACCGGCTCTGTGGCTGATATACCACGCACAGAAGACCTACAAGTAACCATTCTGAGGAAAACATTGCTATCGTTGAAGAAGCTTTCAAAGGAAATCAAGGGAAGTCCATAAACAGAGCGTCATGGGAATTAGCAATTCATGCTTCAACCATCCAACGGATACTATGTAAAGACTTGAAAATGTTTCCTTTTATGATACAAGTTGTTCAAAGAGGACTTTGATCGAAGGGTAGAGCTATCTGAGACACTCACACCATCACGAAAATGCATAACATGTTCTTCAGTGATGAAGCAATTTTTCACTTATTTGGTCGCGTGAATCGATATAACACTCGATTTTGGGGTAAAAGCAACCCAGATGTTGTTGAAGAGTAGGATCGCGACTCTCCAAAGATCATTGGATGCTGCGCTATCTCTTCTAAAACGCTCATTGGACCATTTTTCTTCAAAGATGATCAACAGCAGACTTAATGTGACAGGTGTCAATTATCTAGAGATGCTTCAAAACTTTTTAATCCCTGAATTGGAACGTGTAGCAAATGTTGATGATTATTTTTTGCAACAGATGGTTCTTCATATTATGTTAAAGCAGTTCGCGATTACTTGAATCACAAGTTCCCTGATAGATGGGTAGGTCGTCACGGACCTCTGGAGTGAGTGTCACGTTCTTCAGATTTGACACCCTGTGACTTCTTTATGTAGGGCTTCCTGAAAAGCAACGTAATGCATCAAAGCCCAGGAGTGTTGAAGAGTTAGAGGAACGTATAAGGAATACCTGCAATCTTGTTACAAGGGAGATGCTAACCAGAGTTGGAGAGGAATGCATGAAGAGGTGGGCAATTTGCCTCGAAAAAGAAGGCATTTACGTTGAAGTCTATGCAGCCTAAGAAAACAGAAGAGGAATTTTTCATTATAGGACTAATTCTAGCAGTCTATAACAAGTTCATGACAATTTTGTTCAAATCCATAAAGCTGTTTTCATTTAATTAAAATTTAAAAGTGTAGAGAGACTTTTGAATGACCGGGTACTTTTACCTAAAACACTCAAAAGACTTACCCCGCTTTAATTCTTAGATTCACCTTTCTACCATTATACAACCACAACATTACTGTACTCTTCCAGTCCTCAGGCACTATTTCCACTTTCAAATGCATTACAACAGAGCCAGCAGAGTCATTCCATAATACAATCACTACCTCATTTTAGCATCTCGGTGACTATATCTTCCTCTCCAGCTGTCTTTCAATTTTTCAGATCAATTTACACCAGTGAGACATTTGCATCATTTTTCATAGCCACCTCATACAACTCAGAGTATTCTGGCATATACTTTTGACCTCATTGCTAACAAATGCTATGCCTTTCTTGTCCTTGATGTTTACACAGCCACTCTCCAACTGCTTCCTCACTCTTCTCACTTTCTTCGAGAATAGCTTCTTGTTCCTATCGGGATCCTCATTCATCTTTTGCCCAAATGCTTCATTTGCTTCTTCTCTACTCTGTTTATTCACTTTCCTTTTCATCTTGTATACATTCAACCACCCTTGAACTATTAACCATTGGCAAGAACATTTCTTTTTTCTTTAAAATGAAAGCTTCACATCATCATTCTCTTACTGAGCTTTTTTCTTTTTCTCCCCACTTTTGCGCCTTCACACACAGCCCTTTTACTATCTACTACCATTTTGTTCAATCTTTTCCACATTTGCTCGATCTCCATGATCACACTCAGTTCCTCTCTTCTACTCTCAAGCATCCTTACATAGTCTCCACTTTCTCTTTGATTCAATAACTTTTTACTTTTGATTCACACTTCCATCATTAATCATTACAAGGTCCACACTAGAATCACAGTTTCACACTTGCAAATCTCAACTTCAGCCACATAACACTTAAGCTTACACATTCATACCCAACCAATTGCATCATGCTACTCCACACTCACAAGCACTGCCACACCCTCTTTACTCCTATCACATACATGATCGAGTAGAAACATGGATTCCAATTACAGCAAAGTTGCGTGGGGCAACACCAAACTGACAGAGTAGCTTCTTTCCTTGGCAGTGATGTGAGCCATTCGAGGAATTCTCTCCATGAGAGAGCGACACCTGAGAGATGTGATGCTGACCACTATCTGGTGATGACAATCTGACTTGGTCATTGGAGGCTAACTGATGACGTCTTATGGTCTCTTTCAGGTATTGCCACACATTTTCCAGTGGATTCATATCGGGAGACTAAGATGGCCATTCCATCACAATGATATCGTTATTCTGCAACCACTGTAAAGTGGATGCAGACTTGCGACCTTGAGCATAGTTATGCTCGGAAAGGACATTCAGGGCATTTTTGGAGAGGTATCGGGCTGAGGACAGCATGCAATATCTCAGGACAGCTTGGTACTTCTCTGAATTTATGGTGGTATCATCACAAACGGTGAGACGACCCACCACTGAACTTAACATGCCACTGCTTCCCTGGCCTCCTGCAGACTCTAACATAGCCTGGAGTTGAGAAAAACTGGAATGTGGAATCATCTGACTAAAAGACATTCCGACTGACGCATGGTGCAGCTGCGGTGACGACGTGTCCAAGCCAGTCGACGTCGGTTCTGCTGAAGGGGTGGATCAGTGGCATCTGGCAGGCTTTACACAACGACTTCAGCCCTTATGCAAGCAGTCTGTGATGGACTGTTATGACAGATGAATTAACCTGTCTATGTATCCTTCCGCGACCATCCTTTGCTTATGGTTAACCAATCACATACAAGATCGTGGATGACGTCACAGACTGCGAGGTAACCTCTGAATGGTGACTGTGTCTAGTCAACTAACACTGCCCACCGTTTCCATTCATGTTGCAGCTGGACATGCGATGCAGAGACCTGTCATCATGTTGTGTAGTAGTGACCTTAGGTCATCCAGAACGAAGTGGGTCTTGGATGTTTTGACTATTTCAGATCCTATTCAATACGGGAATGTGATCCACCAACCCTCTGGGCAATTTGTCAACAGCAGAGTCCCTCCTCATGCAGCCTGCATATCAGACTTCTTTCCTTCAAGGAATAGTAAAATGTTTTCCCCATTTATCATATGATCAGATCCTAATGACATGGAAGAACATATTAATCAACAAACATGATGTGTTATATGAAGATATTTTGACTAACATATCATATACTAATACCAGGATTTCATACATTTCAATAGCATCACTTTTTAAATATTTCAAAATAGTTATACGGAAGTTTGTACTTTTATTTTGTTTTCCACATGAAGTGGACACATGCATGAAATCCTACAGCAACATACTCATAGACATACCCAAAGAATAAGAAAAAATACAGATGTGAGAAAACTTGTAGCTGCGGCTGTACATCCCACACAACAAACTCATTCCATTTTATATTTGTATCACATAGAGCAAACATCTGCAATTTCCCTGTATTAAAGATATTGACCACTACTTCCCCCCTTTCTCACATCACACATACTCTTACCATTCCACACCACCACTTGGTTCACACATTGACATGGATTAGTCAGCCTTGACTGGAGAGGGTTTGCAACAGCTCCACCCATAGTTCCTAGGGCAGTGAACACCTATCCAGGTTTAGTTGTCTTTCACAATACGAGTTATTTACATTATCAGAGAACATCATAAACACGTATCTTTTCAAATGGCCTCCAATGTGAGGCCCTTGGGTCGGAGCAAAACCTACTTTATGCTTGGTGTGTTTATAATCCTTGCAGATGAAGCACATGAGAGGGGCGGTGGTGCAGGAGTCCTCCAAGCAAACAAATTCCACTGGGTGGGAGGAGTGGTCAAGGCAACGGGGTTTTTCTCTTGGTTTTTCTGAAAGCGGAACAGGATTGGTGAGAGGGTCACGGAATATAAGTCTTTTGGGGGGGGCGGGGATTAACAACAACAACATTTTTTTAGATTTTAACAGCCCATCTGGCGACTGCCTACTAGGTAGGGCAAAATTCGCCGTAATCAGATCACAGCCAATTACTAAGTTAGATTTAAAAACAAATAACAGAAAAAAAAGACATAAGAAAGAAAGCAAAGAGGCAACGAGAAGGAAGCGCAGGAACATGCAACCTAAAAAAAAAGTCATAGTCCACAAGTCAGTGTGTACGAACCAGTCCCGAGTACACCCCATCTGGTGACTGCTTACAAGGGCAAAAGTCGCTGTACTCATATCACAGCAGCCTACCACTATGTTAGATTAAAAAAAAAAATGTGCAGACAACAAATAACAAAGATAAAAGGAAAGAGAGAAAAGGCTAAAAACAACAAATAAAAAAAGGAAAAGAAGGAAAATAAGGTAACAGAAAAGAAGCGCACTCCGGCGTTGGGGGTAGAGCCGCCTCCCCCCCGACGTAGGAACATGCGACATACAAAAAACGGTCAAATAAAGTGCAGAAAGTCATATAGTCCACAAGTATGTGTGCACGAACCAGTCCCGAGTACGAGGGACAAACAGTAGCGACCCCGCTGGTCCCATTGCCGGGACAGGAAGCATGCAAGAAGATCACCCAGATTGGGACATTGAACAAGAATGTGCCGAACAGTCTGGTGGACAACGCAGTCTTCACAGTAGGGCGCAGGCAAGCACTCCATCAAATGGCGGTGTGTCCAATTCTGAGATGACAGAAAGCAACCTGAAGCCATTGCGGCATTGGAGGTACGAGGGGCGGTCAAAAGTTTTGCGAATCGGTAGGGCAAAACAGAGGAAGAGGGATGGTTGTTTGTAGGGTTGTTAGGACAAGTTCTGACAAGTCAGGACCTGCAGCCGCACGCTCCTGCCTCGTCTATTTAAGAAGCAGTAGCTGATCGCAGATCGTCAGTCACAAATTTTTCAACAATGGAGAAGGTTGAGCACCGCGCAGTGATCAAAGTTTTGACCAAGGAAGGCAAGAATGCAAAAGAGATCCATGAACGCATGGTTGTAGTGTACACCGACACCGCTTCTTCCTATGCAACCATTGCTCGCTGGAATAGGGAGTTCCGCCATGGTCGTGAGTCCCTTGAAGATGACGCCCGTCAGACGTGACCAACGAGGACAATGTGGCCCGTGTGGAGAGGATGATCCTCGAAAATCGACGGGTGAAGGTCGAAGAAATCGAGCGAGAACTTGGAATATCACATGGAAGTGTTATCAACATCATCCACGACAATTTGGCCATGACCAAGGTCTCTGCCCGTTGGGTCCCTAGAAACCTCACGCCTCATGATCGACTTCAACGTCGTCAAAGTCCACAAGGCCAGAGTTGCACAAGCTGCCCTGCGCGAGTGCAGATTCGAGGAGCTCAACCGTCCCCCCTACAGTCCAGATCTGGCCCCCAACGACTACATTTTATTCCGCCAGCTCAAGGCTGCACTGCGTGGACGCCGGTTTGGGGACGATGAAGATGCCCAGCTCGCCGTCCAGGAGTGGATTGAACAGCAGTCGGGAGATTTCTGTGTGTCGGGAATTCGAAGCCTCAGGGACAAGTGGCGCAAGTGCATTGAAGTCTAGGGTAGTTATATTTAAAAATAATAAAACACTTTTCCTCATATCTCGTTTCCTTATATCTGAATTGCAAAACTTAACTTATTGACCGTCCTTCGTAGGTCCATGGGAACATTCGCGGCGCAATGGCACGCAATTTTAAGTTCCCCTCGACCGTCTCCTATCCTCTTTGCCAAGCAGCCCGGAGGGCTGCCCATATTCTTGCCATGTAATCGGTATGAGTAAGAGCGAAGCACTGGTCTGGTCGCTCAGCCCTCGCAGACTCTTTGGCGCCCTCATTCCCCGCAATTCCTACATGTCCAGGACCCCAGCAGAAGACAATTTCGACATCTGCACGGTTCACCAAAACCGTGGCGTCACGGATATCGCGAACCAGGAAATGCGGAGATTCCAAGGCCTCGAGAGCACTCCGGGGGCGTTTTATGAGTCGCTATAAATCACAATGCGGTCTCGGACCCGGGCAGGTCACGTTATCTCCCGTACCGGGCGGTGTATTGCAACCAGCTAGGCTGTGGAGACAGACGCAGTGCCTGGCAGAACCCTGATAACTTCAAACAGCGGGATACGGCGTGGAAACCGACCCCCTCTTGGGACTTGCAGCCATCCGTATACACTGGCACGGTTCCAGCGTGACACGAAGTGTGCTCCAAAAAGGTCGAACGCAGTAGTCCCGGCGCTGTAGAAGCTTTGGGAGCAGAGGTGTGGCGACAGATAGTCAAAGGTGGTACCCTCAAGGCTGGCATCCTGGGCAGAACCAGGGGCACCACCGGCCCGAGAGCTATACCGAGCTCTCGAAGGAGTTTTAAGTTTAAGGGAAAACCAGGTGGCAGCCGCCCAATCCTAATGGATTCTCAATGGCAGCCCTGTTAAAACGGGGTCGCCCGAAAAAGGTCATAAGGGGCGTGGGAAACAGTCAATAAAAATGGGGAAAAGCAAAGGATTAAAAGAAAATGGCACAGCACACACTTAAATTACAGGCATACGACACACATTCTAAAAACAAGAGCGGCTGGGGCAATAAACAAATGACATGCGCGAGCTGCAGGGGAGGGCGCAAGACAAAAGATAAAACAATAAACCTAAACACAAAAATGGAAAGAATTTATAAAAGTGATAAAACGCCACTTCGTGATAGAAATGTAAGGAGGGAAGACGACACAAGGGAGTCCTCTCTTAAAAGAAGTCAAAGTCAAGCAGAGGGAGCGACGCCAGAAAGGGTAGGGAAGCAAGAATTTCAAAGAGAAGCAAGGCAGGGACAAACTACTAAGATGTGAACCACAGACAGCTCGCCACCCCAAAAGGAACAACCAGGGGCAACTCGGCCTCCACCCGAAACTAAATAGCCATGGCAGAGTGGCGTGTCCCCAATTCTCAACCAGCAGAGAGCAACCTCCCAAGACCGAAGTCGGTGAGAACTAGAGGACCAGGGACGCACAGAGCAACCTCCCAAGACTGAAGTCGGTGAGAGCTAGAGGACCAGGGACGCACAGAGCATTTAATAAGGGACAGCTTAGAAGAGGGGAACGAATCTCACTCTATGTGCCACAAACGAAAGATATACATTCTAATTACGGGGCAGGAGTCCCTAAAGGGCAGAGGGGCGGCTACCGGCTCCTCGAGGCTGGCCGAACGGCCTCCTAGTTGCCCGGGACCCCAGAAGAACGCCACTCTGTAAAAGGAGGCATTTCTAACCAGCCAGGAGCGAATCCGTAAAACCAAAGGGTGGGTGGACGTAAAAGAACGAACCACCTCCAAAGCAGGCCGGGAATCGCTAAAAACAATAAAATCTGAAGAATTGAAGGATAAAATCAAATTAAAAGCCAAAAGAATATCCGTCAACTCTGCAGTAAAAACGGATGGTACAGGAGGAAGAGAGGACCGAAGGGACTCTGTAGAGGACCCCGCCGCCACCCCAACACCGAGGTCAGTATAGATGGAGCGCTGGTGCGCATGAGAACACGCATGTTCAAGAAACAGGCACTTTGATAGACGGGGGTCAGTAGACCCTTTCTCGAAATGCCAAAAAGCGGTTCAGACCTCAGGAGGGCGAACGCTCCAACACGGAGATGGCGGGAATGGGAGGGCCAACACCCCGGGAACACCCAGGGAGGCGAGATGGTGCCCAACCCGATGCCCCAGATGCCGAAGAGGATGGGGCAAAAAGGCACTCATGGAGTGGGGATGAAGGGTATTGCTGAACAAAGAGGCTAGGGATAGGCGAGGTGCGAAAGGCTCCACTACTAAGACGGGATCCAAGCGAACGAACAGAGTCAAGTATCTTCAAGGCTGAAGGAGGCGCTGAAGAGTACACCTGGCAACCGTAGTCCAGCCGGGATTGAAGCAGTGCCGAATAGAGCGACCACAAGGTGCGCCTATCAATACCTACCCCAAGTGGTGTGGGATAAAACCCGAAGCAAATCTATAGCCTTCGAACAGGAAGCCCTCAAGTGACGCAAATGGGGTACTCAAATGAGCTTACTATCAAGCGTTGAACCCAAGAACTTAAAAACGGAGACATACTCAATCGCCGTGCCGTCCAAAAAGAGGGGAGGGGGATCAAAGACACCACGACCCCGAATAGCGAAGAGGAAATTAAAAGAGAAGCACCACCATGGGACATGCCCCCGGCGCGGAGGATGGAATTAAATACCCGGAAGTGCCAAAGCACCGGGAAGGGGCGAGTCACGAGCTTATTTTCTTGCAAACAGACCACCAAGGGCCGAACGCTAGAAAGCAAGAGCTGGAGTTTCTCCCACTTGGGGAGAACCCCTTGACAATTCCACTGTAGGATGACAGATATTACTGTCGTTTCTACACCAACGTCGGGATTCTAGTGACAGAAGCCGTCGAAGGTTCCCGACGACTAGCAGACCCAGAGGTGACAAGGGACAAATCGCGATGAGCCAGGGACGCACCCGACACGGACTTGGCAGCGTGGACGGCGGGAGGCGACAGCTGTGAGCCAGACCGAACCCATAACGTGGACTGCTCATGGCCCGGAGGGAAAGGAAGATCGAGCAGAGACGAACGAGAAATAAGATGCGAAGAAGATGGAACATGGACAGAAGGTGAGAAGGGAACAGGGTCCGAGGGTAAGGAGGGAATTGAGTCAGATGGAGAGGAAGGAAAAGGGTCAGAGGGTGAGGAGGGAACAGGGTAAGAAGGAGATGAAGGAACAGGGGTAGGAGGCGAGGGGGACGAAACTGGGGTAGGGGACATGGAAAACTGAACAGAGGTAAGGGGCATGGAAGAAGGAACCGGGGTAGGAGGCAAGGAAGGCGGAACCGGGTGAACTTCCGCCCGGACAATGACATCAGTGATGGCAACGGGGGAGGCCAGTGAAGACCGGGGAGGAGAAGGCATCAAAATGGAGGGCGCCCCCAACAACCGACTCGGGGACCAAACCAGCCTCATCAGTGGCAGCGCGCTTGGACTCCGAACGGGATGGGGAGGAACAGTTCCGTTTAGGCAAAGGAACGGAAGGAACAGCGGGGGCAGATGCCTGGAGGAGCTGCCGGATATCCTCCAACGTCTCAGCTCGGTCGGTCTCACGGTCCGCGACAGAGGAAAGAACATGAGAAGAGGGCAAAGGAGAGGGTGCAACGGAGGAACCGCAGGCAAAGGAGGAGCAACAGAGGGACCGCGAGAAGACAAAGAAGGAGTGGGACAACCGGGAGGATGACGGCGGGAACCCGCCTCCACGAGAACGTCAGGGAAGAGACGACCGGAGGGGGCGAGCTGACCCCGCACCCTACGACGGGCTTAAAACAACGTCTGGGGAGCTCGACATAACGGGACACGAAGATAACCAGCACGAAAAAACTGGGGCAGATCCTGACGCTCAAAGGTAACGATGAGCGTACTCATCGGAAACTTAGCGGGACCAACGTCCGTGCCCCTCTGGGACGAAAGTTTATCCTTTAGTCTCTAGACATCATATTGCAGTAATTCGTTGGAGCGAATCACTCCCTTTACAAAATTAAGGCGAGGGTGAGGCATAACCGAAACTGGGACATCCGAAAGGGAGGACAAATCTCACATGGCGCCACACTGCTCGCGCGAAGATACCTCGACCACTAAATCGCTACTACCACGGCCCCACATACGGCGGGGCGCACCACAGCGGGACTCAAACTCCTCATTCAAATCAAACACGTCCAATTTAGAAAGGGAGACCCGGAACTGGAATTTAGCACCAGAAAACGAGGATAATCCAAATGATGATCTATCTCTTCTGCGAAGGGATCTAACAAGCGCAGAAAAGAGGACTTATTGACAGGCGTAGTACGAGAACCACAAGACGGAATTTTTAATTATTACCCATATCAAGTAGAGTATCAAAGTGGGTGCGAACTCGCGCAGCGTAGTGACTGTCTACCGTCGCGACACGTAGTCGGAACGTCGGACCAACCAGGAGGGTAAGCCCGTCGACCCATGACCCAACCATCGTTTAAAAAATGGCCGGCCAGCATCGGAAATTTACCGGTTGGGAAAGCAAAGACCCCCAAGAGCGCCACTCCGGCTCAGACACCCACCAACCAACACAGGCAGGACGCGGCCATGGGGTCGCACCCCCTGACGGACAGCTCTGATACACTGAGATCACCAAACAAACGTAGATGGAAGGACGATGCAGGGTGAAAGAGAATTGGTACAGAAGAGACGAAGTGGGGGTTAGAGGAAGAAGAAAAAGAATGCCAAGCTGGGGCCGGACGGGGCGCTGAGTCTCGTCAGCACGTCGGCCAGGAGAGCAAATCGCCGTGCCCCTAACGGGGTCGAAGAAGTTTCCTAGCCCTAAACCCAAAGGGATTAGGGTAGTATTGGCGTCTCTCGGCGGCATAGGCACCGGCGAGATCAGCTGCGGATGCAATGAGAGCTGTTGGTGACAGAGGGAGGCGGCAGGATCGCGCGTAGAGGCAAATAATGTACTGTGCACGGCCCAGAGCGAGCGGTATCTCCCCAGCATAGACAAGTAGGTTCTAAATAGGGGACGTGTGGAATGCGCCGGTCGCTAGGCGGAGGCCGGTGTGGTGGATCGAGTCCACCTTCCGGAATACACGCCGGGCTGCGGATGCATAAAACACATCCGTAGTTGAGTTTCGAACGAACAAACGATGGATAAAAAAGTTAGGCAGTAGCCCTATCAGCGCCTCAGGCACTGAACGAAGAAAATCCATGGCGCAAGTACAAGAGACCTTAAGGCTGCCAATATGAGCCTCCCAGGTGAGGCGTTGGTCAAATACAAGTCCAAGGAAACGGTGCGAGTCCACCACTTCCAGGCGAACGCCATTTCGAAACTAAGTCTGGGTCAGTGTGGAGCCGTGGATGGCGGCAGAAATGCACCACCTTAGGCTTGGCCAAGGAAAACCAAGGCATGTGCGCTACGGC
Organism: Ceratothoa steindachneri; assembly: GCA_963969495.1. NCBI lineage: Eukaryota > Metazoa > Arthropoda > Malacostraca > Isopoda > Cymothoidae > Ceratothoa > Ceratothoa steindachneri. The sequence goes on from OZ018324.1 coordinate 10,070,468, forward strand.
ATAGCGAGAGACGCGGTTCAATTCCTGTTGGAGTCGACGCTCCTGAGTTGGCATCTGGGCCGTGCCAAAAGAGATCGAAAGGTCGTGATACTAAGGACACTTCCCTGTGGGACACCCTTTTCGTGCTCCTTTGGGCCGGAGAGGGCTCTCTCCACTCCTACGCGGAATCAACGGTCTCGCGAAAATTCAGATATAAAGATTGGGAGGCGTCCACTCACCCCCATCGTGTGGAAAGGCTCCATGATACCGTGTCGCCATGCGGTATCATAGGCCTTCTCCAGATCGAAAAACACCGTGGTGTAGATCGTCTACGAAGGAAGGCCTCGCAGACGGCGTTTTCCAGTCGGAGTAGAACATCTGACGTGGAGTGGAACTTGCGGAAGCCAAAGGTGGCCTCCGCTGTCCAGAAAAAAAGACAACGTTTACCAATTTCTCCACAAGCAGGAGGTTAGCGAATTTGGGCGAAAACCGGCCGGGGTAGAGCCATCTGTCCTCGGTTTGCGAAAAGCGATTCGCCAGGAGTCAGGGAGGATACCCTCTACCCAAATCCTGTTTAACAAATCTAATAGAAAAGCCATGCCTCGCTCACCCATGTGTCGAAGCATGGTTTACAGGACATCGTCGGGACCAGGGGCGGTGTTCGCGCACGAAGCGAGAGCGGAAGGCAACTCACTCAATCTAAACCTGTCATTGAAGTGTTCTCTGCCTCTGGAGTTTATGTAAAGTCCAGTCGGCGTCCTTCCGCAACATTACGACGCGTAGTGAATGATGGCAGAGCAGCATCCTGGCTAAAGAGGTCTTTCTCATTAAGTAAAGACAAGAATGCCCGCCAAGAGGGGCGGGCGTGCTTCGAAACATATCGGAACTTATCCCTAGCTCGGCGAAATTCACCTAAGGTGAAATTGTTCGGGCGGCGCTTATAGCGCATGTAGGCATAAAGCTTCTGTTTTGAGGGCCGACTCACACTCGGCTGACCACCACGGAAGCGGTCGGCGTGCAAAACGGCCAGATATTTTAGGAATAGTAGTCAGGTCCACGGAGATGAAGTTGCCGGAGAAGAACTCAACGGCCTCATCCACTGACTTAAACTCCTCGACCGAGATAGAGAATTCAGTCATTTCCTGAAATACGGACCACCGTGCTCGCGCCAAGCATCACCGTGGTGGTCTCTCAGGCGGCCACAGCCAAGAAAGAGTGTAGGGATGGGTCTCGAGGCCCCTCCCTGTTTTCTTATCACACGTGCAACCTTGACTGCTCCATGGTCAGCCAGCTTTAAGATGTCATCCATGGAGTAGTCCACAAGTTCCCTCGCATAAGCCAATCCTTTCACGAAATTCACGGTAGAGTGCAGCATCACACTTACCACCGTAGTAGTAAGTGTCCGAAGGGCACTAACCTCGCAGGGATTCACCGCATTCGCCAGAAGGCTCGCGTCCGAGAAACTGGTCACCTTCAGCTCTCTACCGCTCACGCTAGCTAGAGCTATCCTCTGATGGATCATGTTGCCCTTGGTCAACATGCTGAATGAGGGGCCGTGATGTAATCGAGGCTCTATTCTGCGCACTTGCAATTTTGTTCTTAGTCGGGGACTCCCCACCCAATGAAGCAGCGGGGGCGGAGGTGCCGATCTCGGCTTGGTCGATAACCAAAACCAGCGGACCCGTTCGTTCCCGTGGCTCCCGCTGAGGGAGAGGAGCCCTTATTCTTTTTTTTGTCTTACAATTTTTTTTTTAGGAAAGAAGGGGGGGGGGATGAACCTGCTTTTCTCCTCCGCTGGAAGCAGCCCCTATGCCAGATGGACCGGCCTCAGCAAGATCCCTCTCTGAATGGAGAAGGTCTTGGATGTCACAGGGGCACCAGCGGGGGAAGGAGATCCCTCCTCTCCTTGAGAGGGCTCACAGACTCGAGCCATCTGAGGAGGAGATTGCACAGGGACAGACTCGGGTTCCGTGCTTGGCATCGAGCCTAGGTTTAACCCATGGGAGATCCTACTGTCAGGGGCTGGGTCATCTCAAGGACCATGTCCATCTCTGAGGGGCCTCCATGTGCCCCCTTCCCCTCCGCCACCAAATTCACGGATGCCATTTGAGGTACCGTTTGTCGTCTCGGGATGGCGAACGGGCATCCGTGGCGGAAGAGAGGGGGGGGGGAGCAGGTACACATGCCCCTTGTAAAGTCAGAATGCACGAGTGTAGGATGTTAGGGGACACAGACTGACGGGTCCTGCTATCCCTTGTCCCCATAAGAGAGTTGGCCCTATCAGTGGGAGTAGTCAATATTGGGCCATCTGCGTGCTTTCTTGGCAGTCCTCTGTGAAAGAAAAGGAGGGACTGCTACTGGAAAGAGGGAGGCGCTCTTGGGCACCTCCAAAGAAGGGGGTGAGTTGGAGTCCCCTCCACCTGTAGGCTTAGGAGAGGAGTAACCTCCTGTCCAGTAGAAGAAATTGGAGGGCCACCTGAGAAAGCAAAGGGGGAGGGACCTCCATTTCTTCCATGGAGCTGAGTGAAGGTGGCTCTGACGATGAGAGGGGGAAAGGTAGAAGAGGAGTATTTTTACAGAACTCATCATTGGGCAATGTGACCCTATTTGTATCATGGGATGCATACACCAATCACCCCACGCAGTAGCCCGCTCTGCGAAGGGTAAACACCGGGCAGGCAGAGCCAGCTGCCGCCGTTTAGGACCACACCTCCCGCCCAATGGTCAGGAAGCTCCACCGTGGGCTGGGCATAAAATTGATAGACTGAAAGGAGAGACAAAGAGTATGTGAGGAAGTTTAGGGTGGGGGTGAAGCAGGTTTTAAAAACTCAGCACCCCAAATTGGAGCTCAGGGGTGAGGGAGCATTGCCCCCTCCCCCCTCAACACCGATCCAGGATGGTTGGGTGAGAGGAAGCTGGTCGGCGTCTACCCTGTGAAATTAGAGGCCGACCAGAGAAAGTTGTGAGAGAGGTTGTATGGAAAGTGAGCAGGCTGGCCGTGCTGAGACCTGTCAGCACGGCGGCCAAGAAAGCAAATCGCTATGCCCCTTACGGGGTTTTCCAACAACAGTCATTGGACAGCATGGTTCTTTTCTTTAAGGGGCAATCCTGGCAAATGCCTATATGGGCATAGGTATCCATAATAATATATTAGCCTATTAGCTAAGCTATATTAAAAGATGAACAAAAACTCAACAAGACCAAAGACAAAAGACTAAAACCAAAAAACACCAAAGAAGGCACTTTTACCAATAGTGCAAAGGAAGGATTTTAGGCAATCAGATGAAAAATATAAATGTGTTTTTAAATTGTAATATTAATCTATGTGGCAACCCTCGGTGGCGAGTACTTGCTCCAGGCGAGACCTGAATGCCACACACATGTTGAGGATGAGGTGCTTCCTCATGCTGGTCTATACACGGTTGACGGAGGACTTCAGCTACTTGATGTTCCTGTGGGTGACAATGCAAGCCTTGCCCTCGACATGAACCCGCACATTTTAGTCAAGTGACTGCGGTGGAAAAAAGTCCTTCGATCAGAAGTTCATGTTCAACCCAAACACTGTTGAACTGATTGGCCTGAAGGCCGGGGCACCATCCTGCTGAGAGGCGTATTCGGCCTTCTTCGTGATCTTTCTCACTCAGCACAGGACTTTCGTGGCCAATGTGTCCCTGTAATCGGCTGTGAACCACAGATGCGGTATCTTCTCGCCATTCAAAGCCACCACGCCGAGCATCATCCTGGAGGCCAGGTGTTTGGTCATAGCCACGTAGTGGATCTCGGAGACGTGCTGGCCGAAGCTTACCGCATGATTGTTCTGCTTGTTGATGACGGGATTGACTGTGAAAGTTTTTTTCATCAGAAAAAGATGAGAATTCGATTGCAATGACCCTTCAAGCTGTTGAGTAGGCGACGACAACACTCCCGACGTTGTTCTCGCATACGGTTGGTGCGCAGAGGCCTTTCTACGCACCTCAAGCTCTTACCACCCCTGGACAACGTGGCCACCAAGATGTTCTTCTTCGCGAGCGCAGTCATTTCGAGCTTCGGAGCACTTTCTCACAGCCAAAGATTGACAATCTGAGGTCTGAGTGAACATGGTCAATCGTTAGTCTTCCCCATTCTTACGCCTCTGCATGACTCTGTGGACAGTCATCGGGCTGACGTTGAGCCACTTGGCTACGTCGGGCTTGTTTTGGCCGAAGCGCAGGAGAGCAGAGATCTCGAATCTTTTCGCTTCAATCTCCACACACTTGCACACAATGGAAAACATGTTTAAATAACACATGGAAAAGTAGAATTTTAAATTTAATTGACGGAACCTTTTCTATCACACAAGTAAACCTCTTGAAAGATTAAAAAAAAAATTACAGAACTTTTGCAAAACCCGGTATCATATGATAAGAATTTATTATTTTATTATTCTAAAAAGCTACACCTGAAGGCATGTCCAGCAAGTTTAAGAACAAAATTTTGTGAAGGAGATTAGCAAAGTAGTGAAAATGAGTGGAAGAGATATATAGCCGCAGATCCACCGACATTAAAATAAAAAAAATCAAGAGCTCATCTGCCGCTGCCGACTAGGGCAAAAGTCGGCATTCTCACGGTACAGCCTAATACTAACTTATATTAAAAAACAAGTAACAACATACAAATAACAGAGGGAAAAAGGAACAAGCTAAAAGAACAAACAAAAACAAAAAAATGCAACAAGAAGGTAGCACGCTCCGGCGTCGCGGGTAGCTCCCCACACCCTGGCACATGAGCCTGCTGCGACCTACAACAAACAGTCAAATAAAGTGAGGAGGCAGGACTCCTCCAAGAAAGTCGCATAGTCTGTAAGTCTGTGTGCACAAACTAGTCCCGAGTACAAGGGACAAGCGGGAGCGATCCCGCTCCAGGTAATGTGCGCGAAGATCACCCATACTGGAACATTCAATGAGAATGTACCGAACAGTCTGGGGGACAACGCAGTCATCGCAATAAGGCGCAGGCGAGCGCTCCATCAAATGGCGGTGCATCTCGCGAGTGTGTCCAATTCAGAGACGATAGAAACCAACCTGAAGGGTCTGTCCATGGGAACATTTGCGGCGCAATGGCACGCAACTTTAGGTTCCCCTCAACCATCTTCCATCTTTTGTGCCAAACATCCCGGAGAGCTGCCCATATTCCTGCCATGTAATTAGTGTGAGGATGAGCGAATCGCTGGTCTGGTCGCCCAGTCCTCGCAGACTCTTTGGCGCCCTCATTCTTTGCCATTCCCACATGTTCAGGAACACCTCAATAACCTTCAACTATAGACAGAATCATCAACTCTCCCCATATATCGTTGCTCCTGGACTGTTCAGCACATTCTTGTTGACTGTCCCAGTCTTTTGCGCACGTTACCTGTCCTGGTATCGGCACCGGGACGTGCACACAGACTTGTGGACTCTTTGACTTCATAGGGGAGGCTGTGGGCCTGTATTTTATTTGACCCATTCCGGTGTAGGTTGCATGCTCTGGTGCAGGGGGCGAGGGGGGCCTCTGAGAAGCATGCCTCCTGCTGCTTCTTTCATTTGTAATTTGTTTGTTTGTTCAGTTGCCTACTCTTTATATTTTTTCATTTTTGTTTTTCTTTTCTTGAGGGGGAGGATATGGGCCCTAGGAATAGGCTTTTTTATTTATTACAGCGACTTATGCCTATGATGTCAGTCGACAGATGGGTGGCTTTAAAAAAAAAAATCAAATAAATCAAGCAGAAGTTGGTTTCCTGAAACCAGGCGATTACCCGCCTACCTCCAATAATAACAAACTTGTCCTAATCCAGGCTAGAACACGATAGTCACAAACACCTACCGGACAGCGGAATCCTTTTATGTATGTGAAGCGTCTTGGTTGCGTGAGTTAGCTCCGAGCATTCGAGGCAGAGGTGCGAAGCACAGACAGTGCAGTAAAGCACTGCTAAATGATTGTCGTCTTCATCGCAAGCAATTCCGAGCTTGAGGATGGGGGGGAAGGGGGATTTTGTCAAAAAAATAAGCTTGAATACTACATTAACTTGAAACTTACACAACGGGATCTACCTTTGTTGAGGTAAGGTAGTCTGGTATCCTGGTCCCTACGAGCCCAGTGTCTACTCAGTTATGTGTCTGCCTCACATTTTCACTTCCCTTAACTTCACGACTTTCAAACTTTTCACCATGAGCTTTCAAGAAATTCTCAGGGGGGTGGGGGTGCATTAGAATAAGAAAATAACTCGATATATGGAATATGAGTGCATTACCAAATTATTAAACAAGATGGAAAAGGAGTCAACATTAAAAAAAGAAAAAAAAGTCATAGCCTTTCCATCAAAAGGTCTTTAAACCTACAAACAGTGCATTCACCCACTCCTCACCTATGGCAATGTGGCTATGGCACCAGAACTCTTCTTCACTATGCATCACACTATAAGGGACTGTCTCACCCTGCAATGCTTTAGTAGTGCCTTAATTAACCATCTCACAACAAAACAAAAGTTGTGCAAGTAAGACTCCTTTGATTTCCTGCAAGAGTTTGTAAAAAACACAAAACCTGACTCACCCCTGCCATCATATGCAAGATCCATACAATCCTCTACAAAACTCTTCCAAGGAATCCAGACACACTGTAACCAGCCCCACATACAAAACAATCCACAAATACATAACACAGCAAGCCTTCCAATTTCTCGATCCAAACCATCTAAAAGCTTTTCCACTGATAAAATTGACCCAGAGGAAAAAGTCTTTCCCATAAACCTAACAGGTTACCATAGCAATGCTTCAGTGGAGCCATAATCAAAAGGTAAACACACACAACCAGCACACCGAACCCACTGCCACCAAAAAACAGAGACAGCTCTTCTGACAGCTAACACATACAACATACCTAACACATGCACACCAAAGATAAAACTATCAGATACACTAGTTCTGGATTTGTGGGAGAACCCAATCCAGCGGGTGGTACTTTAAAACACTAGCCTAGCATTATGGTCATAAGTTGAGAGTAATTGTATAAACAACTCTTCTAAACCTACCTTTGTTTCATGTAGACATTCAAAAGTACATTTGTTATGTGTTCTTTGGCAAGTGGAGAGAACAGACCATACAAGACAATATCTTACCTTCTATCCTACATACAAATTCTTGAAGTTTTTACTAATATAACTCAAACTATACAACAACTAGATGAAACAATGTATTGAAAGAATCTACAAAACTTTCAGGCATATTCTGTTTTTTGAAACAATACATCAGAAGTCACTTGGATGAAACAATGTATTGAAGGAATCTACAAAACTTTCAGGCATATTCTGTTTTTTGAAACAATACATCAGAAGTCACTTGGATAAAACAATGTATTGAAGGAATCTACAAAACTTTAAGGACTATTCTGTTTTTTGAAACAATACATCAGAAGTCACTTGGATGAAACAATGTATTGAAAGAATCTACAAAACTTTCAGGCATATTCTGTTTTATGAAACAATACATCAGAAGTCACTTGGATGAAACAATGTATTGAAGGAATCTACAAAACTTTCAGGACTATTCTGTTTTTTGAAACAATACATCAGAAGTCACTTGGATAAGCTTTCTATCTCATCTCTATTCATGCCTTTGCCAGGCTAAGAACTTTTACAAGTGAAATATAAATTTTACCAAGAATAAGAAAACTTACCTCCCTCTGCTTATTCAGAACCTCGGAAGGAAGAGCAGAATTGGAATGAGATAAAATGATGAGAAAATGTATTGAAGGAACCTACAAAACTTTCAGTACTATTCTGTTTTTTGAAACAATACATCAGAAGTCACTTGGATAAGCTTTCTATCGCATCTCTATTCATGCCTTTGCCAGGCTAAGAACTTTTACAAGTGAAATATAAATTTTACCAAGAATAAGAAAACTTACCTCCCTCTGCTTATTCAGAACCTCGGAAGGAAGAGCAGAATTGGAATGAGATAAAAGGATGAAAAAATGTATTGAAGAAATCTACAAAACTTTCAGGACTATTGTTTTTTGAAACAATACATCAGAAGTCACTTGGATAAGCTTTCTATCGCATCTCTATTCATGACTTTGCAATGCTAAGAACTTTTACAAGTGAAATATAAATTTTACCAAGAATAAGAAAACTTACCTCCCTCTGCTTATTCAGAACCTCGGAAGGAAGAGCAGAATTGGAATGAGATAAAAGGAGTCTTTCCAATAACTCTAGGAGGGCAAAATTCTTCTTCAAACCCCAAACCCCTGAAGCACCTATTAGACAAGAAAGATTCTGTAGAACAAGACTGTGGTAGCAATTAATGTCTAAAATTCCATCAAATAGTTCACTAAACTAAGAAAATCCTCAATTATGCACCAAAATAGAAGGGATTTCTTACTAAGATTATTTTAAACAGTGCGATCAATCAGAATTACAAAAGAAAAAAAGGTTTGATGTTATATGCCATGTTGTCTAATCAAATTTATATTGAATCCATTCACTTACCAACAGGAGTTGGCTGACGATCGAATGGACAAAGAATGGTTGAATCTTGGGTATGAAGACGAAGGAGACACGCATGGCAAAGGGTATGTCCACAGAATAGAAGACGAGGTACTTTATCTCCACCTAACCCAAACCCTTCTTCACATACACGGCATTCCAACTGAAAAAAAAATCAAGAAATTTAAACCTACTATTTTAACAAATACTGAGATAAATACAAATGAAAGTTTTTATATACAAGAGGGTTGATCCTTAAGGGAAAGTAAAAGGAAACAGTGTAGTTGGACAAGAAAATATTTTTACTCAATGGGGAAAGTAGTAGTAGTAAGGACAGAGTGAGTGAAGAAAATAAGGGACAAAAAAATGAAAAAACAAACAAAAAACAACAAAACCAGCTGACAAGGACTTCTAAAGCAAATATTTTTACCCCAGAATATTCGGGGGGGATGATAATGATGTCTCGTTTGGCCTCTGGTTCCATCCCTATATTAGCCCCTTCAATGAACTCTACCAACTAGCCATTTTATCTAAGATGTTCAAGTGTTGGACTTGATGGGAATGTGCAAGTTTTCCCCTTGAATTTAAAATGCAATAGTATCAAGACCATATCATGCAGAAAGTTTGTAAGGAGAGATCTATAAGGAATGTGGTGAGGCTAGAGGAGGTGAAAATGTGCGGAAAATATATAGCTGCATACTGCATGTAAGAGAGAGGACCAGGAAAGGCAAAATGCAGGTGTTAGAAGCTACGAGAGACAGCCTCCAGATATCACTTAACAGCTCTTTTGGGGTAATGTGTAGAGTTGTGTTTGGTTTCCAATGGCAAAGAATGTCTATGTGCATGTGTTGCTTAAGAAGATGCAGTGTTTGCAGGTATTAAGTTTTGAATGGTGAGTGCATTGGAGCCTTGCCAGGGCAACATGTATGATGTGGAAAGGATGTCATTTCTAGGTAAATACTCAGTAGAGTGAGATGTAGAAGAATTTGGAATGTGAGATCGGATAACTTGTGTTTGGTGTGAAATATTTTTGAGTGATGGAATCCTGGATTCAGGGTAGAAGGATGTAATGGAGCCCTGCCCATTTTTTACACAGACTGGCAAAAATCTTGCATGAAGTAGTAAGGGTCTTAGGTTTTATATAATAGTGAAAAACTATTTAATGAAATGTTAGCTAATCAAGTCCTATTTTTTTAGGTACTAACACATTGAATCTGACTGAGACTATCTCACTTTCAGGCCCAACTCTTTCCTTTTTACAAATAGGCACAAACCTGAAATTTATTTTTTTCTTAAAAGTACAAAATTTTAATTCAGCCTAAATTCCTTAATGGATGTCAAATAAATATATATCTTGTGCACTTTACAAGGAAAATTTGAGTATTACATTGGAAGAGTAAAGTTGTTTTGTTAAAGAGGAAATCCAACAAGAGCATGTTTACCAGAGAACTAAGTATGAGGAGAGTCGCTGACTCTCCTAGAACCAAGAAGGGCCGGTCTTGTGAGGCGTTAAACAAGGATATAAAATATCCCAAACAGAAGTCCTTTTTAGATAAAATTCCACCATTCTTCAACTAAATAAATATGTATGTATACATACACAAAAATAAAAACTTACATTATTACCAGCCTTGACTTTTGTATTGGCTGCAGTTTGAGGACTGTTGAATGTATGAAAAGAATGAGGTGGAGAAACTGAATTTGATATTAAGGATTCTTGTGCCATTATGTTCTTTCTGAAATATATATGCATAATTTTATAAAAACTAAATAATGATAAAGATATAATCATTACGAGACTTGAGTTTGATATAAAATATATATGCTTATAAATGGAATTAAAACAATAATTTATCTCTTCATTTTTTATTCATAAATTATTTATTGTTTTAAGTAGGATTGTAGTGATAAGAAAGTTAGCTGGTTACCGATTAATCAGATGATGATTTTTTTTATACTATATAGCACAATATGGTTACTAAATTACACAACTTATACCTATTATACTACTAAATAGCAGCATGCAATATAAAATGTAGGCCTAATATTGAATATTAAAATATTTTTAGAACTATTTACCAATTCTAATTAATTTATTTTACAGTTGAAATTGAGCAGAAGTTGGAAAGAAATTTGATATAAATTTAAATAAAACCATCATGGTTACAAAACATTGCAGGATTTTTTTTATCTTTAGTGCCCATCTGGTAATTGCCAGCTATGGCATAAGGTGCTGTAAGTAATCTCCAGCCTAAAACTAAGATATTTTAAAACAATAAATTTTTTTTTAGAAAATGAAAGAATAAAACTCAAACCCCGGAGAAAAAAAAAAGACGTAGAAGGAAGCAAGCTCCGGCATCGGTGGAAGGCCTGCCTCACCCTGACTCAGAATCATGTGACCAACACAAGAGCCAAATAAAATGGATGTGCCAAATAGTTAAGGGGTCAATGCAGGTGTAGCAGTAAAATGCAGGAAAGTGCTGCAGCATGCGAGTGTGCCCAATTCTTAGATGACAGAAAGCAATCTGCTGAAGCTGTAATGAAATGGGGGGTAGGTCCATGGCAAGTCATGGTACAATTCTTTTCATGTAGTCAGAGCTAAATGCTGGTTTAGTTGCTCAGTTCTCGCAGACTCTGGCGCTCATTCCCAACAATTCCAAGATGTTCAGGACCCAGCAGAAGATAATTTGACGTCCATTCAACTCACGGGGAATGTAGCATCATGGAGACAGCAAACCAGGGTGTGTGGAGATTTCAATGCTCTGAGGGCACTCATGGTGCTTTATGAGTCACTAAAAATAACAATTCGGTCTCTGAACTGGGTACGATGCATTATATCCTATACCAAGCAGTATTACAACCAGTTCGGCCTTCAAGATAGAGGCAGCACCTGGTAGAGACCAGCTGACTTCAAACAAAGGAGATAAGGTGTAGAAGCCGACCCCTCCCACCTCCTGAGACTTGAAGCCATCTGTGTACAGTGGCATGGATCCCAGGCCAAATGCAATAGTACCAACACTTTGGAAGATTTGGGATTAAAGGTGTGGCGACAAATAGTCAAAGATAGTATGCTCCAGGGTGGCATCCTGGGCATAACCAGAGATACTACCGGCCCGAGTTTCCTAGCAATAAACCAAGGGGGCACAGGGTATGACTGGCGTCTCTCAGCGGCATAGGCACTGTTAAGATCGGATGTGGATGCAGTGATAGCAGTTGCCAACTAAGGGAGACGATGTGCTAGTAAGTACAAGTGCGCATAATGCATATCTCCAGGTTGACAAGTACACTCTCAATGGGGGATGGGTGGAAGAAACTGGCTGACAGGAGGAGACCAGTGAGGTGGACCTCATGCAATGCATGAAACAGTAGAAAAATCAGTAGTCCTATCAGCATCCCAAGTGCTGAATATCACAGAGTGAATAATGTCCATGGCACAGGTAAAAAGAGACCCTATGGCTGTAAATAAGAGCTTTCCTAGGTGAGGCACTGGTCAAATACAAGACCATGAAAACAAGCAGTGTGAATCCACCACTTTCAGGCAAACCCCGTTTAAGAATAAGGTCGGATTGGGGTGGAGCCGTGGATGGTGGCAGAAGTGAACCACCATAGTCTTGGTCAGGGAAAACTGAAACTTGTGGGCCTCGGCATTGTGAGAGATGCAGTTCAATGCCTGTTAGAGTCCGCTCCAGAGTTGGCATCTGGGCTGCCCCATAAGAGATGGAAAGGTTATCCATGTAGAGTGTAGCGAGAACATCTTATGACAGCACCTAAGTGATAGTGTTAATGGTCAGGGCAAAGAGCTCAACGCTCTGGACACTTCCCTTTTCTGGTCCATTGGGCCAAAAAGGGGCTCACCCTACCCATATATGGAATTGACGATCTCACAGAAACTTAGAAATAAAGATTGCAAGGTATCCACTCACCCCCATGGTGCAGAGAGTCTCCATAATACTGTATTGCCATGTGGTATTATAGGCCTTCTAGAGATAGAAAAATATCATGGCCTAGTGCTGCCTAAGAAGGAAGGCCTCGCAGATGGCATTTTCCAGTCAGAGCAGAGCATCTGACCCAGAAGCCGCACTGTGCATAATATAGGTGGCCTCTTCTATCCAGGAAAAAGAAGACTAACATTTATCAATTTCTCCAACAACTTGCAAAGAGTTAGCAGTGTAGTCATTCACAAAGGGATTCCACCCCCAAAATAGTTCATCTTTGGCTCTCTACCAATCAAGCTAGCTAGGGCTCTCCTCTGATGGATCATGTTGCCCTTGATCAACATGCTACCATCAGTGGAGTGAATAATGAGAAAGCAATGGAAGCCAACAGTCATATCTCAGATGTTGTTGAAATTTGGTTCATAGGAAGTTTTGGGACTTGAACCAATTTCTAAAATTTTAAAGTCAATCCAACCAACGGTTCAGGAGATATGACCTCAAACATTTTGAGGTCACCTGCGAGGTCACTAACATTTGGTGACCCATAACTAGGGTAATAATGGTAATAATTATATAAAAGTATATATATATATCTAGAATCAGAAAAGGACAAGGAATCCAAATATAAGAGTTTTAGAACTCTAGGTTGAAAAATTTTAAAAAATCATAAATTTGCAAAAAAAATTGAGGTCAAGATTTGACCTCTGGGGTATCAAAATTGAAAAGATTTTATAGATGTGAAAAATGAAGGCCTATGCTTTGGCTATTTGAATCAGTAAAAATAGTTTGTTTATGCTAGCAGTTTTCATGTAACTAACACATAAGTGAGCTCTATATTTATAAGTTGTCCATCAATTCTACATATTTTTCACACTTAAGCTCCTAATTTGACCTATAGAAATTAAAATTACCTTTTTTTAATATAAAAAACAAAGGTACAGCTTTTGGCTATTAGAAACAGCCATAAAAAGGTTGTTTATCTTAGTATTTTTCATGTAATTAACTTATAAGTGAACACCATATTTAAAAATTGTTTGTCAATTCATAGAAATTATTTGTAATTGACTGCCAATAATATATAGTTAAAGTATTAAAAGGGGAAGACAAAGCTCATATGTAACTTAAACAATCCTGTTGCAATATATTGTTACTTGTACAGAATCAACAAGTTAGTACAGTTTCACCCAGCAGTGTGTATGGTGGGTTGTTATTGTTTTTCAATGAGCCTCAAAGAATATCAAGAATTAAAATATTGTGTATAACTAAATTCCAAAAAGTGTCATCTAATTGTATATCTTAAAATTACAGATTTATAGAAATTACTTAGTGAAATCTACATCTCGGCTATTAGGCCTATTCACCAAAATAAAATGGTTCAGCACTTGAAATACTGCCAAAACCCTACTAAAAAACACAAGAAGCACATAACAATCAATCTTAGAAAAGTGACTGATGTGCTTATTGAAAAATGTGCTGGAAGATGGAAAAAACTTATTGTGGTGTGTAAACTGTTGGACATTAATAATGAAAAACCCACAATGCTTAGAACCAATGAAAACAAAGACTGAGCAGGATTCAATTGAATTATCTTCAATCAGTGATTTGAGTAACATATCTTCAGTTCGAGATCTGGACAGTGATTGCTTGGTTGAAGAAAATCCTTCAACTTCAATTGAACCAGTTCTAGCTAGCACTTTTGGACCAAATACCAGTCAAAAGGTAAGTATTAATATATTTTATATTTCACCAGAAAGTTGTGTTTGATCTATATGGCCCATTGAATAGAATTTAAGGTACTGTATAAAACAAAATTGATAATTGGCAAGCTTTTACTTTGAAAGATTTATTCTTTAATGATGCTCTTTAGTCTACACAAAATGCAAATTTTGCTCTGTATAATAATTTAAATATATTCTTTTTTGGTTCTTTTCAGAAGTGTTGTCATTGATTGAGCCAGAAAAAGCGCAAAGCTCGTGGTAAGCTATCAGATGCCCAGAAACTTCAAGAAGAGGCTAGAAGTCAGTTATGGTGTTCATATTAGCGAGGGGGTAAGTGATGCTTCAAAAGCTGAAACAGAATCTGAAAAACATCTAGAAACAATGAATGAATTGAAACAGTCATTCCTGGAGAGCAAATGTCATAATCACAAACTACAAATAGTGACTCTCTCCCCATACACAATTGAAAGAACATAGAGATATAGTTAGAGGATTATATGAGTCAAATGAGGTTAGTCATATGTGTCCTGGCAAAAAGGATTGTGTGAAAGTCATCAGTGTTGAAGGTGCAAAAATGACTGGTCCTCGGGAATTTAAGAGAGTTATTTGAACTATATAAAAAGAATCCCCAGTAGTGGTGGGACTCATTCTGTCTGTGTCTGCACATATCATCAAAACCCAAAATTACAGCTGGCTGCATTGGGAGAAAAAGATCTCTCATACAAAGATTTTATGGATTATAGTGTCTGCAGGACAGAGAGAGAGAGAGGCTTGCATGATGCAACTTTGCAAAGATTGCCCAAGAGAAGAGGGTGTTCTGAACTTTCTTGAGTTGCTTGACAGTGTAAAATCAGCTCCAAATGAAATATCTTACAAGAAATGGGTGACTGTTGACTGTTGTACAATGGAAGACAAAGTGGAGCCACTTCATGAATACTTATCATCATCAAGCATGAGAATATCCTGCATGGTTCCTCATCATTTATTTTGCACAGCAGCAATCATAGTACTTAAAACAGTTGAAAGAAACACTGCCACCTCAGAGCGAGGCAATTATATTAGGTGATTTCTCTGAAAATTATTCTCTCATTGTCCAAGATGCTGCCCAAGGATTACACTGGGACAATTCACAATATACAGTTCACCCTTTTGTCATCTATTATAGATCATCTGCAGACCAGGAACTTAACCATTTTAGTGTCTTTCTTATCTCCATCACTAAAACACAACACTATAATCGTTTACTCATTTATAATAAAGTTTATGAACTATGTTAAATTCAGATGCCCACAACTGAAGGTGTACTATTTTTCAGATGGATGTGCTGGCCAATATAAGAACAGATATAACTTCACAAATCTGTTACCATGAAGATGATTTTGGTTTGTCTTGTGAATGTCACTTCTTTGCTACATCCCATGGCAAAAATACATGTGATGGGATTGGGGGAACAGTGAAGAGAGCTACTGCTCGTGCCAGTTTGCGGAGAACTACAGAGAGGCAAATTCTTACACCAGAAGACATGTTTTAGTTTTGTGAAGAAAACTTGAGCAAGACAATAAAATTTTTCTTTGTAACTACATCTGATTTGAAAGATGCAGAACAGTTAGAACATCGATTCAAGGACAGTAGGGCTATTCTGGGAACTCAGAAATATCATCGATTTGTTCCTATAAACAAGGAAGAACTGAAGGTGTATCTCATTTCAAGTGGCATTGGAGAAAAAAGAAAAATAAGGAAAAGTCATATTACTAATGAACCTGCAATGGTTGATAACCAAATATGCGTCAAACCAGGAGAGTATGTTAGCTGCATTTATGATGGATAAGTTTGATATGGAATTGCGGAGGAATATTGCGAGGAGTTTGATGATTACACAGTGCACCTTTACATTCATATGGGCCATCAGGAGCAAGTGCATATCATTATCCATCAAATAAGAATTCATGTGCAGTGCCAGGACATCATATATTAACTGTCATGAGTTGTCCTACACTTAAGATGAGGCAGCAGAATTAGATATATTTTTCTTCAGAAAGAAATTGATGAAAGTATCAAATATGCCAAAGTTGTATTAGGTTAACAGGTCTTCCCTATCATTATTGTAATTATTTTGTCAGTGAGGATTATCAGTGAAATATCATTTTTTTTTATTCTTGGAGATTTAGGTCAAGTCAAACGGATACCTAAAATAAATTTCTAAATTGACAGATAATTTATAAATATGGTGTCAACATAAGTTAGTTACATGAAAAGTAATAGCATAAACAAGCTTTTTGATTGTTTCTAATAGCCAAGACCTTTGACTTTTTTATATGCCAAAAAATTATAATTTCAAATTCTATAGGTCACTTTAAGAGCTTAAGTGTGAAAACTACTAGTATAAACAACCTTTTCTTTTTACTGATTCTAATAGCTAAAACATAGGCATTCATTATTCTCATTTATAAAACTTTTCAATTTTTATAACTCAAATTTTAGCAAAATGTATGATTTTTTATTTTTCAACCTAGAGTTCTAAAACTTTCCCATTTGGATTCCTTGTCTTTTGCCGATTCTAAATATATATACATTTATATAATTATGACCATTATTACCCTAGTTATGGGTCACCAAATGTTAGTGACCTCAAAATAGCTGAGGTCATATGTCCTGAACCGTTGGTCGGATTGACTAAAATATTAAAAATGGGTTTAGGGCGCAAAAACTTGCTATAAACCAAATTTCAGCAAAATCTGAGAGACGAGGTTAGTTTGCAATTCTTCTGGTTGAACTCACAGAGAATGCCACACCAGGTAAACTTTGAATGAAGGGCCTGATGTAATCAAGGCTCCACTCTGCGCAATTTTCATCTTTGTCTGGGAATCTGCACCTGGGGGAACACCGAGGCCAGGCATGTCAATCTTGGCTTGGTCGCTTACTGAAACAGCAATTTTTTTTTAAGAGCTCATCTGCCGGCTGCCTAATTGGGCATTAGTCGTCATATTAAAAACCTGCCTAGTACTAGGCTACTTTAAAATCAAATTCAAAAAGACACAAAAAACAACCCAAACACAACAACAACAAAATTTTTTAAAAAAGGGAAAAGGAAGCGAGCAGTAAGCAAGTTCCTCCATCAGGGGGAGGTCCCCCCAGCGCAGGAGGGTGCAACCTATAAGGGGGGAAAAAAAAGCAAAAAAACAAAATAAAACAAAAAAAACCTGGTTAAATAATAGGGAGAAGGCCAGCCTCCCCCCAAAAGTCAACAAGTCCACCAGTCAATGTGCATGCGTCCTGAGTACAAGGGACAGGCGGTAGCGACCCTGCACATCCTGGTACAGGGACAGGTAACGTGCACGAATATCACCCAGACTGGGACATTCAACAAGAATGTGCTAAACAGTCTGGGGGACGACGCAGTCGTCACAATACAATAGGGCGCAGGCGAGCGCTCCATCAAATAGCGATGCATCACACGAGTGTGTCCGATTCGGAGACGACAGAAAGCGACCTGAAGCCGTTGCGGCAGTGGGGGATAGGCCAATGGGAACAGTCGCGGTGCAATGGCATGCAACTTTAAGTTCTCTTCGACCGTCTCCCATCTTCGTTTCCAAGCAGTCCGAAGAGTTGCCAGCCAGTATTCCTGCCATGTAGTCAGTGTGAGGAAGAGCGAAACGCTGGTCCGGTCGCAGAGTCCTCGCGGGCTCTTTGGCGCCCTCATTCCCCGCAATTTCTACATGTCCAGGAACCCAGCAGAAGATACTCTCGACATCCGCCCGGCTTGCCAAAACCGTGGCATCACGGATATCGCGAACCAGGGGATGCGGAGATTCCAATGCCTAGAGAGCACTCACGGCGCTTTCTGAGTCGCTATAGATCACAATCCGGTCTCCGAACCGGGCACGTCGCGTAATCTCCCGTACCGAGTGGTGTATTGCCACCAGTTCGGCCTTGCAGAGCCCCGCTGACTTCAAACAGAGGGAATACGGCGTGGAAGCCGACCCCCTCTTGGGACTTGGAGCCATCCGTATACATTGGCACGGTTCCAGCGTGACACGAGGTTTGCTCCAAAAAGGTTGAACGCAATACTCCCGGCGCTGAACAAGCTTTGGGAGCAGAGGCGTGGCGACAAATAGCCAAATGCGGTACCCTCCAGGGTGGCTTCCTGGGCAGAACTAGGGGCGCCACCGGCCCGAGAGCTATACCTAGCTCTCGAAGGAGTTTCCTGGCCCTAAACCCAAATTGCTTAGGGTATGACTGGCGTCTCTCGGCGGCATAGGCACCGTCGAAATCAGCTGCGGATGCAGTGAGAGCTGTTGGCGACTGAGGGAGGCGCCGGGCTCGCGCGTAAAGGCGAGTGATGCACTGTACGCAGCGTAGAGCGAGTGGCATCTCCCCAGCATCGACTAGTAGGCTCTCAATGGGGGAAGTGCGGAAGGCACCGGTCACAAGGCGAAGGCCGGTGTGGTGGATCGAGTCCACCTTCCGCAATAAACGCTCGGCTGCGGATGCATAAAACTCGCATCCGTAGTCGAGCTTCGAACGAACAAAGGATCGATAAAAAAGTAAGGCAATAGCCCTATCAGCGCCCCAAGCGATGAACGTCACGGAACGGAGAATATCCATGGCGCAGGTACAAGAGACCCTAAGGCTGCGAATATGGGCCTCCCAGGTGAGGCGTCGGTCAAATACAAGACCAAGGAAACGGTGCGATTCAACCACATCCAGGCGCACCCCATTAAGAAACAAATCTGGGTCGGGGTGGAGCCGTGGATGGCGGCAGAAGTGCACCACCTTAGTCTTGGTCAAAGAAAACCGAAACCTGTGCGCTTCGGCATAGCGAGAGACGGGGTTCAATGCCTGTTGGAGTCGACGCTCCAGAGTTGGCATCTGTGCCGCGCCAAAAGAGATCAAAAGGTCGTCCACGTAGAGCGTAGCGAGAACATCTTCCGGCAGCACCGAGTTGATGCCGTTGATGCTCAGGGCAAAGAGTGTGCCACTGAGGACACTTTCCTGCTCCATTGGGCCGGAGAGGGCTCCCCCCACCCGTAGGCGGAATCGACGATCTCGCAAAAATTCAGATATAAACATTGGGAAGCGTCCCCTCGCCCCCAACGTGTGGAGAGTCTCCATGAAACCTTATCGCCATGCGGTATCATAGGGTTTCTCCAGATCGAAAAACACCGTGGTGTAGTGCTATCTATGAGGGAAGGCCTCGCAGACCTCATTTTCAAGTCGGAACAGAGCATCCGACGTGGTGTGGAACTTGCGGAAGCCACACTGTGCAGAAGACAGATGGCCTCCGCTGTCCAGGAAAAAGGCTAATCTAACATTTACCAATTTCTCCATCAACTTGCACACGCAAGAGGTTAGAGGAATTGGGCGAAAACCGGCCGGAGTAGAGTGATCTCTCCCCGGTTTGCAAAAGGCGAGAACAGTAGCGATTCACCAGGAATCTGGGACGAGACCCTCCACCCAGATCCTGTTGAACAAATCTAACAGAAAGGCCATGCCTCGCTCAACCAGGTGTCGAAGCATGGCGTACGGGACATCATCCGGACCATGGGCGATGTCCGCGCACGAAGCGAGAGCGGAACGCAACTCACTCACAGTAAACCTGTCGTTGAAGGGTTCTCCGGTTCTGGAGGTAAAGTCCAGCCGGCGGCCTTCCGCGACATCACGACGTGCATTGAATGCTGGAGGAGCAGCATCCTGGCTAGAGAATGCGGAAAAAGCGGTTGCGATAGATTCCGCCACGGACGCGGGGTCCGAGATTGCAGTCCCATTCTCCCGGAGAACGGGAGGGAGGTCCTGCGAGAACTTGCCCTGAATCCTTTTGACTCGCCTCCACACCTCTGCCAGAGGGGTCTGCCCGTTAAGTGAAGACACGTATGCCCGCCAAGAAGAGCGGCGGGCGTGCTTCAAAATATACCGGAACCTAGCCCTAGCCCGACGAAAATCACCGACAGTGAAATCGTTCGGGCAGCGCTTATAGCGCATGTAGGCATAACGCTTCTGTTTGAGGGCCGTCTCACACTCGGCCAACCACCACGGGAGTGGTCGGCGTTCAAAACGGCCAGACGTTCTTGGAATAGTAGGCAGGCCACCGCGCCCGCGCCAAGCACCACCGAGGTGTGCTCTCAGGCGGCAGTTGCCCTGAAAATTATATTTGAATGGGAAAGTGATCACTACCATGGAGGTCATGGACCACCCCCCCAATCAAAATTAAGGCAAGAAAATGAAGCGGTTCTCGAGCAGTGATGCATAAACTCATCCACATTTAGTACACCTATCTCAAGCTCTTCGATCAGATCAGCAAGGACTTATCCCCTGGGATTTATTTATTGAGTAATGTCCCCAGAGAGGATGCCTGCCGTTCAGATCTCCAAGCAAGAGAAAGGGCCTGACGGTGGAATGTACGCAGAAATGATAGTATACCTCGTATCCAGGTCAAGCTGCACAGCCACTGCTTGAAAGTAGCTATCTAAAGTGAAAGGAATAATGGAGACATCATGCCGGGTGTAAACCGCGCATCCCCCAGCCCAGCCATCCCGCGGTGGCGGGGTCGCAAGACCCTTATACCCCGGGAGGGCGGGTAGGGGGCACGCGCCTAGCATGGTCTCCTGCAGAAAAATAGCTAACGGGGAACAGGACGAGATGAGCCTCCGCAGCTCCTCCCAGTTGGCCCAGAGTCCACGGCAATTCCCTTTAAGGAATATGCCTTCCAGGCCTAGCTCGGAGGAGACAGGGGGCCCTCTTCGAACAGAAGACCCTCACGGGAATGGCCGTATGCTTCCCGGAGGCAGAACCCCGGGCGCTGTTGCCTTTGAGGACTTATTGGGGGAGGTTGGGCTCGCTAAACGAGTCTTTTCCTCCCTCCACCTCAAAACCTTAGACGGGTGTTGCGGCTTCGGAGGCGGGGGGCCCTCTTTTCAAGGAACCACCGTCTCCGAGCCACTCAGCCCACCACTAGGCGTGGGCAAGCTTTAGGAACCCCGAAAGATGGCCTGGCGACTAACTTCAGGGGTGTTGCCTCCTGTGAGTCTAACGACTCGGTGGAGGCGCGTGGCCGTTTCGCCTTACGGGAAACGGTCTCGCTGGGGGAAGGTGGGGGAGCCCTGGTTTTAGCCAGGGCTGGGTGTGAACCCTTTGTGCTGCCAGCTTTACCAGGGGAGCGCCCGGGTTGAGTAGAACCCGCAGAAGGGCTCTGAATGGGTGCAGAAACAACCTTGCTCATTGGCCTGGAGCAGAGTGTGTCTTTCTAACCATTGAGGCATAAGATGTCTCTGGCAGAGCAAGTCACGCCAGGACAAAGTCCTTAGCCTCGCGTAATTGAGAGTCGATCCTGGGCCTGAACAGCCAGGATTTGTTTCTCAAGGAGATATGCACCACATTGCTTCAAAGAAGCGGGGTGCGGCTCTCCGCAATTGACACACTTGGCCACAAACGATTTTGACTTATCGAGTGCAGCCTTGGATCAATTTACACATACTTCGGGTAACCCCGACTTTGCACGTCTACATGAGCGATTCGTATGGCTGAAGCGGTGACAGTAATAGCACGGCCGCGGCAGTGGCACGAATGCCTTCACGCGGTAGCGGTACCAAAAGGCATGCACCGACTCAGGGAGCTTGTCACAGTCGAACGCGACGAAGAGTGTAGGAGTGGGTCTCAAAGCCCCTCCCTGTTTTCTCATCACACGTTCGACCTTGACCGCCCCATGGTCAGCCAGCTCTAAGGTGATTTCCTCTATGGAGTAGTCAATGAGTTCCCTCGCATAAACTACTCCTTTCACAAAGTTCATGGTAGAGTGCGGCGTCACACTCACCGGGGTGCCATGAAGTGTCTGAAGAGCACTTATCTTGTCCGCCGCAGAGGGATCTGCCACATTCGCCAGAAGGCTCCCGTCCGAGAAACGGGTCACCTTCGGCTCTCTACCAATTACACTAGCTAATGCTCTGCTCTGATGGATCATGTTGCCCCTGGCCACATGCTGCCATCAGTAGAGCAAATAATGAGGAAGCGTTTGAAGCCAGCGGGCTCGAAAACACCAGGTAACCTCTGAATGAGGGGCCCCGATGTTATTGAGGCTCCGCCCTGTGCACTTTTGGTGTTAGTCATTGTCAGGGGCTTCGCACCCAAGGGGGCAGAGGGGCCGGATATGCCGATCTTGGCTTGGTCGCTTACCAAAGTGGCAGCAGACCCATCCATCCCCGTAGCCCCCGCAGATGGAGAGGAGCCCTGAGTCTTCTTAGTCTTTTTCTTCTTTATAGGAGAGGAGGGCGGGGAATGAACCCGCTTCTTCCCTCCCCGGGCAGAAACCCCTAGGCCAGATGGACTGGCCACAGCCAGGTCCTTCTTTGAGATGGAGAAGGTCCTGGTAGTCGCAGGGGCACCGGTTGGAGATCCCTCCCCTCCTTGTACTGCCTTGGAACCCGGGCCGTTTGAGGAGGACCTTGCATAGGGGGGGATTCGGGTCTGGTGCTTGGCACCAAACATGAGGGTGCCTGAAAGCATCTCTCCTTCACCTACACCCGTAGGTGAAGGAGAGGAGTAAGCCACCTTTCAGGTTAGAAAAATATGGAGGGTTCCTTGCGAAAGTAAAGGGGGGGGGAGGGGACCTCCATTTTTTTTCTGTGGAGCTGCCCGAGTTTGGAGAAATACCTAATGATTGGAAATTAGCAAATGTAGTGGCACTTTTTAAAAAGGGAAGTAAAGAGGACCCAAATAACTTTAGGCCGGTAAGCTTAACTTCTATCGTTTGTAAAATTCTTGAGAAGATAGTTAAGAAGTGGATTTCTGACCATCTAGAGTGTGGTAGGTTAATAAATGATGCTCAGCATGAGTTTAGAAGAGGTAGATTGTGTTTAACGAATTTCCTGTATTTTATGGATTATGTTACTAAATAATTAGATAAGGGAGAGAATGTTGATGTAATTTACTTAGATTTTAGCAAAGCTTTTGATAAGGTTCCACATAGAAGATTGGTTCACAAATTAAAAATGCATGGGATATGTGGTGGAGTTTTGAATTGGATAACTGAATGGCTGAAAGACAGGAAACAGAGAGTTGTGCTGAATGGGGTGAGGTCACAGTGGAGAGACATTATCAGTGGCGTACCTCAGGGATCCATTCTAGGCCCTTTATTATTCATAGTTTATATAAATGATCTTGGGGAGGCTGTAAATAGCAAGATGTCAATTTTTGCTGATGACACTAAATTGGCAGCTGTAGTCAAAGAAGTTGAGGGTAGCTTTAAAGTGCAGGGTGACTTAAATAAGTTGTTAGCTTGGGCTCAGAAGTGGCAGATGATTTTTAACCTTAAAAAATGCAAAGTTATTAACATGGGAAGGGATAATAGGGAATTTAGCTATGAAATGGATGAGCATTGGCTGAATTCAGTTGAGGATGAGAAGGATTTAGGCCGAGTAGTAGATAGGTCACTGAAGTTTTCAAAGCAGTATATTGTGGCAAAAAATAGTTCAAATAGGGTGCTAGGTTACATTAAAAGGAATGTTAGCTACAAGAGTAAGGAGGTTATCCTTAAACTATATAACTCTAATGCCAGGCCACATTTAAAGTACTGTATACAGGCATGGTCACCACATTTCAAACATGATATAAACTTATTAGAGTCAGTACAAAGGAGGGCAACAAAAATAATACCATCCCTGAAGCACCTTGAATATGAAGATAGACTGAGGGTATTAAATATGTTCTCATTTGAAAGGTGTGTGAAGGGAGATATGATTGAGCTTTTTAAAATCTTTTCTGGGATGGATAAATTGGATTTTAGCAAGTTATTTGAGTTAGAAGGTAGTAATAGGACTCGAGGTCACCACTTAAAGATTAATAAAGAGGTGCAGACTGGATGTTAGAAAATATTTTTTCACTAACAGAGTGGTGGATTATTGGAATAGTTTGCCACCTGAAACTGTAGACAGCCCAAACTTGAATGTTTTCAAGCACAGATTGGACGATTATATGGGGATGGAGGGTTAACTTCTTACTTTTTGGTATGGGGGTATGTTTCTTGACTCATTCCTGTGGATGCAGTATCTTTTTATTGTATATTTTGGGGGGAGCACTTTGATTTTGTTTTTGATAGACTCCTATGTAGGCTTTAAGGTAATACTTCAGATTTGAGGCGCACGGTAGATGGCGCTGTTAATCGGCTACAATTTGGGGCTACAGCATATCTCTTATGACGTCAGACGGTAGCGTCAGATGTGACAATCACTGCGTTATATATTTTTGTTCTTTTGGAGATTTGTAACTTTTAGTCTATTATTTACTAAATATCTGCGCTCTGCTCATTTATAGTTTTTTTCTAAGTTAGGTAAGGTTTCTTAAGGTCTTTTATTGTTTTTTGGGTAATACTTCAGATTCAAGGCGCACGGTAGATGGCGCTGTTAGTCGGCTACAATTTGGGGCTACAGCATATCTCTTATGACGTCAGACGGTAGCGTCAGATGTGACAATCACTGCGTTATATTTTTTTGTTGTTTTGGGGATTTGTAACTTTTAGTCTATTATTTACTTAATATCTGCGCTCTGCTCGTTTATAGTTTTTTTCTCTAAGTTAGGTAAGGTTTCTTGATGTCTTTTATTGTTTTTTGTTTTGCGAACGATAACAGCTTCGTACTGGCAACATCGTAGCTTATAAATAGGATCCATTTTGCAAATGTTTTTCTTTCGTTATTGTGTTTTCGTGCTCTCCATGTGCTTCTTTGTTATTCGAATTCGGCTTTACTTTGTATGATCGCGAAAAAACTTTTAGATTAACATAACATAACATAACATAATTTAACGGATGACAAAAGCCACAAGGGCCTATCAAAGGTCATCCGTATCCATCAAATCCCACCCATATAATGCATCCATAGGATTTTGTCAGGTCATGCAGCTACAATATACAATTTAACAATCCATAGGAATGTCCAACCATGCATCTACAATATATAATTTAAAGCCTCCATAGGAGTCTG
Organism: Ceratothoa steindachneri; assembly: GCA_963969495.1. Classification (NCBI taxonomy): domain Eukaryota; kingdom Metazoa; phylum Arthropoda; class Malacostraca; order Isopoda; family Cymothoidae; genus Ceratothoa; species Ceratothoa steindachneri. Next base: position 10,095,561 of record OZ018324.1, read on the forward strand.
TCAAAAACAAAATCAAAATCCCCCAAAATATACAATAAAAAGAAACTGCATCCACAGGAATGAGTCAAGAAACATATCCACATACTAAAAAGTAAGAAATTAACCCTCCATCCCCATATAATCATCCAATCTGCGCTTGAAAACATTCAAGTTTGGGCTGTCTACAGTCTCAGGTGGCAAACTATTCCAATAATCCACCACTCTGTTAGTGAAAAAATATTTTCTAACATCCAGTCTGCACCTCTGTTTTTTAATCTTTAAGTGGTGGCCTCTAGTTCTATTACTACCTTCTAACTCAAATAACTTGCTGAAATCTAATTTATCCATCCCAGAAAAGATTTTAAAAAGCTCAATCATATCTCCCCTCACACACCTTCTTTCAAATGAAAACATATTTAATACCCTCAGTCTATCTTCATATTCAAGGTGCTTCAGGGATGGTATTATTTTTGTTGCCCTCCTTTGTACTGACTCTAATAAGTTTATATCATGTCTAAAATGTGGTGACCATGCCTGTATACAGTACTCTAAATGTGGCCTGACATAAGAGTTGTATAGTTTAAGGATGACCTCCTTACTCTTGTAGCTAACATTTCTTTTAATGTAACCTAGCACCCTATTTGCTCTATTTTTTGCCTCAATACACTGCTTTGAAAATTTCAGTGACCTATCTACTACCACTCCTAAGTCTTTCTCATCTTCAACTGAATTAAGCCAATATCCATCCATCTCATAGCTAAATTCCCTATTATCTCTCCCCATGTTAATAACTTTGCATTTATTAAGGTTAAAAGTCATCTGCCACTTCTGAGCCCAAGCTAACAGCTTATCTAAGTCACCCTGCACTTTAAAGCTACCCTCAACCTCTTTGACTACAGCTGCCAATTTAGTGTCATCAGCAAAAATTGACACTTTACTATTTACACCTTGCCCAAGATCATTTACATAGATTATAAATAATAAAGGGCCTAAAACTGATCCCTGAGGTACGCCACTAATAACATTCCTCCACTCTGACCTCACTCCATTCAGTACAACTCTCTGTTTCCTATTTTTCAGCCATTCAGTTATCCAATTTAAAACGTTCCCACATATCCCATGCAGCTTTAATTTATGAACTAGTCTTCTATGTGGAACCTTATCAAAAGCTTTGCTGAAATCTAAGTAGATCACATCAACTTTCTCACCCCTATCTAATTCTTTAGTTACATAATCCATAAAATCCAGTAAATTAGTTAAACACGATCTATCTTTTCAATTTCTCCCTCTCAAGACTGTGGCCCACACACTAAACAATCAAATGCTCTATAGATTCTCTCTGCCCCAATAGGCACCATTCGCATCTGTCCCCTCCTCCATTCCATCTGCATGTCCTCGCCTCCACCTCCAAGGATCCAGTCCGTGCTTTTTGAAGAGGCGCATAAACTAATCAAGAAACCTATAAAAGTAAGAATTGTTTGTTATTAGGTTAGGTTCTTCTGCCAGTAAAAAGCTGTTGGGTAGAAAAAACCTCCAGTAAATTCAAGGGGACTGCTCGTGGGGGGAGATTTCACTGTAGGGGGACCACCCTGCGATGATCCTGAGTTTCAATCAATTGGGGGGGGTCTGGGGGGCGCAGCCCCCCAGTATATACTCATATACAAAAAAAATATTACGCAGATATTGTTCACATCTGATGCTACCATCTGGCGTCATAAGAGATATGCTGTAGCCCAAAATTGTAGCCGACTAACAGCACCATCTACCGTGCGCCCCGAATCTAAAGTGTTACCGTTTTTTGTTTTGTTTTCATATTTTTTGTTTACTGCGAACGATAACAGCTTCTTACTGGCAACATCGTAGCTTATAAATAGGACCCGTTTGGCAAATGTTTTTCTTTCGTTATTGTGTTTTCGTGCTCTCCATGTGCTTCTGTGTTATTCGAATTCGGCTTTACTTTGTATAATCGCGAAAAACTTTTAGATTATCTAGAGGTGCATAAACTAATCAAGAAACCTATAAAAGTAAGAATTGTTTGTTATTAGGTTAGGTTTTTCTTTTAGTAAAAAGCTGTTGGGGAGAAAAAAAACCCAGTAAATTCAAGGGGACTGATCGTGGGAGAGATATCACTGCAGGGGGACCACCCTGCGATGATCCTGAGTTTCATTCAATTGGGGGGGTCTGGGGGGCGCAGCCCCCCAGTATATACTCATATATAAACAAATATTATGCCGATATTGTTCATATCTGACGCTACCGTCCTACATCATAAGAGATATGCTGTAGCCCAAAATTGTAGCCGACTAACAGCGCCATCTACTGTGCGCCCCGAATCTGAAGTGTTACCGGCTTTAAATTAGATAGTGTAGATGCATGGTCTGACATAATCCTATAGATTGTTTAAATTGTATATTGTAGATGCATGATCTGACATAATCCTATATTGTTTAAATTGTATATTGTAGATGCATGATCTGACAAAATCCTATGGATGCATTTGTGGGTGGGATTTGATGGATATGGATGACCTTTGATAGGCCCTTGTGGCTTTTGTCATCCGTGAAACTATGTTATGTTATGTGGATAACCTTTGATAGGCAGTTGTGGCTTTTGTCATCAGTGAAATTATGTTATGTTATGAATTATTCCAACCTAAAGTTTAAGGGCAGTCATTTTCCGAAATTTGATCATTGTTTATGTTAAGCATTCATTATTTGCTAAAATAGCCTGGTTGGACTTACAAAATTATTATATCATATCATCAGAGTTGAGTCCATATGATGGTGCAAATCGCAGCTGTTTATTTTCTTATTCTAGATTAATATTGTGGAAAATTAACAAATTAGTTTCTGTCCAGTTCAATTTGGAAGTATTGCCTTTGCATCGGCATGTCTTTTGACCTTTTCTTACACTACTTTTAATTTTCTTCATTCTTTCTCTTAAAAAAAATGTGACTTTTTATTTAATTATGAACGAAATTTCAGAATTACCAAGGGCCAACCAATGTCACTATGCCTTCTAAACTTAAAAGACTGGACTCAGTTTTCATCTCTTTTAATGGGGTTTGTTAAAGGAATTAAAATAAGTTTGGTGGATGGGATATTATTCTTTCATCAGCCTTGGTGGATCTTCCAATTCATATATACTGTTTTTTTTTATTCTTCATTTTCTTTATCAAATGGCATTTTTCGATTTTTTCTTGTTTAGTGCCATTAAATGAGCCTTGTATTTTAAGGCACTTCGTTGCATTTTTGATAGCCATACATTCTAAAAGGAAATGACTGAGGTTTTCTTTTTCTCAACACAGTTCACATTCCTAACTACTTTTTGCGATTTATTTATATCATTTAATGTTTTACAAATTTGTCCTAGTTAAATAGTAAATTAATGATGATGGTTTATTGTCATATAAAGATTCTTTTTAATATATATATATATATATATATATATATATATATATATATATATATATATATATATATATATATATATATATATATATATATATATATATATATATATATATATTGAAGGCGACTGCGAATTCAGCATCAATAATTTTCTTTTCAAGTCTCTCGATTTCTCTAATATTCCGCTTTTAGTCGTTGGTTAACCCGTGTATAAGCTCGCCAAAATTCATTACCAAAGCACTGATGAATGAGGGCAGTAAAATAATTCACTGGATAAAACGAAACATTTATTGGCCTAACGCGCTTCGATACACTCCTGTATCATTATCAAAGGAAGGTAGAAATAATATAAGGAAATAAAAACATGGCTATATATATCGGGATTTGAAGGTTAACAATTATACGAACATATTTATACGGAATGGAAATTCTTAAAAACAAAGGATTAAAACGGCTTAAAGAGGCTAGCTTATAATGGGCACAAGATTAAGATAGCCGGGGATTATTACTTGGCGCATGAGGACGCGAGGAAGGCAAGGTGAACTGTATGTTTGTTTGTGTATTTAATTTGGGCTGTTTTTCTTTTATATAGAGAGCTTCTAATATGAGTAAAGGTGGTGATTTGGAGCATATGCAAGAATTTCGGTGTTATCTTCGAGTGACTTCCGGTCCAATTGTCTTCCATGTTTTTCAAATGTATGTGTTTTGGGTGCACCGTTGTTTAAATGGTAGCTCATTCTTCGTGTTAATTTTGTTTCTGTCATTCCGATATATGAATGAGGTAGGAGCTCACAGTCTCCCATTTTGTAAGTGTATTCATATATTAAATGACTTCTTTGTTTAGGTGTTAGGGTGTATAAGGTTATTGTTGAGTATAAGGTTATTGTTGAGTATAAGGTTATTTTTGAGTATAAGGTTGGATGTCCGTTTATAATTGTAATAGATTGTGAGTTATACGTTGTTTTCGTTTTGGGTTGGTTTCACTCCTCTGTTTATGATTTCCTTAATTACTCTTTCGTCCGTTTTGTACGCTGTACTCATAATATTCTTGTAAAATAGTTTAATAGTATTTCCTTTTGCTTCCTGATTAGTGCTGACTGTAGGTGACGTGTACCATTTTTCCATCATCTTCCGTATAGCTGTTTGAAAAATCCATTATTTATGAGTAATTGGGTAGCCCTTTCAAGCTCTTCGTGTGTTTCTTTCCATGTGGAGCAGTGAGTGAAAGCGCGGGTGATATATACATTAATTACATTTCTTTTATAATGGTTGGGACATTCGCTTTTAGCGTTCATACAAAGGATTGGATTTGTCTCTTTCACGTAAACTTTGGTAGTTATTTTGTCGTCGTGCTTAGTGGTTAAGGTGTCTAAGAACGGGAGTTTGTTATCTTGGCTATTTTCTACGGTATAGTTAAGTGAGGAGTAGTTCTTGAGTTCTCTTAATAATTCCTGGATTTCTTCATCGGTTTGTATATTTATATATATATATATATATGTCGTCTATATATCTGCAGTAAATATGTGGTTTTGGCAGATTTATAAAAACTCGTTCTTCCACGCTTCCCATGTAAAAGTTTGCAAAGAGTACTCCGAGGGGAGCGCCTCTATGTTCATAAAAGGGGGCTTCAGTAGTGCAGAACAAGAGAAGTTCTCTTAAGTCGTCCCTTGGTATGTTAAGAGGGTGGCTATCACTTTGGTTATATACTTTCTCTATGATTAGGTCTATAGTTTCGGAAACAGGAACGTGTGTAAATAAGGATTCAACCTTCAAGGAAGCATTGAAACTTTTGGGGGTGGTGGACTGGATGAGATCGATGAAATCTGTAGATTTCAAATTAAATTTGCTAGGCACAAAAGGGGTGAGGATCTTCTTTAAGAACTTACCGAGTTCATAGGTTGGTGTAGGGATTTGACTTATTATGAGTCTTAGAGGGTTGCCGTTTTTGTGTGTTTTTACTGTACCTTAGGCGTATCCGGGGGCAAAGTCTCCGATTATTTTATTGAATTTTAAGTTTCCTGGTTTGCGGTTTATGCGTTCGATGGTTTTGTTCAACTTTTTCTTTAAGTCTTCAATGGTGTTTCTTGTTATTTTCTTAAACTTGGTTCGGTCGTATAATAAAGTGTCCATTTAGGTAAGGTATTCTTCTTTTGGTATAACGACGAAGGTTGAGGCTTTATCGCCATTTCTAACGGTGATGTTTGGGTCGTGCCTAGCAAATTTAATCTTAAATCTTCTACAGATTTCATCGATCTCCTCCAGTCCACCACCCCCAAAAGTTTCATCGCCTCCTTGGACGTTGAATCCTTATTTACAAACGTTCCTGTTTCTGAAACTATATCGTACAAAAACGGACGAAAGAGTAATTAAGGAAACCATAAACAGAGGAGTGAAACCAACCCAAAGCGAAAACAACGTATCACTCACAATCTATTACAATAATAAACGGACATCTAACCTTATACTCAAAAATAACCATACACCCACTCTAACACCTAAACAAAGAAGTCATTTAATATATGAATACACTTGCAAAATGGGTGACTGTGAGCTCCTACCTCATTCATATATCAGAATGACAGAAACAAAATTAACACGAAGACTGAGCTACCATTTAAACAACGGTGCACCCAAAACACATACATTTGAAAAACATGGAAGACAATTGGACCGGAAGTCACTCGAAGATAACACTGAAATTCTTGCATATGCTCCAAATCGCTGACAATTACTCATATTAGAAGCTCTCTATATAAAAGAAAAACAGCCCAAATTAAATACACAAACAAACATACAGTTCACCTTGCCTTCCTCGCGTCCTCGTGCGTCAAGTAATAATCCCCGCCTATCTTAATCTTGGGCCAATTTTAAACTAGCCTCTTTAAGCCGTCTTAATCCTTTGTTTTTAAGAATTTCTATTCCGTATAAATATGTTCGTATAATTGTTAACCTTCAAACCCCGATATATATAGCCATGTTTTTATTTCCTTATATTATTTCTACCTTCCTTTGATAATGATACAGGAGTGTATCGAAACGCATTTGGCCAATAAATGTTTCGTTTTATCCAGTGAATTATTTTACTGCTCTCATTCATCAGTGCTTTTGTAATGAATTTTGGCGAGCTTATACACGGGTTAACCAACGACTAAAAGTGAAATATTAGAGAAATCAAGACTCGAAAAGAAAATTGTTGATGCTGAATTCGCAGTCGCCTTTAATAAAATATGTCACGAAGAGAATCTTCTGCCCGTATATATATATATATATATATATATATATATATATATATATATATATATATATATATATATATATATATATATATATATATATATAATCACATTAGCAATTACAATCACATCAACAATTGCAACCACCAAAATAGTTTATTCAAATTCCCAAATGATATACAAATGTTAAAGTTTTCCGTAAAAGAAAAATTTTAGAATCGATACTAATAGGAGAAATCCCCATCTCAATTTTCCTGACGGTCAATTTAAATGTAGCTCCTATTCTGGGAACCTGATAATAAACAGTATAGTTAATGATCTTAGAACCACACCCCCTGATTAATGACCTTTTTTCTCTGTTTTTTTTTTCTTTTCTCGTGATTTCGAGGCTGTGTAGCGACTTTGGTGTCCATATAGGTATGGAGTATTTTGACGTTATATGTCACTTTTTTTGTGAAATGTGCGAAAAGTTGAACTCTTCTCGATGTAGCAGGCTGGGTTATGTGATTTTCAAGCTTCCGTAGGATATAGGAAAATACTGAGCTGGATTCTTTATTCCTTGCTAAACAGCTGAAACAAGCCTCTAAATGGCGAAAGGTAAGGACATAACATAACATAACATAACATAATTACACGGATGACAAAAGCCACAAGGGCCTATCAAAGGTCATCCGCCTCCGTCAAAACCCACCCACAAAAAGCACCATCACCAGGGGAAGACAAAATCAAAGTCCCCCACAATATAATATAACGGATGACAAAAGCCACAAGGGCTCATCATAGGTCATCCGAGTCAAGCGGCCTCTTTTTCAAGGCACCCAAACTCCCAGGAAAACTACATCCAGAGGATTGCATCCAGAAACAAGGGTATCACCAATCAAGGCTTGTCAAGAACTAAATCATGCAGCTATAGATATATACAAACAATATTAATATATACAAAACTTAGGAACCATCACAACCTTCCCTTCCCATAAACTCATCCAACCTACTCTTAAATACATTTAGATTTGGACTACCTACTACCCTCTGCGGCAATTTGTTCCAGAAGTCTACCACTCTATTGGTGAAAAAATATTTTCTTAAATCCAACCTACACCCTTGCTTTTTAATTTTCAAGTGGTGACCTCTAGTCCGATTTCCATCATCTAACTCAAAAAACTTGCTAACATCCAATTTATCTATCCCGGAAAAAATTTTAAAAAGCTCAATCATATCCCCTCTCACACACCTCCTTTCGAACGAGAACATATTTAATACCCTCAGTCTATCTTCATATTCAAGGTGCCTCAGGGAAGGAATAATCTTTGTTGCCCTCCGTTGCACTGACTCAAGAAGGTTAATATCGTGTCTAAAATGTGGGGACCATGCCTGTATACAGTACTCTAGATGTGGCCTAACATAAGAGTTATAGAGTTTAAGAATAACCTCCTTACTTTTGTAACTGACATTTCTCTTAATAAAACCCAGCACTCTATTTGCCCTATTTCTTGCTTCAATACACTGCTTAGAAAACCTTAATGACTTATCTATTACTACTCCTAGATCTTTCTCATCCTCTACTGAGCTCAGCCAATGCCCATCCATTTCATAGTTAAATTCTCTATTATCTTTTCCCATGTTAATAACTTTGCACTTATCAAGGTTGAAAGTCATTTGCCACTTATGTGCCCAGGATAACAATTTATTTAAGTCCCCCTGCACTTTAAAATTATCATCAATATCTTTAACTACAGCTGCTAATTTGGTATCATCCGCAAAAATTGACACTTTATTATTAACTGCCTCCCCAAGATCGTTTATATAAATGACAAATAATAATGGACCGAGAACTGATCCCTGAGGAACCCCACTGATAACATCCCTCCACTCTGACTTTACACCATTTAGCACTACCCTTTGCTTCCTGTCTTTCAGCCACTCAGCTATCCAATTTGAAACACCCCCACATATCCCAATCATTTTTAATTTATGAACTAGTCTCCTGTGTGGTACCTTATCAAATGCTTTACTAAAATCTAAGTAAATTATATCTACATTCTCTCCCTTATCTACTTGATCTGTTACAAACTCCAGAAAGTCTAGTAAGTTAGTCAAACATGATCTACCTGATCTAAACCCATGCTGAGCATCGCTGATTAACCCCTCCCTCTCTAGATGTTGGCAAATCCCTTTTTTAACTATTTTCTCAAGAATTTTACAGACTACAGGAGTTAGGCTAACCGGTCTAAAGTTATTTGGATCCTCTTTACTACCCTTCTTGAAAATGGGGACTACATTCGCTCTCTTCCAATCATCGGGTATTTCTCCATATTCCAATGACCTAGTATATAACTTGTCCAGAGCTATTGAGATACTTTCTACCCCTTCTTTAAGTATCCTAGAATGAATATTATCAGGGCCGGAGGCCTTGGTAGTATCTAAATCACCTATTAGTCGTTTTATCATCCTCCGATCCACACAAATGTTAGTAAACACCTCTTTTCCTGACCTATGAGTACTATACATAGGACTATTTAGTTTCTCTTTTGTAAATACTGATGCAAAATGACAATTTAGTACCTCAACTATTTCCTCATCAGTTTCTCTCACAAACCCTTCATATTTGATAGGTCCTATTTTAACTCTGCCACACTTGTTATTAATTTTATAGTAACTAAAGAACTTTCTAGGATCTTTGTTGCTATCCTGAGCTAATTTAATTTCTGACACCCTTTTGTTCTTCTTTATAATCTTATTTAACTCATTCCTAGCCATTCTATAATCACTTAAATTTTGAATATTATTTTCTACCTGTAATTTTTTATATGCCCTTTTCTTCTCTGAAATTTTTCTAGCTATCTCCTGATTCCACCATAATGGTTTCCTACTTTTGTTCCTAATGGCCTTCATTGGGATACATTGTTCTTGGACTACATTTATTATATGCTTGAAAGTATCCCACATCCCATAAGCATTTTTACCTCTGAATTCTATATCCCAGTCTACCAAATTTAGCAAGCTTCGAAGTTTTACATAATCTCCCTTATGAAAATTTGGAACTTTTTCAGCATTCTCAGTTATTTTACCCTTCTCAATTCCCAAGTTAAAACGAACTATCTGATGGTCACTATTTCCCAATGCTTCCCCAACAGTCAATTCTTGAACTAAATGATCACTGTTAGAAAGTACTAAATCTAATATATTGTCCCCCCTCGTTGAATCGTTAACAAATTGATTCAAAAAATTATCCTCAAAGCATTCTATGAACCTGCCACTTGTTCTATCCCTACCTATCATATTTTCCCAGTCCACAGAGTTTAAGTTGAAGTCCCCAATAATAACTGCATCTGTTTCACATCCCTTACTTATTTCCTTTATCATTAGTTCATCTATATCATCAGTCTGCCCAGGTGGCCTGTAAAAAGCTCCCAAATGCACCATTCTATTTTTACTGAACCTAATATCTATCCAAAGTGACTCAACTCCATCCTGCTTTATTGAAGTATTTAAACTTGAAACAATGTTGTTTTTTATATAGATAATTATTCCTCCACCAATCCTACCTGTCCTTTGACTAATGTACATATTATAGCCCTGAAAATCAAATTCACTTATAGTGTCACTAAATTCTATTTCATTAACCCATGATTCAGTAACGCATAATATATCTATATCCTCATTGCTAATATAACTAAATAGCTCATCCTTCTTGTTTCTAAGACTACGAGCATTTGTATAGAAACAATTTAACCCCCCTATCCCTGAAGCACCTCTTGAAACTTGAATGACCTCACCTCTATCGCCTTGGAACCTATTTCTGTTATGTGCCAAGTCCATTCTACTTTCAGTACTATAATGTCCTCTCATAATTCCCTGACCACTATTAGTATCTAGTTTCCCGCCCGCAAAGACCTAATAACACGATCATACTCCTCCCACAACATATGATTTTAGCAGAATTCCAATGAATATTGTGATTAAGATATGACATATGAACATAAAATGACCTGCTTTCTTCACCACGACGGACGATTTGGAGCACAACTTCTTTCTTCTTCAATAATAATGATTGCTAACTCCATATATCTACAAAAATAACCTATATAAATAGTCATTCTATCTACTCATAATTCTACAAAATTCAGCCATTCAGGATTGAAATACATTTAATTGTCATACTTATGTTCATTTTTTAAATAACAGACCTTGCCGGTAACAAATTAACCAATCAGTTTTTAAACATAAACACTGCAATACTTGTCCAATCGGCGCCACGATAGATTTAAAAAGTTAACGCTCAAACCGTTTCGAATATAAACACGGCTCAAATCCATTTTCCGAATTTTTAAGCGCTCAATCAGAGCTTGCATCCAGCTACGTTCCCGAATGTGTATTCTCGGTAAAGGAGGTAAAGGTTTAGTAGAGCGAACTCTTCCATACGAGGTCTTACAAGGAGAATAACAGAAGCTCTAAGTAGCATCGACTCAACAATATCGCTCTCTGTGACCTGCACGATTTGTGCTCCAAATCGTCCGTCGTGGTGAAGAAAGCAGGTCATTTTATGTTCATATGTCATATCTTAATCACAATATTCATTGGAATTCTGCTAAAATCATATGTCATAATAACGATACAATTTCCCGAAATATCATTGAATCAACTTTTATTCGTAAATTTCCAAATTTTAATTTGAGTCCTGGCTTATATAAAACTTGATGGTTATTTTTTAAATTATATTCACAATGTACTGTCGAAACTTTTAATTTGAGACTAAATATTTATATTAATCTTGATAAACAATTTAATTTTATTTTATGTGCATCTATGTAGACTTATTTTTTTGTCTGTATTTATTTCCATTTGAGTCAAGTCTTTAGAACATTTGTACTTATTCTACCTTGGTTTTTAGATCCTGATCTCTGGGGTTAATCTCTCGTTAAGATTCTCTCCCTCTTTAATTGCCTAGACGGTATTTTAATCCTCTTGTCAACCTTTAGTCTTTTGAATTTACCTGATTCAATGATCTTAGTTTGTATTTATCTTCGCTCCTCCTAAGGTTTCCATTACATATTATTTCATTTTGTTGATTGGTTTTTTGCTTTTTTGTGGGCGTTCCCTCTCCTCCGTATCATCCTTATAAATATTACAATTTTCAATACTTGTTATTCCTTGATAAAGAACTCGAAATGAGGTTCGAAAGTACTTGGAATCCTCGTATTATTTTTCCCTGTGGGCTTTGTTGCATATATATGTATATCGTTTGTTCCATGCAGTATTACTGGCAATACTAAGCATTTCCAGAATGTTTTTCTGATCATTATGCAATTGCAACTTGTAGTAACTTGTAATTCCAATTACAGTTACTTTTTATTATGTATATATGTTCGTGTGTTCGTCTTGTTTTCGGTGTTCCTATTCCGAGTTTTAGTGCATAGTCGAGTTGCCTATGTTAGAGTTTTGGCTTGACCGTCACCGCGTTTGGATCTGCAACTACTACTCCTACTACCTAGTTACTATTTCATACTTACCAACTGGACATAAGCCTACGTGACACATACTAAAGTAACTTACCTACCTGACTCCTGACGTGAAATCTGGACTTACTGACTCAGTAAAGTATGTTAGGTTTGAGTTCATCGTTATCTAAGGTGAGTTGTACTCGTCTATTGCATTGAAATTGTCATATGCGTCTGTTGTTCATGTCCATTGTTATTTGTGAATCCCAGAACGTACTTACGAACCCAAATGGTAGACTTGGCTACTAATATCTATTTTACATGGGCTCTCACACAACTTTTAGAAATTATTGAATACGTTAGGTTTGCCAAGCTCTGAACATTTTTAAATATAATTTATTTATCTTAAAACAATTTATTTTGTTGTAAATTGTTATACCTAAATTGGTAATTTTATCCGTTACTTTTATTTTACCAATTTTGCAGAGCTGAATTTTCTGATTAAAAATAATTATATTGCTTTTGTCTTTATTTATATCTAATCCATATTATTTGCTTGCTTTTGTTATCAATTGTAAATTTTTAAGAATATTTTCTCAAGTTGTTCACAGTAGGAGTCCATCATAGACACATAAGAGACTTTTGACTCATATTTTCTTAAATAAAGCCATGTTCTTTTTCTCTTAGTTTCGGTATTATCATATAAATTATAATTTTAAATAGTGTTGTTGAGCCAGTGCAACCTTGTTTTATTCTACTTTCAACTTTTATCTTAGTTTTTTTATCATTAAACTTTTTTTTATAATTTCTACTATATATTTTGCATTTGCATCTATAATTGTATCGTGCACTCTATATTTCATTAGGGACTCAATCATCATTTCTATTTTAACAGAATCAAATGCTTTGTTGAAGTATGTTGTTAATACAAAATGCATTTTTTTTTTATTCTTGTAGCATTTTCTAGACAGTATTGTAATATCAGAGGGTTGTGCTCTATCTTACCTTTCTTAATGAATCCACTTCCAGTGCCTTCCTGTAAATTATTTTGAAATATATGCGTCTCTATCATTCTTCCTATCAGTAACATAAAGATCTTGTATGATCTTTATTGGTCTACATTCTCCCACTTGGGGATTTTTTTTTTTACTTTGAGTATTAATATTGTTGTTTTAAGATGGCTTCTATACATATATTGCTATTACTTAATACTTTGAAGAATTCTGGCCTTATGCCACCTGGCCCAGATGACTTATCTTTTTATTTGCTTGTAGTTATAGGGAAGCATAGCAAACAATGGTGAGGTTTGACAACGCTGGAATGAGTTGTGTGGCTCAGCTGAGAAGGAAGAAACCACGCCAGTTCGCCGGCAGTTCGCGAAAAGCGCTTTGGTCGTGATGTTGTATTGTTGTGGTAGATCCTGAGGTTGGCTAGTAGGTCCTAATTTGCTGCAAGGTTGATTGGGGTGTGGGGGAAGCAGTGAGAATTGACGTTTCCCGGCGCCGGTCAGTAGCGTTATTGTTTGGAAAGGTTTGTTTACCTTGACGCCGCCGATCGCCTTCTCCGCTGCAACTCAAGTAAGTAAGACTATTTCTCCTATGTATTACTACTTTGTATGATCTGGCAACACTTCCATTTTAAAGTGTTTTGTCCTATGATTCCTAAGTAAGCCTTGAGTATTGTTATTCCCATTATATTTAGGTATTTCTTCATCTCTGATCTTGCAAAGAGATGCTAGTTGCCTGGAGGTCAGGCTTATCTCTGTCCATTTTAGGTAGTATAGCTAGCGTGATAAAGTTAGAAAGTAGTATTGGTATTTATGAGGCGTTCAAACCCTTATTAGTAAATATTCTTACTAAAAACTGGTGTAGGTTTCTATCTCTATCTATTCTTTTGTATTCCTATCTTATTTATAATTGACTATATGCTATTCTCTGGTGTTGCTTCGGTTAATTAAGTACTCTTAGTCGTCGTCGAGTATTTTTCTCTTTCTCTAGGTGTAGATTTTTTCATCGTCTTCCTATCCTCCATCAACTATCCTTGGGGAACTTGGGAATAATCTGTGTGATCTCCATTCTTCTCTTTGGGCAATTTGGTTGGTTAATTCAACTCCTACTTCATTCTGTGTCTTTTCTAAGACTTTCCTTGCTCTTTTTTGCAATTATTCTGTTAAGTGGCTTTATCCTTGCCTCATTGTGCAGGTCTCGTAGTCTTCTTCTTTCTCATCTTCTGGTATTTGTTATTAAGTAGATAGCTTTGTTTTGGACTTTTTGAAGTCTTAATAGGTTACTTCTCGAGATCGTGTACATCGCGATGGTTGGATAAATAATCGCGGACTGTACTATGGCATGATATATTTTTCTCTTGTTTTTCATGCTTAGGTTAACTAACTTGTGCAGTAATGCCAGGCCGCTCTTCCCTCGATTAACCCTCTCAGTTACATGTTTTTTATAACCTTACATTCTTTGTTGTATCTGTAGCACTGTCCTTTTACATATACATCTGAGATGCTCCTCCTGTACACGGGTACCATTTTAAATTTATTCCTGTTGGTTTAAATTTTCCATTTTTCTTCGTATCTATTAAAGCTTCTTATCTCTTCTGCATTCATCCTAGCTTGCATTGGGCCGTTCCTGTAGGGGCAAACTATGATTTGAGTGACGTCGTCGGCAAATTGGATGTTCAAGCAGCCTTCATTTCTTGGTGGTGGTATATCTGCTGTGTAGATTAAACAGAGAGACGGACTCAGATATCCGCCTTGAAGCAAAACCCGCAATAAGCTCGAATATTTCTCCCTGATGTCGTCCTATTTCCACATAAGCACGTCTCTCCATTACATATTCACATAAAATCCTTTCGATCTTGTTTTTCATTCCTAGTCTGAGTATCTTGAGTTGTATACCCCTCTGCCATACTTTGTCGAATGCCTTGGACACGTCCCGGCATACGATGTCTACGCTATTTATTCTCTCTTTGCTTTCGCTATTTTTTCAAGGATGACTCCAAGGGCCATCTCCGTGCTTCTGTTTTTCCTAAAGCCAATTTGGCAGCTCTTTCTCCGGCCATTATCATCGAGGAATTTGGACACTCTGTTATTTATTATTTTTGTTAATACCTTACCAATGTAATCTAGTAGCGAGATGGGGCGGTAGTTAGCCACTTGATCTGGGGGTTTTCCCGCCTTGGACATGAATATCATCTTCGCCACTTTTAGTTCATCAGGAAAGTATCCCCTGTTCAAGCACGCATTGGAGACGTTTCTCACTCCCTCCAGTATGTTCGGGGGTGCTCCAATGTAATTTAATTTGGTGAGTCCCGATCTGCCTGGGGCTTTCTGTCGGAAGTTTTTTATCGTTTCTTTTAATTCCTTAAATGTAATGATTGCGTCTATTCCGTCGTTGTTGTTTCTCCTTTCCTCGACAAAGTGGAAGGGGTATGTCCTTTCGATCTCCCCATTGAGTTTGTCCACGATCTGATGTTTGAATTCAATGTCATAGTCCTCATTCTCTTCGCTAATTTTGAATACATTTCTCCAGTGCTCTCTTAATAATGCCTCTATTTCTTCTTCATCTTCTAAAATTTTGTTCACAGCATCCTTATTTTTCATTCAATCCCTTGTTGTCTATGTCTTTGATCTGTTGATATGTTTCCAAAATTACCTTGGTGATGTTTCCACATCTATTTTCTCGATGTGCTGGTCCCATTTCTCTTTCTGTTTTTCATAAATTAGTGCTATTAGTTCTCTTTTCTGGCTCCTGAGGGCGTTGTATGCTTCCCTTGATGTTTCGAATCTTCTTATATTTTCTGCCGCTCGGCAGATCTCCTCGCTCAAAGCCACCATTTCTGGTGTCCACCTAAATTGTTTAATGGTATGGTATTTGGTTATTAGTGGGATTGATTTTAGTTAATAAATCAGCATAGATACCTATTTGAAAACCATTACCATAAATTTGTTAAATTAGATGGAATAGTCGTCTGCTAATATTTAGGCCTAACGACTGACGTGAATTGAATTTAGAAAACTTCAGGTGCGAGAATGCAAGAAAAACGGACGAAAAAAATAAATATATTTACAAAATCAACGAATGCACAATGAGAGAATTGAATTATGAAATAACTAGTGAGCGGTTATTACAATTATACGAATGAATGATATAATTAAATTGAGAGTTACTAAGGAATACAATGTAATGCAATGTATGAAAGTAATGAAAAGTAGAGTGAATGTAAGGTGAAGTGAGGTAAGGTATGGTAAAGTAACTAAGATATGGTAACTATATGGTAACTATGATGGACTGTGAATTGGGATCTGCAATGAGAGAAGTAACCAGAATTAGGACCTACTCTCCTATGGCAGTTTGCAGAGAATAAGTGTGAGAAGCCGAGGAATTAAACTAAGTATGAGTTGTTTGGAGTTAAATGACTAAATGTAGAAGGAATGAGGAATGATTACCGACCTTTATGCTGAGAATGGCGAGAGACGAGTGAGGAATATTCATGTTCAATGTGGTTGAGCTTAAAGCGTGTGTTTGACTAAAGTAAGTGTTGCCAAAAGAATGTATCTTAGCCAATGATTTGGTGATGGCAATTATATATTACAAAATATTTGAGATTTTGGATTGATTATTTATACATAACTAAGTTGAGATTTTACATAAGATTTAATGGAAATTGTAGAATTTAAATGGGAAAATAGATATATAATTTCACATTGAATTTAAAAAAGGAAAGTATGCTAATATTTATGCACAAGGTACATTACGTTAAAATGATATTAGGTAATAGTAATATTTAAATTAATGCAATGGAATATTGACACATGTAATATTTTATATGAATGCCAGAGGGCATGCTATACTAGGCTACTCTAAAATTTCGATCGTTTCGGTAACGGGACAGGTAACGTGTGCGAAGATCACACAGACTGGGATATTCAACAAAAATGTGCCAAACAGCCCGGAGGACAACAAAGTTATCGCAGTAAGGTGCACGGGAGCGTTCCATCAAATTGCAGTGCTTCACGCCAGTGTGCCTAATTCGAAGACGAAAGAAAGCGAGTTTAACCTTGGTGGCACTGGGAAATGGGGCCATCGGAACAGTAGCGTTGCAATAGCAGGCAACTTTAAATTACCATCGCCCTTCTCCTATCCTCTTTGTCAGGCTGCAAGGAGGGTTGCCGTGTTTACTGTTATGTAGCTGGTGTGAGGAAGAGCGAAAAGCTTGCCTGGTAGCCCAATCCTCGCGGACACTTTGGCGCCCTCATCAGAGCGCTAATTCCCAGCAATTCCCACATGTCCAGGAACCCAGGAAAAGATAATCTCGACATCCACCAGGATCGCCGTCATTTATACAGCGAACTAGGGAGTACAGAGATTCCACTGCCCCAAAAGCACTCAGGGCGATATGTTAGTCACTAAAAAATCACATCTCACTATCCGACTCGGGCACGACGCGTTATCTGCCTTAACGAGCGGTGCATTGCAACTAGCTCGGCCGTGAAGAGAGACAGCGCCTGGTAGAGCTTTGCTGATTTCAAACAGATGAGATATCAGGTGGAAGCCGATCCACTCCTGGGACTTCGAGCCATCCATTTACACTGGCAAAGATCCAGTATGACACGGAGTGTGCTCCAAAAAAGTAGAACGCAATATGCCCGGACCCATGGAACTTTTGGGAGCAAGAATGTGCCAAAAATAGTCAAATTTGGTACCCTCCAAATTAGTTTCCTAGGCAGAATCATAGATGCCATAGGACTGAGAGATAAACCAAGCTCGCGAAAGAGTTTCCTAGCCCTAAACCCAAAGAGCTTTGGGTATGACTGGCGTCTCTCGGCGGCATAGGCACATTCGAGATCAGCTGATGATGTAGTGAGAGCCGTTGGTGACTGAGGGAGACCCCGAGCTTGCGTGTACAGGCAAATAGTGCACTGTGCACGGTGCAGAGCGAATAACGTTTACCCAGTATCGACACGCAGTCTCTCATTGTGGGAAATTCGGAATGCACCGGTCGCCAGGGGGGGACCGATGTGGTGGACGAGTCCAACTTCCGCAATGCTCACTCGCTAGCCGATACGTAGAACTCGCATCTGTAGTCAAGCTTCAAACGAAAAGGAACGGTAGAAAAGAAAAGCAGTAGCCCTATCATCACCCAAAGTGTTGAACGTCATGGAACGAAGAATGTCCATGTCGTGGGTACAAGAGACCATAAGGTAATGAATATGAGCCTCTCAGGGGAAACATCGGTTAAAAACCAGACCAAGGAAACAGTGCGAATCCATTACTTCCTTAGGAACCCCATTTAGGAGAGAGAGAGAGAGAGAGAGAGAAAGAGAGAAGGGGGAGGGAGGGAGGGGCTCAATTACTTTAAGAGTGGACGCTACAGAGTTGGCATAAGTGCCATACCAAAATAGATTGAAAGGTCGTCATGAAGAGCGTATCGAGAACATCTTCCGGCAGCACAGAGGTGATACCACTGATGGTCAGAGCAAAGCGTGTGCCACTGAGGACACTTCCCTCCGAGATATCCTTTTCCTGATATATTTTGCTGGAAAGGGCTCCCTCCACTCCTACGCAGAAGCGGAATCGACGATCTCGAGGGAACCCATAAATGAAGATTGGGAGGTGTCCTCTCGCCTCCGTTGTGTAGAGATTTGCCATGATACCGTATCGCCACCCAGTATCATATGAAGATTAAGAGGTACCTACTTTGATCGATGGTGTTTATGATCTCCATGTAGTATTATAGGTCTTCTCAAAATCGAAAAATACAGTGGCGGAGTGCTGTTTAAAAAGGAAGGTCTCGCATACGACATTTTTCATTAGAAGCAGAGCATCCGTCATAGAATGGAACTTGCGAAAGCTGCACTTAGCAGAAGACAAGTGGCGTACGCTGTCCAGGAAAAAGGTTAATCTAACATTTATCAACTCATTCATCAACTCGCACAAGCAGGAGGTTAGAGAGTTTGCGAGGAACCACCCGATGTAGAGTGATCTTTCTTCAATTTGAGAAAAGCGAGCACAATAACCATTCGTCAGGGTTCTGGAAGGATACCTTTTGTCCAGATCCTCTTGAACTAATCATATAGAAATGCTATGCATCGCTTACCTACATAGGTGTTGAAGCATGGTATACGGGACATCGTCCGGACCAGTGTCAGTGTCCGTACACGAAGTGAGGGTTGAACTCAACTCACTCAATGCAAAACTGTCGTTGAAGGGTTATCCACCTCTGGATGTAAAGTGTACTCGGCGGTCATCGGCGACATGACGTGAATTGAATGCTGATGGACAATCATCCCGGCTAGAGAATGCCGAGAAAGCGGTCGTGAAGGACTCCACCATGGACACGGGGTTCGATATTGCGGTCCAATATCAAAAAATACCGTGTCCCGAATCCTTTTGACTTACTTCCACACCTCTGCTAGAGGGGTTTTCCCGTTAAGTGAAGACACGTATGCCTACCACGAAGAGCGGCGGGCGTGCTTCGAAACATACCACAACCTAGCCTTAGCTGGACGAAATTCACCAACAGTGAAATCGTTCAGGTGGCACTATAGCGCATGTAGACATAACGCTTCTGTTTGAGGCCCGTATCAAACTCATCTGACCGACCTGGAAGTGGTTGGAGTGCAAAACGCCCAGACGTTCTAAGAATAGTAGTATGGCCACGGCGATGAGGCTGCCGGAGAAGAATTCAAGAGTCTCATCAATCGACCAAAACTTCACGACTGAGACAGAGGAATCAGTTATTACCTGAAATGCAGACCACCGTACCTGCTCTAAGCACCACTGGGGTGGACTTTAAAACCACAGTGGCTCAAGCTGCCGTGATACGAATGCCTTCATGCGGTCGCGATAACTACCGGCACTCACCGACTTAGTGAAATTGTTATGGTCGAACATGACCGCCCCTTACTAGGCTAGCTCTTCGGTCATGTCTTCTAAGGAGTAGTCAACGAGTTCCTTCGCATAAATCATCCACTTCAAGAAGTTCATGGTATGGTGCGGCGTCACAATCACCTGCCCGGTATTAAGTGTTTGTAGGGCACTAATTTTGGCCGCTTTGGAATTGTCCGAAGCATTGTCCAGAAGGTTCCCGATAAGAAACGGGTCCCCTTCGGTTCTCTACGAATTAAGTTAGCCAATGCTCTCCCCTGATGGATCTTGTTGCCAATAGCCAATAAGCTGCCATCAGTGGACCAAATAAACATAAAACGATTGAAGCTAGCGGGCCATAAAACGCCAGTTTATATCTGAATGAATAGCCCCGATATAATCGAAATTGGCACGGACGTGTCGATTTTGACCTGGTTCTTTTCCGAAGTGTCAGTGTACCTGTCTCTCCCCGGAGATCCCGCGGAGGATGCTGAGCGCTTGGTCCTATTTGTATTCTTCCTACTTCTTCTCTTTTTAGCTGAGGAGGGTAGGGGATGAACTCGGTTCTCTCCCAAAAAAAAGAAGGGGCCCCTAGGCTGGACGAACCGTCCTGAGCAAGATCCTTTTCCGAAATAGAGAAGGTCTTAGCTGTCAAAGAGTCATCAGACGATGAAGTAGGTCACTCCTCTTGTAGAGGAATTACAACATAAAGCCTCCCGGAGGGCCAGGCGGACGTATACATTAAAGTCCCCCCCCCCTTGCGTAGAAAACAAGAGAATCGAGCCACATAAGGAGAGTTATGGGAAGGTTAGCCGCCGAATAACCGTCTGCCTACACTGTTTGATATCCCCGCCGCATAGGTAGTCGGATCGAGCCGCTGTTGCTAAGGTGACCACCAAAGTCCCTTAAACAGCGCTCAAAAGATCCAATTACCTACGAGACCCGGAGGCCCATGGTTAAGTCGCCAAAAAGCGGTGCCAGGCAAAAGGAACACCGAGGAAAGAGAAAAGATTATTCGAGGAGAGACGATAAAGGATCAGTTCGAGAAGATCGATCCTTTCCCCATTGTCGAATTAACTTAAAACGTCACGTTTTGTATCGGTACCAGACCGAACCATCCTGTACAGACTTAGAAGAAGTCTGACTGGATTACCATTCCTAGTGCCAAACCAGGAATTTCGGCAGCAAGAGAAGAAATATTATCTCAGTGCCATCCCGAAGCATCCTGCACAGAATTAGTAAGAAGCTTAGCAGGACCAACATTCCTAGTGTCAAACAGGAATTTCGCAAGTAAGATAATAGAAGAACCAGTCACCCTCAAGTGACTCTCAAATTGCGATATTAAGACCGAAGTATTAGACATCGGATTCCCTTACCTCCATCCCATTTCGAATAAAATCTACCATGGGCCGCTCCAACACCCCGGAGCGCGAGAAAAGCCATCTAGTGACATCCGGCAACCCCTGATCCGTTCTTTCATGTAAGTTAGAATAACCATTCATATTCGTATTGCGTTAGTATGAGATTATTACGGTACTCAAATTAACTGAAGTAGAAACAATTATGCGTGAACCCCGTCATATTTACTAGTACAAGAGTATAATTTAATTTTATGTTTAACGCTAATTAAAAGGGTCACGATAAAATAACTAATCAGCAATTGGTTTGTTTACGTGGAGCCTATTTTTTATTTTTGTCATGAATAGATTTTGTAATAGGCCCAGTTGCAAGTATGTTTAGCCTCGTTTAACTTATTAGGTGAATATAAATATTTTTACTGTTTTTTTTATAGTTAATTGATAACTTTGAAATATATGTTTATTTGGGGATAATTCTGATGTTTCAATGGACCCTTTACGTGTTTAACCGGCTCTCTCCTCAAAACGGATTAAACGCTGTGACACTCTCTCAACAATAAAGTAATTAAAAAGTCCATTCAGCCAATATTGAAGTAATGTTGTCTTTCATAATTAATAGGATAAGACCGGCTTCCTTAAAACAACAAATACAATACGATTATACGACACCTCTCATTCTGAGTCCTCGTGAACGAGAGCCACATGAGAAGGAGCTTGTATTAGGTCGTACGAGGGATCTTTAAAAAGTTTTGGTACAAGCCTTTAATTTAAAAGATAATCGGAAATTTTCAAGTCAAAACACGTTTTATCATATCTTTGGTTTGTGTTGATACCTGCAAAGCCGTCTATTCCTCTAATGCATTTCAGGTAGCAAGTGACTGCCTACAAGAAATTAGCTTTTTTTATCCACGGAAAAGCAAACCTTTGAGATCAGAGGTGTTATCAAATTATTAACAAAACTTGATTTAAAATACCCTGCTATTGTCGATTCCTTGCAGCATTTTTATAGTGAGTGTACACAACATAAAAACACTGTTTTGATGTGGATGAAATGTTTCAAAGAAGGAAGATAAGACCTTTATGACGACGACAGATAAGGGAGACCATCCACATCAACCAATGCAGAAAAGGTGTCCGCCGCTCAAAAACTTCTGGAGGAAGATTGCAGGATGAGCGTTGAATATATTGCGAAAGAAGTCGATATTTCCCAAGGATCAGCATATGCAATTTTAACCGAGCATCTTGGTCTCAGGGAGCTTTCTGCCCGTTGGGTGCCGAAAGCGTTGCTGTATGATGAGCTTGCATAAAAGAGTCATATTCCATCATGACAATGCTCCAGCCCATTCTTCACGGCTTATGAAAGAAACTTTGAGGGAATTTCGATGGCAAATCATACCCCATCCACCCTATAGCCCTGATCTTTCTCTTTTAGACTATTTCTTGTTTTGTAAGCTTAAGGGACATTTAAAAGGAAGAGGATTTTAATTGACCAAAGAGATAAAACGTGATATCAAGACGTGATGCAATTCGAAAAGCCAGGAGTTCTTCAGAGAGGGACTTGTCAGGTGGAAACTTCGCCTTCAGAAGTGCATTGACCAAAATGGAAACTATGTTGAAAAATACTAGTGACATTTGTGTTATTTTAATTTTTATAAATATTTCTTTCATTTCGTACCAAGACTTTTTGAAGATCCCTCGTATTCAGGTTCGGTATTTTGCACCGAGTTCAGGTTTGCTCCCATGCAAGATCTTGTCATATGTGACTGGATTATGGAAGGATCATGTCCAGCTCAGGGGGACGAGCCTCAATGTGGCTATTCCACCGGCTTAAGGCATCACGGATCCCATTCATTTTACTTTCTGTCATTGTCAAGTCTCTAGCAAGCGAACTGACCTCCATCGAGAGGGAGGGGGGGGGAACCCTGCCAAATGCATATGTATGTCCGTAGGACCGTAAGGGACATAGCGTGACGGGACCTGCTATCCCTTGCCCCTAAAAGGGAGTTGGCTCTATCGAGCTGCTCTCACCGGGAGTTGTCAATTTTGGGCCACCTGTTCGCTCTCTTTGCAGTATCCTGTGATATGAAAGGGAGGACTGCCGTTGATATTAAGGTGGAGTAGCCATAGGGAGGCTCCAAAGAAGGGGGTGAGGCGGAAACCTTCGAACCCTTCAAGAAAGGAGAGAGGTAAGCGCTATCTCCGCTAGAAGTTTGTATGGGTCTCTGATAACGTCCAGGGGCGGGGGGGCATCTCATTTTCAGGGATAAGGCCGTTGAATAGTGCAGGTACCTTAACTATACAAGTAAACACGAGTAGAAGAAATAAGGAACGATCAGGCAGATACAGTTGCTTCAAAGGAAATTGCTGTAAAGGATTAAGGTGGAAGCGGGTCAACCATATACCGACTCTCTTGGTTGTCTAAACGCATTTTAAAGAGTCTGTTCTCTTTGATTTGTCTATTTCTTCTTTTTCTGCATGTAGATATTTCTGATACTGTAGTGCCCAATTCCAAGGTGGAGTAGAGCTAACAAGGAACCTCACAAAATGAGCACCCCGTTGCCCCTATGAAATCTTGAAATGGGCACACATAACCAACACTAAAAAAATATGTCATTTTGTTAATAACACTGCACAACAAATTTCACTGTAAAAAACAACAACATAGATCTCATGGGCATTTTATTACGAAGTTGAGTGGGCTGAATTCGACTTTGATAAAAAAAATTTCCTATCACGTAACATTTTTTTGTAAATTGCCGATTTAATTATTATGCAAATGATACTGATTTCTACGATACCATAAATGTATTTCGCTCACAAATTCAGATTAAATGTGTATTTTGTAATTAATTCATGAATATATAATGACTCAGCATGTTTGTTAGTATTATATAATGTAGTCACCTGCATTTTAGTATTTAGTTCTTCGTTTGTAAGACGTCTCAGATATGTCACGCTTCAGGTTCCAGCAGAATTCAACCAGCATAGCAGGGCTCCATTTTCCCTTATACCTGTTTTCCATTGACGTTATATTTTAATGGAACCTCCCTCCATGTTCATCACTCACATCTGCATTCTCAAGGAATAAGGACAGATGAGAATGAAGAAAGTGTATCTTCAGTGGCATATTGCATCAGAGATCTTGGTAGCACTTGATTAGGCTCTCTACTACACGCCCTCGCTAGGCCCCTTGGTGCTTCCCCAGAAGTCCTTTGCATACAGCTTTTAATACATGCCAGGCCACTAGCTCAGTTTCATCAATTGTCGCCTCGAAGTCCTCATCAGCTATAATTTGACGAATCTGAGGACCTACGAATATGCCTTTTTTAATCTTGGCATCACCTATTTTAGGTAAGATCGCTTTGAGGTACTCGAATCATGGCTTGTTATGTTGCAGTGCTTAGGTAAATTGCTTCATTAGGCCGAGTTTTAATGCCGTAGTGGCAAAATGATTTTCTCCTTCTAAACTAGTGGCTCATGAATTACATTATGGCATCCATGCATCATATCTTCCCGAGGTGAGCATTCTGAGCGTACATAATGTTTTAATCTGGCCCTACTGTCCCACTTGCAAAGGAATCACCACATAAACTTAGTGTATCCAGTTTGTAGCCCATTAAGTAGGGCTACTACTTTCAAGTCCGCACAAATTATCCACTCATGTTCCTTGTAACTTATGCGGTCTAGAATAAAAGCAAGGTTCTCATATGTCTCTTAAAATCACTGATTGTGCAACTGAAACTGAAGGTATAGCAATGCCCTCTGGGTATTCCTATAAATAGTAATAATCCTGGGAAAAATATATTCATATGTATATAATATGTAAAATTATCATCCCAAATTATAATCAATTAATTAATTTGTAACGCGGGAATATTCAATGTAACGTCACCCTAATACATTAAAAATACCTTTTCTTTAAAATTTCCCCTACATGAGCACGTACATACAAACACACGCCTTTCGCAATCTGCTTTGAAGCTCTGTACTCAGTCCACTTGTGCAGAACGTCGCTTCGAATAAGGTTAGTTACTTTTTCTCTCCCAATTATTCTCGGCAATCATTCCATACGAGAGTAGATCCTAACTCCTGTTCTTCTCTCATTGCAGACCCCAATTCCCACTCTATCATAGATCTATCCTACTAATTATACTTACTACACCTACACCACATAATTATATTTATACACTCACATGTACTCTCGTGTGCTTACGTATATCCCTCGTGTATGTGAATAATTATATTCACCTATATTCTTAGTCGTATAATCTCATGTAACCACTTGTACTCGTATTATATTTCATTCTCAACCGCTTACTTATCTTTCATATTCTATGTATACTATAAAAAGTGAATTCCTTAATTATGATTTGTGCACTAAAATTAATTTACGAAAATTAACTTCAAATCCATACTATCTTGTAAAATTATAAGATATCTTATTTTTGTTCATATCGAGTCATTCCATTCCTTGGGTAGCTTGAGATCCAATCTACGTTAGGGTTACCGTACGATCAGTTAACTCAAATAACAAATTTATGCACGTACTAACTATTGCTTCTCTATTTAAGGCAACTAAATCATTCAGAACCTCTACAAAGGCATGGTCGTCCCAATGTGCAACATAACTGCTTTTGTGCTGTAAAGAGATGCATCTATGAATAACTTCCACTCATTTGGTTCATAGGTCAGCTCAAGGGCATTGAATCGGCCTCTGATATGATTACAATAAGTCAAGTTGTTTTCAAAAATGAAGAATTGCTGTAGATCTGTAGAACACTTCCTAAATATTGTAATTCGAGTATGTTCATCTAATAGGCTCCATTGTTGCAGACGTGAGGCCAGGAATTCACTCTGTTGCTTAGTAAGTGTTAGATCACGAACTAGATCATTGCGTTCCGGTTGGTGATGAGGTGTGTTTTCTTGTCAGATTCAAGCTGTGCTACATATGGTGTATCCTGAAATTATGTTATGTCTGAGTTGCTCGTGTCATTGTTTGGTAGTTCAGAGTCCGGCTATGGTACAGGAACACCATTTGAATGTTGAACTGGGCTTAAAGCAGACGAAGATCTGGATACATGATAAATTTCTTGTCTTTTCTGTTGCGACCTGCAGTGAAATAAAATAAAATCAGACTAAAAATGGATATTACTGGCTGTGATCACTTGTAGAAATAGTGAAAGTACAACATAGTATGTATTTTGATCTATTTAATTGATATATCTATTGAAAATATAATAAAGACCAGGAAAGAAAATACGGTAAACACAAAAACATTCACACATTAGAAAACAAGTACTAGCCGACGGTTTTGTCCGCGCGGTGATAAGGAAGGGAATTAAAACAGTTGTTCATTCAAGTAATGAATATGATACATAGGAAGTCTGACCCATGGTCTTTTGACATGGATCCACGAAAGACACTAGATAACGCGCATACCCTCCGGTCAAATCGGCTCCACCCAGCTCCGGGATTGGAGAAGCAGAGGCACGCCCCCAATCTTTCAATAAGATAAAAAGACGTAAAAGACACACAAGGAGAATAGTCAGTAACAAGATCGAGACCAACATTAATATCAATGGGACAGTCTCACGTACTAAGACATTAAGAAAGTAAGCACCGAAAACCAGCTACAAGGACGTGAGCATACTGCAAACCAAATAGTAACTCAGCGATTTCACTTGCCAGAAAGCAGAGGCGGCCATAAGACCAAGAATAAACCTACAAAACTGACATTTTCTAATTTCCTTACCTCCGCCAAGTAATAGGTCGGTTACCGTTAGACCAGCCTATAAGTAGATAGACAGCGGGCATCTCAAACATTCAATTGGAATCAGATATAATTCTACGGCATAACCAACAATAACCGATAACCTCCTAAGCCTCATAATACCACTTTTGCTTTTCCCATAAAGTCTAAATTCTCTTCACCCTCTCCCAACTCTACCCCTATCGATGATCGATTGTTGTTCCCTCCTCCTTTGCAGGTGGTTCCTGTTTCGTCACTAGCGGTAGTCCTTGGTAAGAGCCATATCCTGCGTCACAGTTGGCTGACACAACCTTAGCAAATTGCTGATATATTGAAACTGTATCGAATACAGTCATTCTGAACCCCATGACATCGACGTCTTCTGGGCATGATGTTCACGAAAATAGGCATCCCATGCTAACGACAATGTTGCACCTTTATCTGGCGATAGTTGTTCTTTGTCGTGCCGTTTGTCGATGTCCTCTAGATCCTCCTGTCTAAAGGCTAGGCCTGTTCTGTTGGCCAATGGGAGTTTCGATTCAGAGACTAATATAATTATTATACTGGTCTGCGTTGTTTTCAAGGTCAAATATATAATACCTGATTTTAGTTCAGTTTTTTGCACTGAACCTGGAAATCATGCTCATTTTACCCAATCCCGTCAAGTTTTTGAAATATGAGCACATACCTAAAACTCCTATATTTCCAAATATTTGTTGTGAATAAAACACATAATAGCAAATATTGGACCGATTTACTCACAGAAGGCTTACAGAATATTTTTAATAGATAGCATGAATAGTACAATGCACAAAATAAGCTACTCATGGATGAATGGTCTCTTCAGTGACCTCCGATTGTGCCGAGCAGACACCACATCCCTCTTAAGGCACCAACAGTAGTCAGCCAGAAAGTTCACACCCCATTGGCCTTGATAGCGTTCCTCCATGACACGGATGTCTTGGTGAAAGCGCCCACCCTGTTCTTCACTGAAGTTTCCGAAATTTTCTGAAAAATAGTCTAGATGGGACCGAAGAAAGTGCATTTTCACTGACATACGCGCACCAAGTTTGCGGAAATTCTCCATTAAGTCATCAACCATCTTCTGGTACTGAGGACTTCTGTGGTTACCAAGGAAATTTGCAATGACTAACTTAAGGGACAGCCAGGCAGATAGTTCAGTAGGATTTAATGAATCATCAAAACTAGAGTCTTTTATGAGTTCTCTTATCAGAAGACCATCAAATATACCTGCCTTAAGCTCTCCATGCTGATTCGTTTGAACTTGTGGTGGAGGAAGGCAAATCCTCCAACTTCCCTGTCGAGTGCTTTTACAAAGTTCTTCATTAGGCCGAGTTTCATGTGTAAGGGTGGAAGTAACACCTTGCTCGATTCAACCAGGGGGCGGGACAGAACATTGTGTGACCCGGGTTCTAATCCTTGTCTTGATGACCACTCTTGTCTGACATAATGCTGGTCGTCAGCCCGACTATCCCACAAGCACAAAAAGCATGGATAATTTGTGTACCCACCTTGTAATCCTAGGATGAGTCCAACAAATTTAAGATCTCCCCAAATCAACCATTTATGTTCCTGGTAATTGAGAGCAGACAACAGACGTTCAATGCTGTTGTGGAATTCTTTCATTTCAGCCGAGTGTCCAACAGGGATTGATGAAACCTTATTTCCGTTATTCAGAAGAACTGCCTGGAGACTTCTGTTAGACGAGTCAATAAAAAGTCTCCATTCCATGGCAACATACTTCATACCCATTAATTTCATTAATTCAGCAATATTGTTACAGTAGATCAGTGAAGACGCTTCATCGAACATAAAGAATTTTCTGAATTCGCTCTCGCGTTTCCCATACCAATAGAACGTTGTTCCTGGGGCAAGTAGATGTTTCTCTCGAAGACGAGAACCTAGCAGCTGGGCAGACTCCTTAGATAGGTTCAGGTCTCGTGTCAAGTCATTGAGTTCGGCTTGGGTCAATGGCCCTGGTCGTTCGTCCTCTTCTGGCTCGTATGCACCACACTCACCTGTATCAGTCCTGTCAGTAGATTCGGAATCAGAACTAGATTACATGATGACATCCGGCTCAGGAACAGGAACATCTGGTCCATGGGGGATTGGCTTTATGACAGATGGAACATCAGGGTATTAAACATGGTGCTTGTTCTTGCGATTGATGCCTTTTAAGTTTGCCATGCAGAAGTAGCAGTCGGTAACGTGATCTTTCCCTTCCCTCCACACCATTGAGACACCAAATGGCATACTCTTTCTTTTCCTATTCCTTCAATCCCGTAAGTTCTCCCCACATGTTTTGCAGCAGATATGGGGAGCAAATGCCTTATCCTGGTTTCCTAGTTTGACTCCAAAATAAGCGTAATATGCCTTCTTCATAAAATCCGTGATTTTCGCTTGACGGTCTGGAAGAACCATGTGTCCGCAGATGAAACAAAATTTGTTAGGATTGTTCTTACACTTCCGATCCATCGTACTGTACAACTAGAGCTGAAAAGAGAAAAAAATAACTAGTTATTTAAGGTAACCCATGACCAGCTGTAGCAAAAACAAAGCCCATATACGCTTGAATGATAGCGCCATTTGGGAAAAATATGCTGTAATAAAAATCGAGTGTATCTTAGAAACCAGACCTGACTAAATAAAATGAATGATATTTTTGAATTCAGCAAAAAGGATCCTAAATCAGTTGGAAAACCCTTGACCTTTGGAAAAAAGTTTTGAAACGCAAGCCAGTGTTATCTATGTAAATGTGTAAAAGTGGGAATATATTTTTTTAAGGGTGAGATATTTTATGTGGGGCTTGTTATGCAGCACATTCATTGAGCTAAATGCTATTTAGCTCTGCTTGAGTAGCCCAACTCAGAGCACATGTGCGAATGCACTAAGAACGTTGCTGTTGTCCTCCAAGAAAGTCGGTGATTATTCGTGTATTATATTTTTTGTTAAAAATCCCTATATTTCCTCAGATAGATTCTGAAAACAATTTTTGTTTGCATGATGCATCTGTAGAAAGACAAAATTTATATATATTTTGTATTTTCCTTTTTTTTCAATCGTCTTTAATTGATGGATATACCAGCTAATGACTTCGCTACTAAGATTAAAATTTAGAATCTAAAAGAAAGTAGCCATGGCTAGATTTTAAAAAATTTTCTGAACTTCACCAATTATAATAATTTATAAAGGAACTCTAAAAATCAATTTTCTGAACTTCACCATTTGTAATTCTTTGGGTTTTAAAAATAACTGATAAAAAACATAAGTCATAACCAAACTAAGATGAAATCGTCTTTAATTGATGGATATACCAGGTAATGGCTTCGCCACACCCCCCCTACCGGGGGAGCTTGCGCTTCGCTACTAAGATTAAAATTTAAAATCTAAAAAAAAAAGTAGCCATGGTTAAATTTTTAACCATTTTCTGAACTTCGCCAATTATAATAATTTTAAAAAAGAACTCTAAAAATCAATTTTCTGAACTTCACCATTTGTAATTCTTTGGGTTTAAAAATAACTGATAAAAAAACATAAGTCATAACCAAACTAAGATGAAATTATTATTCAAATACTAAAAAAAATCCCCTTCTTAAATTATAGAGTTAGTGATGATGATGATGATGATGATGATGATGATGATTATCAATCCTTTGTTCCTTGTTCTAATTATTCACCTGATTCTTCTGTATTATCTCTAAATTAGTGGGAAGAATATAGCTCTATAATTGTTGCCCTTCATTAGATTCTTTTGGTTAAATTTTCTTTGTCGAAATTTGAAATTCAAATTTATTCCGTCCTCCCGTTTATCCTTAAATGCGAATTTTCTCTTTCCATAAGTCCTCATTGGCAAGTAATTGGTTATTTATTCTTTAATATCATAACAATCAATATTTCCATGTTAGCTAAAATCAACCTAATCCTCCATCACTAACTCTATAATTTAAGAAGGGACTTTTTTGAGTATTTAAATAATAATTTCATCTTGGTTTGGTTATGACTAAAATATATTTATAATTTTGAGCTAGGTAATTTCTAAGAATTTATTTAGAGTTTGAAAAAACAAAATAGTTTAGTTAAAAAAAATAAATATGATTATCCAATGCTTTATAATGTTTTTAAAAAATGAATTACAATTGGTGAAGTTCAGAAAATTGATTAAAATCTAAGCAAGGCTGCATTTTGTAAGATTTTAAATTTTAATCTTAGTAGCGAAGCGCAAGCTCCCCCCAAAGCGGGGAGTGGCGAAGCCATTGCCTGGTCATCATAATCAGTAACTCTATAATTTAAGAAGGGGATTTTTTTGAGTATTTGAATAATTATTTCATCTTAGTTTGGTTATGACATTTTTTATCCAAGTTATTTCTAATAATTCTTTTATAATATCAAAAACCAAAATGGTGAAGTTCAGAAATAAATAGAAGTATCTAAATTTTGTGAAGTTTTTAAAACGCAAAGAATTACAAATGGTGAAGTTCAGAAAATGTATTTTTATATATCTTCTTCTATAACTATATTTTAGCAACGTGATATTTGAAAGGAGGGAAATTTAGTTTAAAGTTCCTTTTTAAAATTATTTTAATTGGCGAAGTTCAGAAAATTTATAAAAATTTAAACATGGCTGCTTTTTTTTAGATTTTGAATTTTAATCTTAGTAGCGAAGCCATTGACTGGTAGTACTATATTTTAAGAACGGGATTTTTTGGAGAGGTTGAATAATAATAGATTTTTTTTTTTAGTTAGGTTCTGACTTAGGTATATTTTAAGTTTTTATCGAAGTTTATTCTCAGACTTTAGAATTTGAAAAAATGAAGTTCAGAAGAAAATGCACGTGAGTCAAAGTTATGCAGATACACCCACAAAGGAAAAGTGAAAAACGTTTCCGAGCGCTTTTGTCTTTATTCTTAAAGACCTTTTCAAGGAATGAACAGGAGGTTGGACATACATTGCCTTAAATAGTGGAAGGGGGGATTAGACTACCCACCTCTGAAACTTAATTAGGGGGCACAAATCCCTGAAGCAACTTTATTTGGGATTTTATGCATGTAGTGATAATGGGCTCTAGCGTGAACAAACCAGGGCTAAGATTGAAATTTGGGAACGCGTTAATGGAGATCCATTCTAATATATTTCTCGAAATATAATTACTGCATTTTATGACTGGTTTGTCACTGTTCTAGTTAATGCTATGGTTAAGATTTTAAATATGTAGAAAAAGCGCGGATTGTTCACTGCGATTACGTACATTGGCTTGATGTTGCTTAACCCGGACATCTAGTTCTTTCCCGGTTTGTCCAGAATAACATTTTTGGCAGTTGTTGCAGCCTATCGAATAAACAATGCCAGGTCAGGGGGGGCGGGGGCAAACCAGTGATAAATTGCAGTAATTATATTTCGAGAAATATATTATTATGTATCTCCATTAACGCGTTCCCAAATTTCAATCTTAACCCTGGTTTGTTCACGCTAGACCCATTATCACTACATACATAAAATCTGAAATAGAGTTGTTTCAGGATTGTGTACCCCCTAATTAAGTTTCAGAGGTGGGTAATCTAATCCCCCCTTCCACTATTTAAGGCAATGTATGTCCAACCTCCTGTTCATTCCTTGAAAAGGTCTTTAAGAATAAAGACGAAAGCGCTCGGAATCGTTTTTCACTTTTCCTTTGTGGGTGTATCTGCGTGATTATCAACTGTTTTGGAATTTTTCAAAACCTAAGGAATTACATACTGTGAAGTACAGAAAATTTATTAAAATTTAGGCATGGCTGCGATTTTTTCGTATATTCGAAAGTTTTATCAGTTATTTCAAAATAGAATTTCATTTTTAATCTTTATCATGAAGAAATAGCTACGGGCCCCTAAAAACAAATACAGGAAATTGAAATTATTAGAACAAATTCAAATAGAGAAAAACAGAATCGTATGGAATGTTTTATCCGTATTTATAGAGACGATAAATTTTGGGGGGGTCTGTAAGCCTAGAAAATAATCATCCATTTTAAAAATAAATAGACCAAGAGTAAATTTATTAGGAGACAAGAGGAGTGGCGAAAGAGGAGCAACTTCGCCACTCCTCCTTATAGAAGGGGCTTGCGCTTCGCTGTCAGACTTTCGGTCTGTGTCCTACGGCCTATCATGATTCTTTTTTCTTTTCTCCATTTAAATTTGCTATAATAATTTCCATGCCAAAATTTTAATAAATTTTCTGAACTTCACCATTTATAATTCTTTTAGTTTTAAAAAAGTCACAAAAATTCGATACTTATATTTATTTCTGAACTTCACCATTTTATTTTTTATATTATAATGGAATTATTAGAAATAACTTTGATAAAAAAATTAAATGTACTTAGGTGAAAACCGAACTAAAAGAAAAAATCTTATTCAAACCTTCAAAAAATCTCGTTCTTAAAATATAGGGTTATGGAGGATATGAAGAGTATGTACTCGAAACGTTTTAGAAATGTTTAGAACAATAGGCCGTTGTTAAAGCAGGATAGGACGTTGGCCACAGACTAGGCTGCCCAGATTTTTTTTAACCCGATGCTCGACGGAACCATCTACATATATATATTATATATATATATATATATATATATATATATATATATATATATATATATATATATATATATATATATATATATATATATATATATATATATATTTATTTAAGTAAAAAAAAGTTAAGTAATTTTAGTAGCAAACGAACTTTAATTATTAATAAGTCAATATTCACTTACCTAATTTGGTCTAGAATTGTACTTGGCATTTGAATGGCTCTTTTCAAGGAGGTTTATGTTTGAGCTTCGGTAATCAGAAAATGGCAAACAATTCATCTCATAATTGCATGTAGTTAATAGTGCCGCTTTAAAGTATCTATATTTAACCTGCTTTTTTCGTCTGCCCAGTAGTTTTTCATCATTGAAAATACCCTCTCTGTTGGTGCATTTGATCCTGGTAGACTCAAAAAGAATTCTACTACCTGATAAATGCTTTCAAATGTAATATTCTGACTTTTGAAATGTGCAAATATTTCCAACCATCTACTACTGTCAGCCTCAATTTCACAATCATTCCACTCTTTAATTTTTTCTAATGTGACAAAATTCTTAACACAAGTTACTTCATCGAAAAGACCATCATCATTTATTGTGGAATTGGGTCTCTTGGCAAGAATAAATTCAAGTGCTTCTTTAACTTCTCTCCAGAGGATTAAGTTGCGAAGAAGAATCCAGTTGAAATTTTCCATCTCTTCAAAATGCACAGTCCATTGGTTCAAATATTCTATACATGAATTATAGAATGTCAAAGTAGTTTCTTTAAATCTTTCTATATCATTTCCTTCTTTCTCTAAATCCTTCAGCATTTTATCCACAGCTAAGGGTAAAAATGACTCACGTTTTCTTTCAATCAATTTCAGCCTTAAGTCTTTAAGAATAAAGGCAATCTCTGCCATAGAAGCCTTTTGAGACTCCACTTTTAGGATGTAATCATGTAATACTGCACTCTGATTGTGTACAAAATACAAAAAAGGCTCGGCACACGGATTTTCAAAAAACTGTCTTAGAATAGGAGGACATTGTTTGTGAGACGAGAAATATACTTTTAAAGGCTTGAATAGTCGAAGAACTCTTTCAATGGCTGGCTTCAAAGCCAGCCACCTGGTCTTACTGTATCCTAAAATCTGTTGAAACTCCACGTCAACAGAATCACAGATATCTTTTAGTTCTTCTACCCTGACTGTATAAATGTAAAAGAATGAGTAGATTTTTAAAACTACAACTTCGACATCAATAGGCAGACAATCACACACTTTTCAAGGCGTTATTTAAAACATGGGCTGGACAATTGACACAAATTATTTTTTGACCTAAACCTTGCTGTAGTCTAGAAACGACTGTTTTTTCCACCTCTTGATGACCCCCCAAAGTTTAAATTTGTATTATCAGCACATAGTGCCTGTACTTTATTGGAGAAATTATGAGAATCTAAAATTTTCTGTATCAAATTGAATAATATTTCAGATGTCTCACCGACTAATTGTGCTACTTCTATTATTTTTACATTAACTCCATTTGTAGGCAAAAAATACCTAACCAATAAAACACACACTTTGACATTGCCATGGTTGGAACAATCACTGTAAAGTGTTACGTAGTTGGCAAGGAGAGATCATCTTTTAATGACTGCAGAATATCAGGCTGAAAGACATTAGATAAAATGACTGCCGTTTTAGTTTGAGCGCAAGCAAATTTTTTATCGAAGCATTTTCTTATTAGTTTTGAAGTGCAATCCGTGGATCTAAATGAGTGGTTGTGTTTGATTGAATGGTAAACTCAAGTTCCTTCTGCTACTGCTGTGCTTTTTTTCTCTTCATCGAAAGTTTTACCTATTAAAAATGCTTCTAACGACCTGCTTGATGATGCGCAGACATCAGCTCGTTTATGCTTATCCGAGTTCAAATGGCGTTTAATATCACGTCTCCCTCCACTTGCAATTGAGAAACTAGAAAAACATTTGTCACATTTTACCACGCTCTCAGTATTTGTCCTTCTAATGAATGGATATTCGTTCACTAAGCTTCACTAAAGCAATACTTTCTTTATGGAGCCATCTTAAAAAACAAAAGGGTAATTGATATGATACGTCACATTAGTTGAAAAATCCCGGGATGACTGAGTGACAAATGAATTTCAACGAAAGAAATAATAAGGAATGACTCTCCGAACGAGTCAATGACTCAAATTAACTCCGGATTGAGTCACGACAGCCTGTTATTCGAAGCGGCTTTGCCAAATGTTGTCAAGTCTATAATTACTTATGATTGTTTGACAGAATGTCCACCTGCATTTCCCTATGCTGGACTTTACATTGTCCAGCATTGAGTAGTCATTTTTGCTGGACAAATGATCTAAAAACAGTAAAATGCTGGACGTCTGTGCAGCCTACGACAGACCGAAGCACAAGTACTTTCTGTAAGGAGTGGCGAAGCCGCTCCTGTTGTATATTACATTGTCCTTATTTCTCGTTAATAAAAAGGTGGGTTATTCTTATATTTACTTCAGACGTTTTTCTGTCTACATTTATTGCATTTCCTCCTCTATATAATATAGAGGAGAAAATTCAAAACAAATATAGACTATATTTGTTTTCTTTCTATATTTGCTGCGTAATTTAATTGTAACTGCTGAAAATTACATTTAAGAAAGGATTCTTATACACATCTAGCCACCGAAAGCATCTGAACTTGCTGGGGAGTGCAATGAAGCTTCAAGTTCAAAAATATCACCCATAACAGTTAGATTTGCCATATTTAAATGCAAGAAAATCTGTTCAAATTTAAATAAACATACGTACATTAAGATAAAATAATATATTGCTACATAGGAAAACGTATATATTAAAAATATATTCTTAATATTAAATCCGATTAACTTTAAGCATTTAGTCAATGTATAGATAATTATTTTTCATAAATACTTGTTATCTTTGGACAGCTTTTAATGTGTTAGTTTTAATGAAATAAAATTCAAATCGAACATATAAAATGATCGAAAATTTTAAATCGTACAGTTATCACATGAATTTCGTCATTTATTAAAGGCAAAATGTTACGCCTGTACAGTTAGGCTTTCTGAAAATGCCTATGAGGGACAGAGTGCGACATTATTAATTAAAACAGGACATGTCCTGTAAATAGAGGATGTCTGTTAATCTTATATCTAACTAGGAATGACCTCCCATAGTTTTTGTAAAGTATATCCTTCTTTCAGCTTCTCAAATGCTAGGCCTAATTCTTGACTGTAAACAGGGATATCTTCATGCTCTGGACGGTCGCCATCTGCTAAATAGGCCGCCAAAACATCCGCCGTTCCAACAGCCGCCTCGTCAATTTCGGGCTCGTCCGGAAAGTCGAAGACAGCGCCCCCATCGGACACATTTGGAATCTAGAAATATATTTTCTTGTTTGAGAAAAGCAGTAACCAACGATGGCATTTATGTCCACTCAATTATTATTATTATTATTATTGGCAGTTTTGTGCTTGTTGATAGAGTAGAAAGCATTGGGGGAAGGTGGAGAGTTTTTAATGACGTCGATTTGTGCTGATTCCGACTTGTGCAAAAAATAAATAAATAAATCGGTTGCTGTTGAATTATAATTTTACTTAAAAAATAAGAAGCGAATACAAACGAGGGCATCTCTTGGGAAGATGGGGAAATGTTCGTAAAGAAAGTGGTAAAGTTATGGGAAGGAGAAATGTATTGAGCTACACAGCCGGAGCAGTGTTAAGGCACTGGGGTTGAACTCATTTGGGTTCGAGGGCCGGATATTTCCATAAAAAATATCCAGGATCAAATACTAAATTCCTTTATTAAAACTCTATTTATTATAGTGGCATTATATATATATATATATATATATATATATATATATATATATATATATATATATATATATATATATATATATATATATATATATATATATATATATATATATATATATATATATATATATATATATATATATATATATATATATATATATATATATATATATATATATATATATATATCACCAGGAATGAGAATACATAGAATGCGGAGAAATTCATCTTCATTAATTGGGTATAAACAGCGTTTCGAGCTGTCCACTCATCTTCAGGTTCTATGATATACTAATTAATACATCTGAAAACAACCTCACTACCTATTTTCTCTGGGTTAGGTTTCAACCTCACAACTTATTTTCTCTGGGTTAGGTTTCAATTTTTTTCGTGCCTGTGACAAAATCTTTAAAACAAATTCTATTAAAACTCTTCTTCACCGTGCCTACCACTTATCATCTTCATATTTTACTCTTGATAAAGAATTAGACTTCCTCCGCACATATTTCACAAACAATCCTTATCCTTCACACATTTTTAAGGCCACTCTTAAACCTTCCTTGACAATATTTTCTCCCCCAAATTACCTTCATATAACGTTCCGAAGGACATACGATACCTTCCACTCCCGGATTTAGGCCATCTTAATCACCAATTCCGCAAACAAATAAAAAAAAAATCCTCAAATATCATTTTAGACAAATCAACTTTAGAATAATTTATTCGAATAATTTTAGCAATAGGTTCACTATTTAATGTAAAGGACTTGCTCCCGTGTAGCCTGCGCTGTGGTGTAGTATATTTATTTACATGTTCTCGGTGTCGTAGAGGCAATTATATCGGTAGTACACTGCGCTCGTTACACGCTCGTACTCGTTCTCACCTTGGCATAAGTAGCAGAAGTAATGCAAGGAATACTTCCCCCGTTCGGCATCATATTATCCTTTGCAAAACCGATGCCACCATTAATATTTTTAAAATTATAGATTCTTCAATGATGATATAATAAGCCTACGAATAATTGAATCCATTCATATAAAAACCCTTAAACCCTCTCTCAACATTGATGTATCCACTTTCCCTCTCCGTGTCTTATAATAGCCAACCAATTATTATACCTCACCCTTCTTCATTGTAGAGGAATTACAACAAAAAGCCTCCCAGAGGACCAGGCGGACGTATACGTTAAAGTCCCCCCCATCTTTTGCGGAGAAAGCAAGAGAATCGAGACACATGAGGAGAGTCGTGGGAACGTTAGTCGGTGGAATAGCAGTCAAACGGCCTACCCTTTGTGATCTCCCCGCCGCATAGGTAGTCGGAGCGAGCCGCTGTGCGAAGGTGAGCACCAAAGGCTATTAAGCAGCGCTCAAAGGATCCAATTACCTACGAGATCCCGAGGCCCGTGGTTAAATCGCCAAAAAGCGGTGCCAGTCAAAAGGAACACCAAGGATGGGGACGGTTGGTGGTGTCTCTAATTAACAAGCCGACTTGTGCACCGCGGTGCCACCCTCCTCACCCCTCGCTCTCCCTTCTGTGGCCTCGCCACTTCCCCTTTAGATGGGGCAGTCGCCAGAATATAAATAAGCCCCTGAAGGAAAGATAGAAGATTATTCGAGGAAAGACGATAAAGGTTCAGTTCGAGAAGATCGATCCTTCACCCAGTGTCGAGTTAACATAGAAAAACGTCACGTTTTGTATCGGTACCAGACCGAACTATCCTTTACAGACGTAGAAGAAGTCTGACTGGATTACCATTCCTAGTGCCAAATCAGGAATTTCGGCAGCAAGAGAAGAAGATCAATTCGAGGAGAGACGATAAAGGATCAGTTCGAGAAGATCCCTCCTTCACTGAGTGTCCAATTAACATAGAGAAACGTCACGTTTTGTATCGGTACCAGACCGAACTATCCCTTACAGACTTAGAAGAAGTCTGACTGGATTACCATTCCTAGTGCCAAACCAGGAATTTCGGCAGCAAGAGAAGAAGATCAATTCGAGGAGAGACGATAAAGGATCAGTTCGAGAAGATCCCTCCTTCACTGAGTGTCCAATTAACATAGAGAAACGTCACGTTTTGTATCGGTACCAGACCGAACTATCCTTTACAGACTTAGAAGAAGTCTGACTGGATTACCATTTCTAGTGCCAAATCAGGAATTTCGGCTTCGAGAGAAGAAGGATTATTTCGGTGCCAGCCCGAAGCATTCTGCACAAGCTTAGTAAGAAGCTTGGCAGGACCAACATTCCTAGTGCCAAACAGGAATTTCGCAAGTAAGATAATAGAAGAACCAGTCACCCTCGAGTGACTCTCAAATTGCGATCTTAAGATCGAAGTATTAGACATCTGATTCCCTTACCTCAATCCCATCTCGATGAAAATCTACCATCGGCCGCTCCAACACCCCGGAGCGCGAGAAAAGCCATCTAGTGATATCCGGCAACCCCTGATCCGTTCTTTCATGTAAGTTAGAATGACCATTTATATTCGTATTCCGTTAGTATGAGTTTATTACGGTACTCAAATTAACTGAAGTAGAAACAATTGTGCGTGAACCCCGTCATATTTACTAGTAGAAGAGTGTAATTTAATTTTATGTTTAACGCTAATCTAAAAGGGTCACGATAAAATAACTAATCGGCAATTGGTTTGTTTAAGTGGAGCCTATTTTTTATTTTTGTCATGAATAGATTTTGTAATAGGCCCAGTTGCAAGTATGTTTAGCCTCGTTTAACTTATTAGGTGGATATAAATATATATATGTTTATTTGGGGGATAATTCTGATGTTTCAATGGACCCTTTACGTGTTTAACCGGCTCTCTCCTTAAAACGGATCAAACGCTGTGACACTCTATCAACAATAAAGTAATTAAAAAGTCCACTCAGCCAATATTGAAGTAATGTTGTCTTTCATAATTAATAGAATCAGAATGGCGTTTTAAAGCAACAACAACAAATACCATACCACAACATTCATTGTTTCTTGCTCTCTATTGCCTAGTCGTCTTTCCACAACTTGTGTGGCTAGTAAGATTTAAATTTGTTAAAAATTAAAATAATTTTTTTTTGTGCACTTAGCTGTTCATAAATTCCCCCTCCCCCTTCCCCTATGCTCACAATTTCTCAATCCTTGTTTAAATAATTAACTATTTATGATTTATCATTATAAAGTGTAAATATGTATATTCATATATAATTGTACTTTCTAGTCCAAATTAATCTTAATGTTATTTGTTTTGCTATTTAAAGCTAATATTTTTTCAATTTATCAGGCCAGAAGATAAGCTTGTCTTTGCTCGAAACGTACCCAGAAGAAATAAAGAAGGAATACTGCATTCTTACTCAGGAATATATATATATATATATATATATATATATATATATATATATATATATATATATATATATATATATATATATATATATATATATATATATATATATATATATATATATATATATATATATATATATATATATATATATATATATATATATATATATATATATATATATATATATATATATATATATATATATATATATATATAGCTGGGCACCGAACCTCTTTTTCAGGTTCCGCGACATTTAGACAGTAGTTGCGCAACTTTTGGCCTTTTGAGATTGATTCCGGACCTCCGTCTCGATTTCACAGGTTCGCAATATTAGTGGATCTAAGTCCGTACCCCAATTTTTTTTCAATTTCACAATAACTTTTTAACTATCTATTACTTTAATGAATAAAAAAAGGCTGCATAATTATATAATATTGATCATATATATTATATAATGACAATGCATCAAAACATTCAATGATTGTAATGATTATAATAAAAGAAAAATTATCGAATCCTCATTGTGAATTTGATGTTGAAATATGGCCTGAAGATTATCTACAAATAGAGTCAATAAATCCAGCTTCTATTTAACTTATGCTCATTTGTTTGTTTTTGAAATATGGCATATGGATTATCGGAATATATAGTCAATAAATCCAGCTTCAATTTAACTTATGCGCATTTGTTTGTTTTTGAAATATGGCCTGAAGATTATCTACAAATAGAGTCAATAAATCCAGCTTCTATTTAACTTATGCTCATTTGTTTGTTTTTGAAATATGGCATATGGATTATCGGAATGTAGAGTCAATAAATCCAGCTTCTATTTAACTTATGCTCATTTGTTTGTTTTTGAAATATGGCATATGGATTATCGGAATGTAGAGTCAATAAATCCAGCTTCTATTTAACTTATGCTCATTTGTTTGTTTTTGAAATATGGCATATGGATTATCGGAATGTAGAGTCAATAAATCCAGCTTCTATTTAACTTATGCGCATTTGCTTGTTTTTGAAATATGGCATATGGATTATCGGAATGTAGAGTCAATAAACCCAGCTTCTATTTAACTTATGCGCATTTGTTTGTTTTTGAAATATGGCCTGAAGATTATCTACAAATAGAGTCAATAAATCCAGCTTCTATTTAACTTATGCTCATTTGTTTGTTTTTGAAATATGGCATATGGATTATCGGAATGTAGAGTCAATAAATCCAGCTTCTATTTGACTTATGCGCATTTGTTTGTCGTTGAAATATGGCATATGGATTATCGGAATATATAGTCAATAAATCCAGCTTCAATTTAACTTATGCGCATTTGTTTGTTTTTGAAATATGGCCTGAAGATTATCTACAAATAGAGTCAATAAATCCAGCTTCTATTTAACTTATGCTCATTTGTTTGTTTTTGAAATATGGCATATGGATTATCGGAATGTAGAGTCAATAAATCCAGCTTCTATTTGACTTATGCGCATTTGTTTGTCGTTGAAATATGGCATATGGATTATCGGAATATAGAGTCAATAAATCCAGCTTCAATTTAACTTATGCGCATTTGTTTGTTTTTGAAATATGGCATGTGAATTATCTACAAATAGAGTCAATAAATCCAGCTTCTATTTAACTTATGCTCATTTGTTTGTTTTTGAAATATGGCATATGGATTATCGGAATGTAGAGTCAATAAATCCAGCTTCTATTTAACTTATGCTCATTTGTTTGTTTTTGAAATATGGCATATGGATTATCGGAATGTAGAGTCAATAAATCCAGCTTCTATTTAACTTATGCTCATTTGTTTGTTTTTGAAATATGGCATATGGATTATCGGAATGTAGAGTCAATAAATCCAGCTTCTATTTAACTTATGCTCATTTGTTTGTTTTTGAAATATGGCATATGGATTATCGGAATGTAGAGTCAATAAATCCAGCTTCTATTTAACTTATGCTCATTTGTTTGTTTTTGAAATATGGCATATGGATTATCGGAATATAGAGTCAATAAATCCAGCTTCTATTTAACTTATGCTCATTTGTTTGTCGTTGAAATATGGCATATGGATTATCGGAATATAGAGTCAATAAATCCAGCTTCAATTTAACTTATGCGCATTTGTTTGTTTTTGAAATATGGCATGTGAATTATCTACAAATAGAGTCAATAAATCCAGCTTCTATTTAACTTATGCTCATTTGTTTGTTTTTGAAATATGGCATATGGATTATCGGAATGTAGAGTCAATAAATCCAGCTTCTATTTAACTTATGCTCATTTGTTTGTTTTTGAAATATGGCATATGGATTATCGGAATGTAGAGTCAATAAATCCAGCTTCTATTTAACTTATGCTCATTTGCTTGTTTTTGAAATATGGCATATTGATTATCGGAATGTAGAGTCAATAAACCCAGCTTCTATTTAACTTATGCGCATTTGCTTGTTTTTGAAATATGGCATATGGATTATCGGAATGTAGAGTCAATAAACCCAGCTTCTATTTAACTTATGCGCATTTGTTTGTCGTTGAAATATGGCATATGGATTATCGGAATATATAGTCAATAAATCCAGCTTCAATTTAACTTATGCGCATTTGTTTGTTTTTGAAATATGGCCTGAAGATTATCTACAAATAGAGTCAATAAAACCAGCTTCTATTTAACTTATGCTCATTTGTTTGTTTTTGAAATATGGCATATGGATTATCGGAATGTAGAGTCAATAAATCCAGCTTCTATTTGACTTATGCGCATTTGTTTGTCGTTGAAATATGGCATATGGATTATCGGAATATAGAGTCAATAAATCCAGCTTCAATTTAACTTATGCGCATTTGTTTGTTTTTGAAATATGGCATGTGAATTATCTACAAATAGAGTCAATAAATCCAGCTTCTATTTAACTTATGCTCATTTGTTTGTTTTTGAAATATGGCATATGGATTATCGGAATGTAGAGTCAATAAATCCAGCTTCTATTTAACTTATGCTCATTTGTTTGTTTTTGAAATATGGCATATGGATTATCGGAATGTAGAGTCAATAAATCCAGCTTCTATTTAACTTATGCTCATTTGTTTGTTTTTGAAATATGGCATATGGATTATCGGAATGTAGAGTCAATAAATCCAGCTTCTATTTAACTTATGCTCATTTGTTTGTTTTTGAAATATGGCATATGGATTATCGGAATGTAGAGTCAATAAATCCAGCTTCTATTTAACTTATGCTCATTTGTTTGTTTTTGAAATATGGCATATGGATTATCGGAATGTAGAGTCAATAAATCCAGCTTCTATTTAACTTATGCTCATTTGTTTGTTTTTGAAATATGGCATATGGATTAT
The DNA here is from genome assembly GCA_963969495.1 of Ceratothoa steindachneri. NCBI lineage: Eukaryota > Metazoa > Arthropoda > Malacostraca > Isopoda > Cymothoidae > Ceratothoa > Ceratothoa steindachneri. The sequence continues at coordinate 10,139,711 of OZ018324.1, forward strand.
CGGAATATAGAGTCAATAAATCCAGCTTCTATTTAACTTATGCTCATTTGTTTGTCGTTGAAATATGGCATATGGATTATCGGAATATAGAGTCAATAAATCCAGCTTCAATTTAACTTATGCGCATTTGTTTGTTTTTGAAATATGGCATGTGAATTATCTACAAATAGAGTCAATAAATCCAGCTTCTATTTAACTTATGCTCATTTGTTTGTTTTTGAAATATGGCATATGGATTATCGGAATGTAGAGTCAATAAATCCAGCTTCTATTTAACTTATGCTCATTTGTTTGTTTTTGAAATATGGCATATGGATTATCGGAATGTAGAGTCAATAAACCCAGCTTCTATTTAACTTATGCTCATTTGTTTGTTTTTGAAATATGGCATATGGATTATCGGAATGTAGAGTCAATAAATCCAGCTTCTATTTAACTTATGCTCATTTGTTTGTTTTTGAAATATGGCATATGGATTATCGGAATGTAGAGTCAATAAATCCAGCTTCTATTTAACTTATGCTCATTTGTTTGTTTTTGAAATATGGCATATGGATTATCGGAATGTAGAGTCAATAAATCCAGCTTCTATTTAACTTATGCTCATTTGTTTGTTTTTGAAATATGGCATATGGATTATCGGAATGTAGAGTCAATAATCCAGCTGATATCAAACTTTCCAGCATTTTGCCTTTTGAATATGGCCTGGGAATTGTTTGGAAATAAAATCACTAATCCAGCTGATACTAAACTGGATGTGAATTTCGAAATAGTTGCTATCATAAAATGGGCTACTCTGCCAAAATCCTCCTGATATCGAAATAGATCCCCCCTCTATCATGAATACCTTTTAAAGAAAAATTCCGTACTTTTTCATAAGGATTCTCAAGTAAGAAAGCAGGAACAACGTTTTTAAATAGGTATATTATTTTTAACATAGGTAACATTTGAATGTTGTCAGACATTTTTTACATATTACAGCATATTCATATCTTCCTTTTGTTAACTTGCTTACAAGTAATATTTCAAATAGTGGCATACAGGTAAAATAATTATACTATGTAATTTATATATTAAACTTGAAGGATGCTCATAAAAGAGAGGTTGATTTCTTTTGTCAGGGATTTCAAAAGGATCGCTAGATGGCCTATTGAATTCATTGTTAGACCCCGTAAGGGGCGCGGGGATTTGCCATCCTGGCCGCCGTGCTGACGGGACTCAGCACTCCGTCCGGCCCCAGCTTAGCCTCTTTTCCTTCCTTCAAAACACTTGTTCCTCTCTTTTCACACAACCTCTCCCACAACTTTCTCTGGTCAGCCTCTAATTTCACAGGGTAGATGCTGACCTTCCTTTCAGTCAACCATCCCGCATCGGGGCTGAGGGGGTGGGGGACAATGTTCCCTAACCCCTGAGCTCCGGTCTGGGGTGGCTGGTTTTTAACTACCTGCTTCATCCCCACCCATACCTTCCTCACATCCCTTTTCCTCTCGTCTTCAAAATCTATCATTTATACGCCGTGTCTAAGGTGGAGCCGCCATGCCGATGGACTGCCAGGCCACCAGGCGGGAGGGGTGGTCCGAAATGGCGGCGCCTGGCTCTGCCGGGCTTGTAAGCACCTCTTGCAGTGCGGGCAACTGCAAGAGGTGATGAGCTATTGCGTCCCGTGGCAAAAATACGGTCACCATGCCCATGGATGAATTTTCAAAACACCAAACCCCTTTAACTCCCCCTTGCTCATCGACGGAGCCGCCCTCGGGCAGCTCCAGCAAAAAAATGGAGGTCCCCCCCCCCCCTGTGCTTGCACAGGGAACCCTCCATATTTCTCTAACCGGAGAGGAGGCTTACTCCTCTCCTTCGCCTACGGGTGCAGGGGACTCCCCCTCACCCCCTTCTCTGGAGGTGCTTTCGGGCACCTCCCTTTTCCCACCCCGTAAGGGGCGCGGCGATTTGCCATATTGGCCACCGTGCTGACGGGACTCAGCACCCCGTCCGGCCCCAGCTTAGCCTGTCTTCCTTCCTTCAAAACACTTGTTTCCTCTCTTTTCACACAACCTCTCCCACAACTTTCTCTGGTCAGCCTCTAATTTCACAGGGTAGATGCTGACCTTCCTTTCAGCCAACCGTCCCGCATCGGAGCTGAGGGGGTGGGGGACAATGTTCCCTAACCCCTGAGCTCCGGTCTGGGTTGGCTGGTTTTTAACTACCTGCTTCATCCCCACCCATACCTTTCTCAAATCCCTTTTCCTCTCCTCTTCACAATCTATTAATTTTTACGCCGTGTCTAAGGTGGAGCCACCATACCGATGGACTGCCAGGCCACCAGGCGGGAGGGGTGGTCTTAAATGGTGGCGCCTGGCTCTGCCGGGCTTGTAAGCCCCTCTCGCAGTGCGGGCTACTGCAAGAGGTGTGCGCGATTGCATCCCGTGTTTAAAAAAGGGTCACCATGCCCAATGATGATAAAAAAACAAAAAAAACCCAACCCTCAACTTCCCCTGTTCCATCGACGGAGCCGCCCTCGGGCAGCTCCAGCAAAAAAATGGAGGTTCCCCCCCCCCTGTGCTTGCACAGGGAACCCTCCATATTTCTCTAACCGGAGAGGAGGCTTACTCCTCTCCTTCGCCTACGGGTGCAGGGGACTCCCCCTCACCCCCTTCTCTGGAGGTGCTTTCGGGCACCTCCCTTTTCCCAGCGGCAGTCCCCTCTTTTCTTTCCAAGGGGACTGCCAAGAAAGCCAGCAGGCAGCCCTTAGCCAGCCGCTCCCCATCAAAGCGGCTCGGTAGGGCAAACCCCCTTAGGGGGGAGAGGGAAGCCAGGCCCCTTCGGTCGCTTCCCTCAAAAGACCTGCTGGCAAGAATTTTAAACCTTGCTGGGGTCAAGGCCTGTGCCTCCCCACACAAGACTGGCGACACTGCCAAGGGGACCTGCGATGTCCTAGGAGGGGATGGCCAACTGGAGGCCCCTTCTGTGATAAACATGGTCCTTGAGGAAACCCAGCCTCAGACGGTAGGGCTTTCCATGGGGGGGAATCCGAGCTCGGCGCCAAGCACCGAACCCGAATCCGCCCCTATGCAAGGTCCTCCTCAAACGGCTGGGGATTCTGAGGCAGTACAGGGAGGGGAGGGATCTCCTCCGGATGATACCCCTGCGACCACCAGGACCTTCTCCATTTCGGAGAGGGACCTGGCTGAGGCCGGTCCATCTGGCCTGGGGGCTTCTGCCGGTGGAGGTGAAAAGCGGCTTCATTCCCCGCCCTCCTCTCCAAAAAAGAAAAAGACAAAGAAGACTAAAAAGACGAAAAAGACTCGGGGCTCCTCTCCATCCGCGGGGGCTGCGGGGACGGATGGGTCTGCTGCCACTTTGGTAGGCGACCAAGCCAAGATCGGCACATCCGGCCCCTCTACCCCCTCGTGTGCGGAGCCCCTGACCAAGACTAACACCAAGAGTGCACAGGGCGGAGCCTCGATGACATCGGGGCCCCTCATTCAGAGGTTACCTGGCGTTTTCGAGCCCGCTGGCTTCAAACGCCTTCTCGTTATTCGCTCCACTGATGGCACCATGTTGTCCAAGGGCAACATGATCCATCAGAGGAGAGGATTAGCTAGTGCAATTGGTAGAGAGCCGAAGGTGACCCGTTTCTCGGACGGCAGCCTTCTGGCGAATGCGGCGAATCCCGCCGAGGCGGCCAAGATAAGTGCTCTTCGGACACTTCATGGCACCCCGGTGAGTGTGACGCCGCACTCTACCATGAACTTTGTGAAAGGAGTAGTTTATGCGAGGGAACTCGTTGACTACTCCATTGAGGACATCACCCTAGAGCTGGCCGACCATGGGGCGGTCAAGGTCGAACGTGTGATGAGAAAACAGGAAGGGGCTTCGAGACCCACCCCTACACTCTTTGTCACGTTCGACTGTGACAAGCTCCCTGAGTCGGTGCATGCCGGTTGGTACCGCTACCGCGTAAAGGCATTCGTGCCACTGCCGCGGCGGTGCTATTACTGTCACCGCTTCGGCCATACGAATCGCTCATGTAGACAGGCAAAGTTGGGGTCACCCGAAGTCTGTGTAAATTGCTCCAAGGTCGCACACGATAAGTCCAAATCGTGTGTGGCCAAGTGTGTCAATTGAGGAGAGCCGCACCCTGCTTCTTCGAAGCAATGTGGTGCATATCTCCTGGAGAAAGAAATCCTGGCCGTTCAGGCCCAGGTTAGACTCTCATTCCGCGAGGCTAAGGACTTGGTCCTGGCGCGCCCAGATCTGCCTGGGACGTCATATGCCTCAGTAGTTCGAAAGGCACCCTCTGCTCCTGGCCCATCCAGGCCAACGAGCACGGTTGTTTCCGCGCCCATTCGGAGCCCTTCTGCGGGCTCTACCCAACCCGGGCGCTCCCCTGGTAAAGCTGGCGGCAAAAAGGGTTCATACCCAGCCCCGGCTAAAACCAGGGCTCCCCCCTCTTCCCCCAGCGTGACCGTTTCCCGCAAGGCGAAACGGCCACGCGCCTCCACCGAGTCGTTAGACTCACAGGAGGCAACACCCCTGAAGATGGTCGCTAGGCCATCTTCAGGGGTTCCTAAAGCTGTCCCCCGAAAGGAGGACAGCAACAAAGGAGCTTTGGCTCCTTCGCCCACGCCCCGAGGTGGAGCGAGTGGCTCGGAGACGGTGGTTCCTCGAAAAGAGGGCCCCCCGCCTCCGAAGCCGCAACGCCCGCCTAAGGTTTCGAGGCGGAGGGAGGAAAAGACTCGCATGGCGAGCCCAACCTCCCCCAATAAGTCCTCGAAGGCGACAGCGCCTCCAGCGCTTTGTCCGGCCAACAGCACCCGGGGTTCTGCCTCCGGGAAGCGTACGGCCATTCCCGTGAGGGTCTTCAATTCGAGGAGGGCCCCCGCGTCTCCTCCGAGCTAGGCCTGGAGGGCATATTCCTTCAATGGAATTGCCGTGGACTCCGGGCCAACTGGGAGGAGCTGCGGAGGCTCGCCTCGTCCCGTTCCCCGTTACCTATTTTTTTGCAGGAGACCATGCTAGGCGCGTGCCCCCTGCCTGCCCTCCCGGGGTATAAGGGTCTTGCGACCCCACCACCGCGGGATGGCCGGGCTGGGGGATGCGCAGTTTACACCCGGCATGATGTCTCCGTTCTTCCTTTCTCTTTAGATACCTCCTTTCAGGCAGTGGCTGTGCAGTTGCACCTGGATAGGAGGTATACTATCATTTCTGCCTACATTCCACCGTCAGCTGACTTCGACGCGGGGGACTTCCGCCGCGTCGTGGCACGGTTGCCGAGGCCCTATCTCTTGCTTGGAGATCTGAACGGCAGGCATCCTCTCTGGGGAGATTACTCCATAAATCCCAGGGGACAAGTCCTTGCCGATCTGATCGAAGAGCTTGAGATGGGTGTCCTAAACGTGGATGAGTTTACGCATCACTGTCCGAGAACCGCTTCATTTTCTTGCCTTGACCTGTCTTTGTGCTCTTCGGATGCACAGCCTGATTTTGATTGGGGGGTGGTCGATGACCTCCATGGTAGTGATCACTTTCCCATTCAAATATCATTTTCAGGGCAACTGCCGCCTCAGAGACCACCTCGGTGGTGCTTGGCGCGGGCGCGGTGGCCTGCATTTTAGGAAATGACTGAATTCTCTATCTCAGTCGAGGAGTTTAGGTCGGTAGATGAGGCCGTTGAGTTCTTCTCCGGCAACCTCATCGCCGTGGGCCTGACTACTATTCCTAGGACGTCTGGCCGTTTTGCACGCCGACCACTCCCATGGTGGTCGGCCGAGTGTGAGACGGCCCTCAAACAGAAGCGTTATGCCTACATGCGCTATAAGCGCCGCCCGAACGATTTTACTGTCGCTGAATTTCGTCGGGCTAGGGCTAGGTTCCGGTATATTTCGAAGCACGCCCGCCGCTCTTCTTGGCGGGCATACGTGTCTTCACTTAACGGGAAGACCCCTTTAGCTGAGGTGTGGAAGCGAGTCAAAAGGATTCGGGGCAAGTTCTCGCAGGACCCCCCTCCCGTTCTCCAGGAGAATTGGACCGCAATCTCGGACCCCGCGTCCGTGGCGGAATCCTTAGCGACCGCTTTTTCCGCATTCTCTAGCCGTGATGCTGCTCCGCCAGCATTTAATGCACGTCGTGATGTCGCGGAAGGCCGCCGGCTGGACTTTACCTCCAGAGGCGGAGAACCCTTCAACGACAAGTTTACCGTGAGTGAGTTGCGTTCCGCTCTCGCTTCGTGCGCGGACACCGCCCATGGTCCGGACGATGTCCCGTACGCCATGCTTCGACACCGGGGTGAGCGAGGCATGGCCTTTCTGTTAGATTTGTTCAACAGGATCTGGGTGGAAGGTCTTCTCCCAGACTCCTGGCGAATCGCTACTGTGCTCGCCTTTCGCAAGCCGGGGAGAGATCACTCTACTCCGACCGGTTTCCGCCCAATCTCTCTAACCTCTTGCGTGTGCAAGTTGATGGAGAAATTGGTAAATCTTAGATTAGCCTATTTCCTGGACAGCGGAGGCCATCTGTCTTATGCACAGTGCGGCTTCCGTAAGTTCCACTCCACGTCGGATGCTCTGCTCCGACTGGAAAATGCCGTCTGCGAGGCTTTCCTTCGTAGACAGCACTACGGCACGGTGTTTTCTGATCTGGAGAAGGCCTATGATACCGCATGGCGATACGGTATAATGAAGACTCTCCACACGATGGGGGCGAGGGGACGCCTCCCAATGTTTATATCTGAATTTTTGCGAGATCGTCGATTCCGCGTACGGGTGGGGGGAGCCCTCTCCGGCCCAAAGGAGCAGGAAGAGGGTGTCCCGCAGGGAAGTGTCCTCAGTGTCACACTCTTTGCCCTGAGCATCAACGGCATCACCTCGGTGCTGCGGGAAGATGTTCTCGCTACGCTCTACGTGGACGACCTTTCGATCTCTTTTGGCGCGGCCCAGATGCCAACTCTGGAGCGTCGACTCCAACAGGCATTGAACCGCGTCTCTCGCTATGCCGAAGCGCACAGGTTTCGCTTTTCTTTGGCCAAGACCCCGTAAGGGGCGCGGCGATTTGCCATCTTGGCCGCCGTGCTGACGGGACTCAGCACCCCGTCTGGCCCCAGCTTAGCCTCTCTTCCTTCCTTCAAAACACTTGTTTCCTCTTTTTTCACACAACCTCTCCCACAACTTTCTCTGGTCAGCCTCTAATTTCACAGGGTAGATGCTGACCTTCCTTTCAGCCAACCGTTCCGCATCGGGGCTGAGGGGGTGGGGGACAATGTTCCCTAACCCCTGAGCTCCGGTCTGGGGTGGCTGGTTTTTAACTACCTACTTCATCCCCACCCATACCTTCCACACATCCCTTTTCCTATCCTCTTCACAATCTATTAATTTTTACGCCGTGTCTAAGGTGGAGCCGCCATGCCGATGGACTGCCAGGCCACCAGGCGGGAGGGGTGGTCTTAAATGGCGGCGCCTGGCTCTGCCGGGCTTGTAAGCACCTCTCGCAGTGCGGGCTACTGCGAGAGGTGTGCGAGATTGCATCCCGTGTTTAAAAAAGGGTCACCATGCCCAATGATGATAAAAAAACAAAAAAAACCCAACCCTCAACTTCCCCTGTTCCATCGACGGAGCCGCCTTTGGGCAGCTCCAGCAAAAAAATGGAGGTCTCCCCCCCCTGTGCTTGCACAGGGAACCCTCCATATTTCTCTAACCGGAGAGGAGGCTTACTCCTCTCCTTCGCCTACGGGTGCAGGGGACTCCCCCTCACCCCCTTCTCTGGAGGTGCTTTCGGGCACCTCCCTTTTCCCAGCGGCAGTCCCCTCTTTTCTTTCCAAGGGGACTGCCAAGAAAGCCAGCAGGCAGCCCTTAGCCAGCCGCTCCCCATCAAAGCGGCTCGGTAGGGCAAACCCCCTTAGGGGGGAGAGGGAAGCCAGGCCCCTTCGGTCGCTTCCCTCAAAAGACCTGCTGGCAAGAATTTTAAACCTTGCTGGGGTCAAGGCCTGTGCCTCCCCACACAAGACTGGCGACACTGCCAAGGGGACCTGCGATGTCCTAGGAGGGGATGGCCAACTGGAGGCCCCTTCTGTGATAAACATGGTCCTTGAGGAAACCCAGCCTCAGACGGTAGGGCTTTCCATGGGGGGGAATCCGAGCTCGGCGCCAAGCACCGAACCCGAATCCGCCCCTATGCAAGGTCCTCCTCAAATGGCTGAGGGCTCCGAGGCAGTACAAGGAGGGGAGGGATCTCCTCCGACAGGTGCCCCTACGACAACCAGGACCTTCTCCATTTCGGAGAGGGACCTGGCTGAGGCCGGTCCATCTGGCCTGGGGGCTTCTGCCGGCGGAGGTGAAAAGCGGCTTCATTCCCCGCCCTCCTCTCCAAAAAAGAAAAAGACAAAGAAGACTAAAAAGACGAAAAAGACTCGGGGCTCCTCTCCATCCGCGGGGGCTGCGGGGACGGATGGGTCTGCTGCCACTTTGGTAGGCGACCAAGCCAAGATCGGCACATCCGGCCCCTCTACCCCCTCGTGTGCGGAGCCCCTGACCAAGACTAACACCAAGAGTGCACAGGGCGGAGCCTCGATGACATCGGGGCCCCTCATTCAGAGGTTACCTGGCGTTTTCGAGCCCGCTGGCTTCAAACGCTTCCTCGTTATTCGCTCCACTGATGGCACCATGTTGTCCAAGGGCAACATGATCCATCAGAGGAGAGGATTAGCTAGTGCAATTGGTAGAGAGCCGAAGGTGACCCGTTTCTCGGACGGCAGCCTTCTGGCGAATGCGGCGAATCCCGCCGAGGCGGCCAAGATAAGTGCTCTTCGGACACTTAATGGCACCCCGGTGAGTGTGACGCCGCACTCTACCATGAACTTTGTAAAAGGAGTAGTTTATGCGAGGGAACTCGTTGACTACTCCATTGAGGACATCACCCTAGAGCTGGCCGACCATGGGGCGGTCAAGGTCGAGCGTGTGATGAGAAAACAGGGAGGGGCTTCGAGACCCACCCCTACACTCTTCGTCACGTTCGACAGTGACAAGCTCCCTGAGTCGGTGCGTGCCGGTTGGTACCGCTACCGCGTGAAGGCATTCGTGCCACTGCCGCGGCGGTGCTATTACTGTCACCGCTTCGGCCATACGAATCGCTCATGTAGACGTGCAAAATCGGGGTCACCCGAAGTCTGTGTAAATTGCTCCAAGGTCGCACACGATAAGTCTAAATTGTGTGTGGCCAAGTGTGTCAATTGCGGAGAGCCGCACCCTGCTTCTTCGAAGCAATGTGGTGCATATCTCCTGGAGAAAGAAATCCTGGCCGTTCAGGCCCAGGATAGACTCTCATTCCGCGAGGCTAAGGACTTGGTCCTGGAGCGCCCAGCTCTGCCTGGGACGTCATATGCCTCAGTAGTTCGAAAGGCACCCTCTGCTCCTGGCCCATCCAGGCCAACGAGCACGGTTGTTTCCGCGCCCATTCGGAGCCCTTCTGCGGGCTCTACCCAACCCGGGCGCTCCCCTGGTAAAGCTGGCGGCAAAAAGGGTTCATACCCAGCCCCGGCTAAAACCAGGGCTCCCCCCTCTTCCCCCAGCGTGACCGTTTCCCGCAAGGCGAAACGGCCACGCGCCTCCACCGAGTCGTTAGACTCACAGGAGGCAACACCCCTGAAGATGGTCGCTAGGCCATCTTCAGGGGTTCCTAAAGCTGTCCCCCGAAAGGAGGACAGCAACAAAGGAGCTTTGGCTCCTTCGCCCACGCCCCGAGGTGGAGCGAGTGGCTCGGAGACGGTGGTTCCTCGAAAAGAGGGCCCTTCGCCTCCGAAGCCGCAGCGCCCGCCTAAGGTTTCGAGGCGGAGGGAGGAAAAGAGTCGCATGGCGAGCCCAACCTCCCCCAATAAGTCCTCGAAGGCGACAGCGCCTCCAGCGCTTTGTCCGGCCAACAGCGCCCGGGGTTCTGCCCCCGGGAAGCGTACGGCCATTCCCGTGAGGGTCTTCAATTCGAGGAGGGCCTCCGCGTCTCCTCCGAGTTAGGCCTGGAGGGCATATTCCTTCAATGGAATTGCCGTGGACTCCGGGCCAACTGGGAGGAGCTGCGGAGGCTCGCCTCGTCCCGTTCCCCGTTACCTATTTTTTTGCAGGAGACCATGCTAGGCGCGTGCCCCCTGCCTGCCCTCCCGGGGTATAAGGGTCTTGCGACCCCACCACCGCGGGATGGCCGGGCTGGGGGATGCGCGGTTTACACCCGGCATGATGTCTCCGTTCTTCCTTTCTCTTTAGATACCTCCTTTCAGGCAGTGGCTGTGCAGTTGCACCTGGATAGGAGGTATACTATCATTTCTGCCTACATTCCACCGTCAGCTGACTTCGACGCGGGGGACTTCCGCCGCGTCGTGGCACGGTTGCCGAGGCCCTATCTCTTGCTTGGAGATCTGAACGGCAGGCGTCCTCTCTGGGGAGATTACTCCATAAATCCCAGGGGACAAATCCTTGCCGATCTGATCGAAGAGCTTGAGATGGGTGTCCTAAACGTGGATGAGTTTACGCATCACTGTCCGAGAACCGCTTCATTTTCTTGCCTTGACCTGTCTTTGTGCTCTTCGGATGCACAGCCTGATTTTGATTGGGGGGTGGTCGATGACCTCCATGGTAGTGATCACTTTCCCATTCAAATATCATTTTTAGGGCAACTGCCGCCTCAGAGACCACCTCGGTGGTGCTTGGCGCGGGCGCGGTGGCCTGCATTTCAGGAAATGACTGAATTCTCTATCTCAGTCGAGGAGCTTAGGTCGGTAGATGAGGCCGTTGAGTTCTTCTCCGGCAACCTCATCGCCGTGGGCCTGACTACTATTCCTAGGACGTCTGGCCGTTTTGCACGCCGACCACTCCCATGGTGGTCGGCCGAGTGTGAGACGGCCCTCAAACAGAAGCGTTATGCCTACATGCGCTATAAGCGCCGCCCGAACGATTTCACTGTCGCTGAATTTCGTCGGGCTAGGGCTAGGTTCCGGTATATTTCGAAGCACGCCCGCCGCTCTTCTTGGCGGGCATACGTGTCTTCACTTAACGGGAAGACCCCTTTAGCTGAGGTGTGGAAGCGAGTCAAAAGGATTCGGGGCAAGTTCTCGCAGGACCCCCCTCCCGTTCTCCAGGAGAATGGGACCGCAATCTCGGACCCCGCGTCCGTGGCGGAATCCTTAGCGACCGCTTTTTCCGCATTCTCTAGCCGTGATGCTGCTCCGCCAGCATTTAATGCACGTCGTGATGTCGCGGAAGGCCGCCGGCTGGACTTTACCTCCAGAGGCGGAGAACCCTTCAACGACAAGTTTACCGTGAGTGAGTTGCGTTCCGCTCTCGCTTCGTGCGCGGACACCGCCCATGGTCCGGACGATGTCCCGTACGCCATGCTTCGACACCGGGGTGAGCGAGGCATGGCCTTTCTGTTAGATTTGTTCAACAGGATCTGGGAGGAAGGTCTTCTCCCAGACTCCTGGCGAATCGCTACTGTGCTCGCCTTTCGCAAGCCGGGGAGAGATCACTCTACTCCGACCGGTTTCCGCCCAATCTCTCTAACCTCTTGCGTGTGCAAGTTGATGGAGAAATTGGTAAATCTTAGATTAGCCTATTTCCTGGACAGCGGAGGCCATCTGTCTTATGCACAGTGCGGCTTCCGTAAGTTCCACTCCACGTCGGATGCTCTGCTCCGACTGGAAAATGCCGTCTGCGAGGCTTTCCTTCGTAGACAGCACTACGGCACGGTGTTTTCTGATCTGGAGAAGGCCTATGATACCGCATGGCGATACGGTATAATGAAGACTCTCCACACGATGGGGGCGAGGGGACGCCTCCCAATGTTTATATCTGAATTTTTGCGAGATCGTCGATTCCGCGTACGGGTGGGGGGAGCCCTCTCCGGCCCAAAGGAGCAGGAAGAGGGTGTCCCGCAGGGAAGTGTCCTCAGTGTCACACTCTTTGCCCTGAGCATCAACGGCATCACCTCGGTGCTGCGGGAAGATGTTCTCACTACGCTCTACGTGGACGACCTTTCGATCTTTTTTGGCGCGGCCCAGATGCCAACTCTGGAGCGTCGACTCCAACAGGCATTGAACCGCGTCTCTCGCTATGCCGAAGCGCACAGGTTTCGCTTTTCTTTGGCCAAGACTAAGGTGGTGCACTTCTGCCGCCATCCACGGCTTCACCCCGACCCAGATTTGTTTCTTAATGGGGTGCGCCTGGATGTGGTTGAGTCACACCGTTTCCTTGGTCTTGTATTCGACCGACGCCTCACCTGGGAGGCTCATATTCGCAGCCTTAGGGTCTCTTGTACCCGCGCCATGGACATTCTCCGTTCCGTGACGTTCAGCGCTTGGGGCGCTGATAGGGCTACCGCCTTACTTTTTTATCGATCCTTTGTTCGCTCGAAGCTCGACTACGGATGCGAGTTTTATGCATTCGCAGCCGAGCGTTTATTGCGGAAGGTGGATTCAATCCACCACACCGGCCTTCGCCTTGCGACCGGTGCCTTCCGCACTTCCCCCATTGAGAGCCTGTTGGTCGATGCTGGGGAGATGCCACTCGCTCTGCGCCGCGTGCAGTGCATCACTCGCCTGTACGCGCGAGCCCGGCGCCTCCCTCAGTCGCCAACAGCTCTCACTGCATCCGCAGCTGATCTCGATGGTGCCTATGCCGCCGAGAGACGCCAGTCATACCCTAAGCCCTTTGGGTTTAGGGCCAGGAAACTCCTTCGAGAGGTAGATATAGCTCTCGGGCCGGTGGCGCCCCTGGTTCTGCCCAGGACGCCACCCTGGAGGGTACCACATTTGGCTATTTGTCGCCACGCCTCTGCTCCCAAAGCTTGTACTGCGTCGGGAGTATTGCGTTCGACCTTTTTGGAGCACACATCGTGTCACGCTGGTACCGTGCCAGTGTATACGGATGGCTCCAAGTCCCAAGAGGGGGTCGGCTTCCACGCCGTATCCCCTCTGTTTGAAGTCGGCGGGGCTCTACCAGGCGCTGCGTCTGTCTTCACGGCCGAGCTGGTGGCAATACACCACTCGGTACGGGAGATTACGCGACGTGCCCGGTTCGGAGACCGGATTGTGATCTATAGCGACTCACAAAGCGCCCTGAGTGCTCTCGGGGCATTGGAATCTCCGCATCCCCTGGTTCGCGATATCCGTGACGCCACGGTTTTGGCGAGCCGGGCAGATATCGAGATTATCTTCTGTTGGGTTCCTGGACATGTAGGAATTGCGGGGAATGAGCGCGCCGATGAGGGCGCCAAAGAGTCCGTGAGGACTCTGCGACCGGACCAGCGTTTCGCTCTTCCTCACACTGACTACATGGCAGGAATACGGGCAGCTCTTCGGACTGCTTCGCAAAGAAGATGGGAGACGGTCGAAGGGAACTTAAAGTTGCGTGCCATTGCGCCGCGACTGTTCCCATGGACCTATCCCCCAATTCTGCGGCGGCTTCAGGTTGCTTTCTGTCGTCTTCGAATCGGACACACTCGTGTGACGCATCGCTACTTGATGGAGCGCTCGCCTGCGCCCTATTGCAACGACTGCGTCGTCCCCCAGACTGTTCGGCACATACTTGTCGAATGTCCCAGTCTGGGTGATCTTCGCGCACGATACCTGTCCCGGTACCGGGATGGGCGGGGTCGCTACCGCCTGTCCCTTGTACTCGGGACGAGTGCGTGCACCATGACTAGTGGACTCTTTGACTTTTTGGGGGAGGCTGGCCTTCTCCCTTTCATTTAACCCGGTTTGTTGTTGTTGTTGTTATTGTTTTTCTTATTGCTTCTTTATTGCTATTGTTATTTCTTTTTATTGTTTCCTGTTTAATTTTTAAAGTAGCCTAGAACTAGGCTGTTTGTTTACGGCGACTAATGCCTAAGTCGGCAGTCGCCAGATAGCCCCTTAAAAAAAAAAAAAAAAATCTTTGGCCAAGACTAAGGTGGTGCACTTCTGCCGCCATCCACGGCTTCACCCCGACCCAGATTTGTTTCTTAATGGGGTGCGCCTGGATGTGGTTGAGTCGCACCGTTTCCTTGGTCTTGTATTCGACCGACGCCTCACCTGGGAGGCTCATATTCGCAGCCTTAGGGTCTCTTGTACCCGCGCGATGGACATTCTCCGTTCCGTGACGTTCAGCGCTTGGGGCGCTGATAGGACTACCGCATTACTTTTTTATCGATCCTTTGTTCGCTCGAAGCTAGACTACGGATGCGAGTTTTATGCATCCGCAGCCGAGCGTTTATTGCGGAAGGTGGATTCGATCCACCAAACCGGCCTTCGCCTTGCGACCGGTGCCTTCCGCACTTCCCCCATTGAGAGCCTGTTGGTCGATGCTGGGGAGATGCCACTCGCTCTGCGCCGCGTGCAGTGCATCACTCGCCTGTACGCGCGAGCCCGGCGCCTCCCTCAGTCGCCAACAGCTCTCACTGCATCCGCAGCTGATCTCGATGGTACCTATGCCGCCGAGAGACGCCAGTCATACCCTAAGCCCTTTGGGTTTAGGGCCAGGAAACTCCTTCGAGAAGTAGATATAGCTCTCGGGCCGGTGGCGCCCCTGGTTCTGCCCAGGACGCCACCCTGGAGGGTACCACATTTGGCTATTTGTTGCCACGCCTCTGCTCCCAAAGCTTGTACTGCGCCGGGAGTATTGCGTTCGACCTTTTTGGAGCACACATCGTGTCACGCTGGTACCGTGCCAGTGTATACGGATGGCTCCAAGTCCCAAGAGGGGGTCGGCTTCCACGCCGTATCCCCTCTGTTTGAAGTCAGCGGGGCTCTACCAGGCGCTGCGTCTGTCTTCACGGCCGAGCTGGTGGCAATACACCACTCGGTACGGGAGATTACGCGACGTGCCCGGTTCGGAGACCGGATTGTGATCTATAGCGACTCACAAAGCGCCCTGAGTGCTCTCGGGGCATTGGAATCTCCGCATCCCCTGGTTCGCGATATCCGTGACGCCACGGTTTTGGCGAGCCGGGCAGATGTCGAGATTATCTTCTGCTGGGTTCCTGGACATGTAGGAATTGCGGGGAATGAGCGCGCCGATGAGGGCGCCAAAGAGTCCGCGAGGACTCTGCGACCGGACCAGCGTTTCGCTCTTCCTCACACTGACTACATGGCAGGAATACGGGCAGCTCTTCGGACTGCTTCGCAAAGAAGATGGGAGACGGTCGAAGGGAACTTAAAGTTGCGTGCCATTGCGCCGCGACTGTTCCCATGGACCTATCCCCCAATGCCGCGGCGGCTTCAGGTTGCTTTCTGTCGTCTTCGAATCGGACACACTCGTGTGACGCATCGCTACTTGATGGAGCGCTCGCCTGCGCCCTATTGCAACGACTGCGTCGTCCCCCAGACTGTTCGGCACATTCTTGTCGAATGTCCCAGTCTGGGTGATCTTCGCGCACGATACCTGTCCCGGTACCGGGATGGGCGGGGTCGCTACCGCCTGTCCCTTGTACTCGGGACGAGTGCGTGCACCATGACTAGTGGACTTATTGAATTTTTGGGGGAGGCTGGCCTTCTCCCTTTCATTTAACCCAGTTTAATTGTTGTTGTTGTTTTTGTTATTGCTTTTTTATTGTTATTGTTATCTCTTTTTATTGTTTCCTGTTTATTTTTTAAAGTAGCCTAGAACTAGGCTGTTTGTTTACAGCGACTAATGCCTAAGTCGGCAGTCGCCAGATAGCCCCTTAATTAAAAAAAAAATTCATTGTTAGATTATCCCCAGACCGTCAATCCAATGAATCTTCCATCATAAATGAACTACACTACCCCCCAGAGATTAACACTAAAGCCATAAATATTTTCGCCCATGAGCAGTGGCAACTCATGTATAGCCACTGCGGAACTGCAGCATTCCCTATTTCCACTCGATATTATCCATAACATTCAATATAATGAGTCATTTTTAGTCGCAAGCGACTCTACATCTCACTATGTCTGTTGGTGCCCGTTTTTCTTCTTTTTGGGGGTAATAACATTGTAACTATTCGGCCGATTCTAACGAAATTTGAAACCTTTATGTTGTTTTACATTTTCTTGCGAAGATATAATTGTCAAAGTCCTCTCAAGGTTAGCCATGGAATTATTTTGTTTTGACAATAACATCATAACTATTCGTCCGATTCTAATGAAATTTGAAACCCTCATGTTCTTTTACATTCTCATTCGAATGGTTTAAAAAATCACGGCCCTCAGCCTAGTTCTTCCATTTCACAGGTTCGGGTAACGTCGAGTTCTACTTGTGAACGACCGGAGCATGGCGAAATTCCATCCTCCCTAACGAGGAATTAGCTGCCACGTTGTCGAGGATTGAAAGTGACCTCAGCTGGTTGAAACTGAAGCAAGGGACGCGGAGCGAGCGATGGCACAGGTATGGTGACCGGAGTGATAGGACCCGTTCAGGTATCCGTAAAAGAAACCAACGGGGGAATCTCAGCACAAAAGGTGAGATGCAGCAATTTTCGCAATCTTCTTCCGCCTATTCTCACCATAACCTTTCACACAAAAAGGGTCTCTACTGGTAAAATCAAATTTATGGTAACAACGCTGTACCATGTACACATCCTTGTAACCACCATTATGCTTTTCCCCATAGTGCGCCTAGTAGTCTCTCAGGGCATAATGCAGCTTTCACCCAATCAACTTAATGGTGTTGATACCATAACAAATATGGTACACAAGCTGTAGAATGCTTGCAACCGTGCACATATTTACAATCGGTATCCTTCGCCTAATCTCAACTCCACACTCTCCTCACATCACTCATCTCAACCAAACACAAATCTTCACCATTATGCTTTTCCCCATAGTGCGCCTAGTAGTCTCTCAGGGCATAATGCAGCTTTCACCCAATCAACTTAATGGTGTTGATACCATAACAAATATGGTACACAAGCTGTAGAATGCTTGCAACCGTGCACATATTTACAATCGGTATCCTTCGCCTAATCTCAACTCCACACTCTCCTCACATCACTCATCTCAACCAAACACAAATCTTCAAATTCAACCTCAAATTCTATTTCTTTAAACTAGAAAGGCCTGGGACAAAAGGGTCTACATCCCCTGCCATCATATCATTTACTCAGCTAGGTCATCCCTTTCGCATTTTTTACCCACTCTCTGGTTTCTCATTTCTGGTGGACACTGGTGCAGAATGCAGTGTTATACCAACTTCTAAGGGTGACAAAGCTTGTACTCCCTCAGATTTAATTCTGAAGGCAGCTAATTCGACCAATAATAGGACCTATGGAAGGCGTAACCTTCAAGTCTCACTCGGTCTCCGTCGAGTTTTTCGATGGACTTTCGCCATGGCTGAGGTAGATTGACGAATATTGGGCCTCGATTTTTTTTTCGGATCACCACCTCTTGGTCGAGTCTCGTCACCGCAAGCTTGTCGATCTCAAAACTTTACTCGCTGTTTCAGATTCGTACTCACCTTCACAGAGTTTCCTCCTTTCTATTCGTTTCCGACCCACCGAGCCCCCATTCCAGCGCCTTCTGTAGGACTTTCCAGACCTTACCCTTCCATCTTCGAAGGATAGGCCCATCAATCCAAATGTGGTGCATCGGATCGAGACGACAGGAGGACCTGTCTTCTCTTGACCTCGTCACCTAGCTCCAGATAGGCTTTCTGCAATGCGTAATGAATTCCCATTCATGATTGATGCTGACATTTGTAGGCCTTCCTCTTGATCTTGGGCTTCTCCACTCCGTATCGTTCCCAAATCCACGCCAGGGAAATTCAGGGCCATTGCAAATTACAGAGCCTTAAACGCGATAACAACCCTTAACCGCTATTCATTGCAGTACATAGCCAATTTCACCTCATCTCTCTCCGGCTCTACAATCTTTTCTCGACTGGATCTGGTTCGTGTTTTCAACCAGATCCCTATTCACCCGGACAATATTTCAAAGAGTAGTAACATCACCAATCCGTTTGGCTCTTTTGAAATGATCAAAGTGTCCCATGGCTTGCGAAATTCTGGCGAGACCTTCTAGCATTTCGGGGACCAAGTTCTGAGAGGTCTTCCCTTTGTCTTTTGCTACCTTGATGAACTGCTAATAGCATCTTCCTCGCTCGAGGAACACCTTTCTCACCTTCGTTAAGTCTTTTCTCGCCTTCAAGAGTACGGTATTGTACTTAATACTTTTAAATGTATTTTTAGTGTCTCACAGCACTCCTTCTTGGGACACCATGTTCCGAGTGTCGAGATTAACCCACCGAATACAAAGTTACTGTGATACGCAATTTTGTTCAACCCACATCGCGCAAACAACTCATACGTTTCTGTGGCATGGTCAACTTCTACCAAAGATTCATTCCAAATTGTGTTCAGGTCATGCAACCTATCAACTATATGCTGTCAAAGACTAAAAAGGACTCTCCTCTCGAGTGGTCTACTGAGGCGTGCGAATCATTTTCTCGCACTAAAGAGGCTATTGCCCGCTCTGTGGAATTGGCTCATCCTTCCCCAGGAGCCTGAATCAGCGTCGCGTCAGACGCATCTTCAACTAACTTAGGTGCAACCTTACAGCAGAAGGTTGGTGACATATGGCAACCACTTTCTTTCTTCTCTCGCTCTCTTTCTGACTTCCAACAGAGGTATAGTACGTTCTCTCGCGAGCTCCTCAGAATATACCTCGCAATCCGCCACTTCTGCCATTATTTGGAAGGGCGTGACTTCACTATTTTTACTGACCATACGCCTTTGGTCGGTGCCTGCTCGTCTAGTTCCCCCTCCTCGGTGCACACTGCAGTTGATACTCGTCACCTTGACTTTATCCTGCAGATGTCGAGAGATATTTGCTATGTTCCTGGCTCTTCAAACGTCGTACCAGACGCGCTTTCTTGCATTTCCGTCATTTCGGGCACGCAACTCTCTCACACTGCGCCCATCATTCATGCAACAATAGCACTCGCTTCACTAATGATAACTCCCATAAACCCAACACTCGTTAATCCCGTGGGGCAGCGATAATCCAGATACACGAGTAAACAAAGGAGACAAAGACACTCATTCACCTTTGATCAAGTAATTTTTGAAGTGTGATAAGAATACATTCAAAACTTGTTCATCGGCATTGCTCTTTCTTGGTGGGCTGGTAAAAAGTTAAATCCTGTTTTTTCTTTACTGTAGTATGCATAAATATGGTTCAAAATAGATTTAAGTAAAATAAAATTTTAAAAGGAAAATAACAGCTGTGCCTAAAAAGCAAAAAAAAAGTAGCAGGTAGCTGCAATACCAAAATGCTTAAAACGGCAACCCAAACAATTTACGGTACTCTCTGAGTGTTGATGAAAAATACTTAAATGGAATCTCTAAAACTTAAATCCAATTGGTTAATAAAATGTTAAATAAGTTATTATTAGTCTAGAAATAGTAAAATGAAATCACTTATTAGGTCGATATATATTTTCAATTTCAATGTGAGTTATGACAGATTCACCGGAGCACAACAATGAAGGAGGAACGCACTTTACGTAAATTGAGACCCTATCTGTCATATTTCACCTAAATTAAGACTCTAAATAAAGACAGTAACGTAAATGGACGGAGCTGCCTGCTTACATGAGTCACACTCGATGTACCATCTAATTTCATTTTTTATCATCGAACCCAGTAGTACCTAGTCATAAAAATCCAATGCCTTATCCACTAGGTTATGAGCGCTTTATTTCGAATACGGTTCAAACAAGCTTGAATAAAAGATAAATGCAATTAAAAAGGTCTCAATATGAATACCATTGCGAGGTTTTGAAGATAGAAAATGTTAACCTTGGCAAAGTTCCGATGCAGTCATAATCCAAATTTAAATACTTAAAAATACCGCATCACTCTGACCTACACTAATACTTTGAGCCGACTGACACCGGGAATCCGATAAAACTTAACACATTCCCAACATGGCTGATACTTGCACACATGTGATGAAATTTCCAGACATTCGGAGTGTTGGATCTTTGAGAGAACCTCGTTCTGTCAACGAGGTTCTGTCATCGAGCCTACTGGCTTAAGGGGTGAGATTTAGACGGGGGCAACTTAAGTATATGGAGATGTCGTTCCCTTACGCTTTACAGAATTGCACACACACATACACAACTAGCGAGCAGGAGGACCTGAGGTTCCAGTTTCCTGCCTTATTCCAGGTCGGGCATGGAGGCATTTTTCTTCGATCGATCCCCTTTTGTCTTAACCCTCGAGTCGCAATCACGTCCACGGTGGAATTCGAGTTCGGAAAGAGAGATTACCCTGATCCCTTTTTTTTTTCGCTGACCTCAGATTTCCATTGAAACAAGTTTTCATAAGCAGGTCTAGGCGTCGAGATCCCCCAACTTGGTGATGAACAAAACTATCTCTGAATTCGTAAACAGAGACACAAGTCGAAAATATTTCACACGTCAAAGACGAACGCCAAACCTCGTCAAGTTTCTCCAAGACGCAGATTTCTCGGCAATTTACCATCCAGAAAGAACGAACCATTTTTTCTCCTTCTCTCTCTCGCTATCTGCCTCGATCTCATCGAGTGGTTCCAAATTCCCCTGCACACTTTCTTAGTACAACAGCAAAAGCCAGACCACGGAACTCTCTTATTCGTCCAACTTATGTTTCGTGCTACGTTTCATTCAGGTACTCTATATGTGATGCAGTACATTGTTTATTTCTAATCCATATATATTTACCACTGCATTTCAACAATAATTTGTGCATATTAAATTATTCGTATAACTGTTTTCATCGATAACTTTGATTATTCTGAATTTCAAGTTTAATTGACTCACTTATATATTATAGCTCCTGCATAAATAATCAGTCAAGGTGTAGTTACAAAATATTTTAAACTTGAAAATGTCACACCGCTCTTTCAAAGGTGAATAAAACAGATCAAGCGAACTATAGACCAATTAGCCTATCGTTAGAGTACTTGGAAAATCACCCCCTATTAAACAACAACTAACACGGTTTTAGAAAGTGTCATTCTTATTTAACGAATCTACTAGAGTTCTTTCAAGACGTGACCACTATTTATGATCATTTTAAAGCTGTCGACATAATTTACCGGGACTTTGAAGGAGCTTTGAGGCATAAATCAATCGCAAGAATCGACAAGTAAGAAATTTAAATATGATTTGAGTACAATATTTAATTGGTTGGACACATGCAGCTTTCTTTTAATATGAGCAATTGTAATGTAATGGACAGTAGATCGAACAACAGTTAGTATAAATAAGTCTTGCCGGTAAGGTATTAGACTGAGTGACAGAGGAGCGCGATCTTGGAGGTTCTAGTCTCGAGCGACTTGAAATTCTCAAACCATTGCGCTCAAGTAGCAAAACAAGCGAATCGAACAATTGGCTTCATTGTCTGAAATTTTCACCATAAAAGTAAACATTATAGTCCCATTATTTAAGTTAATCATTCGGCCGCACCTCGAGTATGCTTCCCAACTCTCGTCTCCCTTTTTGAGGAGGGATATCGACATATTAGCGATGGTATATCGTCCGCGCTAAGTTTATTTCTGAGTTTTGGAACTTAACCTACCTAGATAGACTTAAGGCAATGACCCTGCTTTTTCTGGAGGATCGTCGGCTGCGTGGGCAATTGATTGAGGTGTTTAAGATCATAAAAGAGTTCGATAATATAAATTTGGAGCAACTTTTTGAACGAGTGCCAGAGTGTAATAACATAAATAATGGATTTAAGCTTAAGTTAAAACGATTCCAATCAATATTCGTAGCAAATTTCTTTCCCTCTGAATGGATCTCCTCCCTACAATTATAGTTGAAAGTCGCTCTGTTAACGTTTTCAAAAATAGATTGGATAAGCGTTTTTAATCTCTGGGAAGGACCAGACCCACCGATACCACAAATCGCTACCGGTGAGTCTATGATATCAGTTAATTCATACCACTGGACCATCGTAAACATTACCAATCCTACCTCTCTTCTTTATTTTCTCCCCCCCCTCACCCTCACCCCCACCTCTTATTTTCTCAAGACTAGTCTTATAGTAGATCCAAGGGCGCTGGTATGAAATTCTGTAATTAATATTTACTGTATAAAAATAATAAAGCACCAAAATTAATCTCTATTCTTGCGTCTTCCAAAGTGTATACATTTAACGTCCTCATTCGCCCTTGGGTCAGTCAATTCTTTGATTAGTTTTGGAGTCGACTTAAAATCGAAACAAGTTGTGGTCAGTTCTTACAAGACAATAAGTGGTACCAGGAGCCCTTAATTTCTGTTAGAGGTGGGGGCTCGCAAGTAAGAAATAGAAGCCAAAAGAAAAACATGCGGAAGATAGGGGAAGGGGAGGGCAAATACACTAGTTTCGATCGAAAGATCTGCTTTTGTCTTAATTTTAAAGCAGAAATGAGCAGATACTGTAGAATATGGTTAATTTGACATTTTATCAGCTCTGATAAGACAGCATAAAATACTTAACGTCATGTTAACATATCTAAATGAATGTGCATTAAGAGTGATGTCGTCTTCTTACGAG
The DNA here is from genome assembly GCA_963969495.1 of Ceratothoa steindachneri. NCBI lineage: Eukaryota > Metazoa > Arthropoda > Malacostraca > Isopoda > Cymothoidae > Ceratothoa > Ceratothoa steindachneri. The sequence goes on from OZ018324.1 coordinate 10,162,199, forward strand.
AGGTAAAATGGTCATCCTTCTCCCCTTAGAATTACTTTTGCTAGAGAAACAATAACAAACCAATAATTAATCAAAACCTGTTAATTATTTCTCTTTTCTTTGTCACTAATTCCTTATTTTTAATTGTTCTATTTAAATTTCGTTTTATTTATTAATCTTGCAATGTTAACTCGGTTTAGCTCACATTGATCAACCAACCAATCCACTCCCAAATATACCAACCAACCGATTCCATCTCTCGATAAGAAAGTCTCGACCTGATCCATTTGCAAATGCAGAACTGGTGATTAAATTAAAATATTTTTCCCTCATTTAACTCATGTAATTGAATCCCTCTGGGTATCATCGCAAAATCAGTAGCGGCAAAATTAAAATAATCCTGAAATATTAACAAATTAATGGATAATCTTATTTTTTTTATTTGGGAGTCAGTAAAGGGTCAGGTACCGAAAAAAGTGAGTGAGGTTTGGGAGTTCGTTGTAGGTGACTTCCAGGAACATAGTTTTGTCCTTTCTATTAACCACTCATGTGATCATCGCACACATTATCATCAATGCTTTCCGGTCGTCCTGCAAGATCGCTTCAAAAGTTATTTTTACGTGGCTGTCAAGAAATTATTACCATTTTTATTTAAAGAAAAGGAAATTAATTTTCTTATTTACAAAAATCAATTAATTCAGCATAGTACCTTCCATCATTGATGACGATGTTCTTATATCGCTTAACTAAACAGTGGATGCATTTCTGTAAGAATTCATTCGCTTTTAATGATTTGATATCTTTTCCAACTCCACATCAGAGTAAACTTTGTCATTTAGGTGATGTAGTAATGACTTAAATAAATGGTAATTATATAATGGATAAGGAAGAAATTCCCGACCTAACGAATTATTTTTTCTTGTGTCAATGCAATACATGTGGGCGGTCATTGTCATGAAGGAGGACTTCTTTGTAGTTGAACAGTGAATGACCTTTTGTTCAAGAGCTTCATTTAAATGTTGCTATTGTTGAAGATTTCTTATATTCAAAAACTGCTTTCACATTTCACCAAATGCAAAGCATAGAGCCTTCTGTTGTCGGAGACCATGTTTACGAGTAGGACCCCCCCCCCGCCCCCACTTTTCAACTATAACAGAAATGGTTCAAAGCCATTACGAGCCTATAAAGATGAAGTAATATTCACACGTTCCAAAACGTTATCTTTCAGACTCTCCATATAGCATCTAAATATCATTTTTGTAGCTTAAAAAAAAATGCCTCGACATTTCTACAGTCATCTTTAAACAAATTCTTCGCATAAATTGGAAACAATTTAAGCCATTCTAAGAAAAGATTATTTTTTTTTAATAACCTAATATTTTTTAAAATCCCTTACCCTCCATTTGAGTACTGTGGTCACTAACTTTATCACGACCAGAAGGCGCATTATTGCATCCTGTTGACCGTTTGCGCAGCTGTACAGCCGAATTTAAACTCGCCTTAGGCAACCGTCTCACACACATCCTTTACTCCTGTTGCCATGGACGCCATAGAGTGACGTTTCAGTTTTAAAATTATTACGATCCGTTTCCATTCAAATAGCTGAAATAAACTTAGGAATATACATATGAAAAAAAACAACCGCCTGGCTGTTTTCGGACACCTGATAAAATAAGCTTTAACGGAATTACGGAACTGAAAATCATTTAGTTAAAATACCCACCTTGCTTCCGTATTAAATTTAATTTGGTCAAAACTTTTAATGAACCCATTCTTCGTTAATTTATGCTTAAAAAACTACCCTCCCCGTTTTTTCTTATATTTTCAGTGAATTTATGAGTCGTAAAATAATTTGATGGTAATACTTGAGTTCATGGGCGCACGCTAGGGGAGGGATCTATTTCTCGGCTACAATTAATGCGATCGGCTCTGCACATTTATCGAAAGAATAAAGACGATAGCGCCTCCTACTTTAGGCTATTTCTGCCCAAAAGTATAATTTTTAGTTACTTTCGAAATTGGGGGCAAAACCCTCCACTTAATTGTGGGGAGATTGCTCCCCCCCCCCTGCAACTTTAAAAAAAACTCGTAATATTTCTAATTCGAAAGGCTAACATCAGATTTGAATGCAAAAGGCGATTGCTAAATGTCGGCGGGGCTATCGTGATCTTAAATTACCTAATAAATAATTACTTCACGACAAAAGCTAAACCATCTCCACCTTTCACTATTATAATCGAGCCGCACTTCTTTTCCACACTTGTTGCAAATCTTCACTTTTAAAATAAAGCCATGATATATACAAACAAAACGAATGCACAAGAATCGCGCTCTTTTAACTGCTTGGCTCCAGGGTTGCCAATGTTTGAAATAAAGTCGAATTAGGGGTTGCCAGTGTGTGAAAATAATGGTTTATTTTAACATTAAGAGAAACCAAGTCTTACTTTTTTAAATGTCAATTTTAACTACTTCAAGGTATAATATCTTAAAATATGTACTTTCCGCGCCAAACCGAAAATATATATGCCGACTGGAATGCCTAAAGTGACTTTTGTATTTAAACGAAATAGGTAAACGAAAGATAAAAAAATTAATACAATACTAAACATAAAAAAATCAATGCATTGCTAAATAATATAATTGAATAGAAGAGCAGGCCCTTACTAAATAATAAAGAATAGAGATCCCAAAACAAATAAAACACCGTGAATGACCACATCCGAAGCTACCGTCTGACCTCATAAGGCCTAAATTGTAGCCCAAAAGCGTAGCCCAGAAATAGCGCCCCCTAGCGTGTGCCCATAAACTCAAGTATTACCAATTTGATTATCTTTACGCAAATAATAATTAAGACAACATATTAATGAAATATTTACGAAAATAAAATAGTAAAATAAGGATAGTACAAGTAGATCTTGGATCACAGAACGAAAGTAGGATGATAGGAAAAACAGCTTAGTTAACACCATGGACTCTATCAAGTGGGTAAGGCCAGTAACAGTCCAATTATGCCCAGTAAGATCTCACAGTCCATATTTGCGAGAGAGTTACGCAGCCTCCCGTTCCGGGCGCTCCAAGTAATCTTCTCTTTGCACTACTCGGGTGGTAAATATTTACCAGGGATTTTCCACTTCCCCGAATTAAACCAATATCTGTACAAACCGTTCATCACAACCTTTCGGTCGATTGGGGTCGGGTATGTCAGGGGTCTTCTGCCCAGAGATGGACCATGATTGGGTGATATGCGCCAGCACATAGCCAATTTGACGTGGTTAAAATGAACCCTGCCCTTTCTAAATAGGAGGTAATGGCGCTGATATGCGCTGACCCCGCAGTGAATGGTAACGAGTGTTGTCAATAAGTACCTTTTCGGTGGAAAATTCGACTCCGAATATCGGCGTTTCTGAATATATTTTGAAGAGAGACGACAGCTCCTTGTGGATTTCGTGAAGTCTCTCCACCGGGTCAATTCGGAACCCGAGGACGTAGCCGCCACTTTGTTCTGAGCTTTCGACCACAAGAGCCATCCCAAATTTAGATTCGCGCACTTTTACCTGATGGAAAATGAAAAGAAATTTATAGAAGGATGTTATTTTGGTTTTTGAGGGTTATACACTTTGTTGTTCCACGAGGAAACAATCTCTGACAGGAGGGGGGGAACGAATGAGAAAAGACGGAAATGGAAAGATAAAAGAATAAAAAGCTCAAGGATTGTCACTACATCTTTTCATCCTTCACTTCTCGGTTGGGGGAGATGCATTTTAATTACCCCAATATCAAAAAATCCCCTCCGTGGTTTCTTCTGTACCCCATTCCCTATGTCCCGTACCGACGTGACCTGCCAATGGAACACAAAGTAGTACGTATCTTCGGTGATGCCCTGCAGGCTGGGCGATAACTCCTATGGCCTAGGATGTAAGTTAGTAGATTAGCTCTCTTTTTCTGCCGTGCTTCGTCTCTCTCTCTCTCTCTCTCTCTCTCTCTCTCTCTATATATATATATATATATATATATATATATATATATATATATATATACTATTGAAGTCCACAGCTGTGGCAGCGTTATTAATTTTAACTTGTATTTTCTTAATATTTCTTTCAAGTTTTTTAACGGGGTCTTCGAGGCGAGAAAAAACATCCGCCAACGACATTCTTTATTCCTAGACGTCTTTCGACCGTGTTAGGTCATCTTCAGGGAATGAACAGAAATGGAATTATTTGAACTTGAACGATGTAAGTGAGTAGTAAGTGTGGGCAGGGAATAAGAAAGAGTGTGGGGACAGATAGCTGAAAATAGACAAGTGGTGAAAAGAGAAAGAAGTGTGGTTTGGGTAAAAACATTCTTATTTTCATGCGTAGAACGGCACTTCGGCTCCACCAGCTAAAAACCCAGCGGAGCTCGGAAATCTGGCGCGACTTATGCGTGTTCTGCTCTGGTTAATCATTTGGACGATATCATCGTTCAATTCTCGATTAACCAGTTCCTGCATATTCATTGTCCGTTATTTTATGACAACGTTAATGGGACTTAACCCCACCTCTCGGTGCAGCTCTTCCTGGCGTCTTCTTTCTCGCCTGTATGTACCTGTAATTAGGTACATACATTTGTTTTGCACCACTTGTTGTTTCCTCTTTTGTGTCTTCGAGACATACGAAAGGGCGGAAGTTCGGTATAGCAGCATTGATCTTACAAGTGCATTGTAGATCTTTTCTATATTGCTTTCACGAAGATTTCTGAACATGTGTAGAGTTTTGACTGCAGTTGTGGCCTTGGTGATTCTTTCTTGGACGTGCTTCTTGTACCCGGTGGAAGTAATCTTCATTCCGAGTACATTGCATTCCGTGGTGTAGGGATAACGTCACTCTCCCACCCTGACATCGTAAAGTAGTCTCCTCCGTGGTGTAGGGATAACGTCAATCTCCCACCCTGACATCGTAAAGTAGTCTCCTGCCGATGGCGACTACTTTGAACTTTTCCTGTTTCGTGCGGACCTTCCACCGGGCCTCGTATGTGTTAAGGTTTTCAATTTCAGCTGCTGTCATACGAGCTTGCCAATGCGGATTGCTCCATGGAAAAGTGATTATCTGGATGAAATCATTAGCGAATTGAATGTTGAGGCAAGTGGGGCTTACAGGGGATGGGACATCAGCGGTGTAAATCAAGTAGAGAGTGGGGGACAGGCACCCCCCTGTGAGAGACCCGCAGTGAGTGGAAACTTTGGTTCGTCCGTGCACCCTAAACTGATGTACGCTGCTCTCTCCATGACATAGTCACAGAGAGTTCTTTCTGAGTTTTCACTTAGGCCCAGCCGTAAAATCTTGTACTGCATTCCCCGTTGCCACACATTATCAAACGCTTTTGATACATCCCGACAAACAATGTCCACGTAACTTCTTTCCCGTTTTGCTTGGGCTAGCTTTTCCGTGATGACATTAATCGCTATCTCCGTACTTGGCTTCCTCCTAAATGCGAATTGATGTGGGTTAAAGAGGAAGTTCTCCTCCAGCTGAGACACCAGTCTTCGGTTGAGGATCTTCTCGAAGAGCTTCCCGCCAAATTCTAGAAGTGAAATTAGCCGGTAGCTCTCCTTCAACTTTGGGACTCTCTTAGTGAGGGTCACCATAGTCTTCCACGTCCTTCTACAAGTCCTCTTGTGCTGTCTTCTTTTCTAAAACCAAAGTATAATTATGGTGCTTGGAGTGAAAAAAGAAGTTATGAGGTGGTAAAGGAGGTAGCGGTTAGTGAAGGTATGTTCGTGAATGAGTCCAAAAAATGGTGAAAAACGCCCCCGTCCATTTTCCAGTTAGTCTCCCGCTCGGTTGCTGTCAGGATGAATGTTTGATGGATGGATGAATGGGATGGATCTCGAATGGGAACCTAAAGATGGGTGAATTCTGGTGGACTTGATACAGTAGACATCGAATCAATGGCCGCTAAAGTTTTGCCACTCCCTCTCAGGTACTGGCGCCATAACTGCATCCAACTACATAGAGACGGGTATTACTTCCCTTTATGATGCTGGCCGGGTCCCCCGGGCCATGAGGATCTCTCCACCATCCGGGACTCGCAGTTATGCCCCAGTTTCGAAATACTTTCTGGCTTATGCTTCCGCTGTGGGCTAGTCCTCAAGCCAGTTTTCGCATAAGCCCTTAATTATGTCAGTCCAAATGGCTGGCATAGTTAAGACGAAATCAATGAATGGCAGACGTCCGAGCTAAACTCCGAAAGTTACCAAAGTGTCTTAACAGTGAATATAAATGTTAAAGTTCAAATTAATAACAAGAAGTCTAACAGTGAATAATAGCCTAAAATATTCAATTTAAAGCAAGCATCATAATAGTTAATGGTAAAAATAAAAATTACCATTAGTGGCAAAAGTGGATAAGATAACAAAACGAGTGATTTTTTATAAGGAGAATAGTCAATATTTAATTTATACATATTTTTTTAATGTAAATCAACAGTGATAATTTTAAAAAAAGACGTCTAAATGCGAGAATATATTGTTAACAATACAACTAAGAGATCTGAAATTTTTTTAAACATAGTAATGTAAATTAACTGTGCCAAAAAATGTAGAAACTGAGTTTTATATAAAGAAAACGACAATATTACGTAAATTATCGTTGTAAAAACATAATAATCAACGGGACAACAATAATATACAATAATCAATTTAATATTTATCGAAAAAGTAGTTGTAATTTTTTGTAAAGAGTTGACTAGCCCGACCTCCAGGTAAGTATATACCTTCTACTGTATTTAACCCTTAACAAATTTCCATTCCTTCCATTTCTCTAGTACCCCAACCCACGAGAGTGTGTGTGTGGGGGGGGGGGGGAGTCCTAAGCTTTCATCTTTCTAATAATAAAGTTAAGTCTGAATATTAGTCGGACTGCGCTTGTCGCTTGTATTGTTCTCTCACATACTCGTTGTATGGTAAAGTCATTTTTTTAAAAATTTGGACTGGACTTCATTCGAATGAGGTTGATTGAATACCACTTTGTTGTGCGTGACCGGATATTCCACCAGCAGTAATCGTTCGGAAGTGGCTATTTTCTCCTTGACTTGCCTTGATGGAGGCTAGTTGAGGGAAAGGTAGAAGGCCTCCTCTGCGTTGCCTGAAGGTAAAGTTGCTTTTTGTTAATTGGACATTCTTTTCCACCTTCTCCATACCACTTTTCCTTATTTGCATAACGGATCCTTAAAACTACATACACACGCAGTTACACACACCTACAGACTCAGGTCCCCCCCCAGATTCCCTCTCAAATTACGCCCTTTGGTGTAATGGCGGAGAGATGAGGGAGACGCAGCGTATTTCCCTGAGGACCTTGTCAGGCCAGCAAAAACCGGACAGGAGCAAAGTTGTCGAGAGAATTTACGGCGAGCTCAATATTGCACTCGTACGGCTAATTGATTTGCCAAATGGCTACGTGGCTATCTTGCAAGGGGGGCTGGCATCTAAGCCCTCTCCTCCCCGCGTGCCTCAGACACCCTTCGGCAAAAAGATCTCGAACCTCAGACACCGCAACAAATACGCATAAATAGAAGTATGATCTGCCGATGCCTCGACTCCTGGGTTGGAGACCACTCGATCGACCAAATCACGGACGAGATTCTTCGGAATCATCAGTGGTCAAATGTAGCTGAAATAATCAAATTCAAAGACTATACCCACGTTTTTAAAGTTGCCTTCACGGAAACCACAATGGCGATTAATGTAAAAGAAAACGGCCTTCTCCTCTTTAACGTCCGCATCTGCCCCGATTAGATTGAGTATGAGGAGTTCATTGACCTGCAAATGTGCTTCAAGTGCTACAGGTACAACGAACACACCACTGCCACTTGCTCCAACGCTACACTCGCATTTTGGTCTGTGTGCGCCGGCCAAGACCATTCCTGGCGCGAATGTAAAAGTTCGTTCCAGAAATGCCTCAATTGTGGTGGCCCACACAGAACCATGCCAATGACCTGTCCAATATAGAAGGAACAAATACAAAAAACAAAGGACAAAGGCAGAAAGGAGGAGGAAAGAAAGGCTAGCGCCATCTGGGCGAAGGTTGCCAAGGTAACGGTCGCAGAGTAGTGTTGCCACTGCACCTACGTACCTGCAAATCGAAAACGATAAATCGAAAAAAATAATGCGTTGCATATATTATGCACACATTGCTAACTTGACCAAGCCTGGCACCTTGCAAAGGAACTGAACACCATGCTCGTGAATAACGGCATGAAAAAAATGTGGTTCCTGGAAAACCCTCCGTCAAACGAGGTTCTTCTAGTGAACCTCCAACCGCAGACCGAGAAGAGCGGCCAGAGAGATCTGGACACGATTAATATCCTTTCACGGGATCCTCGAGTGCAAGATATGGCTGCCCGGCAGAGGGCACAAACGAACTCACACACGCACACCCAACTACCCTCAACAAATGCACAAGTCGAGCGGAAGGAAGCTGCTGCTGTGAGACATAAGAAGGAGGAGCATTCTCTCCGCCCCAAATGTCCCGCAGTCACATCGACTGAGTTCTTCCTCGTTGTCAAAGAATCGGGCTCCCAGGTACATGTACTACTCGAGGATGATAAGCCTCAGAGTATATGCTGGCGAAGGGAACCAGTTTCCTGACGATGCAGGCCCAGAACATATTGTCGATGGCATTAGGGCTCGACAATACCAATCGGACTACGAAGCTGACATACTTGAAGATCTGGCAAAGCAGGCTCTCTTCCACTACCTTGTCCAATTCTCAACCGATACTTACGTTATTCTCACGGACGCAGAGATCCGGCAAGGGAAGGACTCCTCCGCCCTCTACCCAAGGAGCAAAAGTCGACCGATAATATAACACTCCTCGCCATAACATCTACGCTACTTTGCGAGCGTAGTATCAAAGGCTACCCAACAATTTGAAGAGGACCTTACCTGAACGGTAACACCAACCCAAACATGTAACACTCTTACCAATTATGACAACCCAATTTACGAAAACTTTTCACCGAAATTTGACTTACCGTAGTAGCGAGTTTTACTAGTTACTATAAAGGCTTGAATGCCAACCAATTTCAACACCAAAACAACACAACACGAAACTAATATTGCCAGAGCTACCCTTTGACCAGGAAACTATACATCCCTGCTCTTGCGTGCTATATTTTTACTATACTACCTACTTTTGCTGGAAATACCATTCCACCAGAGGAATATACCCACTTCAAACTTATATTAAACCTACCTTTACTATCTTTGTCAAATCCCTTTCACTACTATACTCTCTTACTTTTGCTCTACTAATCTATACAATTGTTATGTCCAATGTCCAATGTCTGACTATTTTTCGAAGGCTCAGTTCATCTGACTACTCACAGCGATCTACGCCCTGCTAGGTTACGACAACTATTTGTCTTGAATAACTTTGTGAAACAAGAAGCATTTTTCTACATACGACTTCCTATCCATAAAAAAAGAGGCAAGAGAAAGAAGAAATATATGCGCGAGTCGGACTGATTGGAGAGATCTCCTGTTTCCGATTCACGGGGCATCACCACAAAGCGGTGATTTTCTCAATTTTCTGCCTCTAACTATCACTGTCTTCAGCCTTTTTTTTTCTTAAGCTGTACTTCTGCCTAGCACAGTATAACTCGACCACCATTATGATCCCAGAAACAGTCGGTAGTAGGGTATAGTGAACTCCTGAAGGAGTTCCCGTTAGGCGTCCAGAGAAGGAGCCCGGTTAACGGTGACGAGCCCAAATCGGACTGTAGGATCGCTTATAGGGCTAGGCCATCTAAGTAGGGTGGTTGGGGAGTGTGCACCGCAAGGAAGGTAGGATATTTATAAATATGTTTATATAGGGAGCTTCTCCCACTAGTGGAGCGGGAATAATATTTATCCAGGTTTTACTTTTCAGAAGGACGTCCCACCCGGAAGGGGGTATGAGTTAAGATAATGGACCCGCCGGGTTTCACCAAGAGACTGCCCCTCCGAGTTATACCGAATGAAAATAAAAGGAAACCCCAAGAAGTCGCCCAAAGCCTGTTCAAGGATTCACAAATTGCACTTATCATATGCCTCGAGACGCCCAATGGATTCGTAGTAATTTGTGCTGATAACAATGACGTCGAACTACTACTTGCGTCTGCGGGCACGATTGCCTTCCGTAAAATAGACCTAGAAGCAAAAGTACCTCCACAAGTAATCGCGAATCAAAGTATCGTCTGCAGAAAAGTCGAGTCTAGCAATGGAGAACATACACTTGAGGAATTTAGGCAAGAGCTACAAGAGCCACAACCATGGCTGAAGATTCACGATATAATTCAATTCAGAGAGCACACACATGTTTTTAAAATCGTGTGCGAGTCTACAAAGATTGCCACAAAAGCATTACAAAAGGGACTTCTCGCATACAGTATGAGGATCCCCGCCAGCAATATTCAACGGGATCAGTACCACAATATTCAAATTTGCTTCAGGTGTTATAAGAAGGAAGATCACATAACTGCCAACTGCCCCCAAAAGGAAGAGATATGCTCGGAGTGCAGTGGCCCTCATTCATGGAGGAACTGCTCAAATAATAATAAAAAAATGGGTAAATTGTGGAGGAAGCCATAGAACAATGGCTATGTCATGCACGAAAAGAAAAGAAATTATAGAGAGAAAAGAAACTGAAATCTACCAACAAAAAGATGCTTCACGAAATTCTACATATGCATCAGCGACAGCTAAGCCTAACGGCCAAACCACTCAAGTTACAATCGACTGGACTCTAAACGTAAAAATACTGACGTGTATTCTCCACTCGCACGTCATGAATATCGCACAGCCTGGAACATATGCCATAACGTTGAACTCCATGCTCAAGGAAAACGGGCTGGAACCAATGAAAATCCCTAAGGACATTGATTCATAGGCCATATTCAACATTAAGATCTCTGAGGACACGAAAAAGACACTCATTGAAGAAGCGAAAATAAATGATAGCGAATCAGAACAAGAAGAGGACACAGAGAGCGAAGAAACAGAATCGGAGAGCAGCACCGACGAGAACAATATAAAAGCACAAAAGAAAGTAAGAGTAAAAACAAAAAGCAAAAAAAGGAAATCGACCAAGTATGCCTCACCGCGCGACAGAACACCGGAAACAGCAGCCGCGAAATCTGAGATGGAAAAGCGCAAAATCTCGGCGAGAACAAAAAGGAAAAGCAGAACCACAAGAAAAAGATACAAGTAAATAATCGTAAAAACTCCACTCTCCCATAAAAGAAGAACCGCTCAATAGCCAACAGACAAAATGGAGAACAGAAAATTAAGAATTCTATAGACAAATACGAACGGATGGAAACTAAAGAAAACACATACAGAAATATATTTAGAAAAATAGATCCCAACATAATTCTAATATCAGATCACGGAATTAACCTCGAGACGTACGAATTGAAAATATGGAACTATGACGTAATAGCTTCTAATCACACACACGAACAACACGACGAAGCAGCAATAGCAATAAAGAAAGGAATAGAGTACAAAACAAAACAAGGACTAACCGAATCTTACCTCGCAATTGAGGTCAAAATGGAATTAACCATTATAATAATCGCTATGGGATACCAACCACCGCGACGACCGGGACTCCCAATAAATAACTTTGTGAGAATATTTAACAATGTAGTTTTCCTGGGAGTTTGGGTGCCTTAAAAAAGAGGCCGTTTGACTAGGATGACCTATGATGAGCCCTTGTGGCTTTTGTCATCTGTTATATTATATTGTGGGGGACTTTGATTTTGTCTTCCCCTGGTGATGGTGCTTTTTGTGGGTGGGTTTTGACGGAGGCGGATGACCTTTGATAGACCCTTGTGGCTTTTGTCATCCGTGAAATTATGTTATGTTATGTTATGTTATGTTAGAGCGACACAGGTATATCGGTGAAGGCAAGATCTTAGGACTAACTATTACCAAAAATGGTTACAAGAAACACGTGACCGAAAGAATAAACAAAGCACGAGGCATGCTAACTTTACTCTCAAATTTAAGAAATCTAAACATGAAAAATAAGAAAAAGATCTACCAGGCCATGATACAGCCTACTTTGATCTATCCAACAATTGCCAATTTAATATGCAATTTAATAAGAATGCAACGTATACAGAATAAGGCAGTATACATAATTACGAACACGCGGCGATTAGGGAGAAAAAAAAAACAAATAGACTTATACATCGAAGCGAAAATAAAACCATTAAACAAAATAATTGAAAAAAGAGCCCCCAAAAAGCATGGAAACAACACAAGAAGAAATAGGAGAGGAACTAAATAATCAAATAGCACGAGGGGCAGGATGGAGACAACATATGCTGTTTCCTAGTGCTAAAAACAAAGCGGACCAAAGGGAAGAGGAGGAGATTTAAGGGAAAACCAAATAAGGAAATCCGATTGTGTCAAAAATTTCCCGAATAATGACAAACTCACCGGATTGGACTTGATACCAACAAGGAATGACAAAACTAACCCAAAAGTGAAAATGAACGAACAAAAGGAAATACAACATTAAATAGGGAAGAGAAAATCAAACAAATAAATAACCAAGGACATGAACTCACACAACATATACAGATATGAGAATTATGCTATAAAACTCAGAGAAACTCGAGTTATTAACATAGGAGGAAAACAAAGCAATGATAGCAATGGTTTGAACGCCTATCTCATACGCACATACATAATAACAAAACAACCACATTAATAAATAAACTCCTTCCCACAATTTCTCCCCCTAACTTTATATGGTTAAGGTACATTGACAATGTATTTTCTGTATGGCCTAATGGCGCGATTTTGATACCTTTTTTAATAATTTGAATAATTTGCATGTCTCCATCAAATTTAAATATGAATGGGAATATGATAATAGATTACCCTTTTTAGATGTCCTCATTAATAATGATCACCATGAATTAAAACTTGACGTTTATAGGAAACCAACCCACTCGAATGCCTATATACATTATTTTTCGTTTCACGATAATACTGTTAAAAAATCGGTAATTTCTAACCTTTTCCTTAGAGCATACAAAATATGTCATCCTTCCTATTTAGATGAAGAAATTGTCATTATCAGGACCATTTTTTCTAATTTGTATTACCCCGATTGGTTCATATCGTCTGCCCATTTTGCAGCTAGGAAAACATTCTATGGTAATAAGCCTTCCCGCACTAATGACTTCAACAAATGTATAACATTGTCATTTAATAATAAATTAAATAGTTTAAAGGACATATTTGGAAAAGCGGGTATTAATCTAGCCTTTAAATATAATAATTCCTTAAACCAAGTGATGATTGCCAGGAAACCCAAAGAACATCATACATAGGAGTATATGCAATACCATGCAACGATTGCCATAAAGTTTATATAGGGGAAACGGGGAGAAATCTAGACAAGAGATTGTATGAACACAAAAGAGATATTAGAGTGGGCAGCGAAAGCAGTGGAATATTTTGCCATGTTAGAGACTTGAATCATTCGATCGATTTCAATGGAAGTAAAATGGTATTTAAATCGGCTAACTATGTTAAGAGAAGAATCGTAGAATCGAGCTTGATATCGTCAACTCCTAAATTAAATCTATCTGAGGGTCAATTTTCTTTTAATCCTGTAATAAGAAAGCAAATAAACAAAATAGTAAAATGTCAGCCCTTCAATATGTTTAGGCCTAACCCTCCCTTCTGATTAGCCACAAGTAGGGGATTGGGGGAAAAAAAGAGGGGATCTTTCACGACCTGACCCTGTGTTATGTTTGTAAGCACTTTTCTTATATTTTCTATCCAGTGTCTGTTGAAAAAGGGTGTGAGATACACCGAAACTTTTCTGAATTAAATTGTCTTTGGAAACTCACAAAGTGGCAGGTAAAGAAAGCAATAATATGAAAATTAACCCACAGGAAAATGAAAAGATGAACTTAAGCACTTTCGAACTATATTTGCAAGTTTATTTTCAAGGAAAATGAACTTGCAAATATAGTTCAAAGTGCTTGGATTAATCTTTTCATTTTCCTGTGGGTTAATTTTCATATATATATATATATATATATATATATATATATATATATATATATATATATATATATATATATATATATATATATATATATATATTTGTGTATACCACGAAAGAAAAAAGAAAGATTGATTGCAGTTAGTACTTTCGTTGTGTTAACATTTTCAAATTCACGATGGTTTACAAAATAGAGAGACACCATATTTATACAAAGCAATGTTTTCTTTAAAAAGGCAGATTTTTTTAATGACCTTTGATAAGTTTGATTTGAAGAAGAAAGATAGGATTGGATCTAAAGAAAACAAACCGGGACTAATATTTACATTTCTCTCCTTTATGTTGGAGATTAGGAACGATTCAAAGATATTTCTGCTAATAAAATCATTTATATACATTATGGTATCTGCTTTTGACCAGTTTATCTGCTGGCCCATCTTAAGCTTGTGGACAGCCAAATCACTAATTGCATATCCCTTAGATACTGCATTTTAGCAACACAAAGGAGAGAAATGTAAATATAAGCCCCAGTTTGTTTTCCTTAGATCCAGTCCTCTCTTTCTTTCTCAAATTAGACTTATTCTTGTAAACCATCGTGAGTTTGAAAATGCTAAGACAACGAAAGTACTAACTCTAATCCATCTTTCTTTTTCCTTTCGTGGTATACACAAATATTTATACTTATTTACGTGCTACCTCTTGATATATATATATATATATATATATATATATATATATATATATATATATATATATATATATATATATTAGTGTAGATGGGTAGCCTTCCTTCCTGAATGCAAATTTTGTTAAAGACCATGGTATGTTTCGCCTTGATCAATTTCCTTTGGCAACTTTCTATTCTTCTTACTGCCTTTTTTAGTCCATCTTGTAGATGGTAGATCAGTTGATCGCCTTGCGTATCTTTTGTGTTCTAAGTTTGCTGCCATTATTTAACTGTTATCGTTAATATTCCTTCCCCTTCTCATTAGTCGACACAGTCGCTAAAGATGGTCATAGTGAAGGTCCGAAACGTCCGGCCAATAAATGATTAGTGTAATCAATCACCTGGGTCTTCATATTCCAAATATATATATACATATATATATATATATATATATATATATATATATATATATATATATATATATATATATATATATATATATATATATATCAGAAATCCCAGGGCGAGAAAAATAGCTGGCGGCATCCTTTTTATTTTTAGCGGCGACGTTTGGACCATGATACGATCATCTTCTTTGGCGACGCGACAGGTTGGCCTTTAAAAGTCTTCTTCGAAAGTTTTTTTCGTAAAGACGAAAAAGGCTCAGGTTTTTTTGCCCATAATGGGAATATAACAATAAACTACAAATCATACTTTACGCAATCATTTATATTATTAGTCAATGAAATTGGTGGTGAAGAAATTTGCAGTATTAGTGAAATTAATATCATTAAAATTTTGATGCCTCAAAAAGCGATAGACCAATAAATAATGATCATTGTTTGGAAGATCTCAAATCCAATCAAAATGTTGTTATTATTTTGTTCATTTTTCGTTTATTAAAAAATATATATTTCTCTATTTTTTACCTGGTTATTTGTGTTGTTAATTCCAATCACATTTTGCCATCTTTTACTAAACATTTGTCGTCTATGGGCGATACAGAGGGGACAGGGGACCGAGGGACCCAGAGTCGCTCTTCGGGTTGTTTTTTTCAGAGGGGGGGTGGGGTCAGGAAGTTTTTTGACACTATCAAACAGGTAGGACTTTCGTCAACCCGCGGCTGAAGGGATTCCCCTCATTGTTACGCGTCAGAGGTATGTGGATATAACTACCCTTGTGCAGGATTATTGGAGCAGAGGAGAAGAGTGTGTGCCTTGTGCGCTGATGACGGGGAAGAAAGAAAGAGTTGTTGTGATTGGCTCCTGAGTGTGTGATGATTCGAGTAAGATCTTGGTAAGCATAACACGTCCACCAATCGGTGACCAGACGTCTTCGTCCGCTCTCGCCTGGGAACGAACCTGGTACCTCGCCATTAGAAAATCAACGGAGCATCCACAAGGCGAGCGAGAGCTCCACACCCATATGTGGCTGGCGGAAGACTTTAATGCTGCTCAGAATCAATTTGACATTGGATTCACTCTCTAACAATATAATTTCCTGATTGCTTAGAGGTTTATCAAGATTTGTCTGTACCACCAATTAAAAAAAATACAAGAACTTTGAGATATTAATCGAATCATGAACAAAGCCTTAAATAAAGTAAAATCGCACGATCCTGACAGGACGCCTCCAAAGAAAGTCGGGAGAACATAAATAAATCTCAGCTAACATCAACCAGCTCGAACTTACCGAAATCCAACACCTTCATAAATATCCTCAAGAAATATTCCTTCACACATTCCACCTCCTTCAATTTAACTGCGATGGCCAAGGTTTTGCTTTTCCGCAGGGTCAAAATCAAACGTAAACACGAGACTGAAATCTGAAGCTATCATGTGTTTAAGACCAAGATCGGTCCCCATCACCCTTCGAAGAAAAATCAACTAAAGAAGTAAACAACCACGCGATTTACAAAAATAGGATTATTATAATATACATCATTATAGTATTTACTTCAACTGCAGAGAAAAAACAACAAAAATTAGAGTATAAACAACCATTAGCAAGTTGTTAAGAATTAAAAATATTATCATCATCGACCGTTTCCTCTCAAGTAGGGGGTGGCACACAACGTCATTAGCAGGATGACTAGACAGGGTTCGTGACCCCTCGCCTATTACTTCGATTGCGTAGTGCGCACGCACGCAGGGGCAAAACTTTCGGGTACGCGGGTTTTCAAGCCAGCAAGAACCCTTTCCGGTGTTAGTCGCCTCTTACGACCTGCCCTAGTATCTTCCAATGCGATATTGAGTGTACGCGACAAGACTAGAGTACCCTAGTGAAGGAGCGTCTTAGGGGTTAGCACGAGGACCTCCTAGTAACAATAGTTCAAGTCGCCTTAACACCAACAAGTATTTTTTTTATATACATTCTCTAGAATTAGTTGCTATAATTTTTGCTCAAGTAGTAACTATTACGTAACATTTCACACTCACCGACGCAATTTGCAATAGAGGTAAGGAAATGTTGAAGAGTTCATTCGTGTTTGCGAACCAGACGAGGCGCACATTCGTTATTATGAAAGTGCCAAGGTTTCCCTAAAAGAAAATTGATATATTTGGTAAGTAAATAAAGAAATGGCATTAAAATTATACAATATATAAATCATTTCCAAATAACCCACGACATGACGATACATGACGATCCACTCTGGTATTTTTTTTACAAAAGTAGCGAATTATGAATCAAAACAGGAACATTACAGCCACGGCCAAATGTTTTCGGACACTTCGGCAATTTTAGGAAATTAAATACATGCAGGTCGTCAATTTTTTATTTGCATATCAACATGAATATAACAGTGAAACAAAGAGGGATAGATAGCAATAAGTATGATATAGCCCAAACAATCAACAAGAACTAAGAAACTACAAAGACACGTCTCCCCTGATCTATAGTCCCGTTGCGGTGAGCAAACGCCCAAAACTGTCAACGTCGCTTCTGCTGAAGGTTGATCAACGACTTTTGGCGTCCTTTAAATGACTTTGTGCAAAAAGTCTGAAAAGGACTATTCTGGCGGGTGCATTAACCTATCTCTCCACCCTCTGTCCATTCATGTTGAAGATTGACCGCGGTTTTCTTACGATCCAGCAGGTTCATGCGACGCAGAAACCTGACGTCACGTTGCGTACTGACCCTGGGTCGTGTCCAGACGAGGGCGGTCTTAGATGTTCCCTTTCTGTTGGATCCTCTTCAGGAATGTGATCTACCGACCCCCGGGGGATTTCTCGACAGCTGAGACCCTCCTCGTGCAACGTGTGTATCAGACTTCTTTCCTCCACGGTAAGGTTACGTATTTTCGCCATTTTCATACCATTACCAGATCCAGTTAACATAGAATATCATATTAATCAACAAATATGATATGTGTTATATGAAGGCATTTTGTAACCTACCGCCATACTGATACGAGGATTTCAGTCATTTCAATAGCAACGCTATTTTAAATATTCCCAAAACAGTTATAAGGAATCTTGTACTTTTATTTTACTTTCCAGATGTATTTGACATATGTACGCAAACCTACAGCAACATATTCATAGAAATACTTAAGGAATTAGAAAAATTCGAGGTGTCGTAAAACTTTTGGCCGCGGCAGTATCTTAGAAATACAGACCAAATAAGCAAGGTAAAAATGATAGAAAATGAAGGGAGATTAATTTCTCGAGTTACTTCATATATATTTTATATGTTGTAAACAAATCAAAGAATAGTCGATCGTCGTTAAGATATGTACCGTTGATGTATACTACTACAATCGTAGTGATGTGAAAATCAATTGAAATACTCCATTTTATCTTTATATTTAAATGGCGAACTTCACATTACTAGATAATTTTTATTAGATAACTGGCAACAACTGGATCGTAAAAACCTAACAAGAAGCAGGTCATTTATCCCAGACGTAAAGGAGGATGTGGTCTAATTCGTTAATCTTTAGGAGGTCAGGTAAACTTCCATATAAATTGAACACCCAATATATTAAATGTCATAATTGTCAATAATATAGATTGGGTTCGTTGTTGTTTACTTAATGTTGAAATGGTAACAACTCAATTCAGCCTTTCATAAAAGAGACCCCTTGGTGATTGGTATGGCTACGTTTGTGTAAATCTCTAGGGTTGGTAATACTGACTTTTCTGTGTTTTTACTTTTCAATCTGGTTTCCCGCATCCTTTTTGTGAGGTTTGCTTAAAGTGAGATTTGGTGTGATTAATGAACCTATTATAAAAATATACCAATAGAGTAAGGAACGAATAGCGTACTGGTAAATGACCACTACCACCTACAATAGATACGATACTCCATCGGCAGGTGGCCCCTTGCCTGCAGAAAATCAAGAAGGAAAGAATTGTTCTCGCTCGCCTGAGACTAAGTCACACGGAAATCAGCCATGACTACCCCTCCACCCCCTCCCCTTTTCACTATACAACCTGCGGAACACAGAGCACCCTAGAGCATTTCTTCATAACATACCGAAAATATAGACACACACGAAACATAACTTTTGCAAGAAACCCTACCCTAAATAAAACCTAGGAGACAAGCCAACAAGCGGGAAGAATTTAATCTATTACCTAGAGGAAACAAAAACCCTTTTCAAAAATCTAAACAAAAAACAGCCTAAAGAAATTCATACCTGTTTAGACCCAAATGAGGGTAAAGAGGTATTAAACATTTGGGGGGAAAAATATGATATTCTCAACTGTAAGTATAAAATTTATATATTTTGTTTTACTTGCAGTGGGCTGTGGATTGAGCGATATATTCATTTGTATCGGGTTATAGAGTTTTATTGTTTATACTCTATTATCCAACTCCTGTTCTAGTTTATTCTCCACTTCCCCTCGTTCCTCGTACCTTTACAACCTCCATGTTGAAGAGATTAGTGCTCCATAACTTGTTTCGTCATAGATGTAAAAGTGTAATGCGCGATACAATGTTGAAAGGAAAACAATTTGTGAACTGATTAGAATCGAAGCACTGAGTCTGACGTCGACGCTGAGTTCAAAATTGGGCAGGCGGCTTACCGACTAAGACATCCCAAGCCAGGGGCAAATCCAAGGGGGAAGGAACCAGCCCTCCTTCCCAGACCAAGGGGAAATTCCACACAGAATACCTGGCTTGCATCGCTTTTCGACTCGGCATCTCGTGTCTTGAGTCACGGCGGACACACGGCCTGTGCGTTTGACTCGCTCACCATGTCGGATCGCGCATCTTGACTCACACGCCCTGCCCTTCCACTCTTTATCAGCTGGCCTGAGCTGGACATGTGCTCGCTTTTATCTTTCACTTTCGGAACTAATTGCAGCATCCTTTCTCTCTCTCCTCGCAACTACACCAGCATCATCTAAGCCCTAAGACGTTATTATCTCTCCGAAACACATCAGTGCAAAGTGGCTGGGCTTTTCAATGTAATGCATTCGTTCCCTCTCATTCACAGGGCGTGTACCATGAAGCGAGCCGTCGACATGAAGATCACCTCGTTCGTCGAGACCAAAGTGGCCAAGACAAGTGGTGATTGCGAGCGTGATGTAAATGAGCACGAACAACAGCCAATCACTTCGACATCGACAACCTGTAGATTCGACAGCGAAGCCGAATCTCACCATAAGAAGCAGGAGGGTAAGGAACTCACTTTTATTTTTTCGCATGACACACTGACCTTCCCCGCAGCTGCAGTGGACGTCGCCAGCTTCATTGGGAACAAGGCAGCCACAGACTCGTAGAAAGTGGCCTTAATGAACCATACTGCCCCGTCTGTCGAATTGCTACCCTTCATTAAAGAAGGTGGTCATAAGAGGCGATTCCAACAAAGCTGGTGCATCACATACCCCTGGCTGAAGTATTCGTTGCTGAACAAGGGTGGATACTGCGTTGCATATGTGCTGTTCGGCGGAAATACGGGCGGAGTTGGAGACCATAGGCTGGGCACCTTGGTGTTAAAGCCGATGTGCAGGTACAAAACAGCCACCAAACTGCTCAGCAGTCACAATAAGCATGGATATAACGCGACAGCTATGACGAAAATAGAGGGGTTTGTCAACACTTTGCCCAGCCCGACAAGGGCTGCCAACATCATGCTACAGGCGAAGAAGAAGGAGCAAATCGAGACCAACCGGCGCCTGTTGGTTCCGATCATTGAAATCATCCTCTTCTGCGAACGAAATATGCTGCCTCTCCGTAGGCAACGAGATGACGGTCCATTGGACCTCTCTATTCCGAGCAAAACGTGAGAAGGAGTCTTCAGAGCGCTTCTGTGTTATCAAGCTAAGGGAGGAGATGCCGACGTCAACCGCCTTCTTACCAACTTGGTCAGCCGAGTCAACTCCACCCTCATTAGCAAAACCATTCAGGATGAGCTAATCGATATCACAGGTGGGTGACACTGCAACTTCTGTCTAAAAAATAGGTCTCTTATTCCAAAATTAGAATTCATGCTATTTTGACATTATGAACAGGTGTTACCATAATCATATTTCGCTTTACAGGTCGATTAGTGCTGGAAGAGGTCTTAGCTGGAGTGTCGGGGATATTCGTAGCGCTAATGGACGAGACCACGGACGTCTAGGGTAAGGAGTAAGCTACCATTATCCTTCGACACGTCGAAGGATAATGGTAGCTTACTCCTTACCAAGGAAGACTTTCTCACCCTCGTCCATGCTGAGAACCTCACCGGTGAAGGCCTGGCACAACTGTTCTTTCGCACCGTACATGGCTTTGGTTTGGACATGTCAAACTGACGTGGCCTCGGCTTCGACGGATTGACTGTCATGATGGGGAAGTTCAGAGGTTGTGCCGCCATCATCATGGAGCAATACCCCATCGCCACACCGATCCACTGCTTTAATCATAATCACCGACTGAACCTGGTGCTGACCAAGGCCTGCGATGTGAAAGAAGTGAAACTCGCCCTTCAGACGCTCAACGAAGTCCATAACTTCATTTACTCCAGCAATATGCGGACGCTCCGGTTCTCCAAAATCGTGAATCTTTCATCAGCTAAGCGGGAGAAATTGGTGCCCTTGTCTCCCACCAGATGGATTGAACGGCATGATGCAGTTTTCGTGTTCATCGAGTTTCTGGCTCACATCGCGGTCTTCATGGAAGAGGAAATGAAGCTATATGCCAATGCTGGCATCTTATTCGCCGCGATTAGAGACCCTCGCTTTTTCATTGGACTGGTTATGGCGGAGTCAATTTTAGCCCACACACTTGAGCCGAGCAGGACCCTGCAGAAGAAGGGCGGTGACTTGGCATCTGCGTACGCACTGATTCGTGAGATCGAGACTGTTTTCGCCAAGTTCAGAAAGAATGCCGAGGAGCAATTCCACACTGTATTTGCAAAAGACAAGGATCTCCTGATTGAAGTGGACTCAGCTCACGATGACGTCCCTGTTCCCCCGAGTCTGTGCACGACAGACACAGCGTGCATATATCCCGGCCAGGACTGCTGAGGAGTACTATCGACGCTCGGTCTATATTCCGTTCGTTGACCAAGTTATCGCTGAGCTGAAAAGAAGGTTTGAGGACGATACCGTGCCAGTTGCTGTCCGGTTGAAGGAGCTTTTCAAGGGCTCAAAAGCAGACGCGGATGCCGTCTCTAACGCCGCTAAGTTCTACGAGAGTGATGTTGAGTTACTGGTGCTCCTGCAGGCGGAGGCACAGCGGTGGACAAATTCCGTTCCAGTCTTCGGGACTGTCAAGAATGCGAAGGAGTACGCCGAGCCCATATGTTCCCGAACATTGCAAAGCTTCTGACCATCTTAATGACTCTGCGGGTCTCAAATGCAGAGGCTGAACGCTCATTCTCAGCCTTAAAATAGCTAAAGACGTAAATGAGGAGCACCATTGGCAAGGATCGCTTCAACGGCCTCGCACTACTCGCCGTCCACAATGACATTCAAGTTTAGAATGACCAAGTGATTGACAAGTTTGCAGAGAAAAACCGCCGTTGCCTCTTCGCTTAGGCAAATGAAGGGGGACATTGGGCATAGGCCTACGATTTTGAGAGTGCCTACTCCTGGAAAATAAAAATACTTTTTTTATTATGTGCCTTGTTACCAAAGTGGGTGAATTGTTTTGCAAGTAGCCTACATCATTATAGTCTACACTACATGCACATATTCATCATTTATGCCTATAACTTATTCATATGTATTCAGCACTGAGTATTTGTACGATCATACATGTATTACTCGTAAAAATATGTACCAAAATAAGCGGGTTGACAAATTTCCACTCATAAAAATCCTGGCATCGCCCCCCCTCCTCTATTCGCCCGCCTTTTTAGACGCAAAGCGTTACAATAGTCCCCCTTCTTGAACGAAGTGTCTTTCACCATTTGCAAAGGCTCCATCCCAATGTCACCAATTATAATGAGCGAGAGGAGAGAACGTTTGAAGCAAAATAATTTGGGAGCGGTGACGAGAATCGAACCACTGGCTCCGATGTCGCTGAGATCAAAATGAGACAAGCCGTTCTGTAGCTCTAAAAGGTTACGTTCAAACAGAGGCTTATTATAAGTCTCCCGCTTTTTATTTCTCGCCAACCGTTACAAAGGCTTGTCAACCCTTCAGGAATCGGCAGCCCTGTGCTGCTATTTCGTGCTAGTGAAACTTGCGTTGAGTTATTCCTGACTAGAATCGTCACTGTTCTGTTACAATTTGTTGTGCATCAAATATTGTTATAAATCTTTCACATTTCAGTACAAAATTGAAATCATGAACCTATTGTTCGTACATTGGGGTTCGCATTCTTTATGAGTAAAACTTATAGAGCCTAGTGATGGTGAAAATCATTCTTCTCAAATTCCATCAGTTAGAATTCTACCCTATGCCCATATTATAGCATCTGAAATGAATTAATATGCTATATTTCCAAAAGGTGCATCTTTGTTTTACAATCATTTAAATTTTTTACACCATTATTTCTAATCAATCTAGTTATCCGTTCCTAATTTTCAGTCAATCAAATTATTTATAATTCCTTATTATATTCCCTTTGTGGTAGAAATCTATTCCTTATTGTGTACAAATTACCGCTGTTCCTTCCGACACCCAAGCTACCGCTTCTTGTTCGTTTAGCAAAGTTAAGCAATTTGGGCATTGTTGGTACTTGGATGAGAGAGACCTAATCTATTCATTATTGTATACCGATGACGGTGGTTTTACTCGAAGTAATATATTTTTAATTCAGCCACGTGACATCCTTTGTTAGTTCTCGACTTAATAAAATAGTTACTTTATTTCAAGAAATCTTTATCTTTCTTTCATCTTAATAGAAAGGAGTATCCGAGATACTTGAGGCAAAATACCCCTTTGCTTTATTGCTGGCTAGGTAGAAATTTAGTTTAGTTGTCCAATTGTCTTACATTTTTACAACTGCTTTTCATTTGTCGTATCATTGCTTACCATTGCTTACAATTTCTATTTATTTATTCGGATAATTTTGATTCCCATATTTTACAAGAAATTAAATCCTAGAGATGATTTAAGACACTTCTGATATACTGAATTAAAAAATCACATTGGTTTTGTGCTCAATTAGGTCAACTTTTTGATATATGGTCACATGATGTTTTTTACGAGGGTTTTTTTTACATATAGGGGGAATTTTCTATCTATATGATGCAAAAACTTTAACTATTTCTTTAAATTAACATGAGTCAATTTCATTCAGCTTCTTTTGCAGGTGAATGAAATGGATTCGGTCAGAAGATCTTGCAAAAATAAGTCCGATGTATTCTGATACATCTTCTATAGGAATGCAGTCACAAGTTTCATTAAGCGTGTTAACCATCCAAATTGTGGGAGGAAACTTGATGACCAGGGTAAAGCTTGGGGGCCACAGATGGTAGGCAAGACATGCACAAGTATTTGCGCCGTTGGACCAAGAGCAAGAAGTGTTGTCATAAGTTTGGAATTCCCATGTTTTGGAAGGAGCCGACAAACTTTGGCACTGGCTGCTACTTCTGCGCTATTGATCTGATTGAAAGAACCAAAGCAGCTTCAAATATACTGATCTTCAATCAGCACGTTGTCCTGTAGCTCAATGAGATGAAGTTCCACTAACTGTCTTTGGAGAACTTCCTGAAATTAGTAACCCAGATTCCTCCAATTTTGAAAATGAAGAAAAGGTGTTTTTTGACGATGATGTGCAATATCCTTTCTCCTCCAAAAGGAGCTAAATGATCTAGTTCGCGATTTCAGGTTTTCAAATTCCTCTGTCAAACATTTGGTATTCGGATTGAAGCAAAAATAACTCCTCTCTGCCAGTGCACGCATCACCTTCTACCACAACAGATATCAAGAATAGCTCCGTTTTTTCTCTAAGGAGGACTTGGTGTACTGTACATATATTGCGCAGCTTTTGCACAGGCTTGAAGTGCCACAGTACCAACTCGAAGACCGGAGACTGTTCAATGAGAGCAGCAAGCGATCGCTGACATGTGTTCTGCTGCACATCAGCAACCATTTGCCTTTGTACCTCTCGATCACTAGACAACACTGAAGGAGAAGTATAAAGCAGTGAAGTACGTGCTGGAGAAAATTCGTTATGATCAGCATGAGTAGTTGATTTGTGTTGACCTGAAGATGGTAACGTTTTTGTTGTGATAACAGTCCGAGTTCACCAATTGCCTGTGCTTTCTGTGCATGTGGGATAATAGGGACCGAACTCAACATTGGCCTATGCGGGAGGAATTGCTGCCTTGCGGAAGAAGGAATGTAATCAACGGCCCTTTGATGGACAGAGGTAAGATACTCTTCCCACCGCAGCATCTCAAGTTCAGCTTGATCAAATAGTTCATCAAAGCTCTGGACAAGGCTGGTGGCTAGTTCACTTGTGACACGCTTTTCCAGGATTGACACGGAGAAGTTGAAAGCTGGCATCTTTGACGGTCCTCAACTTCGTCAGCTCATCAGAGCTCCAGAGTTTAAAAATTCAATGAATGAAGTAGATGTGCAACTAGAAAGCCAGGGACTACACAGAACTTGTCACCAATATGCTGACTGCTTCCAGAAAACAAAATTCATTACTTATTCTGCCATATTTATCGGTTATCTGAGGATCTAGGATCAATGAGCGACGAGCAGGGGAAGAGAACCCATAGGACATTAAAGAGATGGGGAGCAGGTATCAGGGACGCCAAGATGCAGTCATGATGGCTGATTACTGTTGGACTATGAAGAGAGACATCCCTACCGCTGAGCTTTTTAGGAGTTCAAACAAGTCTAAGTTCATACCCTAATTCGGAACAATAATGACCTAATATCCAATTTACAAGTAATTACCTTTTATCAATGTCTACTATTAAATGTACATTAATAAAAAAGTAACCTTCAATTAATAAATTGTGTTAGAAAACTATGGGTTTTTTTATCTTAAAAACCTATTTCGGATGAGAAATATTGACAAAAATTAACCGAAAATGTAATAGATTTAGTTATAAGATCAGATTTTTATTTTTATAAATCGATTTAGCACAAAAACCTGACCTGATCGGAGGAAAGGGATGTCATTTTCAGGTTCAGCGGTGACAAATTGTTCTAAATCAGTTGAAAAAACTTTGACAACTTACCAAGATTTCTTTTTGAAACCTAATGTTATCTATTGTCTATATTCATTATTTGGGCTGCCTATTTCACAATCACCTTTCTAGGAAGGAAAAAATAATCTTCTAACCGGAGTAACTTTAGATGAGCATAAATAATTAAATTTAACGTCTTTCTATGTTTTCACGTTTAATAAAGTATATTTTAGGTAATCTATCTATCTTTTAAATTCCCTTCCATTCGAAAAGCTGTGGAAACAGCAATTAGATTAATACATAACTACTAAGACTGGTGAGAGAAATTTGCTACCAAAAGTACATAACAACGTCTTTTCAGTGCGATGAAGAAACGTATACAATAGGCTAAGCAAGACAAGATTTGGACAAATGCATAGGAAAAAGGTATCCTTTTATCAGAAAAGCACTAAATATTAGTGACGACGGCCACATTAAACAACTCGTTAAACACCATAAAATATAATTTTTTGTAATTTATTATTTTTGCTCTACCTGTGAGACTTTTGCCAGTTACTGGAAAGATAAATTCAATAAATATGTTGATTTAATTCCCACAAAGTAAAATGAGATTTTAGTAAGATTTCGCTTAGTTATACATACATTGAAGAAATCGGTCCTTCAGGAAGAAAATATTCAGATACTCAATAGGCTAGAAACTCACCGTATTTAAATGCGGGGACAATTGAAATATGGCACCATAATTAATAAAAAAATAATAATAATTGCAAAGCAATATTCAATTCCATGCTTCCACGGCGGAAATGCTATCCTATAGCTAACGGAGACGATATAGAATAATAAACAGAAAATATATATCTTTATGACTCAATAAATGGCTAACATTTCAAAATTGTCGTATTACATTGTTTTCAGTGATTTTCAATAACAGTAAATGTTTAATAACAAGGAAGCTCAGGAGATTCGTTGGTTTTCAAACAAGGAAAAGGTATGGTATTTGAAACGGTGGAACCTGGATGCGAACATCGGAAGGCGGGAAAAAGTATGGAAAGAAGGCGAAATATGCGAACTCTCCTTAAGGGTGGGAGGAGCTAAAGAAAAATGTGAGTAATCGAATGAATATGAAAGTAGGGTTTCAAATTGCCAAAGGTTAGAATTAGGTAGAAGGGAAGAGATTGCTAGAGATCATATGGAAGAGAGGATTAAAATTATGTGGATCTCTGGGATGAGGGGTGGTAAAGGAATATCCTGGAATAAAAAAATATAAGCTAGTAGTGAGGTGGAGACCGCAGGACGAGCATGAGTATAATGGGGCAGGGAAACGTAGAACATGTAATGCCAGAATACTCGAGCTAGCTACACAATGAAACAAAAGGGGATGATGAACAGTGTCGGATTATGCACTAGGCAAACAAGGCAATTAATAACTATAAGCTTCGCTACTAAGATTAAAATCTAAAAAAAAGCAGCCATGGTTAAATTTTCTGAACTTCGCCAATTGTAATCATTTTAAAAAGGAACCCTAAAATAAATTGTCCCCCTTTCAAGATATCACGTTGCTAAAATATAGTTATAGAAGATATATAAAAATAAATTTTCTGAACTTCACCATTTGTAATTCTTTGGGTCTTAAAAAAGTCACAAAATTTCGATACTTATATTTATTTCTGAACTTCACCATTTTTTTTTTATATTATAAAATAATTATTAGAAATAACTTTGATAAAAAACATAAGTCATAACCAAACTAAGATGAAATTATTATTCAAATACTCAAAAAAATCCCCTTCTTAAATTATAGAGTTAGTGATAGTGAAAATTATGCTAAAGCTAAGCTCTCATTGATCAAGTCAAATTGTTACTTACCTGATCGCTTGACAAGTTCCAGACTCCGTTAATTCTCGAGTAGATCTGTTCTAAAGGAAGAATTCTGAGCTGTTTGTTGTCAATAATGGCTCCGCGCAACTTCAACTCCCGATACATTTTAGAGGAGTTGTAGGCTCTGGTGGAAGCGAAATGTTTTGTTTGTTTCAAGTAAAACGGAACTAACATACTAACATCTGGTCGTGAAATCAGTGAGGCCCAATCTCAAAGAAATAATGGAAATTATAAGAAAATTAAACTAATTAGAAGCATCGACCCTTTCTCCCTTCTATTGTTTCCTCGTAGGGGACATCATGTTTGGACTTCGTATGAACTAGTTCCTGGAGTTTTATAAAACGCTGTCTTCTCTGAGTTCAAGGGGTTAACGAAGTAGGTTCTGGTACCCTTTCTGGTAGCTTTGCATTTATCCACGTTTTTTTAATTCATCTGACCCCTCCCCGTTGTCTTATATAATCATAAATCCCTGTCGGTTAATTTGGCTGTTTAAAAAAAAAAAATCCTCACTTGAAAACTCCGATGACGGAGGTGAAGAGGCGAGGTGTCCCTGGCACGAGGTTAGTGAAGATGAACTCAAATCTGGTGATGCCCGCTTTCGTCAGCAAGTACAGAGCTTCCGTAGTGCCACGAAGTTTCTGCAAAGAAAATCCTCTTTATTATTATTATTATCGCATTATTACCCATCAACATTATTATTATCATCATTAAAATTGTCATCATCTTGTTATATGCCCCCAACTGCTAAGACAAACCCTTTCTCATCTTTCTGAATTTTTGTTGTTTTGTGCTATTTAATTCTAGGCCTTGTTTTACTTTTTAAGTCCATCTGTCCATCTTATTATTGGTTTTCAATAGGGTCGTCGTTGAGTTCAATCTGTAATCTTTCTTGTCCATTTATTGTATTCAAATCTTGCCACACAACCGGCCCGCAGTTGTACGTTCTTTATCGTTTCTTCTTTCTTGAGATTTGGTCTGTTGAAATATCCGGATAATTATCGTTGCTTCGCGCGAGGTTATTAACACTATAACTGGTTCCTGGACTATGTAGGCTCTCCTTAGTGTTATTATCTACTTTCATGGCAGACGGGCACCTACCCTTTGGATTAGATTTCCTCCTTTTCTTAGGTGATAGTGTTGCTTCTTGAGCTAAACAGGTGTATTTGTCTACAATTTCTAATTATTGATTGTAATGGTTTTGTGTTCAGTAAGTAACCACGTAGTAGTTGGTTTATCATAGTCCTGAGATTAATTTTCAGACCAAATCTTATATTTTCAATGTTAACCTGTCGAAACAGACAATAGTATTAAGTTTCTTCTAGACAGTTACACAAGTACAATGTTATCTGCCAATACTAGATGGTCGCTGTATTCTCACTATATTGATATCTTTTGTCCGATTTAGCTTGATATTTTTTCTTTCCAGACAAATGAATTGGGCAAACAAGCGTATCAAGGTAGGGAATACATCAAGCATCTCTTGAGCTCCAAATAGTTAACTGGTCCACCCATCAATATCCGAATAAACCGACACAATGGCGGGAAGGGTTCACCCCTTACTTTTCAATGCATGTTTCCAGCACAAGAATTTACCATTGATGAGTAACATAGTCCCAAAATGGCGATAAGCAACCACCTTTGCATTGCACCCGGTGTTTATCAGAGACGACACTTAATCACCACCAACTAGGGACTCTTTCCAATATGTTAATGTAAGAGTCTTACGGAGACGTGAAGAGCTAATTCCCACTACCCCCCCCCCCAGTTAATATGGATATTTTGCCTTACAGTAGAGAGAACCATTTCAATGGTGTTACTATCGGTCACCTTTTTCCTCAGAAAGGTTTTCAACCATTAGTAAGGCCACGCTGAAGAGGATCTCCCAGTTGAACGTTTGAACATTCGTGACGCCACGCTGAAGAGGGTCTCCAACTTGCGCCTTTAACCATTCGTGACGCCACGCTGAAGAAGGTCTCTAACCTGCGCCTTCAACCATTCGTGACGCCAGGATGAAGAGAGCCTCTAACTTGCGCCTTCAACCATTCGTGACGCCACGCTGAATAGGGTCTCTAACTTGCTCCTTCGACTATTTTTGACGCCACGTTGAAGAAGGACTCCAACATACGCCTTCGACCATTCGTGACGCAACACTGAAGAGAGTCGCCCACTCGCGCCTTCAACCATTCATGACGCCACGCCGAAGAGGGTGTCCCACTCGCATATGGGACACCACGCAGAAGAAGGCCTGTAACTCGCGCCTGCAACCATTCGTGACGCTACGCTGAAGAGGGCCTCTAACTTGCGCCTTCGACTATTGAGGACGCCACACTGATGACGGTCTTCAACTTGCGCCTTCAACCATTCGTGAAGCCACACTGAAGAGGGTCTCTAACTTGCGCCTTCAACCATTCGTGACGCCACGCAAAAGAGGGTCTCCAACTTGCACATTTGACCATTCGTGTGGTAACGCTGAAGATGGTCTCCAACTTGCGTCTTCAACCATTCGTGTGGCCACGCTGAAGAGGGTCTCCCACTCGCGCCTTCAACCATTCGTGACGCCACGCAGAAGATTGCCTGCAACTTGCGACTTCACCCATTCGTGACGCTATGCTGAAGAGGGTCTCTAACTTGCGCCTTTGGCTATTGGTGACGCCACGCTGATGACGGACTCCAACTTGCGCCTTCAACCATTCGTGACGCCACACTGAAGAGAGTCTCTAACTTGCGCCTTCGACCATTTGTGACGCCACGCAGAAGAGGATCTCCAACTTGCGCCTTTAACCATTCGTGACGCCACGCTAAAGAGGGTATCCACTTGCACATTCGACCATTTGTGTGGCCACGCTGAAGATGATCTTCAACTTTCGCCTTCAACCATTCGTGACGTCACGATTAAGAGGGTCTCTAATTTGCACCTTCGACCATTCGTGTGGCCACGTTGAAGATGGTCTCCAACTTGGGTCTTCAACCATTCGTGTGGCTACGCTGAAGAGGGCCTCCAACTTGCGTCTTCAACCATTCGTGACGTCACGCTGAAGAAGGTCTCCCACTCGTGCCTTCAACCATTCGTGACGCTACGCTGAAGAGGATCTCTAACTTGCGCCTTCGACTTTTGGTGGCACCACGCTGATGACGGTCTCCAACATGCGCCTTCAACCATTCGTCACGCCACGCTGAAGAGGGTCCCTAACTTGCGCCTTGACCATTCGTGACGCCACACTGAAGAGGATCTTCAGCTTGCGTCTTCGACCATTCGTGACGCTACGTTGAAGAGGATCTCCAACTTGCGCCTTCGACTTTTTGTGACACCACGCTGATGACGGTCTCCAACTTGCGCTTTCAACCATTCGTGATACCACGCTGAAGATGATCTCCCACTTGCGCCTTCGACCATTCCTAACGCCACGCTGAAGAAGATCTCACACTTGCCCCTTCGACCATTTCTGACCTTACGCTGTGGCAGAGGCAACGCATAGATTGCAAACCATCGCTAGATTTAGTAATGCTAATTATTTGATTCTATGTCACTTTCAATGAGAGTGAACGGTAAACAGGGCAAACTCGCTGCGTGCCAGCGTCGATCCTAAAAGGATCCTTTGCACTGTCACTGGGTCTTCGAAGACCTACAATCTCTAGAATGCTGTGAAGGGGCCCATTAGAACCTATATTAATCCTTGCATCGACAGCGGCAGCTCCAACAAAAGGCGAACTCTTGGATTCATGCGCCCCCTCAAAGCCAAAATTGCAAACAACCCCACGGTATCCAGTCGCAAGATAGTGGCAGAGATAAAGGGGGCCCCTATGACCGCCTGGGCGGCCCTGTCCGACGAGTTCGGCCTCAAGACGTATTCCAGGACTCCGAAGCACCGCGTCTCCAGGGTCCATGTTTCTTCTGTTTTGTTCCTCTTCACTGTTCATTTTTTTCCCCCCTCTAGGTTGTTCCTCACTTTTTTTCTTTATCTCTGTTGTTCCCTTTTTTGTTGCCGTTCCCGTTTCTGTCTTGATATTTCTTCTTTGTTTCCAGGTCTTTCTAATGTTCCTTCTTTGTTCCCATCTTTTTTATCTGTTTTCCTTTATACGCTCTCCGACAAAGGTTGGCATGGAACAAGCACTATTAGGCAGCTAGAGTTCCTACCCCTGAGTATCTTTGTTCTTTATACAAATTTGTTCCTGGCAGCTTAGAACACTCCCTCCAAGCCCCAAAATGTAAAGTTGATGAAGTGTTACATAATAGTTTTGTCCATCACTGATTCTCTTATTATTGCTGTTCTTTTTATTAATTTCCCTTCCTTTACCATTTATCTATCCTTATTCCTTGTATGGTGGACGAGTACACGCCCTTGTGGCTTATATAAGTTTACACCAGAGTCCTTGCACTTTGTCTTAGTTCAGATTATATATATATATATATATATATATATATATATATATATAAGCAAAATAACTCAATGGTGAGTTATGTTATATGATAGTGAAACCACTGTATAGGAGCCAAAAGTTTTTTCAGTATGTAGTTTATCATACCCTTTTCAGTCGTATACTGAGAATGCAATTGTTACAAAAGTCTATAAATAGCGTACAGATCAGAAAAAAAACAAAAAGATAAAACCACAAAGAAACACAAAACGGGGGAAAAGGTCATTAATTAGGGGGTGTAAGTCTAAGATTTGTTGACTAAGCTGTTTACGATGAGGTTACGGAAATGGGGGCTGCATTTCAATTGACCATCTGACAAATTAGAATTGGGAATTTCTCCTATTAATATATGTTGATTCTACTATTTTTATTTTACGGAAATATTTACAATCATATATGATTTATGCCTTTGAATAGTCAATTTGGTGGTTGAAATTGCTAATATGATTAAAAATACTGGATGTGGTACTGCCTCGTCTGACCGCCTTTATGTTCATAAATTTGTGTAGTTAAGGTTCTTTCGATCTCTCCTATGTAAAATGAGCGACAGTTTGTAGAGCAACACGGGATTTAATATACACCTGCTTCATTTTGCTGATCCAGGGGCTTGGTCGAAGGGAAAGATTTAAGGATAGAAAAGGGGTATTTTAATGTAGTTAGGCCTGGGGAAATAACTTTGGATAGAAACTTCGTATTACTAAATTTGTTTTTATCCTTGGGACGAAGTGTCTATCCAGCCATGTTAGATGACCACTGGTGCTCGATCATAAACACTATAACGACATCACGTGACCTACACTCACCACATAAAACGTACACTTGCATAAAACATTTCACATTTTCCATACACACTAAGAGACTGATCACACAGTACAATTATCACTACACTAGAGGCTCACGACAACACAACATCAATCACCTACGTGTCCGCCTCCTACAGTGCGTGCAACTAGATAGGAACCGACAGTGGCACTAACCCCTCCTTCTTCTGGTGGCACATAAAAAAGTTGATAGGCACTGACCCACCCAAACCCATCACCCTCCAAGTAAACAACCAAACGCTCACAGACACTAACGTCATCTTCGACGCATTTAGGTCCCACTGGGACACAGTACATACACACAACCCACCTAAACCACACATGCGGGAGCACTTCCAGGAAATCCAGGAGTGCTGTCGGGCCCATGCTCACGAGCTAAGGCATCCCTCCCCCCGATACGAATGGAGCTGGTCGACTAGACATCCACACTGACCACTCCAATCACTGCCGAGGAAACAAAACACTACATTAAAACAACACCAAAACGTGCTCCCTACCCCTCCGGCCTACCAGCCACACTAATATATAACCTCCCCGCAAACATATACCTCACATTTACACACTTATTCAGCGCCTCATTAGCCTCAGGCCACTTCCCCAAAATATTCAAAGTCTCTCACAACATACTTCTACACAAAACGAACAAAGGCCCCAAACACCCAAACAATTACAGGCCTATTGTTCTATTAGAGCACCTAGGCAAAATACTCGAACGCATAATCAACTTCCGCATACGGGAATACCTGAAAGAGAGGGACTGGTTCTCCGCCCACCGATATGGGTTCAGGAGGGGCCGGTCCACTCGAGCGGCTGTGACCATCGTTCATGACAGAATACAGAAAAAAATGCCAGGTACATCAAAAGACACTCTCCATCAGCAAGGACGCTGAGAAGGCCTTTGATAGTGTGGCAATAGCGATTCCGTTGGAAACTCGCCAACAATACGGAGTTACCTCTCTGCACCAGAAGGCTCCTCTCGCACTACCTCACTGAATGGAGATACCACATAAAATACAACAATACCCTCAGGCGTATTGTCACCCAGTACACAAACGACCCCCCACGCCAACCCGAAAACTGCGTTCACACATACACAGTGTTCTACGCGGATGACGAGACCATTCTCGTCAGAGGCCGTGGACCAGACAAAATCGCGCTCCACGCACGAATAATACTAGACGCTAAAACAGGATACGAGGATAAATGGTTGATTGCCACGAATTCTCAAAAGACACAGATGACACTCTTCGGCGCAAGAGATCACTTCATGCATCGCGATGGCACCGCGATGCCCTGCGGGCCATGACCATCTGCAACCCATACTGTTCTTCGCATAAGTTAAAAGCATCATAAATAACGCGTTTCCAACTAAGCAGACACACTCTCATTCCTGACCAGCCTCCAAACGTCGTCCAGTCACGAACACCTCTAGACCAACCAAACCACACCAAGCATCGGTGTCTAGCCACCGACCTATCAACTCTTCCTATCCCCTCTCAAGTTATTTCCGCACCCTTTTCCTTTAAGACTGCCTGTTCGCTTGTGTTACACAAGTGATCCCTCTCTGTCCTTTCTATACACATCATTCATTCATTCATGAAAATACATGGATAAATTTAGAAAATATGTTCGAGAACAGAAAATGGATGTTGGGTATAAACAAAAGGAGGAAAAGGTTCAGGATTTTTTGATTCCATGCGGGGGCGTTGCAGATTCTGGCGGCCTGTCGTTGGGAGGATAGTCTCTGGCTGGAGTTGCGCATTGATTGAAGGTCTGTGTTGGCAGATCATAACTGCCTCGGACATTTGGAGTCTTTGGTGGTCAGGATCACGGAAGACGATGGAGGTGTTTTGGGTGAGCGTTTCTCTTGTAATGGACGTATGATGCGTTGCGGCATGTTGCTTGATAGCCCGGTCCTGGAGGTGCCTCGTCAACCTCCACGACAAGGTTGTAGAAGTTATCCCTATATATTTAGAGTTCCTTGTAGCCTGTGTTCATTGTTGTATGGTAGTATATGTCTATTGATGTGAGGTTTTCTGGTCTACCCTCCTTCCGACGGACATACCAGAAAACATCACAAAAACTTGGTCATATATTACAAGCCTATAAAAACACGATCCCTCGTCATGAAGAACAGTTGTCTCCTCGCGACGAACCCCCTACAAGAGGCCAACATATTGTATGAATACTTGCGCAATGTCGGTGACTGCGTTCATCGCAACTCTAAATACCTAGGGATGACTAACAAAACATTGTCGCGGAGGTTGACGAGGCACCTCCAGGACCGGGCTATCAAGCGACATGCCGCAACGCATCATACGTCAATTACAAGAGAAACGCTCACCCAAAACCCCCCCATCATCTTCCGTGATCCTGACCGCCGAAGACTTCGAGTGGCCGAGGCAGTTATGATCTGCCAACGAAGACCTTCAATCAATTCACAACTCCAGTCAGACACTATCCTCCCAACGAATCGCCGCCAGAATCTGCAACGCCCTCGCATGGAACCAGAATTTTCCTAAACCTTTTTCGTCTTTTGTTTATACCCAACATCCATTTTTTGTTCTCGAACATATTTTCTAAACATATACATTTATTTTTCTCTTGAATGAATGAATTGATGTAAGTGGGCAGGTGTGTGTATCAGACAAAGAAAGGGTGTGGGGACAGACAGCTGAAAATAGAGAAGTGGTGGAAAGAAAAGAAGTGTGGTAGGGGAAAAGAAATACTAAGTGCCTAGTAATCAGGTCTATCGCTTTTAAATATTTTAATGGTTATGTTGTTCCTTTATTGTCCTTGAGATAGTTTATATTATTATAGCGTTCAATCCATTTGTCTTCTATAAAATTAATGTTTTTGGATATGTTATGCGCATTTGCTGTTGTAGCAATAAATTACTTTTAGCACTTTAGTATCATGATAGTGTCTTTGTTTTTTGTATATCTTGTAGTGAGTGTAAATCATGTCTTTTTTTTCTTTAATGTCTTCTTCGTTATAGTTGGGTCTTCATCGGTGAATTCTTGTTGAAATCGGTGAGGTTTCATAATTAGGTGTTCTTTTTCTTGGTTTGGGTAAAAACATTCTTATTTTCATGCGTAGAACGGCACTTCGGCTCCGCCAGTTAAAAGACAAGCGAAGCTCGGAAATCTGGCGCAACTTATGCGTGTTCTGTTCTGGTTAATCATTTGGACGATATCATCGTTCAATTCTCGATTAACCAGTTCCTGCATATTCATTGTTCGTTATTCTATGACAACGTTAATGGGACTTAACCCCACCTCTCGGTGCAGCTCTTCCTGGCGTCTTCATTCTCGACTGAGTGTACCTGTAATAAGGTACACACATTTGTTCTACACCACTTGTAGTTTCCTCTTTTAAGTCTTCGAGACACACGAGACGGTAGAAGCGGGGTATAGCAGCGTCGATCTTACAAGTGCATTGTAGATCTTTTTCTTATTGCTTTCACGCAGATTTCTGAAGTAATCTTCATTCCGAGTACATTGCACTCCGTGGTGTAGGGATAGCGTCTATCTCCCACCCTGACATCATATAGTAGTCTCCTGTCTATGGAGACTACTTTGAACTTTACTTGGTTCGTGCGTATTTTTCACCGGGCCTCGTAGAAGTTAAGTTTCTTCTCAATTTCTGCTGCTGTCATACGAGCGTGCGAAGGTGCATTCCACCATGGACAAGTGATTATCTGGGTGAAATCATCGGCGAATTTAATGTTGAGGTAGGTGGGGTTTACAGGGGCTGGCACATCAGTGGTATATATCAAGTAGAGAGTCGGGGACAGCCCCCCCCCCCTCCTCTCTGTGGGAGGCCCGCAGTGAGCGGCAAATTTGGTCCGTCCGTGTACCCTAAGCTGATATAGGCCGCTCTCTCCATGGCATAGTCACATAGATTTCTTTCTCAGTTTTAACTTAGGCCCAGTCGTAAGATCTTGTACTTCCTTCCCCGTTGCCACACCTTATCAAATGCCTTTGATACACCCCGACAAACAATGTCCACGAAACTTCTTTCCCGTTTTGCTTGGACTAGCTTTTCCGAGATGACATTAATCGCCATCTCCTTACTTTGCTTTCTTCTAAACTTGAATTGATATGGGTTGAAGAGGGATTTCTCCTCCAGGTGAGACACTAGTCTACGGTTGAGGATCTTCTCGAAAAGCTTCCCTCCAAATTCTAGAAGTGAAATTGGCCGGTAGCTCTCCTTCAACATTGGGTCCTTTTCGTGCTTAGGCAAGAAAATCATCTTGGCCGTTTTATAAGCATCTGGAAAGTATCTCGTGTTCAGATAGGCGTTAAATATCCTTTTCACCCCTTCGATGACATTGGCTGGTTCCTTTTCAAAGTTTAACTTTGTAAGCCCCAATTGTCCTGGGGCTTTTTGACGGAATGAGCGGATCGCGCCGAGTAGTTCTTCTTCTGTCATCTCGGCTTCTCGGTCTATAATGTTGCTCCGTTTCCTTACAATAATGTTCAAACTATTTTTAAACATAAATTTATCCATGTATTTTTCGAGTTAGTTGATTGGTTCGTTTTCCTAGGGTAATGTTCAAACATATTCAATATATTTTCCTGTAATATCACGTTCACCATTCTGCCCCGAAGATGACCTACTGTTAGGTCGAAAGACGTCTAGGCAAATAAAGTTATGCCTCTTCTGACCAATTTTCCTGGCCTAGAGCCATCTGTTGAGACTATAGTCAAAGCTATAAGAAAGCTGCAGGCAAAAGTAAATAATGCAGCCGTTGCTGTCGACTTTAATGAATCATATATATATATATATATATATATATATATATATATATATATATATATATATGAGAAAAAGCTCCTAATATGAACGTGAGTCAAATTATGAAAAGATGCCCACAAAGGAAAAGTGAAAAACGATTCCGAGCGCTTTCATCTTAATTCCCAAAGACCTTATTCTAAAGGGCTTTAAGATTAAAGACGAAAGGGCTCGGAATCGTTTTTCACGTTTCCTTTGTACATAGGTGTTTCTTCATATATATATATATATATATATATATATATATATATATATATATATATATATATATATATATATATATATATATCCGGTCTCCTCAGTTTCAGATATATCCTAGAAGACAAAGAAGGGCGGAAAGAAAACAGAGACGAATGCCATTCGCTGAAGAATTTGTTTTGGGCGATCGTGGTTGCGTGACGGCCACGCGGGCGCACTTGGCCAGTAACGCGTCCACTGCGGCTCAAAATATTGATACATGCGGTTTCGGCGAGGTAGGTTTCATCGGGCTACCTGGTTTTGGTTTATCAAAACCCGCCTTTGTCACGCCTCCCCGCTGGGCGCTGCCCTCCTCCGCTGAAGCCAGACATAGGAATCTTATATGGCCCATGTCTGCTTAGCACGCAGCTCAGGTCTTGCTGTTGGTTGCGTTTAGTGCCCTGCCAAAAGTTTGAGACTCTCGACGGCATCGCTCTCAGAATCATTGGAAACGTCAATCCCTTTCGCCACTTGAGACTTTGGTAAAGGTTCAATGAATAGCTGATTCACATGATCCATATTTTCGATCTCAAGAACTATTTTAGTAGCATCCTGAAGGCTGGAAAATAAAAGACTAACGTTCTACCTGATCTCGTACGAGGAATTTGGGGGGGATGGGTTGAATAAACTGTTCTCCATTCCATTCTCACCCCAACCTGAGTGCTCCAACTCACGCCTCCCCATCACTTCCACAGAACCAGCCCCCATATATGAAGTTTCCAACTTACAGAATTGACGATCTTCGTCGTGATGTTCAGGACGCAGTTAAACCCGATGGCTGCATGGAAGGAAGAAATCGATGCATATAAAGAAGAGAGAAATTCTAAATCCAATCTATCGATCTATCTCGGAATGATAAGTTAATCCATCGCTGGACATCTTATGTGTAATGCTGTCGCTTGTGACGACAGTAGGGGAAGACTTTTCCCTTATTATTACGAGTCGCTGTGCCTTTAAAAATGACATAGTTGAGTAATAATTATTATTATTATTAATTGACATAGTAATACTAAAAATATGGATAAAATGAATTTCTGAACTTCACTCTTTAAAATGGAATAATTAACTTTCGTATGAAAAGCAATTTTGCCAAAGTTAACTAAGTGGAACGGCTCATTATTTAATTATTGTTATTAAATACGGAAGAATGGAAGGAGTTTTTATTCGGGTTGAAGCGCGCATAATCCGCCATGATCGAAAGTACTTGATGGATATTTAAAGCTAGGAACGGAAAACTGAATAGTCTAATGGGAGACTTCATGGAACGTTGGGGATAGGGAGGAACGCGCAATCTTACTGAACTTATTCAACTTCTATAATGGAGGAAGATTTCCTAGCCTAGTGAAGAGGAGAGGGCAGCAGAGGGCCACAATGGAAGAATGTTTTATGAAAAAGTTTGGCACTTACAGAGAGAAACTCGAGGCGAAGCAATCGAGTGCCAGATTAGCCTCAGATTGGTGATGAGGACTCGGCCTCGATCCCCGGCATTGCCCTTCGTATCCTCGATGGCATCCAGCTTGTCGATGAGTTTCTCCCCCGACCTCAGCTTCATCTGTCTGTGTGTGTGGGGTGGGGGAAGTTAGTGAGGACATGAAGGGAAATCAGAGAAATAAAGCCACCAGATGAATGGATAAATGGTTTCCCCCAAATCTCAGGGGCAGCGTCAAATACCATTCTCTAACTGAATACATCTGTTATAAGATACCGTGAGAATATTGTCATACGGCTACCAAGCCATTTCATTGGGAAACTTCAAATAAATACTAACAAATAAAAAAGTTGACCCAATTCTTTCTTCCTAATGTAAAACAGAACCACACATACAAACATTCATCAGAAAATTACATGGAAAATCAGTGTACAGCATGACTTCATCATGTATCCACCCACAAATAATTGAAAAGGCACACTATGTATTTGAAGTAATTATCAATTGGTTAAACACTGTGTGTTACGTCTGTCAGGCTTGCACAGTGGCGGTATAGACGAATGAGATTTGCTGAGTGCGAAATTTTAGCATTCAGGAAGGGTTCGTGAGTGAATTTTTAGCGAGTTATTCTCGAGTCGAATCTGATTGTTTATGTTCTGGTTTCAAATTGGTGTAAGGATGTCTGTGTTTTGGTTTCTTCTTTTCTTTTTTCTTCTTTCTTTATGTCTCGCTCGGTTTGTTTGAGTTTTGTTCGGTATATTCTTTTAGTAAAATTCGGTGATTTTTAATGATTCGAAATTTTTGGTCATATTTGGTTTGGTATGCGTAGAACGGCACTTCATCCTCCACCAGCCACTGGGCTAGCGGGGCTTGGAAATCAGGTATGACTTCTGGCTCTTCTATTCTGGTTAATTATTTGAATGATTTCATGATTCATTTTTTGATTAAGCAGTTCCTGCATATTCTTTGTCCGTTCTTCTGTGACTTTGTGCAGATCTTCTTGGCGTCTTCTATCTGGTCTGCGTGTAGCCGTTATTAGGTACACGCATTTATTCTGTACGATTTGTAGTCTCCTCTTGTGTGTCCTTGCGTAGCCCTTAAAAAATCAATAATCAATCAATCAATCTTTTGTGTCCTCGAGGGACAGGAGAGGACGGAAGCGAGGTAGATCTTATTTTTGTTGCTTTCACAGAGATTTATGAATAAAGTTCTGACTCCAGCGAGGCATTAGAAATTCGATCATTGACGTTCTTCCTGTACCTGGATGATGTAATCTTCATTCCAAGTACATTTCGCACCGTGGTGTTGGGATAATGCCTATCCCATGTATAAAGAGGGGAGTAGGAAAGGGGCCAAAGAAGCTTTTAAGCCGCTCGCCTGCACTTCTAGTACGCTAGAAGTACATCAGAAAATAGTCTCCTCCCAATGGTGACTACCTTTAATCTCTCCTGGTTGGTTCTTATCTTCCATTTAGCTTCGTAGGTGTTTAATCTTTCGATCTCTGCTGCTGACATACGAGGTTGCATAGGCGCGTCCCCTGCAAAGGACACTGGATTATCTGGTTGAAATCATTGGCCTATTGCATGTTGATTCAAGTGGCGTTCGCAAAGGCCGGGAGTCATGTATTGAGCGGAAACTTCGGTCTGTGCATGCACCCTAAACTGACATACACCGCTCTCTCCATGACATAGTCACAGAGAGTTCTTTCTAACTTTTCACTTAGGCTCAGCCTTAGGATCTTGTACTGCACTTCCCTTTGCCACACCTTACCAAACGCCTTCGATACACCCCGACAAACAATGTCCATGTAACTCTCGTCCCTTTTGGCTTGGGCAAGCTTTTTCGTGATGATATTTATCGCCATCTCCGTACTTCGCTTTTTTCTAAACCCAAAACGATGTATCTTTTCTATACTTCGGCAAGAAAATCATCTTAGCCGTTTTGTAATCATCAGGAAAGTATCCTGTGTTAGGACATGCGTTAAAAATTCATCTCGTTTCTTCATTGACATTTGCTGGTGCATTGTCAAAGTTTAACTTCGTAAGCCCCGATTGTCCTGGGGCCTTTTGACGGAATGAGCGGAGCGCGCCGAGTAGTTCCTCTTTGGTAATCTCGGTGTCTGCGTCACGCTGTTTATCCACCAAGTGGTGCGCTGCGTCCTATGTATTTGTGTATTAAGCTCGTCTATGATAATGCTTTCCAACTCCATATCATAATTTTCGTTTTTTCCTCAGCTATACTGAAGATTTTTTCCCAATAACTTCGGAATGTTCCATCGATGTTTCTTTTTTCTGTTTCGATGTTTCCATCTTCGTTGCTTATTTCTATTTACTTCTTTTTCCGGTCGATCCTTTGAGATGCTTGATTTTATTCCAAAAATCTTTGGGAGATGCATCATGATCGAGGCTTTCGATCGCATCCTCTTAACGTCTCCACTATTGTTCAAGGATCAACTGGTTGAGCCCTTCTTTGACCTCTTTGCTTCGTTGTATTGAGTCATTTAATGCGTCTCTGATGTTGATTCCATACAGTAATTTCGGTTCACGGTATAAATCCTTCATGTATTCGGCCCATTTCAATGTTGAGATGGACTTATACTCGGACTTAGTGATACAAGCTCTATCCAGTTAATAATGGTTGTTAAGGTCGTCGATCTCTTTGAGAATTGCCTAATCCAACTTTGGCAGATGATAGTCCTCGAGAAGACATGCGTACCATGCCCAGTTTGCTTCCTTTTTGTAGTTTTTTTCCTAACTCTGGCTGGGACTT
Organism: Ceratothoa steindachneri; assembly: GCA_963969495.1. NCBI lineage: Eukaryota > Metazoa > Arthropoda > Malacostraca > Isopoda > Cymothoidae > Ceratothoa > Ceratothoa steindachneri. Next base: position 10,204,779 of record OZ018324.1, read on the forward strand.
GCATAGGGTTCCTATTGATGATGAATAGGATCCCTATATGATCACTAAATAGTACCTGGACTGGTTCCATGTAGTAATTGAACGGCAGCTGACGATTGGCCAGACATATGCCTGGTTTCTTGGCACCTCTTCTTTGACAAAGGTATGAAATTTGAATATCAGTGATCTGTTGTAGTCATTTTAGCTGTTTTCTAAACTTAGAGATGTGAACCAGTTGAGTGTATTATCCCCTTGTTTTTAGACGAGTTTCTTTCGTTGTTTATAACGAATTAAATGACTCACAAAAGAAATGTTGATGCATTCAAGTCGACGGTAATCGGAGTTTTATCGATGAATCCGTTCCAAGTGTATGGGAAGTTCATTAGAATAGTATGCGCAATTAACCGTAGATGTGCTTATGACGGATTTGCGCCGTTTGGCAAGGTTGGGAGACATCTCTCCTGAGAAATTGCCCATGCTGGCATTTATTAATTGATTGCCATTAAAAGTATCTTGAGAGCTTCTAACCATAACACGAATTAAAGTTTACCGTTGGATGATAGTCATTAATGACAACTAATTGAAAAACCTATCCCAACTCCTGCATCAACGTTCAAGAATGATCAAGATGATAAACGATCGATCAAATGCGGTGGGCTGCATTGGAGTAGATCTTGTCCCAAACGTAAATTCGCCTGTTTGAAAGGTAGACGAGTGGGGCATGTTGCTAGGAGTTGAATTCATGGAAATGGGATATGAGGAGCTAGTGCATCGGCAGCTCTTCTGGGTCATGAATAAAGACGCTTCTTGTAATTGATGTAATTATTGCGGGTCATAGGGTGTTAACATTATTCAATACAGGTTCTTCGAGGTCAGTTTGTTTTGCTCCAGGCGTTGCACGTAAGTTGTGAGACGAGACGTGTTCGATCATTGCGGTCGATAGAACTAATGTGTTCTGCATGGGTATTGCAGAAGTATCTATGAATATTGATGGTGAAAGTTTCGTTGGATTGTGTTGTAACTGAGGCTCCTCTTGGTATTGGGATAATCGTGGGGATGGACTTTAATAAGAAGATTGATGGTTTTCTCATAAAAGGCGGTTCAGATTCAGTTATCGAATTCGAATGAGGTGTCAGTGTCAGCTATGTCGGTCACTAACTAGTTCAACATCGAAAATCCTGATTTTTATGAGAAGATTGATGGTGTGGGTTGGACTGTTACGTGGCATTAGAAAAACGATATTCTACCTTCATCTCCTGAATGATATGCATGGTTATTAAAATGCGGAGTTGTATGCAAATAGAAAGTGGTTTGAAGAAGAAGTCCAAAGTTGGATAAGGAAGGTTGGTTAATGAAGTAAATCGATGACAGCTGGGATGGTAATTGGGTTATCCCACAGATGGCAGTCATACAAGAAAAAGAGAGACAAATTTCGACCTGTAATTGATTTTAGAGAGTTGAATCAGTTTGTTGAAAGTCATCCTGTATATAGCTGATTTGGCTGTTTGTGATGAAATTATGAGGAAATAGCGACCTAAACCGGAGCCTCTTTAGTTGTCGATTTGAAGTTTGCGTATCTTCAAATCCTCGTCGATAAAAAAATGTGATTTTCATTAGTTGTGCTTGAAGGGCAAACTATACTATTTAACGAGACTTGGACTTGGTTTAAATAATGTGCGAAAAATCAATGATCGAAACTGAAAAGATGATTGGATCGGGGAGAAAGCTTAGTGTGATAGAAGAATTGGTTGAATGGGTGCAGCTGGAGGATCCCGTTTGTGGTTCATGGTCAAGTCTTGATGCGTTAGAGGGAACTATATGGTGTGAAACCAGCAACGTAATTGTTGGGGTCGTCTTGAAAATGGATGATGTTGTCGAAGATTGAGCGTAGCTTCTGAAACACACTGATGTTACTCATATGAATAGTATGGAGCTTGAGTCTGTCGTGGAATAGGGTCAAGGTGATCCTTTCTGCGTTTTTCAGCCGAGGTCGATGACGGCTATGTGCGTGGGAGATTTATAATACAAGCTGAGTCCAAATTAATTGAATGTAGGTTGGCCAAATATTCGACTATCTCGGAGGTTCTGGGACAATAAAAAAAAACAGGTACAAAAATAACTTTACTAATATTCAAATGAATATTTTTTTACAAGCTTAAAAGGGGTTGTAAACAAGCTATATAAACATTAGACGTACACGAGTCTCAGCGGCTAAAAGGCGGGGGGAAGGGCACTTTGCGGGGACGGTCGCAGTACAAACAAACGAACAATATTGACCGAGAGTTGCTCAAATGACGTTGATCGTATACGAAGCCGACGATAGAGGCTTACACATCTAATAGAGAGAGCACTTGCAGAGCAGAGTTGCGCGTTGGTGCTACCTCGGAGATTTGGTCCGAGAGAGTAATCCTTTCCTTGGCGCAAACTTCAAATAATAGTCTCTTGACAATATTGACCGAGAGTTGCTCAAATGACGTTGATCGTATACGAAGCCGACGATAGAGGCTTACACATTTAATAAAGAGAGAACTTGCAGAGGAGAGTTGCGCGTTGGTGCTACCTCGGAGATTTGGTCCGAGGGAGTAATCCTTTCCTTGGCGCAAACTTCAAATAATAGTCTCTTGACAATGACTATTTACTGAATGAACTTAGATCTTGCTTTCGAGTTAGAACACAAATCGAGACTAGGCGCGTTGCGATCGAGGAGTGTGTAGAACGAATACGGGGTAGATTCACACGAATTAATCGAGAATACCCGGAGCTTGATGTGTTATAAGAGAATTGTGCAGAGTCCAATGGGACGCGAACAGCGGGTACTGACGGGGGCAGGCGGCGGATACTGCCTTCCAACTCTGGCGCCAGAGGATTTATAATGGGGTCGAATGGGATTTGCCCCCTCCCCTCCGTCGGAAGGGGAGGGTTCCAGGGTCTAACGCATCGGCAGGCGAGAGTAGTCTCGCCCTATTAGCATGCTCGCGAGAAGGTTCCTAAGTCGGCGAGGCGAAATTTTGTCCGACTCCCGATAGGACCTTTTGTGTTCTCAAACTTGTCGCGGCTTTGTGCGATGGCAGGTTTTCAGGCCACCACGGCTTCTAATGATTTCGCACTTCCATTAGCGCAGACAAAAAGGGTCGAGCAGGTGTCTGTTGTCTCTCTCTCTCTCTCTCTCCATCGAAGGCGCGGCAGCACACATCTTTCTCTCTCTCTGATCTCTGACAGAGTTCATTTTGCAGGGGCTCAATATGGCGTTGAAGTGGAATGGAAGGTTTTGCTTTTCAAGACGGATCCAGAAACAGTCTCGAATAGTTTGCGTGCTTTGATCCCTGGGGAAAATAAATTGAAGGTAGTAGGTGTGATGTCTGAAAGGCTCGAGACGTCAATGATGAGTATGGGATGTCGGTTGAGTCTAGTAAAACAAAGCAGATGTGCTAACAAGAGTTGACAAAAGTTGGGTGTTGAAGTTCCAATCGAACTTCCGTGCGCAATCGTGAAGATGGTAAGCGGGCTTGCCTGGACTGTCGGTTCGACGAACCGGCGCTGGTAAAATACGAGTCAAAAATTCTAAATGCGGACAGTACTTAGAATAGATTGGTAGTTGACCTCGCTCATTATGATAGGATATGTTACTTAACGATGGTGGACTGTGTTCCGAGTTGTTTCGCATTTGGAGACTGGTTGAATCGGAAAATGCGCGAGAAATTGCGCGCAATCTAGATAAAGTATTTTGGGGAAAGGGCTTCACTCGATGAAATATTAGTTCATAATAGTTGTGTGTTCAGTTCGCGAGAGGTGTTTGACGTATCTGAAGAAAGGAATGTTCGTCATCATTTCTGCGCGGCATATAGAACGTCAGCTAATGGTATTGTAGAGCGACATCAGCGTACTATCAAAAACTTGGCAGCAGGCTGTAGATGCAGTCCATTAAAAATCGCATTTTTGTAAAGTTTGTCTACGAAGAAAGGTGGGTTCTTCGAGTCAGCCTCACGTAACGGGATATATAAGTATGCATGGAGACACCTAGTAATTAAATGGCGTGAGATGGAGTTGGAAGCACTCCGTCATCGGTGCGCGTGGGCGAGCATGTTTAAGTGAAACCACCAAACGCAAGATGTACTTCAAGAACTGGGTAGAGTCACGTTTGCAAGAACTGTAATCAAAAAAGAAATTTATGGTATTCTTTGCTATTTTCTCTACATACAAAAGTTGTTTAACTGCAGTGACGAAAAAATTATAAGTGATGATGATGATCATACTGAAGTTGGTGAGAGAGATCAGCTTGTGGCCAGAAGGTATGAGGATGAACGGAGAGGTGATTTACCCTTGCATGCGAGGTCGGTTCGTCAGCATCGCGAGCCGGTCTGAGTGCGAAACGAGGAGCGTTATTGATGCAGAGATCACGGGGGAAGGTGGATTATCGTTTGGCTGGCAACTCTGTGTGTTGATTCAAGTTTGCGTAGTGGAGGTATCATAACCAATGAATTTATGCTGAGTTGCTACAGTTGGCCAGTCGGAAAGGAGTCAGTGCCGTGAGTTGTTGTTATAGTTATTATCAAGTTGAAGCTGGTTGTTTACTGTATGTTGTGGTGAGAATGTGCACGTTCCTTGTGGTGATCATTGGGCTGTCGGATGTTCTCGTTGTTTTTTCGATCGTAATCTACGCCAAAAGCTTACAGCATTCCGATAACATCGAGGAACAAATTTCAACCTTTGGTTTATTGACTTAGATTTGAAAGTTAATTGTGTGTAATTTGGGTGCGTTGAACATGAATTTTTAATCTGTTTTGCTCTATCAGGTCCTGATTTTATTCAACACACTTCCTATTTCATCATATTCATAAAAAGGATATTTTCTCAATACTTGCTAAGTCTTTGTAAAGTTCCACATTATAATTATAATTATCTATTAGTACCTATTTAAACTAATGTTTGTTTTTATATTTCAGATTTTGAAAATAAGGAATTGAAATACCGATACAAATGGACAAAACAATCAAGTAATATGTCCTCAAGCACTAGAAAGTTCATATGCAAAAACTCTCCTGATTCATTTTGCTACATAAGTGGAAATTTTACACTTCCACATCAACGAGGAAATATAACGGACTTCGTGAAAAGAGCTTACTTAGCTGATTTTGGCATAAAAATGGGGGATCAAGATAAATCATGGGTTCCACATAAAGCCTGCATTGTATGAATCGAAAGACTGCGACATTGGACGAAGGGTTCAGAGTCAAAGAGTCAAAGATACCTTTTGGAGTTCCGATGGTAAGTTTGTGATTTCATAAAACTACGTAACTTAGTCATTTGTAAACTGTAAATTACCTAAGTGTGATTGTAACTTAGGTACATAAATTTTTTTTTAGAAAATTCGCTTTTGTTAAAGTTTCATAATGTTTTCTATTTCAGGTGTGGCGAGAGCCTACTAACCATGAGACGGATTGCTACTTCTGCTTTGTCACGACTTCGTTCGGGCTTCGCTAAGAAAAATAAACATTGTATCTAGTACTCAAATTTAGAACCCGCAATACAACCTGGCTACATTCAAATGAAATTTCCATTCCCAAATTTAAGTCTGCCATCTCAGGAATTAGTTGAAGATGTTTCTGAAAATATTGTTATGCACTGTGAGGAGTCAGACACCGAATTCGACCCCAGCGTAGTTGTAAGTTAAAGTGATCAGCAAAGGTTTAACCAGGCCAAGTTGAATGATCTTGTAAAGGATCTTAATTTACCAAAAAAGGCTGCAGAAACTTTAGCTTCAAGACTTAAACAGAAAAACATACTTATTTCAAACACATACATTTCATTTTACAGAAACAGAGAAGAAGAACTTCTTAAATATTTTAGGACAGAGCATAGTTTAGTATATTGCTGCGACATACCAGGTTTGTTAAAGGAGATGGGGGTTCAGTCTTACAATTCAAGTGATTGGCGTTTGTTTTAGACAGTTCCAAAAGAAGTCTTAAGTGTGTGTTGCTGCATAATGGCAATCTATACAGCTCGATACCAATTGGGTACTCAACAACATTAAAAGAAAATTATGAGCATATAGAAACTGTTTTAAAACTAATCAAATATACGGAGCACGAGTGGATCATATCTGTTGACTTAAAATGGTCAATTTCCTGCTAGGGCAACAAGCAGAGTATACTAAATATATATGCGACAGCTGAGCTAAGGAGGAACATTATTCCAATCAAATCTGGCCAGCACGAACATCACTTAGTGTCGGAGAAAAAAATTTAATTAATCCACCTTTAATGAGCAGATATAAAATCATTTTTCCTCCTCTGCATATCAAACTAGGTCTCATGAGACATTATGTAAAAGCTTTAGATACAAACAGCGAGTGTTTCCAACACATAATTTCAAAATTCCCAAGTTTAAGTTATGAAAAAATCAAAGCTGGAATTTTCGACGGCCCACAAATAAGAACATTAATTAATGACAGCAGTTTTCTTAATGTCATGAATGAACTCAAAAGAAATTCTTGGTTCTCATTCGTGGACTTGATAAAAAGCTTTCTAAGAAATTATAGGGCGGATAACTACTGCATGCAATCATGAAAATTGGAAATAAATATTAACGCATGACTTCATTTTTAGTCCTGATTTTGAAAAAAAAAGGAAAATGGCGCATGGGTTGTTTACAAGAATCAGGACCTGATATCACCAAACCGAGATGAAATTCGTTTTCAGCGCACAAAAATTACTTACAAGTGTCAAATATCATTCAATAAAATACGTGTTCCCCAGTGTAATTTAAAGTAAGAAAACACCAGCGTACTAAAATATAATCATAAAACCACACTGTTATCCCTCTGGTAAAACTCAAGTACTTCAATTTCAGAAGAACCTAATATCAGACATTCATTCCTAACGCTTCATTCATTATGCGTTAAAGTTCAAATAATCAATCAATTCCATCTATCCGTTTTTCAACACCGCCTGTATTTTTTTTTTAAGTTAATCAATTAATATTATAAAAGAATTGTTGCAAGAATTTGATTCTTTCGACCTTTGTGTAACAAGGAAATCTAGATCAAATTCTAAGCGGACAAACTTTAAATCAATTGGGCCAAAGTAAGAGAGAAAGAAGGATAAATTACTCCCAGAAAGTTATCATATATATATATATATATATATATATATATATATATATATATATATATATAGTCATGGTAGTATTAATATAGATAATATCACCATATTACGCTATTGTAGTAAGAATTGATAAGTAGCAGAAATTTTATATATTTTAGCACTCTTCAATAATAATCATAATTTTATTATTATTATTGGTCTTATTATTTTCATTATTATTATTATTACTTTTTTGCTATGACTTATGATAATTGATTACGATACATTTTTTTATTATTTTCCTACCCTTATGTTCACGCAAATATGGTCAACTCAGCATGGTTAAGTGTGCTGCCGTCAATTGCCGATCTGGGTACAGACCTACGAAAGCAGAAAAGGAGGCTATTGTAGCGGGTGGCCAAGCACCCTGTAAGCACTTAGTGTTTGCCATCCCCAAGTCTGACAGGTAAGAGATCCGTAATAAGTGGATCTCTGCGCTAAAACGCAGTGATACTGTCTGGAACCCAGACCAAATCATTGGCCTAGTGTCCGTCAGTTCACGGAGTGGGAGTCAGTAGTAAGAGCACGAAGCCTGGTTTGGTTGTCTGGTTTCAGCTTGGGAGCAGTGGCCTCCGAGATGGAGAAAGCGAGGCAGCAGCGACACCTTGACGATGCCAGAGTCACCCAGGAGCTGGTGGATGTAGCTATTCATGCAGAGCATGACGACCTGGGTGAAGGGACGGAACAGGTAATTATTTACCTGGCTGGTTACCTGGCACACAAAATCCTGCGTACTCACAGGTGCTGGTTTTGTCAAGATATCCTCATCGACAGTAAAATCTCAGACAAACTTACCCGTGTCACTGAGCTAGTGGACAAGGACATGGAAGTATCCCAACAGGGCAAACTCAAATCATTCACAGACTTGCTGTCACGTGGTAGGCTAGTATGCCCCTCTCACAAGACTGTCTGTCTCACCAGGAATGTATGTCACATATACAGTATAGCCAGGTGGCTCACGAAGGAGGAAAGAACACGATACTCTCTGTTTGGGTGTAACAACCATTAGAAGGCTTTCCAAAAGGTCGTTGTTGCACTTGGGGAAGAAGATGACCGGCTGGCTACATTGAGCTGTACTAGTGGTCACAGCTTCTTGAAAATATTGTACCCCAAAATGGCGGCCAGTCTGTTCAATGTCTTCAGATCTAACTACAGCAAAGAAAGAAACAGTGAAGTGCATTCTAAACGCAAAATTGATTCAGATGCAGCTTGCAACAAGAGCACTGATAAGAAACTAAAACTAAATGGCTTCAAGAAATAGATACATTTTGTGGAACGTTAACATTGTTTGTGTAAAATTTCAGTACTAACCTTGTGTTTATTTGAGCAATGTAAAAGTACAATACGTAAAGAGGACAGTGAATTTGTTTCTCATGACCAGAACTTTGACCTAATGACACGGGGTATTGTTGGAAGTCAGAATGATTTTTGCTGTTCATTGTACTGATATTTAATGTTCATTCATGATCTGAGAATCTATGGAAACCAATGAGAAGTTAAAACCTAATAATATATATTTTTTCCACTCAGCAGCAATGTAGCAAAGATTGATAAATTAGATACAGTTAACTTTTTTTTTCTTATTTCACAAATTACCACCAATAAATTTCGTCTATACATTGTCATGACTCAATATCTATATATTAAAACTGCAAAAACTACAGCAAAATAGTTATTACCCTTTTGGTTTACGAGTAACATCAAATGATGTTGAAACTGGGCTTGGGGCCGGTATGCAATTGGCCAATATTCTGAGCTCAATCTAGGTTTTAAGGGGTCTGTGGTACAACGTTTCGGGTATAAGTTTCATCCATCTTCTGGTACTGGAAAATTACAAAATTCGTAAAAAGACTAGTATCATACGTTGAAATTTAAAGATTCAAAAATATGGATGTAATAGATTAATCGGACAGTTAATATAGAGGGGGTGAGAATGCAGAACTATACAGGTTACTGGGTTGTTATTTAAATGGTGGAGAATTTAATTAAGAAATAAAATGTAACTATATTAATTGGAGAAAAAAACATTGGATACATTTTAGGGAAAACTCTAACCTTTAACAAACGGTTGTTGAAAGAAGAATGGCGGGAAAGCGGGAGGGACTAAGAAGAAAGGAAAAATTGGGGGTTTGGTTTATAATTTAGAGCAGCAGTAGCAGGTGGGAAGAAGAGTCAGAATTTAGAGAGGGGGGGGCGGTAAATTTTTAGAATTCAAAAATCCATGTGTACCTAATTACCCAGAAACTGGACTGAAAATTTATGGCAACAGGTCTGTCTTATGGAGTGATGAATCCAATTTCGAAGTATTTGGTTCGAATCGTTATTAATATACAGTGTCGTAGAATGACTCCCGACGATACCATATATAACACTATTCGTTGAGGGAACTTCCTTAATTATCTTTAGAGTGCGTTACTGTCTGGCGGCCGATATTATGTATCTTCGATATGCTTAAGAAGTGGAACTGAGCTCAAGGATAATAATATTGCTATCATTAATAAAATAGAGTTTTATTAATAATAACTACCAACAAACACAAGACGGAAAATATTGACATAAACAGGGAATGAAAGGGTCGTGGAGACTCGGGCTAATCCGAGGATTTAAAGGATTTAAAAAGGTAAAACAAATATAGAGTTAAAGAGGTGGGATGGTTGGATAAACCATTTAAAGAACAGGATAGAATTGACAAAAGGGATCAATACTCAAAGGTGACGTTTGGCTTACGTAACTTTTGCACTAGTGGTGCAGTGGAAGGTGGCGCAAAGGAGTTTCGGTCCGCTAGCGAGTTCCAGCCGAAGGGGGGGATAAAAGGATCCTGACGAGGCGTCTTGGGAAGGAGAACCGTTCTCGACGAACGGCTTGAAGAACAATGGCTGTTCTAGGTTGTTTTCTTCTGAACAAAGGGGGGATGAGAACCGTCTCTTGTCTACGGGCTCAAGAACAATGGCTGTTCTAATGTTGTTCTCCTTTGAACAACAGGGGGGGTGAGAACCGTTTCTTGGCGAAGGGCTCAAAACGAACAATGGCTGTTCTAATGCTGTTCTCCTTGAACAACAGGGGGGGATGAGAACCGTTTCTTGGCGAAGGGCTCAAAACAAACAATGGCTGTTCTAATGCTGTTCTCCTTTGAACAACAGGGGGGGAAGCCTTGGGGACTTGGCGTCGGAAAGGCTCGAACCTTTGGCACTCAAGGAATATTGTCCTCCTTCTGGACAAGTGATGGTGAATCTCGAGGTCGAGGTCCCTTGGCGCACAAAGGGAGAGAGGGTCGTGGTGATGTTTCGCGACGAAAATCTGGATCTCCAATCTGATCTTAGTGGTAAAGTTTCCATATAAATAGCCAGGACATCTCCTTGGCGTGGGGGAAAATGGAGTGGAAGCTTGGAGGGAACGCACAGCCGGGCCGGAGAACAATGCCTTATCTGCTCATAAGCCTAACTCGATCTGGCGAGGTCGGCGTATGGGGGCGAACGGGGGGACGATAACCTCCTTGTTTAAACATTGGCATCCGGTAGCTGTGATAAGACTCCAAGCCTCGAATCGAAGATGCACGTGGGCAGCATCGTGGTTTTAAATAATATTGGATAGGAGTTGAAATTAACGCAGTCAACTCGTTCTATCACACCCCTCCATTCCAGGGGAAGTTGTCACTTCAAAAAAAAGAGAGAAGGGACAACGATAGAGCTCCGTTGTGGGGAACTCGTTTTCTTGTACCAACCGTACCTTCCTGCACCTAACTAGTATTACCTCAATACATATGATTATTTTGATCTTTAGATTACAGGGGAAAATAACCTTTAATACAACTTAATCAGAGAAAAAAAAAGGGCATGGAACAATGAAATGATATAAACTTAGTACATACGGGACAAAATAATTTATACGTAAATTAATAAGAACAAATATATATACATACAAAAAATTAGACATTGAGCATTACAAAATTCAGACCTATACATTAATTAATTATATTACAAAAGAATCTTAAATTAAGTCGTACAAGACGGTATATACCTACATGGAGATACTAATCCTATGAATACAATTATTCTACGCTATTCGGTAACGCATTCCTACTGAGTGCGTCAGCGACCTGGTTATCGGAACCTTTTATCTAATTTATTTTAAACTGATACTCTTGCAAGAGTAAACTCCAGCGCATGATGCGGCCGTTTGAGTGTCTCACATTCCTAATATAGGCTAACGGACGGTGGTCGGTTCCTATTTGAAATTCTTTACATATCAAGTACAGCTTGAATTTGTCTATTACCCAGATAATTGATAGAGCTTTCTTTTCTCTAGTGGCATATCTCTTTTCGCGTGGTAATAATTGACGACTAGCATATGCAACTGGATGACTCGTTCCGTCATCCACGTATTGAAGGAGTACACCTCCAATGCCCTCGTTGATCACGTCGGTCTTGATCCCAAAGGATTTTTCCGGATTGGGCAACTTTAAAATGGGGGCAGAAATGAACTTACTTTTGAGCTGATTAAAATGGGAAACAGCGACATCATTCCAACGTAAACGATCGGGGAAATTCTTTTCCTGAAGGGGGCATAGGGGGGGCCAAAATTGCAGCGAAATTCGGAACAAATCGCTGATAGGGAGAAGCTGATCCTAGGAACGATCTTAATGGCTTCTTTGTAATCGGGAGGGGCATGTGGGCGATTGCCTTAATCTTGTTCTCGTGGGGACCTAACTTGCTTTGTCCTATTTTGAAACCCAAATATTTGATGGTTTCGTGAGCAAAATGGCATTTGCTGGGGCCAATGCTGAGGCCATTTTTACGCAGTCGCTCAAAAAGAGCTAATAGGGCGGGTAAATGGTGATTCCATTTAATTAGTTCTTGTAGCTGACTCTTCGGACGTGGTGTCAGCTGCGCGTCACTATCCAGGTCAGAGGGTTCTAAAGACTCGCCTGGTAGGGAAGGAGGAGGGTAATCGGCATCAGGTTGGATGCACACTGTCTGGATTACATTAAGGGACTCCGCGGGGCAATCCTCTTCAAGCGCCGATGCTTCGTCCAGTTCTACGAAGGTATCTCCATGGGCGCGTTGGGGGTTCTTTTTTTCTTGGGGTCCAGGGACAGTCTCCGTGTCCTTGTCTTGGGCCTTATCACCTAAGGGTGTTAGTGATTTACACTCCTCTTTTGCCGTCCTAAATTCCTGGTTAGGGGTCTCCGAGAAATCGGACGGTATCGGGGTTCTAATGGGGACGGGCTCCTGGGCTTCTTTCTTATCTCGGCCTTGAGGAAGGGCGGCCTGAAACACAGGGTTGAAACTTACTTGGGGGCTCTGTCCTATAAGTACGGAACAGAATTGTATGGGTGCTACAATGACTTCAGCCCAGCCATTATAATATTGACACTGCAGGTAACATCTAGCGACGGGGAATCGGTTCGCCCGCCCAAGGTGGTCATGTACCACCGCAAATTTTTCGTGGTTAGAGGCCACTGGGAGGAGTTCGTCGGACACGATGAAACACGTACATCCTGTGTCCCTGACGAGAGTCGATACTCGGCAGCTGTCCACGCTGCCCTCCTCATATTTCAAAGTTCCCGATGAACTTTTATCAAAACCAAAATTTACCTGGTGGCCTGACGGAGGGGGAGAAGTTTCTGCTTGGGTCTGCACCACCGGGGGATCCGGGGTTGTATTAATCTGGTGAACTTGGTGGGCTGGTCCGCTTTTAAGCCTAGAATTTGGGGGGCAATTCCAGCTCATGTGGTTTTCTACACCACAGGTGAAGCATATGGTTGGTCGCTTCGGGAAGAGAGATGGAGGAGAAATCTTAACGGGAGGTTTGGAGTCCCGTTGTTGGTTTTGGGGAAAGACTTCGAACAAATTAATTTTTTTGTTTATTATAAGTGTAATCTAAAATTTAGTGATAAAATAAACGTTAAAGTTAAGAACTTGTTTATTTATTTAATTTAAGCATACAAGGAATTATTTGATTAACTGATCATGGAGAAATAACTAAAAAAACTCAATATTTTGTATGAGAACTCTTTGCTTAAATAAGAACTCTAGCATTGATGAAACAGATTTCTTTCAAGTTTCTTCAGGAATTGGGCACCAAAACAGCTTGTATTTGTTTCCAAAATATTCCTTGTTAGGTAATTTAAAGTTTATCCAACAGTTGACTGCCTGAACTTGGTAATTCCGAAGAGTAATTTTTCGTTCCAATTTTGAGATTTAAAACTTTTTAACGGAACTTTCAATGGCAAAAATAAAGGAATTGACTAACTCTTCAAAGAACCAGAATTAAGGCATTAAAAGATTTGGGTGTACACTGTACATATCGAAAAATCGCTGGATATCAAATGTGCAATATGTACTATAAAATACACGATTGACAGAGAAAATGAAACTGGACATTTTCAAATTTTCATAAAGAAAGAGAAAGAACTACAAAAGAGCTCTCAGAGAAACATGTTAAGTATCTTTTATTAAAAGCTTCGAAATAATAGAAAAACAACCCTTCAATTAATATATAAAGTCACCAGAATACTTCCTGAAAATGAAAAAAAGTCTCTAGATCCACAATTTCGAGAAACCTATGTGAAAATGGCTTGCATGGAAGAGGCGCTCTCAGGAAACTCACACTCACAGATACTCACAGAGGATCGTCTGGAAGAGGCAAATTATGCCTCTGGCTCCAGGGTTTTGAAATCAGAATTATCCTTCTCTTAGGTGGATTGCCTGTCGTCATGGCTACGAGCTCCATTTCCCTGCCTCTAACGAGATGCCCAACTTTTGCTACGTAAACCAAACATAATTAAGCCTTTGCAATTTCCCCCCTAAAGGAGACAGTCTAGCAGTGAATGAAAGTTCTTTGGACATACAAGTTTAAATGCGAACTTTTGTGATAAAAAAAGATTGCAGTATGTCAGACGAAGACCAAATGAAAGATACAATTCAGAATGCATTGTTCCAACTATGAAGCATGGAGGTGGCGATATTCTTGGGGATACTTTAGTGTTCAAGGATTTGGTGATGTGCAAAGAATTCAGGGAAAAAATGGACCAAAAAAATGTACCAACCTCTGTTTGTGGCGCCTCCCAAACTTAGTTCAGCCCGAAAAAAATGTTTGGAAAGATATAGCGCGAGAAGCCCCTTTCAGCGTGTGACTACGTATGCGCGTGTGAGTGTATATACGTATGAGTGTGTAAGCGTGTTAAAGATTCTCGAATTCATTTTGCCATTATCATTTACATGGCCAAATGCCATATATTACCATTTACATGTCCAAATGCTATACAATTTTAGTTGATTAATTGCATTTGAATAAATATTTGCGTGCTTATTCCAAGACTTCATTGTTAATCCAATTCTACATTGAAATGAGGTACTGCAAAATTCTTATTTAACATGGGCTTCGTCTTATAGGTCAAGGGTTCTACTATCAACAAGACAATGACCATAAACAGACCTCAAAGCTATGTAAAAGGTTATGGCAAGTACAAAGGTCACTAAGTATGGCACGTCCGAAAGGTCGCCGGTTATAAGCTGGTAGTTGGCCTATAAGTAATTGGTTACTAGCTTGCCGGTGGTGGTTGACTCGGCTGTTTCCCATCCAAGTACTAGCCTTTCCCAATGTTGTTTAACTTCGACGTAGCGCTAATGGGGGTATTCGGTTAACGGGTGCTGACCTTGGATTGACTCCATTTTTTTTTTGGGGGGGGGTGCATATCTTCTCGCTTGGATTTAGTGAAGTAGGCTGGGTAAGAGGATCGGTTGGATTACCCTCAGGAAAATGAATCTCGGAAGGAGGGTTCAAGGACTCTTTATTAGGCGGATGAGTGGGTAGGCTTAGGAAGAAAGAATTAGATTGAATTTGTGTTGGGTATTTGAGGCAGGCCTACTAATGTTTAAGCCTATTTCTGACTATCCTTCTGACTGCCTGACTTTTTTCTCACCTCTTGACTCTTCGGCTCAACCCAGAGCTCTATATTATGTATCGAAAACAGTGGGCGTGGCCCGCTGTTAGCCAATGACATGGTTTGGGCGGAGTTCAATATACTGGATATTTATTTGTTTGTGAAAGGGGATAGAGAAAATCTTGATCTCAAATTTCGAGAATAAGATTTTGTGCTTCGCAACCTTTTGACAGTAAATAAGGTCCGCGTCTTTCCTGTCTTCAGCTCGGTGTCAATGACTGCACCTATTTTGACGTTTGCTGGTGGAGTTGTGGCGTGTCTCAGAATCTTGGTGATAAGGGTCTGGGCAGATATCGCGAGAGGTGTGTAAGTGTATATGCGTGTGGGTGTGTGACCGATTATGCGTGTGAAAAATTCGAGAATAAGATTTTGTATTTCACAGCCTTTTGACAGTAAATAAGGTCCACGTCTTTCCTGTCTTCAGCTTGGTGTCAATGACTACACCTGTTTTGACGTTTGTTGTTGGAGTTGTGGCGTTTCCCAGAATCTTAGTGATAAGGGTCTGGGCAGATATCGCGAGAGGTGTGTAAGTGTATGTGCGTGTGGGTGTGTGAGCGCATATGCGTGTGAAAAATTCGTTTTGCCTATTGACCTTTATAAGAAGAGTAAATATATCGTTTACATGATCAAATGTTGTACATTATTATTTATCTGACAAAATATTATATTATTATTTATATGACAAAATATTATATTATTATTTATATCACAAAATGTTATATATTTTAGATTACTTGCATGCACATAATTATGTTCGTGCTCATTTCAAGCGTTCATAGGTTTTATATGACACTCATCTGTGAAGCTTCATTGTCAATCCTATTTCGCCTTGCAATGTGGCACTACGGAAAAGCTCCCCTCTGAGACACGGAGTTTTACAAGTTATAATGACTCTAAGATATTTTTTATATACTTCTAAGAAATGTACATCTTTACATTGAATTTTGGTTCCTTTGACTTTCGGAATCGTACAATACATTATACATTTTTAGGAATGAGAGGTAACTTTTTACTTTTAATTTACATTATTACATAGATTTAGGGTTCTATTGAACTGGGTTCTTACAATGTTTTATATACCTTAATAATGAACGAGGAGTTTTATGTACAATATTTTATCTTTAGATCTATAAATACGCACGGTAGTTAACGGTGCTTTGGAGCGTTCGGAGGTGGGAACTGCAACTCTTTAATGAGAACAAAAAATTTGTCTGAATGTATATGTTCGCCACAAAGTTATTATTTTATTTTATTATGCCTTCCCTCACTTTTTATTTATTGGCTGCAGCATAAAATTTAATTCTTTTTTGTATTATTATATCCATTTTATGCGTACAGCTATGTGCATGCGCACTACAATGTTATACTCGTATTTACTTTCTTACAACGTTTTGTTATACTTGACTGCAAAACATAAATTTCAAAGGAGTCAGCAATCCTGAGATTCTTTGTTTTAATCTATATTATGCCAAGTGTTTAACATTTGAGCGTTCGAATGTCCGAGCTGCAGTTCCTTATCGCGAACAAAGCCTCTTTATATATATATATAAATATATATATATATATATATATATATATATATATATATATATATATATATATATATATATATATATTAATTTGTGTACATGCACCACATTACTTTGGGGTCATCTCAAAATTAAGGTCTATGCCAACAAGCCAACAGCAATTCAACAGCTGAAGGATGAGATAATAAGGCATATTGGTGAGATCGAGGAGCAACTATGCAGAGACGCCATCAAAACTTTGACCATCGAGTGGAGGTGTGCCGCCGAAGCCTTGGCGGACATTTAGGCGATATTATTTTTCACCCATAATTGCCATGACTCAAATAACATGATCCAATAGTGAAATCAATGAATTTTCACCAATAACACTATTTTATTTACTGCTAACTTTGATCCGTCTTAATGGAACACCCTTCATAAGAAAGAAAAGTTCTTGAGCCAATAATGGTTCACATATATATTAGTAAAAAAATTTTGCAGGATTGCTTAGCCGAGAAAAAGTTATTCCGCAATCCCTCCGCTTGAAATCAAAAAACGTGACTCAAGAAACTCCCTTTGACCAATTGGGTGAACTGACCCTCCAAAATAGTATTCAAATCGCAAAACATGACTGTGATCTCCGATTTAGAATCCAACCAGAATACCTTCGTGACCTCAAAATAAGCACAGATCTCAACCAACTACATAACATACTAAGGAATTGCCAACTGACCCTCACCCGTGTCCAGCAAAATGTCCGCCTACGCTTACGGAACAAATAGAATAGTTGTTCCAAAATAGCCTCTGGAAGAAGTCTTCCCACCTAAACAAGAATGTACTCAACCTTTCATCTCACAACCTTTCATCTCACAACCTCTCCCCCGATCAAGAAACCATACTCGGTTATGGCCTCTCCTTTGGATTAAAAAACCATTAATTCATTTTCCCTTAATCTTCTCATATCTATAAATAAATTTTGTGAAAGTAATCATTCTGATGGTGAACTCTTAAGTGGTTTTGTTGCTGGTGATTTGTCCAATCGTGATAGTGCTAAACATTTAAAAATACCTAGACACCTAATGATGGCCCTCAAATCACTAAATTTGAATAAAAATATCGTAATCACAAAATCGGATAAAACCAATCAAATCGTCCTTTTAGACAGAGCCTCATATTTCGCTAAGGTGAACGATTTAATTAGTGGTCCAAACACCTCTGAAAAGCTGTCTTCCAACTCTTTATGTAACAAAACTGCTTCCTTCAAAAAAATATTAACTAATCTCTTGAAAAAGTCTAATCCTGATCCCTCTAACGTTTCAAACCAATTAATCCATCCCTCCCCCGTAGGTATGGGTTGCCAAAAGATACAAGCCCGGAACCACTCTTCGACCCATTGGCTCCCATGCAGATACACTTTCAAAATTGCTGCCTAATATCCTCTCAGACGCCGTTGGATTAACCTCATCATCACGCGTAGTTCATTCATGAGATTTCATTGAGAAATTTAGAAAAATTGACATCAAAGGCAGTCGCTTAGTTAGCTTGATGTAGAAAGCCTTTTCACCAATGTACCAGTTGATGAAGCTCTTGAAGTATTATCTACTGGATTAATAAATCCAAGATTAAACCTCCCATTAGCCCAAACAAAAATTGTTAACATTGTTAAACTTTGTGATACCGAAAATGTTTTTAATAGTGATATGGGCTTCTTCCTTCGAAAACATGGCCTTAGCATGGGATATCCCTTATCGCCTATTCTATGCAATCTTTTCATGGAACATTTTGAAGTGTCTCTACTCCCCCCGATTATTCCATCCCCAAATTTTGTATGGTACAGATATGTTGATGACGCCATATCGATGTGGCACTTTAATCAGCTGACATCTTTTGATCGGTTCTTAAATAATCTTAACAACCTACATCCCACCATAAAATTCAAAGTTGAATGGGAAAACAACAATTATTTACCTTTCCTTGACGTTAAAATTCTAAGAGTAAATGACCGATCTACCTTTACTGTTTACCGAAAAACCACCAATTCCAACTCTTACATTCATTTTTACTCATGTCATGATATTAAGGTCAAAAAAGCCATCGTAATGTCCATGTTTGTGAGGGCTTTGAGAACTTGCAAAGCCAGGTCAAACTTTTATTGCCCCAAAAGTAGGAATCCTGATAGTAAGAGAAATTGTTTATCCCTTCCATTTTCCCCATTACTGAAAAGCTTAAATAGTATCCTTTCCCCGAACCGCACCACTTTTAAATACCCTTCGACCATTAAAAAATCCTTCCCTACAACTAAACCTACAGATGAAACTAATGAAGCAGGTGTCTATTTAATCCCTTGTAAAGAAATTAACTGCACCTTATTTTACATAGGCGAGACAGGAAGAAATATGAAAAAGAGGATCTACGAGCACAGAGGGGATGTCAGGCGGGCAAGCATAGCTTCTAGTATTTTCACACACTCCAATAACTTTAAGCACCCAATAGACTTCCCCCAGGGTAAACTAAATTACCCGTGTAAAGATTTACGCATAAAGTAGTTGAATCCACCCTTAGCAACGAAATCCCGAATTTCAACCTTTCGGATGGGCAATTCAAATGCAGCCCCGACATCAAAAATTTAATCTTGAAAGATATCCTTAATGACCTCAAATTCACACCCCCTGATTAGGAATTTTAATTTGATATCTTATTCCTATATATATTTCATGTATGGTGTGAATGCATCTATTCTTGGTATACGACTGAAGATGGATGACATGACAAACTCCATGCTGAAACTGGTTTCGTGAATAAAATACTACGCTCCAAACTGGTTTTATTAATATATATATATATATATATATATATATATATATATATATATATATATATATATATATATATATGAATGTAGTTAGGTAGCAGTCTTTCTTGAATGCACATTTTGTTGAAGACCATTGCGTATTCAGTTGGCTGTCTGGCTTTGTTCTGGAAGGTTGTCTTGCAGGAAGCTCTTGATTCTCATTGTAAGATTGGGATATAATACTGATTTGGGTGTATAGTTTTTCTTGTATTTATTTAATACATCAATCACTGTGTAATAAATACATTAGTGATTAATACTTTTGGGGAACATAACTGGCAGCAATCCTGAGCAAGAATTTTTTTTGGTGAGTGTTAACTTTTTCCTTAGTAAATTTCTGAGAGTATGGCTGTTTGTATAGATGGTGAGAGCATGCCGTTTGAAAGTAGTGTGTATGTGGTGTGTGATGCATGTGGAGTTGAAAGGAGAGTGAATGTAACTGAATGCCGTGTGTGTTTTCTGGAAGGGGAGGTTAGGAGGTTGAGTGGGGAATGTAAGAGGTTGAATGATTTGGTGTTTGAGGTGAGAAGAGATGCAAGTGTGCGATTGAAGGGTGAGATTAGTGCTAAGAGGGTGGAAGATAGGGCTAGGACTGGGAACAGTGTGGAAGTTGTGAGTGATGATGAATGGTGGGTGAAAATGGATAGGATAGATAAGTTAGGACAGGTTAGGTGTGTGAATGAGAGGGACATAGAACCTGTTAGGTTGACTAACAGATTCAATGTCCTGAGAGAGGAAGAGTGTGAAAGTGATTTGCCTGGTGTGATTGTGGATGAAAGCAGGATGGGTGGTAGTGTGACTGAGAGCAGGAGGGAGGGTAATGTTAGTCCAAGACAGAATAGGAGAATGACTGAGGTGCTAGTGATGGGTGACTCTCAGATTAGGTATTTAGATAGGAAGTTGAGTGATAGCAAGTGGAAGGGAATGAGAGTTTGTCTGCCGGGTGCTGGTGTAAGTGATGTTTGTGAGAGGTATGATAGGCTGGTTTCTGGGTGTGAGAGGGATGCAGTTGTGATTACGCATGTGGGAGTGAATGATGTAAAGAAGGTGGGTACATGTGAGTTACGTGAGCAGTATAAAAGGTTAGTTGAAAGGATGAGTAAAAGCAGGGTAAAAGGTGTTGTTTCTGGTGTGCTTCCGAGATTGGTTGTGGGGGTAGAATGGTTGTCGCGTGCAATTGGTTTGAATGAATTTGTGAAAGGACTGTGTGAGGAGTTAGGATTGGTGTTTGTAGATGTCTGGGGAGGGTTTTACGGGAATAGGAGGTTGTATGCGATGGATGGGCTCCATCTTAGTCGGGCAGGTGTTGAGGTTCTATGGGGGGAGCTGGATAGTGTGATTAGGTCCTTACGGGTGGGAAACTAGAAGCTGTTAGAGGTAAGGGAATAACAGTAATAGAGGGCAGGTGTAGGAAATGGAAGGGATGCAGAGATAGAGGAATAGCTAAGGGAGAGGGCATACTGATGCGTTATAGGGGGACTAATGCACAAGTGAATGAGCAGATAACTAGGAATAGAAAAGCACGATGCAATGAAGATGGGAATAATAAAAAAACCTTAAAAATATACTACACAAATGGTCGGAGTATAAGGAATAAGATAGATCTCTTAAGAGCGTTAGCGAGTGAAGAGAATTTTGATATACATAATTGCGATAACAGAGTCATGGCTTGATTTGGCAGGAAATCACTTTAAACCTGAGGTTGAGATTGAGGGCTTTAACATGTTCCATACAGATAGGAATAGGAAGAGAGGAGGAGGGGTTATTATTTATATTATAAAGATAATCTCCAGTGTTGTGTAAACAGTACAATTAAATTAGATGATAACAGTCATTATGGCTAAATGTAAAGGAAGGTAAAAACAAGCTTGTCATAGGATTATTATACAGACCACCAAATCTTAGTAAGGAAGCTTCAAATCTTCTGTGGCAGGAGATTGAACGGGCATGTAGAAGTAAGCATGTGTGTATAATGGGCGATTTTAATTACAGAAATATAGACTGGGAAGCTCTTGTGGGTGATCAGGAGGCTGAGGAATTTTTGAATGTTGTCCAAGATAATTTTCTGAGGCAGATTATTAACGAACCCACTAGAGGTAATAATATACTGGATTTAGTTCTGACAAATAGGAAAGAAGTTATTAAAGATACTGAGATTGGAGGAAATTTGGGTAATAGTGACCATTGTGAAATTAGATTCAAGATGAAATGGAATAGTATTGATAGTAGCATGAACAATGTTAAAATTCCTGACTTTAGAAGAGCAAATTATAATGGGCTAAGGACTTACCTGGAGGCAGTTGTACAGAAACCAGGCAATGAAATCAATTCAGGAATAGATTCAATGATATCAGTTAGTGGAGACAATAATCACCAGGAGGAAGAGATTACAATTGAAGAGGAGTATGAAAGAATAATTGAGCAATTAATTACAGGTCAGATGATTAACATTCCTTATAAGGAGATTAGGACTAAAAATAATGACCCAAAATGGATGACAGATAAAATTAAGCATTATATTGGCATTAAAAAGGGCATTTATAGGAAAATAAAAAATGGAGAGGATCACTTAAGGCAGAGATATAATGAACTAGCAAGAGATGTTAAAAAGTTAGTTAGAGTAGCAAGGAGAAATTATGAAATTAAAGTGGCAAATAGGGCAAAGGAAGATCCTAAAAGTTTTTATCAATTATACAAAACTAAGGTTAGAGATAAAATAGGCCCACTTATAGATTCCAATGGAGAATTAGTGAGTGATAGGGACTCAATGGCTGGAATGCTAAAGGACTTTTTTCTCTCAGTATTTACACAGGAGGATACTCTAAATATACCCGAGGTGTCAATGATCTTTCGGGGTAATGATGAAGAGAAATTAAAGGATATCTTTATCACAAAGGAGATAGTGACAAAGGAAATTGATAAAATCAAAAGTAATAAAGCACCCGGTCCTGATGAGGTCTTTCCTAGAATTTTGAAAGAATGTAAGGATGTGTTAAGTGAGCCCCTATCATGCATCTTTAGAAAATCATTGGAGAGTGGCATTGTGCCAGTGGCATGGAAGAAAGCCAATGTGATACCTATATTTAAGAAAGGGGATAAAACAAATATGTCTAATTACAGACCAGTAAGTTTGACATCAGTGGTAGGGAAAATGATGGAATCTATTATAGCAAGGAATATTAGGGATCACTTGGATAAGCATAAGTTGATAAAAGAATCACAGCATGGCTTTAGTAAGGGTAAATCCTGCCTGACTAATTTGCTGTCTTTTTATAGTAAGGTGTATGAAGCAGCAGATAAGGATGAAAACTATGATATTTTATACTTGGACTTTAGTAAGGCTTTTGATCGAGTGCCACACTTACGGCTTCTGAGCAAAGTTAAAGCACACGGGATCGATGGCAGTATATTTAGGTGGATTCAGTCATGGCTTGGTGACAGACAGCAAAGAGTTAGTATAGATGGAGTTAAATCTGAGTGGGGGTGTGTTAGCAGTGGAGTTCCGCAAGGATCTGTTTTGGGTCCCTTGCTATTCTTAATTTATATTAATGATCTTGACATAGGTATAAGTAGTGACCTGAGTAAATTTGCTGATGATACTAAGCTAGGTAGGGCCATTAGGGCTGATTCTGATGCTTTTGTAATGCAGGAGGAATTGACCATTCTGTCCAATTGGGCCGAGAAATGGCAAATGAAGTTTAACATAGACAAATGTAGTGTACTTAGTATAGGTAGAAATAATCCACTGAATAGTTATAAATTAAATGGGAGAAATTTAGGGAGGACCGATTGTGAGAGGGACTTGGGTATTTTGGTAAGTTCAGACCTTCGTCCTAGAAAGCAATGCCTAAATGCTAAGAATAAAGCTAATAGGATATTGGGATTCATTAGGAGGAGTGTAAGCAATAAGAGTGCTGAAGTCATTCTAAAACTGTATCTGGCGCTAGTTAGGCCTCATCTAGACTATGCAGTACAATTTTGGTCACCATATTATAGGAAGGATATTGATTTGCTTGAGTCTGTGCAGAGAAGGATGACAAAGATGATTGGTGGGCTAAGGAACTTACCTTATGGTGAAAGGCTCAGAAAACTAAATCTACATACATTGGAAAGGAGAAGAGTCAGAGGGGAATTGATTGAAGTCTTCAAATGGGTAAAAGGATATAATAAAGGGGATCTGGGTAAGGTTCTTATACTTAGTGAACATGACAGGACACGTAGCAATGGGTTTAAGCTTGATAAGTATAGGTTTAGGAAGGAGATTGGGAGGAATTGGTTTACAAATCGTGGGGTAGATGAATGGAATAGGCTCACTAGACATGTGATAGAAGCCTCCTCTCTGGGTAGTTTTAAGAATAGATTAGATAAATATATGAATGAAGCTGCTAGATGGGACTGACTTTTTTATGTACATATGTATATATTTTTCTAAGGAGTGGGAAGATTATATTTTGCGGTTGCATGAATGGACATAATCCTCTGGATGCATTTTATGTATATTGTAGATTAGATCTGACGAACTCCTGTAAAGGGTGACAATGTTGATGACTTTTCTCTGGTAAGAAATCTTTTGTGTGTTGACTGGAACAGGAGCTGCCAAGTGTAGGCCATGAATGGTCTTTTGCAGTCTCCTTCTTTTCTTATGTTCTTATGTTCTTATTTCGCCTTAATTAATTTCCTTTGGCAACTTTCTCTTCTTCTAACTATCTTTTTTATACATTCTTGTAGATGGTGGATTACTTGTCCTGTATTCATCTCTCATTTAAATGAATGGGTTTGATAAAAGAAATTAATTAAGGTGAAATACATAATGGTCTTCAACAAAATTTGCATATATATATATATATATATATATATATATATATATATATATATATATATATATATATATGCAGTTAAGAAGGCAATTTGTAGCTAACTTAACTCTTAATCAAAGCCCTCGGAAGGAGCTCATCTCAGTCATGAAAGCTAAGTTAGCTACAAAATTGACTTCTTAACCGCATAATTATGATTGCGCAATTGCAAATAATATATATATATATATATATATATATATATATATATATATATATATATATATATATATATATATATGTATAAAATTGGACCCCAAAATAATGGATTTCGAAAGCATTAGACCAATCTATTTGATGGTTCAAAGTAGATTGATGAATAAACAGTGCATTTGAAGTTTGCCCCGTTCGACAACAGTACTTATGTTGTTTAATTATCACATCTCGGTTTTTTGTTGACTGGCCTATGTAAAAACCAAGACAAGATTTGCACGGGATTTTATAAATGCAGGCCATTTTATTAGGGGGAGAATTTTTAATTACTAAGTTTTTTAACGTAGAATTATTAGAGAATTCAACATTAACATTAAAATATTTTAATAATTTCGGAACATAAGACAAGTGTTTATTAAAAGGGAGCGTTAAAATATTATTTAGCGTAAATGAGTATTTAATTTTATTTCCATAAAAGGACTACTTAGCTCTGCGCAGGGAATTATTTAAAAAAGAAGACGGATAATTTAACTTTTTACTAATGATTTTGATTGATTCTATCTCTTCATCGATAAATTCTCACATTAATACTCAATTATAACTCAATTACTCAGTTGAACTCAATCTATGATTTAATTAAAAATAATAAAATCACCTAAGCTGGTCATCAACGCCAATTTGCATGATAAAACTTATTTGAACATGCTTGTTCCTTGACGTATTGTTATAAGTTTTTATTTCTGCATTTATTTATTTTTTTTCTCATCCCTTATATGCATGTCCTGATGCTCTCAGCGATCGTATGAGTATTCATTACTTACTGTGGGGTTACATCGAAGCGTACATCTCTATCTTCCCATACCATTTTGCACAATGACCACTAAGTTCAGTAAATGAAATTAGGGTGAAATGAGACTTGCTTTCTGTATTCTTTACCCTTGCGATCTCATCGCTTGCAGTGAGGATTGATTCTAATACAGATTGGCAAATTCGGTTTGTTTATGTTTGTGTTGATCTGTCGCCCTGGCAACGCTCGTTTTTTCATTTGTTTCTTTTAAAAATTATACATTTTCAAAACAGAGCACCCGTAAAAGGAGTTTTCGGTTTTAATTTTGATTTTAATGTTAGTATCATGATGCATTGATTCCATAGATTTTATAGTATTCATATTTAATTTAATGCCGTTTTAACCATGAATTATTATTATTATACTACATTTTCAAAACAGAGCACCCGTAAAAAGAGGTTTCGGTTTTAATTTTGATTTTAATGTTAGTATCATGATACATTGATTCCATAGATTTTATTGTATTCGTATTTAATTTAATGCTGTTTTAACCATGAATTATTATTATAATGCCTTAGGATAGCCTACTCAAGAGGGAGTAACGGTTTGTTTAGTAACCGAATGGAGTCCCGATTCGGGTAGACTTTGCACGGTTCTCCTAGGCTGAAGCGACCCGTAGTTCACATCCCAAGTTAAACACAGATATGCATTCGGTGATGCGAATCAGAGGTAAGAACCATGATAAAACAAGTCCCAGAACTTATGAAGGAGCCGATGGATTGATTATTCGAAATATTGATGGTCTCGCACTAGTCGTCAAGTCTGATCGTGGAAAATAAGGAAAAGTGAAGGCCAAGTAATGAAAACGCTATCTCCAGACAGTAACACTGTAGTGTGGGGAAGCTCTTTTCACACGAACAGAAGTGTCCCAACAAGGGTAGAATTCCACTACCCGAGGGGGGCCCCATGGGGTCAGCCCTTAAATAGAACAGACGGGTTCCCTTCCGCTTTATACGGGGGAGGGGGGCGAACCGACAAGACCGGCCGTTATAGATTTTCTGTTCGGAGTTCTTAATCTCCTCATTATGAGGCTAATAGACACCCCGAATGGATACGCCAACATTTGCCCTTCGATGGAGGACGTCGTGGAGCAGCTCATATATGAAAAGGCCAAGAAGACGCTTCAGAAGATCTGGCTGGAAGCGTCCGTACCCCCAGGACATCCTCGTTCGCCGGACCGTAATCCTCAGAAGGCTCGACCCGTTTTTCTAGGATAACTCCTGTGAAGATATCAGTGAAGGGCTGATAAGGCAACATACGAGGGCGAAGATCACCAAGGTAGAGAAGTTCGGCAATGGAAACGGAATTGTCAAAATCGTCTTCGAGACCCTCGGGATTGCTCTGGTGAAGTTTAACTTTTGAATATGACCAAAATTGACCCATGCAGCTATATGTGAAGCTTTGCATACACTCAATAAACATGTAAATTTGAGGTTACTTTGTGTTTGTGTGTACTTGGATTAAATAATAGGTTACATAAGCTCGTGACACAAGGGAAAAATTTACTTTTATTTAAATGGAAATTGATGTAGGTAAGAGCAATTGTATAACAAAATAACGTTCTTTTTCAAAATCTACATCGGAAAATCTATCATTTAAGCACCCCTCATTAAAGGATTTAATGAAAATATGATTGGCCCAAAGTATGACCCGCCCTACTATTCCAGGCCCTTTCCAAGACTCTTGTAGCAGAGATGACGTTTCTCCCTTTCTATTTTTGACTGGTTCTGGTTTCCCCTTTTCCCACATTTATAGAGTTGCCTCTGTGCGACTCTCCGCTTGCGGCGGTTCCCCGTTTGATTTCTCAGGGGCCCCGTTAAAACAACGGCTAGACAGAGGACACACTGTCTCGATCACCGCCCTCTCATTAGGGTCAGTTGGCCCACCGCAACCCCCTTAGATTGATAAGAGATTGCATCGTCCACTGGGCCTTGCCTAGACACCCCGTAGATCCGAAGTTTGTCACGTTTATGAGAACCAACTTGCCCGCTTTCCCTTACTTCCCAAGCACGCCGCCCTTAGTCACGTTCGTGACTGGCCATAACCCTTATGAGTCCCAGGACAGTAAGCCCGATACCTTGTGTTAGATGACCAGTTGGAGGCTCCTCTCGAGAGAGTGATGGTCTCGGGGGTGCCCCCACTACAGATGGTAGTGTCTTCAAAGGGGGCGAACTTGGGCTCGGTGTCTGGCACCAAACCTAAGTGTGTGCAAGGGCTTCCTCAGGCGGCACGGGCCCAGAGGACTCACAAAGAGAGGATGGGCTCTCTCTCCTGAAGGTGCTTCTTTGACGCCAAGATCTTCTCCATCTCGAAGAAAGATCTGGCCGAGGCTGGTCCATCTCGACTCGGGACTCCGTCCGGGCCAGGTGAGAAACGGGTTCCCTTCCTTCCCTCCCCTCCAAATAAAAATAAAATATGAAGAAATCTAAGAGGAAAAATAGTTAATCCCCTTTCGTGGTGGTCCGGGAAAGGGCGGGGTCGCTATCGTTTCGGCAAGCAATCAGGCCAAGACCAGCACGTCTTGCCTTGAGGCGCTTTCGGGGTTGGGGGGCTCAAACAAAGACCAAATCGCAATTTTGGTGAGCGCAACTTTTATTACGTGGCACACCTATTTCAGAGATTACCTGACATTTTTGTACCTGTTGCCTTTAAACGAGTATGACTTATTAGCTTAACTGATATCAGAAAGTTGGCCAAAAACCTCATGCTCTAGCAAAGGGTGGCTTTAGGTAGTCTGACTGGTAGAGAGCCGAAGGTGATCCGTTTCTTGTACGCGAGCCTTCAAGGCCATGAGTGTGACGTCGCACTCTACCATTAACTCAGTGAAAGGAGTGGTTTATTCGAGGAAATTTGTGGACTATTCCTTAGAACACATCACCGAAGAGTTGGCTGATCAATGAGCAGTTAAGTTTGATCGTGTTATGATAAAACAGGGGAGGGGGGGCTCAAGACCCACCCTTAGACCCTTCATCACGTTTGAGCGTTACAGACTCTCTGAGTCAGTGCGTGACGGTTGGTATCACTACGGTAATGACACTACCTCGTGAAGGCATTCGTGCCATTGCCGCGGAGGTGCTACTTCTGCCACCGCTTCGGTCACATGAATCACTCATGTAGACATGGAAAGTCGGGTTTACTTTGAGGTTAACTTAACATTCGTGTAAGTACAACCACCACGAAAAGTATATAATTTTCGGTGAAAATAAGCGATTTGCGGAGACAATGAAGATGATAAATCAATAACCTAGCAATACTAACCTAACTCATCAAAAAAAAGTTAGGTTAGGATTGTACGACGATCATAAATTTCTAACTTAACTTATCTCATGACAAGTTAGATTAGGTTAGGTTTATTAGGTTATAGTAGCGATTTATGGTGATGGTAATTGTTTACTTTAAGGGTCCACGATTTTGTAAGCTATCTTCGCTTCCGTTTTGCTATTTTTTTAAGTGTTTTTTTTTTAGCTAACTCACTGGCCAATCAGCGATATGTATTAATCACCGTCATTGGTCAATCATAAGCGTTTATTTTTTCCTACTTTCATACGTTTGTGCTTCTAGAGACGGGTATGAAGTAGTTTTTTTTCCTTTTTGTTTTTTTTCTTAAGTTTATTATTGATCTCTCCTAAATAATCTATGCTTTAACACTGTATTCTTTTGATTCAGTTTTTTTTTTAATGAAATCACTTTTTCTGTTTTCAATGATTTGTTTTTGTCGAGTGAAGCCAAAATCGAACTATAAAAGCCTTTTTGTGTGTGTCTGTGTGTGTTTGCCGTTACTTTATATTTTGTTAAGCCTTTTTACAAACTTTTTGTCCTGCACTAATTTGCATTATCATTGCAAAACAAATAACAATCTATTAGGTATAGGATGGTTTATTACGAAAAGTTTCACATACAAATACACACTTTCTCGTTCTTTTGACTTTTGAAATCTATGGGGTTTTTTTTCGTCCGCGTGTCTGGTAAAGCGGTATGTACCTATATGTATATATGAAGAGATGAGTGATATATATATATATATATATATATATATATATATATATATATATATATATATATATATATATGTGATAGAATGGGTTGAGGCCGCGTTAATTTCATACACTATCACATGTTATTTAAAACCAGGATGCTACCCACGTGCATCTTCGCTTCGAAGCTGGGCGCCTTATCGCAGCCACCTGAGTCAATGTTTAAACAAGGAGGTTTATCTTGCCCCGTTCGCCCCATTGCCCGGCCTCGCCAGATTGAGTTAGGCTTATGGGCAGATAAGGCATTGTTCCCAGACTCGGCTGTGCATTCCCTCGAAGCTCCCACTCCATTGTCCCCCACGCCAAGGGGATGTCCCGGCTATTTATATAAAACTTAACCTCTAAGATTCAGATTGGAGATCCAGATTTTCGTCGCGAAACATCACTTCGACCCACTCTCACCTTGTGTGCCAAGGGACCTCGACCTCGAGATTCACCATCACTTGTCCAGAAAAAGGACAATATCCCTTGAGTGCCAAGGTTCGAGAATGTCGTGACGCTTAGTCCACAAGGCTTCCCCTGTTGTTCAGAAAGAGAACAACTTTAGAACAGCCATTGTTCTTTTGAGCCCGTTGACAAGAAACGGTTCTCCCCGCCCCCCATGTTGTTCAGAAGAGAACAACGTAGAACAGCCATTGTTCTTTTGAGCCCGTTCGCCAAGAAACGGTTCTCACCCTTTTCCTTGTTGTTCAGAAGAGAACAACATCAGGACAGCCATTGTTCTCAAGCCCGTAGACAAGAGACGGTTCTCACCCCCTCCCCTTCCTCGTGTTGTTCAGAAGAGAACAACGTAGAACAGCCATTGTTCTTCAAGCCATTCGTCAAGAAACGGTTCTCATTCCAAGACGCCACGACAGGATCATTTAATCCCCCCCCTCCTCCTCAGCTGGAACTCGCTAGCGGACGGAAAATTCCTTCACGTCGCCTTTCTCTGCACAACAAGTATAATCACGTAAGCCGAACGTTACCTTTGAGTATTTAACCCTTTTGTCAACTCTATCCTGTGCTTTAAATGGTTTAGCGAACCATCCCCTCCCTTTAACTTTATATTTGTTTTACCTTTTTAAATCTTTCAATCCTCGGATTAGCTCGATTCCCCACGACCCTTCTCAATTCTCTGTTTATGTCAATATTTTCCGTTTTGTGTGTTGTTGATAGTTATTATTAATAAAACTCTATTTTATTAATGATAGCAATATTATTATCCTTGAGCTCAGTTCCACTTCTTAAGCATATCGAAGATACATAATATCGGCCAGCCTAGACAACCACGCACTCTAAAGATAATTAAAGAAGTTCCCTCAACGAATAGTTATATATGGTATATCGTCGAGAGTCCATTCTACGACAATATACACTCTGGTTGACGGGAATGTAAAGCCTAGATCTTCACCAACCAATGCTTTATAAAAATGAGAATAGGCAACTGGAAAATTTCAGGGGAAACTAAGAGTGGTATATTTCTATATTTATTTATAATTTAACTAGAAAGATAGAGAAGTCTAACAAAGAGCAAGGGGAAAATGGGAAATACACAGAATGAGAATAATGAATTTAATCGAATATAAATGTAGCTTTAGAGTAAATATTTATATAAATTTGAGGTATAAATTATGAAATGATATATGGATATCTTAATATAAGATTTGGTCGATATAATTTACAGGATATATGTTATATTTAATGTATGGATGGATGGACGGACTTGGGAATAATTGCTCGAATTATAATCTCAAGGGGATTGAAAATGGAGAGAAAAGAGGGAATTACATTTTGAATAGTTAAGATATTCGATTGAGTTGAGTAATAGTGATGTTAATTTACTGACCATTGGGGCTAAAGAAGGTTGATGCTGATTGGCCTGTTTAAAATACGTCAGACAAGGGTTTTGATTGGTTGAAATAATTATTCTTGGACAGTACGTAAGGTAAATTTTGTTGGAAATTTTACGAGTTATATATGATTGGAATTGTCGTACATGAATATGAATTAATGGAAGTAAGTTGAGTAATCTCTCAGACAGGGAATTATACTTTTGTAGGAGCTAGCAAGGATGTTAGTTGCTAAAATACTCACCTCCTAAATGAGTTACCCCTCCCGTTACAAAAAGGTTAATTTGGATATCTTCGATGTCTCCTTACAACACGACCGGACTATGTTATGACGTCATTGGGCTGGCTACGATTAGGAGAAATGCCACCAAATGCGGGCGAGGCACTGTCACAAGCGCAGGTGGACGGATTGATGGTAATCCGCTTGGTTGTCCTCTCTGAGCTGGCGTCCGGTGATCTTAGGACGTTTTGAGTCTGACCTGCTGCTTGCAGGGTGACCAGAGGTGGAGAGACGGACTCCTGACTTTGCAGCTCTGCCGGCGAGGTTTCCTGCGGCAAAAGAGGAAATCGTACGAGTTATATATGATTGGAATTGTCATACATGAATATGAATTAATGGAAGAAAGATGAATAATCTCTCTGACAGGGAATTATACTTTTGTAGGAGCTAGCAAGGATGTTAGCTGCTACACTGGTATAAATACTCGAGTGTAGGCCTAGTGAAATCGAACTATAAAAAGCCTTTTTTTTTTTACTTTGCCGTTACTTTATATTTTGTATGCTTTATTACAAACTTTTGCGGGTAAATTGAAACGACAATAACTGTCATTTCCACTGTTTTAGAGCCTTATAATCACTAAAAGTTATATAGGGTGGGCCAAAAGTCACTGAATTCTGAGTGCGTATTGGAGCCTAGGTTAATAATCTTCGGGTTTCAACTGTTGAACAAACTGTACCTTGTAGGAAAAAAGGTTGAGGGTGAGAACTCTTCACAGCGAAGTTCGTGATATCCCAAGTTGTCCGGAACGTCTTCGAGTCGACATTCCAGGATTCTGTTCAACACTCTCGCACTTTTTCCCTGGACTCATTGGTTATGACAGTGCGAGGTCTCCCACTTGTGAATGTAGCAGAATTCCACTTTTATATCACTTCACACCTGACACCACTTTTGTCGTGGTATTCTTTGTGGTCGTGATATACTTCTTTGATGAAGTAGGCTTTGTTCTAAGAGTGCTAATTGTTGTTGTTTTCAAAGAAGAGCCGTTTCAAACACGTAAGGGTATAGAAAAACGCACAAGAATTCCCAAAATAAACTTATATTTTAAATTTAACAAGTTTACTACACAAAAACTAAACATTAACCCCAGAAATACTTCGAATATTAAAATACACAATAATTACTTTAATTAGCTTGGCCCTCTAAAATTGGCTAAATTCGATACGCAATTCAATATACATGAAATAGGCTAATTGTCCCTAATGGAGTTTAAATACTTCAGGAATATTATTGTCTCCAAGACGCGTACTGACCGGCCAGATGGAGGTGGTGGAGATCACGAGGTACTTTGGCGAGAGTAGCAGATGGGGGTCCACACGATATTCAATGGGGGGGGATAGTCTTCAAGGACGAGAACAATCACGATGCTTTAGGCAGCAGCAAGGTAGGCGGGGCTTCTCTGTCGAGAGTAAGTCGAACTTGGTTCTTAAACCAAGTTAACTTAGAGTTCGGTGTGACCACCGGGTAACGGGCTCGAGGAGCGGCTTTTCTCCTTCGTTACTTAATTCCTCATGGGCGAGGACTGTACTCGAGGGGGGTCTTCTTCAAGGGCGAGGATCGAGGAGGGGGGTTTCTCCGGCGAGAATAAGTTCAACTTGAATAAGTTAACTTAAAGGTCGGTTTGGTAACCAGGAACTAGCTCGAGGATGAGCTTCTTCTTAGTTCCAGTCTTCCTCAAGGGCGAGGATCGAGGAGGCGGGGAGGGGGGGTTCTCTGACGAGAATAAGTTTAACTTGAATAAGTTAACTTAAAGGTCGGTTTGGTAACCAGGAATTAGCTCGAGGATGAGCTTCTTCTTAGCCCCTTAGGTAGCCCTGCCTCTCTTGCAGGAAACTTCGTAGTCTGGCGACCCAAGTAATCTACCTGTCCAGTCTCGGTAGCCCGGTCTTAATCCGGGGACTTCGTAGCCTGGAGACTGACGTATTCTCCTCGATTTTCCTAAATGTTTCTTATTTATACCTCATCACCCCACTGGGGGAGGTGTAGAGGGAGGGGTGGCTTGTGGACGGGCCCAGGAGGGTTTTATTCCAACGGTTTTTCTCACCAAGTCTTACCTTGGCTCCCGTTAGCCTTCTAGCTTGAGAGAAACGCGTCTCCAATTTCTTATTTGAAGTGAAATTCAATATACCCTCGTAAGGGAGATCTTGCAGTTTGAAACCTTTAGGCTTTTCATAGCGACGAGTGGCGAGGCCCTGTGGTTACGAGTTTGACCCCACGGTGCCGGGGCCGGATGTTTTTGCGGTAACCGCCTCGTGTTTTCACTGGGAGAGAACGGGGAAGTGACGATTACCCTACATGGAAGATAACTCACTGGTCCTTGTTCTTCAAAACGACGAACTATGCTCAGAATTGTGTTCGCAGTTGGTGCATCTATCACTTGAAAATGCCTGCGATATGCTCTGTGTTAGAATAATTGACCCCTGACGTCGATAGAAGAATTTCACAACTTGGGTACGTTGTGGGACGCTATACTTCTCTATAATTGATTTTCAAGTCACAATCTATGAAATACCTGAAAAAGAAGAAAAAGTAAACTATTAGTGGCATAATGATCACATATTGCAACCCATCAGTGACTTTTGGCCCACCCTGTATAAGAAATGTTATCCAGCTCATCAAATTGCATATGAATACCCGCTTTTGGTGCAATTCAGGTGAAATTTAGTTTAACGATATTTTGTTACTTTTTCTAAGTTCTGACAAAAATAAAAAGATAGGCCGCCATTTTAGGAGCCAGTAACCACACCGTTAATTTGAATCGCATATTATATTATATTATCATTTTGAAGGAAATTTTTTCTGTATTAAAATATGATATCGACATTTCATATTAATCAATTTTAGAGAAAATATGATTGATTTAAATAGTATTCTGTGGGTGAGGCTAACCTAACCTATGTCTGATGTCAAGGAACGCAGAAGAAAAGCTAGAGTCCTAACAACATTTAACAATGTCCTTATGAATTCGAATCTAATGCTAGGCTTTCGTATTAGGAATATTACTAGTTTATTTAAAAATTGCGGGTGGAGGGGTGCAACATTTCAAAATTACCTTAAAAATTATAATTTGAGACAGAAATAGGCGGCGCTATCGTCGTCTCAATTTGCCGTCTTTTTACCTTAAGTAACTTAGAAACTTAAAAAGACCTAACTTACCTAACCTTAAAAAAAAGTATCTAAAATAAGTAGATTTCATTGGCTCAAAACAATGAAGTGAGTGGGTGGAGAAAAGTAGCTGCAAAATGGAAATCGGTAGAAAATCGTGCGTTACTAAAGTAAACAATTATCCATTTAATGTTCCTATTGTTTTCGCAAATTGCTTATTTTCGCCCAAAATTACTTGATTTTCGTGGTAGTTGTGCTCCCATGAATGTGAAGCTAACTCGTAGGTAAGCCATTTGCGGCCGCAATGCATATCATATTTGCGTTCCTGACCCCTAAATACGTCAGAAAATATATTTTATATTCAAAGATTGTGGTGGAGTTGTTCTTCAAATTTACCCATTTATTAAATGGCATAACATTAATCGGGTCAAACAATTACAAGATTGCTACTCAATGGTAGTTTGGTGTAGAAAGCCGAAATTAAGTAATGCACTTTGTTTTTCTAGTCCCCCCTTGTTTTGGTAATTGTTTACTTTAGCGACAGTCGATGTTTCTAGAGATTTTCGCTACTGTTTTGCTATTTCTTTTAGTGTTTTTTTCAGCTATTCTACTGGCCAATCATCGATCTATATTAAACACCGTCATTGTCCAATCATAAGAATTATTTTATCCAGCTTCCCTTTGTGTTTCTAAAGAAGGGTACGAAGTAGAGTTTTTTATTTTCCCTTTTTTTCTGAAGTTGATTAGCGATCTCTCCTAAATATTCTATGCTTGACATTATTTATTCTTTGGGCGTAGTTTTTCTTTGTTTTTGTTTTTTTATTAAATAAAATCACTTTTTTATGGGGACAATGAATTGTGTTCGCTGAGTGAAACCGAAATCGAACTATAAAAATCCTTTTCTAAAAAGAATGTTCGTCGTTGTTTTTGTTTTTGTTTTTTTGCTTTTTCACAAACTATTTTTTACGGCGCTAATTCTTATTATCATGGCAAAACAATCCACATTATTTTGATATCTGGGCATGGGCTAGACCTAGTAACTGAAAAAATAAGTGTATGGAATTACAATGTAGTGGCGACTAACCCAGCGAGGCAGAGATTTGACGGAGCAGCAGTAGCAATCAAGAAGGAACTAGACTACATGACACAGGAAAGACTAACCGAATCATATGCGGCAGTAGAAATAAAATTAGAATTAACCAACCTTACAATAGCCACGGGATACCAACTCCCCAAAAGAGACTGATTGCCAATTAACATTTTCACAAAAATCTTCAATAGCATAAATCAAGTTATATTTATGGGAGATTTAAACGCACATTGCGCTGAGGGCGGGTACAGAAGAAGAAACAACGCGGGCGGGCATCTGAAAACGATGATGGACAGTGGAATGATCCAAAGATTGGGGCCAGAATTCCCCACCTATTTAAACAAAGTGGAATCGAAACCAGACATCTGCCTCGCAAACTTCTTCCTGCCATTCAATTATTACTTCGAGCCGCTCGACATACCAGTCAGTGACCATATAGCTACAAAGCTTACCATAAGCCAAAATCCTATACAGAAGCCGTGTAAGAAATGGAAAGCCTACCACAAGGCTGACTGGACATAATACAAGGAAGCATTAAGAAAATACGAACCAAGGACTTATGCCGAGGCGACTGTAGAAGAGATCGACAAGGGACTCGGAGAAATAAGTAGAACGCAGACTACAGCAGACAAAATTGCAATTCCAAAAAGAGCCTATAGAACTATCCAAAACTTCAGATGGTCATCGATAATGATAATAAGAACGGAGAAATAAGCCGTACGGAGGGAAGGACATAGCAGAGACCTTTATAAACAGCTCAGAAGAAAGAAAAGAGAAGTAACGCAAATGATATACGACAAGCAACAAGAATACTGGAATGACCATGTCTAGAAGATAGACATCGAAGACTCCCCTAAGAAATTCTGGAAATGGGTAGATAGAATGAAAGAAAACCTACAAAATTAAAGATGGAAGAGGAAAACTACTAGAAGATGAAATCGAAATAGAAAGAGTTTTCAAAGAACATTGGAAGAATGTCTTCCAAATCAGTGAAGAAAAAAATGTAAACTTCAACACAGATTTTGAGGGCAGAATTATTGAAGAACTCAACCAAGCAAGGGCGAGGACACAACATTATGAGAGGGTTGCCGAGTTGAGGAACAACAACGAGGATAAAAATATTAACCGTTGCAGAGCTTAAAGAAACAATAAGCACCTTTAAGTAAAAGGCGCCGGGAGTCTCAGGGCTCAAGATGGGAAATTACATGGAAGCGACGAAAAACATCTTGGAGGGATTGAAAAACATATTCAATGGCTGCCTAAATACAGGATACTTTCTCAAGGATCTGAAGGTGGCTAAGATGATTCTCATCCATAAACCTGGAAAATCTCCATACAGGGTAGAAGATTATTTAAATTACAGGCCAATTTCGCTAGTGGATTTTAATGGTAAAGTATATGAAAAAATTCTAAAGAAGAGACTGAATAGACATCTTGTGAAATATAACCTGTATAACGAGTGCCAATTCGGGTTCCGGAAGAATAGGAACACGGACATGACACTATGCTTAATAACTGAGAAAATAGCCAAAGTCAAAGGCGAAAAGAAGAGCCTGAACCTTGTATTTAGAAACCTGTCTAAAGCATTTGACAAAGTTCGGCTGCAAGGCGCTTGGTGCCAAGCTGAAGAACAAAGAATTTCAGCTTCCTGGAGATGAGGAAAAAGGGTCCGTCATAGACTGGCTGCAAAGAGTGGAATCGCGACGGACAAAAACGTGAGAGCAAGTTGCCATCTCCTTTGGCACGAAAGGTTTCTGATTTGTAGGCACTCTTCTCTTGTGGTGGTTGGCTTAACCTCAGATATCGCCCGTACTAAGGTGTGTACGCATGCAGCAGGATGTATGTCTGAAGGAAGAGGACGGTCAGCAGAAGAAAAGAATTGTCCTGGAAGGCGAAGGTACGTACCATAAACGAGTTCTGCAGCAGAGCAATTTAAATTCTCTTTCAAGGAGGCACGAATTCCCAGGAGAATTAAGGGTAGCTTGTCCACCCAAGTGATATTGAGGTCAGTGGAGCGGAATCTTCCCTTGAGAGTCCTATGTAAACGTTCCACCTTAGAGTTACCCTGGGGATGATAGCTAGTGGTACGGAGACAAAAGAAGACAAGCACTGACATGAGTGCATCCAATTGGCGGGATTCAAATTGGCTACCTCGATCACTCATGATCGTTGATGGGACACCAAAACGAGCAACCCATGCTGAGAGGAAGGCTCGAGTTACAGTGGAAGCTCTGATATCGGGGATAGGAACTGCCTCTGGCCAAGAGGTAAAACGATCGATCATGGTGAGAAGGTAAGTGCAAACACGCGAAAAGGGAAGAGGACCAACCAGATCAATGTGAACGGCGTCAAAACGTGCCGATGGAAGTGGAAAAGCAGCCAGAGGAGACTTTGTGTGGCGCTGAACCTTTGCACGTTGACAAGGGAGACATGCGCGGGTCCATTTGGCCACGTCAGCGTTCATACCTGGCCACACATAACGTTGTGTGATGAACCTCCAAGTTGCTCGAATGCCAGGATGAGAGAGACCGTGAGTCTGGTCAAGAATGTGCCGACGGTAAGCGAGAGGAATGAGAGGACGAAGACAGTCAGGAATTGAATAGTCAACCAGGATGCGCCTGGAAGGATTGTCCGGCAAGTCAATCTCGCGAACGACGAGTTGAAAAGAGTGACGCAGTGTTTGCGTGTCTTAATCTTGTTCCTGGGCAAGCGCTATTGTCGCGTGATCGATGGGCGCAGTTTGGAAGAGTTGCGTGCCCGAATCGATGAAATGAGAGAGAGCGCATCTGGTACGACGTTTGAAGAACCAGGAACGTAGAGAATATCGTTCGTCATCTGCAGGATGAAGTCAAGGTGACGAGTATTTACTGCAGAGTGCACAGAGGAGGTGCTACTAGAGGCGAGCGCACCAACCAATAGCTTGTGGTCGGTAAAGACGGTGAATTCACTCCCTTCCAAGTATTGTTACAAATGACGGAGGGCGAGATATATTCAGTAATTCGCGGGAAAACGTACTGTACCTCTGTTGGGAAGGAATAAGGCGAGGGGTTGCCAAGAGTCACCAATCTTCTGTTGTTGCGTCGCACCAACATGATTAGCGGACGCGTCCGAAGTAAGACTTATGGGAGCTCCTGGGCAAGGATGGGCCAGGGCGACAGTGAAAGCCATAGTCCCTTTGGTGCGAGAGAAAGCCTCGCAAGCTTCGGGCTACCAGGAAAGAGGAATGTCTTTCTTGGACTAAGGAAGCAATTCGTAGAGAGGTTGAATAATGTGGGAGATGTTGGAAACGAACCTGTGGTAAAAGTTTACCGTCCCACAGAATCTACGAATCTGCTTTAGCAAAGAAGGTCGGGAGAAAGCCCGGATAACTTCAACTTTGTCCTCGAAAGGACGAATTTCCTCAGAGGAAATGTGGTGTCCCAAAAAAGAGAGCTGTGTGACACCAAAGATACACTTAGAAGTGTTGAGTACGATACCATAATCATCTAAACGTGCAAAAATCTGGCGAAGATGAGAAAAATTCTCCTCTAAAGACGAAGATGCTATAAAGAGGTCGTCTATATAACAAAATACGAAGGAAAGACCTCTCAGAACCTGATCCATGAAGAGTTGGAAGGTTTGACCACTGTTACGAAGTCTGTAAGGCATTCGGTTCATGACGAAGGAACCGAATGGAGTGGTGATAGCCGTCTTAGGAATATCATCAGGGTGAATCGGGATTTGGTTGAAAGCGCGAACCAAATCGAGCCGAGAAAAAATGGAGCAACCGAAGAGAGCGGAGTTAAAATCTGATAAGAAAGGCAAAGGATATCTATCCGGAACTGTACAGGCATTGAGTCGCCTGTAGTCACCTACAGCTCTGAATTACCCCGGAGTAGACTTAGGTACTACATGAAGCGGTGAAGCCCATGGGGAGGTGGATGGGGAAGCGATACTGGCCTCCATCATGAACTCAAATTCCTGCTTCATTAGGACAAGTCTACCCTGGGCCAGTCGACGGGGGGGTGAGAAAACTGGTCCTTCTGTCGTCTCTATTCTGTGCACCACATTGTGCTTAATAAGTCTGTCCTTAGAAGGAGGCAAACAGAGGCTTGGGAACTCCTGCAAAAGTTGCTGGAAGTAGGGAGCACTTGTGGGGTGACGAACTGAGAGGAGAAAGCTAGTGGAAGGAAAAAATGAACCAGCAACTGTTAGTGACGTGGTTCTGGCGATAAGCTTGCGACGACGAGAATCGACGAAAAGGTCATGATCAGAAAGGAAGTCGAGGCCTAAAATTGGCATGTCGACGTCGTCAATGATGAAGGTCCATGGGAAAACACGACGCAACCCGAGAGAGAGAGAGAGAGAGAGAGAGAGAGAGAGAGTGAGGGGGGGGGATACGCCTCCCATAAGTCCTTATGTCCGATGAGTTGGCAGCTTTAAGGTGCAAGCTTTCTCGACTGAAGTGGCTGGAATGACACTGCATTGGGCACCAGTGTCAACCAGGCAGGAGAAACCAGAGAGTAGGTCATGAATACTAAAAGGAGGATCGACCTGATGAAGGTATGAGGCTGCAGATGTGATAGACCCACGTATCACTTGCATTTCTAGTTTAAAGTTCCCTGTGCTGAAGGTGAAGATTGGGCAAGGGAACCCGTAGAGTTTTGTAGATTTGACGGTGGTGAAGTAAGGCTATGTTGACTTTGAGGTGAAAGATGAGCATTTTGTTGGTAGTTGCAAGAAGCAGAGCATTTTTCTGCTCTGAAGCCAAATTTGAAATGATGTCAACGAAAGCCTGAAGGCTGAAAGATAGCAGTTTGAGCAGCACGACCAGAATAAGGGTTAAAGTTGGGTCATGAAATGATGCACGGTAAAAGTTGCAAGGCTGTACACAGCGTACAGCGTTGCTTCCATATTTAGAATGGTACAAGCAGCTACCCTGAGAGTTGTCAGGATAGGGGGAATTAGGCCTATGTTGAAAATGAACATGCTGCGCCTCACCTCTTGTGCTGGAATTTCTTCGTTGGTTGTGTGCTAGAACGGGAGGACAACGGCGTCTGGCTCCATCGTCCTGCCCGCGACTGTGCTCTCGCCGAAACCCTTTTTGTAATTTAAGGACCCGAATATCCTCCTCGATCCTCTCCAAGACAGAAGCAAGATTCTGAGCTTGGGGAGGTGCGCCGCGTGGAGGTTTCGTCTGGTTGCCAGGAGACCCGCTCGATGCCTGAACCTGCGAAATATATGAATTTAAGTTTTGGTCGGAATCAAGATTAGAAGTATGTATTTACATTTCCCCAAGTGATGTAGGGATTGGTATAAATTTGGTCGGCAGCTTTTGCCATTTCATCCACGTTCGAGGGTGACATCATTAGGATAAGTGGCCTAACCTGTTCGGGGACCCCACGCATAATGGATCAATAATGGATCAAGCTGTTCAAGATTTGCACCCTTAGCGTGAGCTGAGCTCTTGAGATGTTCGAGAAAGCGTGAGGGTCACCTAGCACTCATCTCCTACGTGTTAAGGAGAGCCCGCAGATCCTCAATTCTAGACCTCCCAAATTCCTCCCTAAATGTTATTTGCAAATTCTTCCAAGACCCAGAATTACCGACTTCGAGCATTATGTGTTTAAAAATTGGGAAAATACTTAGGGGTAATTTCTGGGCGATGCAAAGAGTTTTGAGTTGGTTGGGGATGGCGTGGTTGATCATTATGTAGTCGGCCATTTCCAACCATGCAATGGGATCCTCTGCATCGAAAGTTTGGAGAATGATGGAAGATGGAGGTGAGTGGGCAGGCTGCTGGTGAGTTGATTGACGCGGGATGATGCTTGCATGCGGGCTCAACGTGGAAGTGATGATTGCAGTGTTGCTGCCTAGAGACACCATTGATGTGGTGGTGACGGGTGTGGAGGTGGAAATCACGCTAACCCTCGTTATTCGCTTAACTACTATAATATTTATTTGAGAAAAAAAACAAAAGAGGGATGGAGAGATTTGATTTTAAATTGACGCTTGCGTTGTCGTACAGAAAAAATGGCGCCGTCCAATAAAGCGGTAGGTGACGTGGTTCTTTGTCGTACCCTAGCTCCTTAACTTTGAAATTTAACTACGGGTCTGGGTAACCAATTTAGCGGGATGGTTTGTGAGAATTTATTGAATGCTAAGTTGAATTATATTGAGCCTAGATAACTAAGGGTACCAGCTAAGATCCTAAATATCTTAGCAATGAAAGAATTTGAAGAAGGATGCTTGAATGAAAAAAAGGATATGAAAGAAAGAAAGAAACAAACAACTTTATTGCGGATTTCGGTGATCCATAAAAAAAATACATTACAATTTTGAAGTATAAAATTTCGATATTACTTATCCAAAAGGCACCAAAAGATTATTTTACTTAATTTCCTATTTAAATGAATTGTTAATCTACTAATATTTAATATTGCCGGATTAATGCAATGGGTAATATTTATTATCTGAGTAGTAATTTCAGAAAGATACCTACAGTCTGAGTGAAAAATACCAGACACAATTTTATTTGAGCTGCTTTCTAACCTATTTAAAAAAACAATTACAAGTTTTCTGATTACTTCTTTAGGCGAAGGTATATTTTTACATACATACATCGGACTAGCTCTACAATACTTAGGTTCACCACACAGAATTCTGAGACTATTGTTATAAGCAACTATAAATCTACTATGGGTAGCGTTTGCATAATTCCACCATAGATGAGCTGTGTAAAATGACTCACAATAAGACCTAAACAGTTTAATTTTTACATTTTCAGTACAATGTCCGAAATGTCTTTTAATGAAGTTACTTTGTCTATACAGCTTGTTACGCTGGCGTTCTATATCTAATGTGTCTTTGAGATCATCACTAAATATATGCTCTAAATACTTTATGTTGCTCACTATTGGAATTGTATCATTACCTAGCTTAAAACTATTATATTTACATCATTTAAGAATTTACACTTAAAAACTAGCACCGCACTTTTATAACTATTAAATTTGATATCATTTTTTATCCCAAAATCATTACAAACGTTAATGAATTTATTTAGATCACTTGCAGATGGTGCAATTAGCGCATTGTCATCTGCATAAATAAAATGATTCGTTTTTGCATTACCTATTATACAACCTACTTTAATTTTGCCTAATTCTATGGATAAATCATTTATATACATACAGAATCGGTAAGGAGAAAGAATTCCTCCCTGTCAAATACCATTACTTACGGTAAAGAAGTCAGATATGGTATTTGACCATCTTACACACATTTTTTGAGTAGCATACCAGTAACTAATTATTCTTATAATATAGGATGGAATCTTAAATTTACTTAACTTATCTATTAAAACTCTGTGATTTACTTTGTCAAAAGCCTTTGACGCATCCAAAAAACAGGAATAGATATTGCTATTAAGACTATTATATTTCAATATCATTTCTTTCAATGGTACACATATGTGTACAATGATTTTTCTACAATCCAAATTAGTTGTCCGTTGTTAAGATAAAAGATTCTATTCTACTAAGTATGATTCCTTCTAAAATTTTACTACAGATACTAGCTAACGCAATTGACCTATAATTGGATTTTATATCTATATTTTGTTTGACTTTTGTTTTTAATAATAGGTATTAACACAACAGACAACATGCTTTCAGGTAAGACTCCATGTATGAGACATCTAGTGTGACACATAGCTAATAATGGAATAATTTTTGCACTACTGAATTTAATATGTTCAGTTTGAATTCCATCCAATCCACAACTTTTATTTACATCAAGTTTTCTTATCATGGTTGCCACCTCTTCGCATGATACTAAAACCTTCTTATAGTTATCAGAGACTGCATAATTGTTGTCTAAGAATAGTTAACTATCGTGCTAATAATTAAACAGTTCCCGATAGTGTGTTTTCCACATGTTACAAATATTTTCAGCTCCTGAATTACCTTCAATTTCATCAGGTGGACTTATTTGTTTGTTGTTATGAACTTTAATTTCTTTCCAAAATTCTCTTTTATCTACTATCATATTTAAGAGCTTGCGAGCTAAGGATTCTTTTTTTAGATTTTCTTTATTTAATTTAATAAATTTAAGTGCCCCTTTAAATCTGGCTTTTGTGGATTTTTTTAGATGGAAAATTGGACAACTCCTAGGTTTGTTTACTTCTAACCACAGAGCATAAGCCTCTCTGGATCTCTCATACAATTCCTGACAGTAGTCATTCCAGCCAGGCCGATTGTACTTTTTATTTTTATCTGATGCACTCTCAAATACAACTTTTGATGTCTCAGAGAGTGCAAAAATTATGTTATTATAGAAAGAAGTGACTTTTCTCATATGATCTTTATTTCTACAGTTCAATTTTTTTCACAACGAACGGCCTCACTTGGAATTTCCACATTCTCGAGGAACACCCCACTCATGTCAGTGTATTCATCTTTTTTTTTAATTTTGTGGCACCTCATCCCAAAATATCCTATTATAGTTAGCTAAGTTCTCAAAGTATTTTCTGTTGAGACTTTAGGTATTAATTTAACAGTCAATTTTGACACAAATGGAAGATGATCAGACTCAAAAGAATCATATAATACATACATATCTAAAATTAATTTATGACCATCCTCAGATGAAATGCAGGGGTCCATCCAAGATTTTGAACCCCATGCGTCACTGGCATATGTGAAAGTGTCTCTCGGCAGGCTTAGTCTGCTTGATCATTTAAGCTTATAGGATTCACAAAAAAAAAATTAAATGTTTAGAAAACTCTGAGTCATTACCTAATGTTACTATTGAAATCCCCATATACACAATAGCATGCACTATCTAACTCTTCTAACAAATACCTAACTTATATAGTCTATCTATATATAATTCCTCATTTTTTACTGACTCACATGGTAGGTATACATTAAAAATAAACATTACTTGATAGTTTA
Source organism: Ceratothoa steindachneri (assembly GCA_963969495.1). NCBI lineage: Eukaryota > Metazoa > Arthropoda > Malacostraca > Isopoda > Cymothoidae > Ceratothoa > Ceratothoa steindachneri. The sequence goes on from OZ018324.1 coordinate 10,249,331, forward strand.
GCACTATTTTTATACCAATGACCCAATCATAATCAAAAGTTAATCCACTTATATAATATTCAAATTTTAAATTCCATATATTGCTACACCTTCTTTTTTATTTTTCCTACCTACTAATAAACAGTTACTATCATCATTTGGAGAGTTTGCTACACCCATATGATTTAAAAAAAGTGTTTTAATCTCTTTACAATCCGTTTTTGATATCCATGTCTCTTGTAGTAAAACTATATCAAAATTATTTATTATCTTATTTAAACCAATTTCATTTGTTTGCAGACCCCTGCAGTTGTAACTAACTACATTTAATTTATTCTCCATTATGAGCTGTAGTATTACTTGTCCGTTGTGATCTAAACTAATTGAAATAGATTAATTTTATCCATGTTGATGGGTCTATAATGCCTTCATCTGATGATGTACCGACTTTGATAGGTTTCTTGGATTTTTCTATCGAGTTCTTCATAGAGTTAATTGGTTTTGATTTAGTATTTTTCCTCTTGTTCCAGCACTGAACCATGGGTTTGTATCAGTGTCAACAGCTGGTAGAGCTGGGTATATGCATTCAGAATTACTTTCATCCTCTGTTTAGGCTAATTTTCGATTCTCGTTAGTGTCCTTATTTGTATTGGCGGAGGTCAGATTGACTTGATTGCCATCTTCGTTTTCACTAGATAAGGGTTGAATAGTTTGAGTAGTAGTGTTAGGATTAGAGTCTGTATCTTCTGTAGGATTTTGATTCTTTATTTTTGGTTTGACTTTCGGTGAAACTTGGTTATTCGAATTTTAAGTCAGAGAGCCTTTTAGAAAATTAAGCTTTTGGTTCTGCTGATAAAAAAGCTTGTTGTGCTCATTAATAATTTGATTTTAATTACTTATTTGTTTCCTAATTTATTTTAAGGTATCAGATATATCTTTGTCTACTTCCTGACGAGTCGTCAAGATTGCTTTAATCAGTTTTACTTCATCAACAAGGGATCCTGTATTGTTAAGTAATGTAGAAACATCAAATGAATCAAAAGTCAATGGAGGGAGTTTGAGATCTTTTGAAACAAAGGTTCCTAAGGGGGCCATAAGCCAAAATCGGTTGGAAACCATTAGTCTAAATGATGTTAAATTTCAACAAACCTTTTGTTAATATCTTCCATATTGTGTTCAGATTTTCTGTTTCTTTTACGTACAATATTGCGGCTGAGGCCATCCGCCTCTTCCACATCGATGCTGAAGATCTTATTTTTTACCACTTCAATTTCTTGATCGCCATATGTATCTAGACATAATTTTATGATTATATCAGTAGGCAATAGGTCGCTCTTATTATTTATAAAACAAAGTAAACTGTTTATGATGGTGTTTTCAGGCATTTTTGATTTTGTGAGTTTGTGCCACAGGCCAAAAGCAGCAGTCTATTTTTGGGCCCAGAGCAGAAAAATCTCTCAATTTATAGATTCTACATATGGGCCCAAGATTTATTGAATTTTCAATGCGAAAATTCTTAAACGAGCCTGTCGGTAGACTCATATGAATTCAAGGTCACAAAAATAAGTTTATTTACAAATCTAAATGAGATATTTTAATAGGAATATAGTATTTGGTGAGAACTTAATTGATTGAATTAATAAATAGGAGAGTTTAGGTTCGAATGGCGTTAATTTACAAAATTAAGGAGTCTTTGTACGACGATTTGCAGTTTTGGCGAAACCATGAATTACTGAATATACGACAACTAGAATTTTTAAAAATGGCAGCAAAGTAAAACAAAGAAATATTACATTTGATTATGACTGTTTGTTATTACAATAATTAGAAATTTTGTCGATTGATAAATAATTATTTAGGAGTAAATATATTTGAAATTATTGGGAACTGATGGTTAATAATGATCGTTATTAATTGGAACTGATGGTTAGCGTGATTAATGGGTCTGGAAATGAAAGACACCATAATTAATTTGAGTTTGATACAAAGGGAGGCAACAAGCTAAGAAAACAGACTTAAATTTTTGAACTGACCTTTCTCGATAAGCATAGGAATCAAGTGAGAAAGAAACGTGGGTGTAAGCGCGCTTGGGAAAAATGAAAATGTTGCCAGCCAAATTTTAGTGGTGAAAACCATATATATATATATATATATATATATATATATATATTGTTTTTTTGGGGGGGGGGGGAATTTTATAAACATTTGGGGGTGGAGAACCTATAGTATATGGTTATTAATATATTTATGTTTGGTTAATAAATCAGCCTAAATAGCGTTTCGAAAACCCTTACCATAAATTTCTTTGATGAAAATAGTCTGCTAATGTTTAGGCCTAAGACTAAAGTGAAATAAATTTGAACTTCTGAGCTAGGTTTTAAGAAAAACAATTAAACAAATATAAATATATTCATAGAATCAACGAATGCACAATGAGATAAGTTGGATTAGGTATACAGTGGCGGCAACAAAAAAAGTGACATGTGACAATTCGGGGAAAATGAAACAGAAAAATGTAACTTACATATTTTATTATGAATATTTCATGAAAGTTAATACTTGGTCATGTTGCCCTTGCACTTGATGACCATTCTGAGTCGATTGGGCATTGATTCAGCGAGGTTTGCGAAGTAGGTGGGGTCGATCGTAACCCAGATCTTCTTCAGTGATTCTATCAGGTCCTTGATGCTGCCGGATGCTGTCTCTTGAACTTTGGATTTCATCAGATTCCAAGCATTCTCAATAGGATTTAGGTCCGGGGAATTACCAAGCCACTCCAAAACACTAATATTATTATCATTGAAGAACCTTTTTACTAATTGGGACCTGTGAGCAGGGGCACCATCATGCATGAAAAATTCACACCGATGAATTTCCCAAAATGGCAGCATGTGCTGCTTCAAAACTTCGAGATAGTTAGTCCCCCTCATGGTTACATTCTTGGGAAGGAAGTACAGACCTCCTCTGCCCTTGTTTCCACTAAAGGCACCCCACACCATCACACTATCAGGGTGCTTCACAGTTTTCACTGTATATTTTGAGTCATACCGAGACACATTGCTGGGACGACGCACGATCTTTGACTCTCCTCTGACCAGCCTAAAGGTGCTCTCATCACTAAACATCACCTTCTTCCAATGGGCAGCTGTCCAATGTTTATAGGTCTTGCAAAAATTGAGCCTTTTCATCTTCATAGCCTTGGTAAGAAGTGGCTTCTTGGCAGCGCGGCGAGCCGATAGGCCTAAGTCCTTCTGTAAGCGATGACGGATGGTCCTGAGGGCGACGTTCTGGAGAAGGTCTGGGTGTTTTTTCTTGATTGAAGTGGAGGTTACAGAAGGGTCTGACATCACTTCACGCCTTAGGATATTATCAGTCCTTGGAGATGTCTTCCTAGCTGCACCAGTGCCCTCCTTCCTCTTTGGTATGGTACCTGGTGGCAATAACTCAGCTGCCCGTTTTAGGCGATAAATCGTATTTCTTGAGGTTCCTAAATCTGCTGCTACATCAATAAAAGACTTTCCCTGCTCTAATAGGGTCAAGGCACGGCTTTTCTCTGTCATAGAAAGCTTTTTCCGCCCCATTGTATCCACTTGCACAGAAGTTATAGCACGTCAAAGGAAGGCACGAATGCAGGAAATCAGCACGCTGGAGCGTTGTACACCAAAACCTCACTGTACGAGCTCAAACGAGACAGTGAGTTCCAATAAAGCGCAGTTCTGTTGTCTTAGCTCAGGAGAGTCATCCACTCGTGGCATAAGCCCCGCCCCTTTTCATTGGCTAGTTGGCAAGTAAAATCGTGAAAGCGATTTTATGTATCGATTTCTATTGCCAATATTCAATGTCACTTTTTTTGTTGCCGCCACTGTACAATGTAAGATATGGTAAATATGATTTAAAGTAACAAGATGTGAAAGTGAAATGAAGTAAGTGAAATATGAAATAAAAGATGACTACGATGGAATGTGAATTAGGGGTCTGCAATACGAGAAGTAAATAGAATATGGATCTACTCTCGTATGGCCGTTTGCAGAGAATTTTAGAGGATGTGGAATTAACTAAGTATGATTTGTTTGGAGGTAAATGACTAATTGTAGAAGGAATGATTACCAACCTTTATGCTGAGAATGGCGAGAGTCGAATGGGAAAGAATAGTGTTCAATTTGGTTTAGCTGAAAGCGTGTGTTTGTGTGTGCGTGAAATTTTAAGAGATGTTGTTTGAATCAATAGTACGTAAAATGAATTAAGTTTTTCGTCACAGGATATTTGAATTATTGGGTATTTGAATTATTGAAGGTTACATAAAATACTTGAATTGTAAAAGGTTATGGATAAATTAATTGAATTGACAAGTAAAATGAATGAATGAATTAATTATTAAGTTGTACATAAAATGATTTAATTTACAAAAGTTAAGTAAAATAATTGAATGATTTAATTTACAAAGTTAAGTAAAAGAATTGTATGATATGAATTTTATACATAATAATTGATGATATTATATATTTAAGTTTCCCAGGAGGTTTCTATTATACGAATGCCCAGACGGAATTGCTATAAACCCTACAATAATTGACTAGTCTATCGACATGAGTGAACTAATTGGGGGGCCTTATTCAATTGTTAAGATCGACAGGAGCAAATTTGGCCGCTGAAAGTACAATATGGGGCACTATGTTGGCAGACGGGAATTTATTTAGGATTCCTGTGCAAAGATTGTTAGCAGCGAAAGGCTGCTAACAATCATTAAACTAGAGGGACATGATCTAGTGAACCTGCATCGAAAATCAATCAGATTTAGACTCGAAAGCTTAATTACCCCCTGTGACATTAGTTTGACCATCATATCTTGAAAATGACCGATTTAGCACATTTAGCTACTAGATGGCGCCACCTAGTGGTCAACTTATATTTCAACTCAGTGACCTCAATTACCTTTGGTAGCATTGGTTTTAGCTGGCTACTTTGGGTCAGCGACCCGTTGCGGACAGAAGATAAACACAACACGATATTTGCATGGCTCATAGACCTATTTGCTTCGTCGCAGTTAACAACATATTTTGCCGGAAATGACCATTCTTTCTGATTGGTAGAAAGCCTATAATTGCCTTTCTAATAAATACTTTATTCACATGACCGTTAACCATTCAATTAATTTTTTGGATCCGGAAACATTCATTCATAGTAATAATATTGAACAGCCATGCTGTACAACAAAAAAAAAAAATGTCCCAGATCCAGGGGATCCCCCCCCCCCCAAAAAAAGTTCTTTCATTAGCACATGATGAAAAACGAAGCTACTTCATTACGGACTCCTGACGGTTATTGCTATCTTCCTCGAGGATGAGAGCAACTCAGGCACGATGGCAGGACCCCTACTGGCCGTAATCTGCGAGCCGAGCTTTATGATAGGCTTCATCGTCGCTGAGTCGGGTATAGCTCACACCGAAGATCCAAGACAAGCCCTGCAGTCTCTTACAGTCGATCTTGTGTCAGCATAGGCTACGATTGGTGAATTGGAGAAGTATCACAACTCGACACGAAAACGTGCACTGACCAGCTTCCACGACGTCTTCAAGAAGACTGAGAAGTTCTTCCAGGAAATAAGCTCGTCACACAACACGATACCTGTTCCTAGAGTTTGTAGGCAGCAAACGTAGCGAGAGAACGTACATTACCATACAACTGAGGAATATTACCGCTGATCTGTTTATGTCCCGTTTTTTGGAAAAGGTGTTGACTGAGATGCAAAGCCAGTTCGGGAACGACACTATTCCGGTCGTCTTCAACATCAGGCATCTGCTCAGCGGGCGTCCAAGGAAATGTTGCTTTACGGGACTGACAGCGAGGCCTTAAACCCCATCAAGGTGGATGTATGATGCTGTTTTTCGTTAAGAATCAAGTTTGCGTTGGAAATGCTGTTTCCCACCCTAGACCAGAATGTATCCGAACCCTGGCCTGCCTCCTCCGAGTTCTGATTACTCTTCCTAGTCCCGAACGCGGAGGCCGAGCTTTCATTTGGGGGCATGAAACAACTGAAAAAGTACTTAAGGAATAACATGGGTCAAGAACGCCTTATCGGCCTGCCTTTTTCTCAGACAAATCAGATGGAGGAATTCATGTAAAAACATTTTGAAGGCTCCATTTTAAGAACCAAAACACGTGGTTACACCATTTTCTCAGAGCTGCGTCATCGCTATATAATCCTTGTCAATATTTTATCGCCAAATATTAGAAATTGGGGTAAGTAAAATTTTATATTTTTAAACCTTTGCAAATTCGAAGACAAAAATCAGGGTAAGAATATTTAAATAATCTGCTACCCTTAATCTATATTGTAGTAAAATTTGCATAATCGTTGGTAATTCAGTGTTTCTTGAATCGGTTCAATGAAATATTTTTTTCGATGCTTATCACGTCATTGCAGTTGCAAATAATAGATTTATGTAATGGAAAATACTATTTTTTAATTACCAATAACTCGAAAACTAGTGCTTTGCGCGGAAAAATATAGCAATATACAATTCTGATATGACTCTAGAATAGATTGAATGCATCTAAAAAAAATCTTGGCGTTGTAAATTTGTAGAATTACCGAAAAAAACCTAGACCAAGAGTAAATTATTAGGAGATATGTACCGTAAACCTTTCGACTCCTTAGACCAATACCATTTTTCCTAGAGCCAGATAGGCCGCAGGACACAGACCAAAGGTGTACCTGCGAACCGCAAATCTGTTCCTCTTGCAGTGCTATAATTTTTATCGAGACAAAACATGCAATATAAATAGTCTTGCCTTACATCTTTCGAACACGTTGTAGAATCGATTATCCTGTTCAGCGCTACTCTCATTTAGGTTAAAATACAAGTCATACTTTCAAGCGTTGCGATCATGCTATGAGCTTGTGTGGTGTCCAGAAATTACTAATAAGTAATTTTAAAGGATGAATCCCTGTTCGTACCAGCGAGTGTGCCTCCCCTGTACGAGCTACGGATACTTCTAGGAGACGTTAATGCACACGTCTGATTGATGAGAAGGAATATGAATGGCATTTGAAGAGGAGCTTATCAATCAGTGTCGTAGGAAACAAGTTGGGAGTGCGCGGGCCAACTCCAGGGTGCCCAAATAGAAATTTTACAGTTAGGTATACATTTATGATTGCTCCAGGTATAAAAAAAGATAGTCCGAGCGCCGAAGGCGCAAGGCATTTAGCTAGAGGGTCTGGTGGTGAGCGGTAGCTTCCTCAGGGAGGTCCGCTATGCCTAGAATAGCGCTATAAAAAATGCATTTTTTAAGTGCTTCTTGAGTCAAAAATGACTAAAAATAGAATTGTTAATGGCAGGATTGTTTGCTTATGAGGATCCTGCCCCGGACAGCGACGGGAGAGTAACCGTTTACCAGACCCCCTAACTACTCACCTCTCTTGAGTGTTGGTTATGATACTTTTTTACATTAATTACTTCTTTTGTTTACATATAACAATTGTGCAGAGTGATGTAGAGCAGGTTAGATGTTAGCAAATAGTTTTCCACCAATAGAGTGGTAGTTAGTGGAATAGTTTGCCATCTGAGACGGTAGACAGTATGAATTTGAATGTATTCAAATGCAGATTCGATGATTATATGGGGAGGGAGGGTTAACTCTTGGGGATATTCTGGACCCTTTCCTGTGGATGTAGTTTTTTTTTATTATTGACAATTACGATTGATTTGGATTTTGACGAGTCTTAATGATGATGCTTTTTGTTTTTGAGACATTCCTGTGTATGATTCGAATTGTATATTGTAGATGCATGATTGGACACAATCCTATTAATTGTTTAAATCGTATATTATAGATGCATGATCTGACACAATCCTATGGAGGCATTTTGTGGGTGGGTTTTGACAGATGCGGATGACATAACATAACATAATTTCACGGCTGACAAAAGCCACAAGGGCCTGTAGGGGTACGAAGATGTATCAGAGAAAAATTCCTTCCAAATCGATAATATAAATAGCCCATTAAATTACCAACTCACCCCGGACTCGACGTAGCGTGACGGCAGAGTGCTGGCATTTGGATTCAAAGACCCGCGATCGAAACTCCCAAAGTCCACAATTTTTACGAAGAAAATTTACGAAAAAAACGGAAATCATGGAAAACGGTTTCAAGGGCTAACTCATCAAGAATAAATCATCAAGTCATCAAGAAGACATCATCATGTCGTTAATTGGAAGATGCATCAAGAAAGGAAGGATACGAAGATTAAGAATTAACCCAGCCAACTTAAAGAAGAAGGAATCTCCGCCAACAAGAATACCAAGAGTCAGATAAATGGAAGACAAATGTTTCAAGGGGCAACTTCAGTCGTCAAGAAATAAAGAAATATAAACATGCCCTCCCCCCTAGGCCTATCAAAGGTCATCCGCACCCGTCAATATTTTTTTTACATTAATTACTTCTCTTTTGTTTACATATAACAATTGTGCAGAGTGATGTAGAGCAGGTTAGATGTTAGAATTATTTTTTCACCAATAGTGGTAGATTACTGGAATACTTTGCTATCTGAGACAGTAGACAGTATAAACTTGAATATATTCAAACGCAGATTAGATGATTATATGGCGACGGAGGGTTAACTTTAAGAACATAAGAAAAGAAGGAGACTGCAAAGGACCATTCATGGCCTACACTTGGCAGCTCCTGTTCCAGTCAACACACAAAAGATTTCTTACCAGAGAAAAGTCATCAACATTGTCACCTTTTATACGAGTTTGTCAGATCTAATCATTCCTGTGGATGAAGTTTTTTATTATTGTATATTACTATTGATTTGGATTTCGACGAGTCTTGATGATGATGCTTTTTGTTTTTGACACATTCCTGTGTATGGTTCGAATTATATATTGTAGATGCATGATCGGCCCTTGGGGCTTTTGTCATCTGTGAAGTTATGTTATGTTACAGGTAGTCTACAGGAGTGCCTGACAAACATATCTGTCACAGTGTATTGAATCTCAGTGTATTAAATTAATTTCTAGGTAATTGTTTAGACTAGAGCTGAATGTGATTTTAGCTATTTTTAGTGTTTTCTGCTATCCCACTGACCAATCACAGATCAGTATTCATCTCCGTCATTGACCAATCAGAAGCGTTTATTTTTTTCAAGTGTTTTGTGCTTTTAATAGTAGTAAAAAGTAGGATTTTCTTTGATTTTCGATATTTTTTTATGTAGTTGCTTATCTTTCTCTCCTATATAATCGATGCCTGACATTATTTAGTCTTTTTATTTAATTTTTCGTTTATTGTTCAATAAAACCATATATTTTTTTTCACGAATTCTGACTGCCTAAATTCGACTATAAAAATCGCTTCTTTTTTTATTTCCCTCCGTTTTGATTTCTTTTATTTGCTTTTTTTACGAAGCATTTTCTACGACATTCATTTTTATTCTTGTTGCAAAAAACCCATTCGATATTAATGTTTTTATTACGATAAATGTGAAATTCAAGAAACACACATTCTCGAATTCGGATATATCGAAGCGACGCTACCTTACCTTTCCGTCCATGCGGAGCATATTTAAACTCCAACCCACGCTGATTCAAGCCATTTTCAAAATCCAGTCTTTCTCTCTGTTCTGTTTGAGGTTCGAGATATTGCCTTTACTTCGGCATCTCTTAAATATACATTATGTCTTGTTTATTTCTTTTTGTATTGTTTGTTTTGCAGAATTTATTATCTTTGTCATCTTATTAAGCTTTTTTCACCCTTGTCATTAATAACTATATATTTACGTATCAGGCACACTTGATTAGGATTGTCCTTGTCATCACTTGATTAGGTTTTTCACCATCGTCATTATTAATTAGATAAGATATTTACATACACATACTGGTGCCTATTGTCATTATTAGTTATATATTTACATACACATATATGAGTGCCTATTTTTCATCATTTACTTTGGCTATTTATCAATCTTATTAAATTGCTTTATCCATTAGTTTTTTTCTCATCATCCAAGCCTCTTTCAGGAAATTTTTATATTTATATTCCTCTTCCTCTTGGATATTATTAAATAGTAGTAACTTCTCTATTCTTATCTCTCTTATTTCAAATTTTTTTCTGATTTTTTCCAATTTGCTACATTTTATAAGAAAGTGTTCCAAAGTTTCCTCTTCTTCATTACACAGTTTACACTTTGTATCTCCTCCTACATAAATCTTCCTCCATTCAAGGTTCAAAGTGTTTGTTCTACATTTAAACATAAGAATTGATGGAAAATCATTACGATAAATTTTTTCTTCTTTAATCTCTCTTTTATTTTCCTGGTATAATTTGAGAGTGTGTTTTTTATTCAAATTCTCAATCCATAACTTGGTATCAAAATTCATTGTCAGTTCTTTTAGTTTTTCTTTATTTATTTCTCTTAGCTTCTTTGTATTTATTTCAATAAACTCCATATATTTCCTTACTATGTCATTCCATTGTTTGTCCAGTTTTTTGTCCATCATTTCTTTCATGATTGTTTTACTCAATGGTGTACCTTTATCCAGAACATATTTAATGTAACCCAATTTTGTTTCTATATCTCTTTTTAACATGGATGATGCTCCAATTTCGCCACGAAGAACAACTGTAGGTGTAAACCCTGGGGCTCCTAATATATTCCGCCAAACTGAATTTTCAATTCTTTGTAGCTCTTCTATTTCTTTCTTTTTCCAACATATTACTGCTGTTCCTGCCAATATACTAGGCAATATAATGCTTTTCCAGAAGGTTTTTCCAATCATTACCTTGTTACATGATCTTGAGATAACTGAGAATGTTAGATTTTTCATCTTTTTAGCTTGATTTATTTTTTCTTCTCTATGTTTTCTAAAACAGTCTTTTTTGTCAATAATTGTGACTCCTAGATATTTTACTTCGTTAGTGATTTCAATATCTCTTATCTTACTTTGTTCTTTTGGTTTGTTAAATATCATGATTTTACTCTTATTTTTATTCATTTTCAAACCACAGGCCTTTGCTATTTCTGTAATAATATCAATCATTTGCTCCATTTCTTCTATTGAACTTGCCAATAATACGCCATCATCTGCAAAGAATAATGTTGGTATGTAAAAGGACTCATCCTTGTATCCAAATTTCATGAGGCACAATTTCTCAATCAGTATGTTTATAACCATTATAAATATTTGTGGTGATCCTGTGCACCCTTGACGTATTCCATTTGTCACTTCAGTCTGACCTATTACTTTATTATTTATATATAAAGTAGTACTGTCATCTGTATAAAGTCTGGCTATTGTTTCTATTACATCTGGATCACATTTATAGTATTTTAATGCTTCAATCATCTTTCCTCTATCCACAGAGTCAAAAGCTTTTTCAAAATCAATAAAAGTAACAATAAGACATTTCTTCCTTTTTATGCTATTTTCAATACAATATTTCAATATTAGTAGATTATCTTCTCTTCTTCTTCCTTTTGTAAACCCAGATTGAAACTCGTTTTCTTGTTCCACATTTTCCAAGTGTTCCACCAATTTAGTTTTTATTAGGCTCATATATAATTTATAGCCAGTATTTGTAAGTGCAACTGGCCTAAAATCCTTTATAGTTGGCTTTTTTATCTTTGGCAGTAGCACTGTTTTTGATTCTTTCCATTTTTGAGGGACATTTTGTTCTTCAATTATTTTATTCAAACCTTTTGTTATGATTTCTAATGTTATATCATTTTCCCCTATCCATTTCCAAATTTCTCCTTTTATTTTATCTGGGCCTGGTTGCTTCTTATTTTTAATATTCAAGATATGTTTCCTTACCTCTATTGCCTGAAAATTTACTGGTTTCATCTTTTTTAATTCTTTCTCTTCATGAGATTTTCCACTCATTTCATAATGCTCTTTTAAGTATATAGGTATTTCTTTGTAATTTATATTGTTCTTTTTACCATTATATATTATTTTCTTTAAAGGTTTAATCTCATCACTTCTCTGTTCAATATTCATACATTCAAAATGTTCAATTAAGTTTTCTGGTACATATTGAATCTTGGTATTCTCGAAAAATACTTTCATTTTTTCTTGATTTTTATACTGCTTATATTTTTTTATTTCAGATTTATTCCAAACTTCTGTTATATTGTTGTGTTGTTTTTTATATATGCTATTCCAATAGTTCAGGATCATTTTATTTCTTTGAAAATCATCTTTTAATTTTTCTCCTTTTTCATTATATATTTCAGTTATTATATCCTTTCTGATATTTCCTCGCAATTTGTTTATATTTTCCCAGAGTTTTTCTCCTGACTTGTTATCTTTTACTTCTTGAGTAATATTTTTTTCATATTTTTCTATAGCTTCTCTTATTAGTATATGAACCTTTTGCTTTTGTCTTAAATACATATTCATATAGTAATCATTTTCTTTTTTATCTTTACTATTCCTTTTTCTCCTGTTATACATCTTTCTAATTTTTATTCCTTCTTTTATTTCTTTTGTTAACCATACTGGTTCTTTTTGATTTTTTTCTATCCTCCTTTTGATTTTTTTTATTAGGAATTTATCAGCTTTTTTTCCTATTATCTCTTCTATTTTCTGCATTGTGATAGAACCCTCATTGTCATAAGAACATAAGAAGAACATAAGAAAAGAAGGAGACTGCAAAAGACCATTCATGGCCTACACTTGGCAGCTCCTGTTCCATTCAACACACAAAAGATTTCTTACCAGAGAAAAGTCATCAACATTGTCACCCTTTACAGGAGTTCGTCAGATCTAATCTACAATATACATAAAATGCATCCAGAGAATTATGTCCATTCATGCAACCGCAAAATATAATCTTCCCACTCCTTAGAAAAATATATACATATGTACATAAAAAAAAGTCAGTCCCATCTAGCAGCTTCATCCATATATTTATCTAATCTATTCTTAAAACTACCCAGAGAGGAGGCTTCTATCACATGCCTAGTGAGCCTATTCCATTCATCTACCACACGATTTGTAAACCAATTCCTCCCAATCTCCTTCCTAAACCTATACTTATCAAGCTTAAACCCATTGCTACGTGTCCTGTCATGTTCACTAAGTATAAGAACCATAAGAATCATAGTTCAACGCACAGTAATAAAGCTCCTGTAACATCACAAAGTAAGATCAATGATACATCCTTTACTAAGTCGGCCTCCACTTCCTTCATAAACATTGTCTTTGCATATTGGTCCGTAACTTTATAGGTTTCTATGTCTTCTCTCTGATCCTTTTTAATTTCATCTTTTTTTATTCTTAATCTCATTTTGAGAAGACAATGATCCGAGAGGTCAAACAATCTTTTATGTTCATCTATTTCCATATCTAAAAATAGGTTATATAGTTGCCTGTTTACAATGATAAAGTCAATTGCACTCTTTTCTCCTCTTTGTTCTCTGGTAATTGTTCCAGTACAATTTTCATCTGCATTTAAAAGTACTAAATTCCATTTCATTATCAGATCTATAACCATTTTTCCATTCCAATTACATTTTTGTGGTCCAACAAAGCCGAGATGTGCATTAAAATCGCCAAGAATTATGATTGGGATTTCATCATTCATTTGTTCTAGTTTTTTTTCAATATCTTTTCTTATATTATGTTTCTTTCTTTGCATTTCACATCCATGTATACTAATAATACAAATATTTTATATTTTCCAATATGCACAAAAGCTGCGAGTATGTCATTATTTTGAAGCTCTATTTTTTGTATGTCTAAATTATTTTTTCTGTATAAGGCCATTAATCCTCCTCCTTTTTTGTCTTTTTCATCTCGGAACTTTTCAACTGTATTAATGTTTTCTGAAAAGTTTATTTTCTTGTATTTTACGACACTCCCTCTGTAGACTTTCTCCCGAAAGGTTGTATTGCTCCACACTTTCCAAATCTTGCTTGATATAAGTGATTAATCGTTAGGTACTTTAGTGAGAATTTTGCTTAACCTAGGTTATCTCCTTATATCTACTGCCTTAATAACCTAAGACCTTTTCTTTAACGAAAGTCGCCCGTGCCCTAGGGCACGGGGGCGTTCTTCTCTCGAGATGTCTCAAAAGGACAAATCTCGAGTTAAACTAAAACGACCTAATTCTAATACTGATCTTGAATCCCCTAACGTTGATCCTACTCTAAAACAACTACACAAAGTGATCAAAGAGACTGACCAAGCTGTCTCTCGTTTCTCTTCACAGCCATCAACTTCTGGTTCAGAGAAATCGAACAAGTACCCGAATTACCCTGCTATATATCATAGTTCAACGCACAGTAATAAAGCTCCTGTAACATCACAAAGTAAGATCAATGATACAGGTAGTATAAATGTGACTTCCATAAACAAAAATGACCCCAAATTGAATATTGATCCCAAATTTGTTTCTTGGGTATATTTAAGTTCTCCAACAGTTAATTTGACAAAATTAAGTCCATTAACAATTAAAACAGTTGTTGAATCCATTTGTCATGGCCCTGTCATCGAGGTTAAATATTGCAGAACAGGATCCCTCTTAATACATACAAAATCCTCAGATCAGACAACAGCCCTTTTAAATACAAAAACCATTATCAATGGACAAGACAATATGATGTAGAATGCTCAGTTGCACAAAATTTAAACACTATTCAAGGTATCATATATGCACCTGATCTACTATACTTTGAGGAAGAATTATTACTTAATGAATTAAAAATTCAAAATGAGTCCGTTATGAAAATTAGACGCCTCAATAAAGGCCCTTCCCGAATCCCTACCCCCTTGTTAGTATTAACTTTTGCTGGAAATGTCTTGCCTTCTAAACTATATTATGGATACCTTACGTTCAGTATTGATAACCACTACCCTAATCCCTTGATGTGCTTTAATTGCTGGCATTTTGGACATGGAAGTAGGACCTGTACAAATAAATCTAGATGTCTTTATTGTAATGAGCAACATAATTCTCAGGATTGTATCGCTCCAAGGGAGGCTCCTAAATGTATTCACTGTTCTTCTCCCAACCATTTAGGAAATTCTAAGGAATGTCCTGTGTGGATCAGGGAGAAAGAAATTATTCATTTAAAAATTGATAAAAAATTATCCTTCTTGGAAGCTCGACAGGTATATTTCAAAAATCATCCTATAAATGCAAGTGACATATATACAAATAACAAGAAAAAAACTATAACTGAAAAAGCTACAAAAGAAACACAATGCGACCTACCCATTACTAGACCACAATCTCTACCTGCAAAAAGTATTAATAATGAAGATAAACAAAACTCTCATAATGTTGATAATGTAGATGTCTCAAATGAATACCTATGGTCTATCCTTAAAGAATATAAGAAAATCATGGAAGCAAACATTGCCCCTAAACAGGCAGTTAACAAAATGGCTATAGTGTTTAATAAAATGGGCTTTACAAAAAAAATTGATTCAAGGGATGGTTACAGAATATTATTTGGTGATTAATAGTTTAAATTATATATAGATAATGAACTTTAGAATATGTCAGTGGAATATACGCAGTTATACAACTAGGTTACCATTCTTGCAGATGATCTTAAATGAATATTCCCCATCAATTGTAATGCTACAAGAAACAAGGTTAGGAATAGAGCAAAACATTTCTTTAAAAGGATATTCCATCTTAAGAAAAGATAGAAGCCGTAATGGAGGAGGAGTTTTACTTGCCATAGCCTCCTGGGTACCATTTGTAACTTTAAATATCACCTCTGATCTGGAAGCTATAGCAGCTAGAATTAATTTACCATCTTTAAAATTCACAATTTGTTCAATCTATATACCTCCAAGATTTCCTTTAACTACACAAGACTTAATGAATCTTTATAACCAACTTCCTCCACCAGTATTAATATCTGGAGATTTGAATGGACATCACTACCTGTGGGGCTCATCAGAATGCTGTCCTAGAGGAAATAAAATAACAGATTTTATTGAAGAAGCAAATTTATACATCCTAAATTCAAAGGCCCCAACCTATTGCAATGAATTTAGAGGACACTTTTCTCATATAGATATATCTCTATGCTCCCATTCTTTAAAACTAAACTTAGAGTGGGATATGATTGAGCTGTTTAAAAATTTTTCCGGGATAGATAAATTGGATGTTAGCAAGTTTTTTGAGTTAGATGATGGAAATCGGACTAGAGGTCACAACTTGAAAATTAAAAAGCAAGGGTGTAGGTTGGATTTAAGAAAATATTTTTTCACCAATAGAGTGGTAGACTTCTGGAACAAATTGCCGCAGAGGGTAGTAGGTAGTCCAAATCTAAATGTATTTAAGAGTAGGTTGGATGAGTTTATGGGAAGGGAAGGTTGTGATGGTTCCTAAGTTTTGTATATATTAATATTGTTTGTATATATCTATAGCTGCATGATTTAGTTCTTGACAAGCCTTGATTGGTGATACCCTTGTTTCTGGATGCAATCCTCTGGATGTAGTTTTCCTGGGAGTTTGGGTGCCTTGAAAAAGAGGCCGCTTGACTCGGATGACCTATGATGAGCCCTTGTGGCTTTTGTCATCCGTTATATTATATTGTGGGGGACTTTGATTTTGTCTTCCCCTGGTGATGGTGCTTTTTGTGGGTGGGTTTTGACGGAGTCGGATGACCTTTGATAGGCCCTTGTGGCTTTTGTCATCCGTGTAATTATGTTATGTTATGTTAAGTACTACCTGATCTTTATGATAGTGACCACTTCCCCATAATTATGGAAACGATGTATGAAATGAAGTATAATACCAGGCCCAAATGGCTATATAAAGGTAATTTAAAAAAATTTCATCAAGAGCTACAAATTCCAAAAGTCAATATTTCACTTAATGCAAATGATGCTTGCCTTCTAGTAACCTCTGCTATCACCAAATGTGCAGCCAAAACCATACCAAAGTCATACAGAAGAATATTCCCTAAATATAACAATCCCTGGTGGAATGATAGTTGTGCCTATGCAATAAAAGTTAAAAAAAAAGCCTATAAACTATTTAAGAAGTACATGAATCCAGAGTCTTTACTGTTATATCATAAAGCTAAAGCCTTAGCCAGAAGGGTAATTAGATTATCGAAACGTCTCTCTTGGAGAAGGTTCGTACAAACTATTAATCATAACACTCATACAGCAGAAGTTTGGGATAAGATAGGGAGACTTACAAAAGGACATAAACCCCATCCACTCGTCACATTAAAATCTGGCAGTAACTTTACTTCTGACCCATTTGTGACTGCCCAAATATTAGCCGGCCACTTTGCTACTATTAGCAGTATTCACTCCTACATAGAACCCTTTGTATACACTATGGTGGAGGCTGAATTTAATGAAATTTCATTTGGGGTATCTAACAATGAGGAATATAACTGCCCAATTACATTATATGAATTAGAAAAAGCTATTCCCCAAAACAAACCAAGCTCTCCTGGCATGGATGACATAACATAACATAACATAATTTAACGGATGACAAAAGCCACAAGGGCCTATCAAAGGTCATCCGTATCCATCAAATCCCACCCATATAATGCATCCATAGGATTTTGTCAGATCATGCAGCTACAATATACAATTTAACAATCCATAGGAATGTCCAACCATGCATCTACAATATATAATTTAAAGCCTCCATAGGAGTCTGTCAAAAACAAAATCAAAATCCCCCAAAATATACAATAAAAAGAAACTGCATCCACAGGAATGAGTCAAGAAACATATCCACATACCAAAAAGTAAGAAATTAACCCTCCATCCCCATATAATCATCCAATCTGCGCTTGAAAACATTCAAGTTTGGGCTGTCTACAGTCTCAGGTGGCAAACTATTCCAATAATCTACCACTCTGTTAGTGAAAAAATATTTTCTAACATCCAGTCTGCACCTCTGTTTTTTAATCTTTAAGTGGTGGCCTCTAGTTCTATTACTACCTTCTAACTCAAATAACTTGCTGAAATCTAATTTATCCATCCCAGAAAAGATTTTAAAAAGCTCAATCATATCTCCCCTCACACACCTTCTTTCAAATGAAAACATATTTAATACCTTCAGTCTATCTTCATATTCAAGGTGCTTCAGGGATGGTATTATTTTTGTTGCCCTCCTTTGTACTGACTCTAATAAGTTTATATCATATCTAAAATGTGGTGACCATGCCTGTATACAGTACTCTAAATGTGGCCTGACATAAGAGTTGTATAGTTTAAGGATGACCTCCTTACTCTTGTAGCTAACATTTCATTTAATGTAACCTAGCACCCTATTTGCTCTATTTTTTGCCTCAATACACTGCTTTGAAAATTTCAGTGACCTATCTACTACCACTCCTAAGTCTTTCTCATCTTCAACTGAATTAAGCCAATATCCATCCATCTCATAGCTAAATTCCCTATTATCTCTCCCCATGTTAATAACTTTGCATTTATTAAGGTTAAAAGTCATCTGCCACTTCTGAGCCCAAGCTAACAGCTTATCTAAGTCACCCTGCACTTTAAAGCTACCCTCAACCTCTTTGACTACAGCTGCCAATTTAGTGTCATCAGCAAAAATTGACACTTTGCTATTTACACCTTGCCCAAGATCATTTACATAGATTATAAATAATAAAGGGCCTAAAACTGATCCCTGAGGTACGCCACTAATAACATTCCTCCACTCTGACCTCACTCCATTCAGTACAACTCTCTGTTTCCTATTTTTCAGCCATTCAGTTATCCAATTTAAAACGTTCCCACATATCCCATGCAGCTTTAATTTATGAACTAGTCTTCTATGTGGAACCTTATCAAAAGCTTTGCTGAAATCTAAGTAGATCACATCAACTTTCTCACCCCTATCTAATTCTTTAGTTACATAATCCATAAAATCCAGTAAATTAGTTAAACACGATCTATCTTTTCTAAAACCATGCTGAGCATCATTAATTAACCTGCTACTCTCTAGATGATTAGAAGTTAAGCTTACTGGTCTAAAGTTATTTGGGTCCTCTTTGCTTCCCTTTTTAAAAATTGGCACTACATTTGCCAATTTCCAATCATTTGGTATTTCTCCAGACTCTAGTGATCTAATAAATATCTTCTCGAGAGCTACTGCAATACTTTCTACACCTTCTTTGAGTATCCTAGAATGAATGTTGTCAGGGCCAGATGCCTTACTAGTATTTAACTGAATTATAAGCCCTTTAATTTCTTCTCTGTCTATATTAATAGAATTTATCACTACTTCCCTTGACCTAGAATTATCATCAATTAATCTAACTGGTTTCTCTTCTGTGAATACTGAAGCAAAATGATCATTAAGGACCTCTACTATTTCCTCATCAGATTCTTTCAAAACCCCTTCATATTTAATAGGCCCTATTTTATCACTGTTAGATTGATTATTGATTCTATAATAGCTAAAGAATTTTTTAGGATCTTTATTATTATTTTTAGCTAAATTAATTTCTGCTGACATAATATATCCCTTCCTAGCAAATCTTAGTGTGGGATAGGTTTGTTGGAATGAAAGAAATGTATGCGATGGATGGACTGCATTTGAGTAGGAGGGGGGTAGATGTGTTGTGGGAGGAGTATGATCGTGTTATTAGGTCTTTGCGGGCGGGAAACTAGATACTAATAGTGGTCAGGGAATTATGAGAGGACATTATAGTACTGAAAGTAGAATGGACTTGGCACATAACAGAAATAGGTTCCAAGGCGATAGAGGTGAGGTCATTCAAGTTTCAAGAGGTGCTTCAGGGATAGGGGGGTTAAATTGTTTCTATACAAATGCTCGTAGTCTTAGAAACAAGAAGGATGAGCTATTTAGTTATATTAGCAATGAGGATATAGATATATTATGCATTACTGAATCATGGGTTAATGAAATAGAATTTAGTGACACTATAAGTGAATTTGATTTTCAGGGCTATAATATGTACATTAGTCAAAGGACAGGTAGGATTGGTGGAGGAATAATTATCTATATAAAAAACAACATTGTTTCAAGTTTAAATACTTCAATAAAGCAGGATGGAGTTGAGTCACTTTGGATAGATATTAGGTTCAGTAAAAATAGAATGGTGCATTTGGGAGCTTTTTACAGGCCACCTGGGCAGACTGATGATATAGATGAACTAATGATAAGGGAAATAAGTAAGGGATGTGAAACAGATGCAGTTATTATTGGGGACTTCAACTTAAACTCTGTGGACTGGGAAAATATGATAGGTAGGGATAGAACAAGTGGCAGGTTCATAGAATGCTTTGAGGATAATTTTTTGAATCAATTTGTTAATGAGCCAACGAGGGGGGACAATATATTAGATTTAGTACTTTCTAACAGTGATCATTTAGTTCAAGAATTGACTGTTGGGGAAGCATTGGGAAATAGTGACCATCAGATAGTTCGTTTTAACTTGGGAATTGACAAGGGTAAAATAACTGAGAATGCTGAAAAAGTTCCAAATTTTCATAAGGGAGATTATGTAAAACTTCGAAGCTTGCTAAATTTGGTAGACTGGGATATAGAATTCAGAGGTAAAAATGCTTATGGGATGTGGGATACTTTCAAGCATATAATAAATGTAGTCCAAGAACAATGTATCCCAATGAAGGCCATTAGGAACAAAAGTAGGAAACCATTATGGTGGAATCAGGAGATAGCTAGAAAAATTTCAGAGAAGAAAAGGGCATATAAAAAATTACAGGTACAAAATAATATTCAAAATTTAAGTGATTATAGAATGGCTAGGAATGAGTTAAATAAGATTATAAAGAAGAACAAAAGTGTGTCAGAAATTAAATTAGCTCAGGATAGCAACAAAGATCCTAGAAAGTTCTTTAGTTACTATAAAACTAATAACAAGTCTGGCAGAGTTAAAATAGGACCTATCAAATATGAAGGGTTTGTGAGAGAAACTGATGAGGAAATAGTTGAGGTACTAAATGGTCATTTTGCATCAGTATTTACAAAAGAGAAACTAAATAGTCCTATGTATAGTACTCATAGGTCAGGAAAAGAGGTGTTTACTAACATTTGTGTGGATCGGAGGATGATAAAAGGACTAATAGGTGATTTAGATACTACCAAGGCCTCCGGCCCTGATAATATTCATTCTAGGATACTTAAGGAAGGGGTAGAAAGTATCTCAATAGCTCTGGACAAGTTATATACTAGGTCATTGGAATATGGAGAAATACCCGATGATTGGAAGAGAGCGAATGTAGTCCCCATTTTCAAGAAGGGTAGTAAAGAGGATCCAAATAACTTTAGACCGGTTAGCCTAACTCCTGTAGTCTGTAAAATTCTTGAGAAAATAGTTAAAAAAGGGATTTGCCAACATCTAGAGAGGGAGGGGTTAATCAGCGTTGCTCAGCATGGGTTTAGATCAGGTAGATCATGTTTGACTAACTTACTAGACTTTCTGGAGTTTGTAACAGATCAAGTAGATAAAGGAGAGAATGTAGATATAATTTACTTAGATTTTAGTAAAGCATTTGATAAGGTACCACACAGGAGACTAGTTCATAAATTAAAAATGATTGGGATATGTGGGGGTGTTTCAAATTGGATAGCTGAGTGGCTGAAAGACAGGAAGCAAAGGGTAGTGCTAAATGGTGTAAAGTCAGAGTGGAGGGATGTTATCAGTGGGGTTCCTCAGGGATCAGTTCTTGGTCCATTATTATTTGTCATCTATATAAACGATCTTGGGGAGGCAGTTAATAATAAAGTGTCAATTTTTGCGGATGATACCAAATTAGCAGCTGTAGTTAAAGATATTGATGATAATTTTAAAGTGCAGGGGGACTTAAATAAATTGTTATCCTGGGCACATAAGTGGCAAATGACTTTCAACCTTGATAAGTGCAAAGTTATTAACATGGGAAAAGATAATAGAGAATTTAACTATGAAATGGATGGGCATTGGCTGAGCTCAGTAGAGGATGAGAAAGATCTAGGAGTAGTAATAGATAAGTCATTAAGGTTTTCTAAGCAGTGTATTGAAGCAAGAAATAGGGCAAATAGAGTGCTGGGTTTTATTAAGAGAAATGTCAGTTACAAAAGTAAGGAGGTTATTCTTAAACTCTATAACTCTTATGTTAGGCCACATCTAGAGTACTGTATACAGGCATGGTCCCCACATTTTAGACACGATATTAACCTTCTTGAGTCAGTGCAACGGAGGGCAACAAAGATTATTCCTTCCCTGAGGCACCTTGAATATGAAGATAGACTGAGGGTATTAAATATGTTCTCGTTCGAAAGGAGGTGTGTGAGAGGGGATATGATTGAGCTCTTTAAAAATTTTTCCGGGATAGATAAATTGGATGTTAGCAAGTTTTTTGAGTTAGATGATGGAAATCGGACTAGAGGTCACCACTTGAAAATTAAAAAGCAAGGGTTTAGGTTGGATTTGAGAAAGTATTTTTTCACCAATAGAGTGGTAGACTTCTGGAACAAATTGCCGCAGAGGGTAGTAGGTAGTCCAAATCTAAATGTATTTAAGAGTAGGTTGGATGAGTTTATGGGAAGGGAAGGTTGTGATGGTTCCTAAGTTTTGTATATATTAATTTTGTTTGTATATATCTATAGCTGCATGATTTAGTTCTTGACAAGCCTTGATTGGTGATACCCTTGTTTCTGGATGCAATCCTCTGGATGTAGTTTTCCTGGGAGTTTGGGTGCCTTGAAAAAGAGGCCGCTTGACTCGGATGACCTATGATGAGCCCTTGTGGCTTTTGTCATCCGTTATATTATATTGTGGGGGACTTTGATTTTGTCTTCCCCTGGTGATGGTGCTTTTTGTGGGTGGGTTTTGACGGAGGCGGATGACCTTTGATAGGCCCTTGTGGCTTTTGTCATCCATGTAATTATGTTATGTTATGTTATGTTAAATAAACATAATCTCTTAAATTTCTACAATCACCTATTTCTAAATAATACCTATCCAGATACATGGAAAGAGAGTTTACTCATCCCTATTTTAAAGCCAGGGAAACCAAGTCAGGAACCATCTTCTTACCGCCCTATAGCCTTGACAAGCTGCTTATGCAAGACATTAGAGAGAATATTGACCATTAGATTACAGAAATACCTTAATGAAAAAAAGTACTTATCATACTACCAAAGTGGATTCAGAAAGCACTTCTCAACTATGGATAGTTTGGTACGCTTAGAATGTGACATAAGGGAAGCGTTCCTCTGCAATAAATATGTAATGGCAATCTTTCTGGACATTGAAAAAGCATATGATACCATTTGGCACCATGGTCTTTATAAAAAAACTATACAAGATGGGTTTACGTGGCCACCTCCCCAACTTTATTAAAAATTTCATTTCCTCTAGAATTATAAGAGTTTCTATAGCTAATCTCCCTTCAGAAAAATTTGCTGTACAAATCGGCTTACCACAGGGCAGCGTTATAAGTCCACTCCTATTTTCAATCATGTTAAATGATTTATTCAAAAATTTAGACATAAACCATGCCTTGTATGCTGATGATATTGCAGTGTGGCTATCTGGTGAAAACTTGGATCAAATGCATAACCAGATGCAAAAAATCATGGATTCTATATCTGACTGGTCACAAAAATGGGGCACCACCTTTTCTCCTACTAAAACTAAGTGTATAATTTTTACAAAACGCCCTAGGAAACATAACTTGCCAGAACTGATAATATTAAATTACCCTATTAATTACATGCAAACTCATAAATACTTGGGCATGGTATTAGATCAGGGACTAACTTGGACAGCTCATATTACGTCATTAATAGAGAAATGTATATCTACCATTTTGCTCCTAAAATATCTTGCAAATACAAACTGGGGGTCAAATAGAATGCATCTATTACATATATATAAATCCCTTGTTAGAAGTAAAATAGACTATGGCTCTTTCCTATACCATACATCATCAGAAAGCAACCTATTAAAACTTGATAGAATACAATTTAAGTGTATTAGACTAGCTATAGGTGCATTAAATTGTACCAGAGTTGATTTTTTAGAGGCAGAAGCTAATATAATGCCTCTTAAATTTCGTAGGATATTGCTAGGGCTAAGATATGGTATTAAAGTACTCAGTATTGCAAATCACCCCACACGTATATGTATTTTACAATTCTTTTGGTATAATTTCTATGACCTTCGGCCTCATCCAAAACCTTTTTGTGGTTGGATTAAAAAATATATAATGAACTTAGGATATCACCCCATTGATTTAAACACCATAAAAATATCTAACTGCTATATAACACTAACTAAAGTTCACTTTAACCTCTCATTAACTGCATACCCTAAGAACAACACTCCTTCATGTATTTACCAAACATTGTCCTTAGAATTAATTGAGTTATATAAATCCTCAGGTTTTAATGTAACTTTCACAGATGGTTCCAAAAGTAATGAAGGAGTAGCATGTGCTTTTAGCTGGAGGGAAACCATAAAGACCTTCAAACTGCCCCATCACTGCTCTATATTTACTGCTGAGTTATATGCAATATTGAGTTCACTCAAGTACATAAATCAAAAACTAGACAACTGTAAACTACTCATAGTTTCAGACTCCCTATCAGGTTTGCTAGCTGTGAAAGAACAAAAAAGTCACTACTTAACCCACCGTATAATTAACTATATACATAAAATCAACCTGGAAGCTGTTTTTTTATGGGTTCCTAGTCATGCAGGTATAAAAGATAATGAAGTGGTTGACACAGCAGCTAAAGCAGCAATACACAATGCTAATACGACACACCTGGGGTTCTCAGTATCAGAAATGATAGGCATGCTGCAGCCCTCAGTCTTCAACCTCTGGCAAAATGAATGGTCCCAAAATATTGGCATTCTCCCGCAAATAATTCCTAATTTAAACAATAACAGACCTTATAGAATGTCACGTCGTGACAGTATCGTACTAACTAGACTAAGATTAGGTTGCAGTAGACTATCCCATGGCTACTTCTTTGATCCATCACTTTTCCACTTTTGTGGAAAATGCAATACACAACTTACCCCAGAACATGCTATAACTCAATGCCCTGAATATGCTTTAAGTCGTAAACCCTTATTAAATTTCTGCTTGGAAAACAACTTAAGATTTTCATATGCTACTGTCCTAAATTCCTCAGTCCCATTTGAACTAGTACTAGTTTCTAAGAGATACATCATTATATAGACACATTTAATTTATTTGATTTTATTTATTTTTTTTTGTTATTATTATTTTTATTTTATTTTAATTTTTTTCAGGTTGTATATCCATTTATGTACATATATAGATATGAGTATTTGTATACATAATTGTGTAACTGTTGGCACCGTCTAGTTTAGCTTATCTTCTCATACTAACAGACTCCACCTTTCTCTTTATTCTTGAGTGTCTAGGAGTGGAGTCCCTAGACTGAAGAGGTGATGGTGACTATCTTGACTGTAATTTCACGGTGCCAATAATCCTTATAGGGTTTCAGCACCTATAAAACAGATTAAATCAATCAATCATTTTCAAAATGTCACATACGTGTGCAGTCTGCTCTTTAAATGTACACCATTTAGGTTCTGTTTTAGTCGACAACGATAAATGTCTCGAATTCTTAGTAAGCCACGAGCTTTTAAAAACTAGACGCAAGTGCCCTACTTGCAAAGCAGAACTTAGAATGAACAAAGCTTGGGTATTCCGGTGTGATAAATCCTTTATTGGTGCGGGTGGCAACCGCGAGCGCTGTAACTATAAATCGACCGCCTTCAAAGGGACCTTTTTCGCGGGATCCATCCTCTCCATCGAAAAAATAATAATGTTAGTGTTTTGGTTCCTCATGAACACTGTACCAATGACCGTAATAACTTCGCTTACGGGCGTAAGTCGAAAAACACTCGTCGATTGGTTTAGATTTTGCCGAGAACTACTACTAAATTATTTCGAAACTTTCGAAGTAGACCAGGCGAAATTTGGACGGAGAGAGGTACATATGGACGGGGATCAGGCCAAAGCTCTTTTTATAAAGAAGTTTCCAAACGTGAAAGTCAGATTCCACGAATTCTGGATCGCCGCAGCTAAACTTTATCCACCGGTCTAAATAAAGTAAGTTCGTATATACCAGTTGTGCTCTCGTATTCTCTCCGATTTCATAACATAACAATTTCACGGATGACAAAAGCCACAAGGGCCTATCAAAGGTCATCCGCATCCGTCAAAACCCACCCACAAAAAGCACCATGACCAGGGGAAGACAAAATCAAAGTCCCCCACAATATAATATAAGAACATAAGAAAAGGAGACTGCAAAAGACCATTCATGGCCTACGCTTGGCCATGACAAAAGCCACAAGGGCTCATCATAGGTCATCCAAGTCAAATGGCCTCTTTTTTAAGGCACCCAAACTCCCAGGAAAACTACATCCATGAAATATATGAAAAATACATGAAATGTGGGATTTATTTAAAAAAGAATGACAGAATAGTAAATTTGTGTTTCAGTAAACATAACATAACATAACATAATTACACGGATGACAAAAGCCACAAGGGCCTATCAAAGGTCATCCGACTCCGTCAAAACCCACCCACAAAAAGCACCATCACCAGGGGAAGACAAAATCAAAGTCCCCCACAATATAATATAACGGATGACAAAAGCCACAAGGGCTCATCATAGGTCATCCGAGTCAAGCGGCCTCTTTTTCAAGGCACCCAAACTCCCAGGAAAACTACATCCAGAGGATTGCATCCAGAAACAAGGGTATCACCAATCAAGGCTTGTCAAGAACTAAATCATGCAGCTATAGATATATACAAACAATATTAATATATACAAAACTTAGGAACCATCACAACCTTCCCTTCCCATAAACTCATCCAACCTACTCTTAAATACATTTAGATTTGGACTACCTACTACCCTCTGCGGCAATTTGTTCCAGAAGTCTACCACTCTATTGGTGAAAAAATACTTTCTTAAATCCAACCTACACCCTTGCTTTTTAATTTTCAAGTGGTGACCTCTAGTCCGATTTCCATCATCTAACTCAAAAAACTTGCTAACATCCAATTTATCTATCCCGGAAAAAATTTTAAAGAGCTCAATCATATCCCCTCTCACACACCTCCTTTCGAACGAGAACATATTTAATACCCTCAGTCTATCTTCATATTCAAGGTGCCTCAGGGAAGGAATAATCTTTGTTGCCCTCTGTTGCACTGACTCAAGAAGGTTAATATCGTGTCTAAAATGTGGGGACCATGCCTGTATACAGTACTCTAGATGTGGCCTAACATAAGAGTTATAGAGTTTAAGAATAACCTCCTTACTTTTGTAACTGACATTTCTCTTAATAAAACCCAGCACTCTATTTGCCCTATTTCTTGCTTCAATACACTGCTTAGAAAACCTTAATGACTTATCTATTACTACTCCTAGATCTCTCTCATCCTCTACTGAGCTCAGCCAGTGCCCATCCATTTCATAGTTAAATTCTCTATTATCTTTTCCCATGTTAATAACTTTGCACTCATCAAGGTTGAAAGTCATTTGCCACTTATGTGCCCAGGATAACAATTTATTTAAATCCCCCTGCACTTTAAAATTATCATCAATATCTTTAACTACAGCTGCTAATTTGGTATCATCCGCAAAAATTGACACTATTATTAACTGCCTCCCCAAGATCATTTATATAGATGACAAATAATAATGGTCCGAGAACTGATCCCTGAGGAACCTCACTGATAACATCCCTCCACTCTGACTTTACACCATTTAGCACTACCCTTTGCTTCCTGTCTTTCAGCCACTCAGCTATCCAATTTGAAACACCCCCACATATCCCAATCATTTTTAATTTATGAACTAGTCTCCTATGTGGTACCTTATCAAATGGTTTACTAAAATCTAAGTAAATTACATCTACATTCTCTCCCTTATCGACTTGATCTGTTACAAACTCCAGAAAGTCTAGTAAATTAGTCAAACATGATCTACCTGATCTAAACCCATGCTGAGCATCGCTGATTAACCCCCTCCCTCTCTAGATGTTGGCAAATCCCTTTTTTAACTATTTTCTCAAGAATTTTACAGACTACAGGAGTTAGGCTAACCGGTCTAAAGTTATTTGGATCCTCTTTACTACCCTTCTTGAAAATGGGGACTACATTTGCTCTCTTCCAATCATCGGGTATTTCTCCATATTCCAATGACCTAGTATATAACTTCTCCAGAGCTATTGAGATACTTTCTACCCCTTCTTTAAGTATCCTAGAATGAATATTATCAGGGCCGGAGACCTTGATAGTATCTAACTCACCTATGTCCTTTTATCATCCTCCGATCCACACTAATGTTAGTAAACACCTCTTTGCCTGACCCATGAGTACTATACATAAGACTATTTAGTTTCTCTTTTGTAAATACTGATGCAAAATGACCATTTAGTACCTCAACTATTTCCTCATCAGTTTCTCTCACAACCCCTTCATATTTGATAGGTCCTATTTTAACTCTGCCAGACTTGTTATTAATTTTATAGTAACTAAAGAACTTTCTAGGATCTTTGCTGCTATCCTGAGCTAATTTAATTTCTGACACCCTTTTGTTCTTCTTTATAATCTTATTTAACTCATTCCTAGCCATTTTATAATCACTTAAATTTTGAATATTATTTTGTACCTGTAATTTTTTGTATGCCCGTTTCTTCTCTGAAATTTTTCTAGCTATCTCCTGATTCCACCATAATGGTTTCCTACTTTTGTTCCTAATGACCTTCATTGGGATACATTGTTCTTGGACTACATTTATTATATGCTTGAAAGTATCCCACATCCCATAAGCATTTTTACCTCTGAATTCTACATCCCAGTCTACCAAATTTAGCCAGCTTCGAAGTTTTACATAATCTCCCTTATGAAAATTTGGAACTTTTACAGCATTCTCAGTTATTTTACCCTTCTTAATTCCCAAGTTAAAACAAACTATCTGATGGTTGCTATTTCCCAATGCTTCCCCAACAGTCAATTCTTGAACTAAATGATCACTGTAAGAAAGTACTAAATCTAATATATTGTCCCCCCTCATTGGCTCATTAACAAATTGATTCAAAAAATTATCCTCAAAGCATTCATCAACCTGCCACTTGTACTATCCCTACCTATCATATTTTTCCAGTCCACAGAGTTTAAGTTGAAGTCCCCAATAATAACTCCATCTGTTTCACATCCCTTACTTATTTCCCTTATCATTAGTTCATCCATATCATCAGTCTGCCCAGGTGGCCTGTAAAAAGCTCCGAAATGCACCATTCTATTTTTACTGAACCTAATATCTATCCAAAGTGACTCAACTCCATCCTGCTTTATTGAAGTATTTAAACTTGAAACAATGTTGTTTTTTATATAGATAATTATTCCTCCACCAATCCTACCTGTCTTTTGACTAATGTACATATTATAGCCCTGTAAATCAAATTCACTTATAGTGTCACTAAATTCTATTTCATTAACCCATGATTCAGTAACACATAATATATCTATATCCGCATTGCTAATATAACTAAATAGCTCATCCTTCTTGTTTCTAAGACTACAAGCATTTGTATAGAAACAATTTAACCCCCCTATCCCTGAAGCACGTCTTGAAACTTGAATGACCTCACCTCTATAGCCTTGGAACCTATTTCTGTTATCTGCCAAGTCCATTCTACTTTCAGTACTATAATGTCCTCTCATAATTCCCTGACCACTATTAGTATCTAGTTTCCCACCCGCAAAGACCTAATAACACAATCATACTCCTCCCACAACACATCTAACCCCCCTCCTACTCAAATGCAGTCCATCCATCGCATACATTTCTTTCATTCCAACAAACCTATCTCACACATCCACAAACATGACACCTTCCATCACACACATCCTCCTCACATAATCATTCAGCCCAATTGCACGAGACATCCATTCTTGGAAGCACACCTGTCACAACACCTTTCATTCTACTTTCTTTCACCTTTTCAATCAACCTCTTGTACCTCTCACGTAACTCACATGCACCCACTTTCTTCACGTCATTCACTCCTACATGTGTAATCACAACCGCATCCCTTGCACAGCCAGACACCAGCTCCTCATACCTATCAGACAGATCTCTCACTCCAGCATCCGGCAAACACACCCTCAAACCATTCAATCTACTTGCATTCAACTTCCTATCTAAATATCTAACTCACGAATCACCCATCACAAGCACTTCAGTCAGACTCCTATTCCTAACCCCCACAGACCTAACTCCATCCCCACTCCTATTCTCATTCAAACTACCAGTCACTCTACCTCCACCCCCACCCCCATCAGTCATATCACTTCCGTTACTTCCTCTCTTAGGGCACTAAATCTATTAGTCAAGCTAATAGGTTCTGGCTAACAACCTCAACAGAGGCAACCCTATTCTCACAAAGAACAGGAGAAGCCTCCCTAGCTTCACGTTTCCTAACCACTGTCCCCCATCCTCACTAGGCCTATTTCTAACTAATCTAAGGGGGCTAACTTCACTATCCCTAGAACTATCATATCCTACCTCCTCCACCGGCCCTCTACCTTCACCTGAAACATCTAACTGGCCTACCTCACCACCTAACCTATTCCCAGCTCTAGGCCTAACACTAAGCTCCCTCCTGAGCTCAGCAACTAACCCCTCCAGCCTACATATCCTGTCTAAATCCTGCCTTCTCATCCCCTCTAAATCTACAATGCATTCACGCAGCCCACATACAACACATGTATACCCCTCACCTAATACACCACAACCAATGCATACATTCTGACACTACATTCACTACATTTGTAAAACCCGAAAAATCAGTCACACTAGGTTCATTCTGCCCAAACACACTATCATTCATACTGTTCCCAAAACCAGAAAAATCAGGCACAGGCAGCTCACTCACTCGTCTACTTATACCAGCCAAATCACTCACCTGTTTACGCAAAAACTCAATCTCCCTTTCAAGATCCCCCATACCAGAAAGACTGCTCAGACTTACTTTCATTCGTACTTGCATTCTTCCTTTCACTCTTCTTTGTACGCTTTCTACTCCTCGAGACCAAGACTAGCTCTTTCCCAGACAGATCCATACTATCACATTCAATCTCATCATCATGCACTTTACCCTTTTCTTTGTACAATTCATACACCAGATGGCTCACCAGGTAGTCAGGAGGTTCTCTCCATCTCCTTAACTGACTCTGATGAGCCTGTACTCTCTCAGTCATACGATCATTCAAACTCTCACAACTTTATAAGGTCCATCAAACTTCTCACTCATCTTTGACACATTCAACCTACCCTTCACTTCTTTCACCTTCAATAATTTTGCACCTAATTCAAATGAACGGAACCTTTCATGTGCCTCACGCCATACACCCTGCTCACTTTCACTCAAACGAAACCTATCTTTCACTCGCCTTTCAAAATTCATCACAAACTGACATGGGGACATTCCAGTTGCACTATGCACAGTTGAATTATACGCCAACAACACTCTCCCCAGACATACATCCCAGTCATTCACTGTCATATTCATCATTCTCAACTTCTCACACAAGGTTCTTATAGTACGTTCAGCCAATCCATTTGAAGATGGTACATACGGAGTTGTTCTCACATGCTCCACACCATTCTCTCTCAACATTTGGTCAAACACTTCTCCTACAAATTCAGGCCCATTATTACTCAGACATCTTCTAGGCTTCCATACACACATAGGAAAAAACAACTGCTCAACCACACGCGCAACAGTCACACTCCTTTTATTTGGTGGATTCAGTCATGGCTTGGTGACAGACAGCAAAGAGTTAGTATAGATGGAGTTAAATCTGAGTGGGGGTGTGTTAGCAGTGGAGTTCCGCAAGGATCTGTTTTGGGTCCCTTGCTATTCTTAATTTATATTAATGATCTTGACATAGGTATAAGTAGTGACCTGAGTAAATTTGCTGATGATACTAAGCTAGGTAGGGCCATTAGGGCTGATTCTGATGCTGTTGTAATGCAGGAGGAATTGACCATTCTGTCCAATTGGGCTGAGAAATGGCAAATGAAGTTTAACATAGACAAATGTAGTGTACTTAGTATAGGTAGAAATAATCCACTGAATAGTTATAAATTAAATGAGAGAAATTTAGGGAGGACCGATTGTGAGAGGGACTTGGGTATTTTGGTAAGTTCAGACCTTCGTCCTAGAAAGCAATGCCTAAATGCTAAGAATAAAGCTAATAGGATATTGGGATTCATTAGGAGGAGTGTAAGCAATAAGAGTGCTGAAGTCATTCTAAAACTGTATCTGGCGCTAGTTAGGCCTCATCTAGACTATGCAGTACAATTTTGGTCACCATATTATAGGAAGGATATTGATTTGCTTGAGTCTGTGCAGAGAAGGATGACAAAGATGATTGGTGGGCTAAGGAACTTACCTTATGGTGAAAGGCTCAGAAAACTAAATCTACATACATTGGAAAGGAGAAGAGTCAGAGGGAAATTGATTGAAGTCTTCAAATGGGTAAAAGGATATAATGAAGGGGATCTGGGTAAGGTTCTTATACTTAGTGAACATGACAGGACACGTAGCAATGGGTTTAAGCTTGATAAGTATAGGTTTAGGAAGGAGATTGGGAGGAATTGGTTTACAAATCGTGTGGTAGATGAATGGAATAGGCTCACTAGACATGTGATAGAAGCCTCCTCTCTGGGTAGTTTTAAGAATAGATTAGATAAATATATGAATGAAGCTGCTAGATGGGACTGACTTTTTTATGTACATATGTATATATTTTTCTAAGGAGTGGGGAGATTATTTTGCGGTTGCATGAATGGACATAATCCTCTGGATGCATTTTATGTATAGTGTAGATTAGATCTGACGAACTCCTGTAAAGGGTGACAATGTTGATGACTTTTCTCTGGTAAGAAATCTTTTGTGTGTTGACTGGAACAGGAGCTGCCAAGTGTAGGCCATGAATGGTCTTTTGCAGTCTCCTTCTTTTCTTATGTTCTTATGTTATCTCTCACAGGCGCTGCATACACAAACTTACTTTTATGATCAACCATAACAACCATACCAACATTTCCAGCACTCATACGCGGCAAAAACACACAATCAATCACTACCAATTCAAACGGTTCTTTCGCATTAACTTTCAACATCGGTGGTTTCACTTGCACACCTTGCACCTTTCGCTTCTGACACCTTTCACACGTAGTTGCAACATCATTCACAACAGTTCTCAGAAACGGATGGAACACAAGCTCCTTCATGCACTCCCACAGCTTAAACTTACCCATATGCCCATAATTGTCATGCACAAACATCACAAGACCAATCATACTAACTAAGGACATCACAGGTACATACATATCATCACCACCCTTCACATGCCTCAAAAAATATACAACATCCATACAAAGAACAAAATCCTTAGCATACCTTTTAAAATCACTTAAACACTCTGGCCATTCATTCAAATCAACACGCGTCATTACACACCTCTTCAACTCACTAACAAAAGGACACATCTCTTGCATCTCTAGAATATCATCATCACTTAAAATCTCATTCTCATCATCCATGACCAACTCAATCATGCCACAAAATTTGACAACATTCTTTGCACACTCATTCAACTTCATCACCTCACATTCACCTTTCATAAGACAATCCTTATCAGCATCCAAAGACAAATCATTCAATCTCATAAAGTTTACACCAAGCAAGAAACAACACGGCATTTGCTCATCTTTCAGAATCACAAACTCATGCTTTACATTCACACCATTACCCAAACTCACTTTCAGACCAACCTGTTCCCATGCCATTCCCTAATCCACTTATCCGTAACTTCACAGGTTTATGCTCGCAACATCTAAACTCATCATACTTACTCAGAATCCTCTCATTTTACTAAAGACACTTGCGCTCCAGTATCAATCAAACCACAGAACAACCTTTCACCAACTTTCACTCTTGCTTCCATCATATCAGGTCCATCATGTTTGCAATACACAGAAGGAACAAGCACACCAACATCAGCACTGATATCCACAGTGTCATCAACTCCCATATCATCACTCACCACACACTCATCTTCATCCAGACAATCATTCTTCTCTTATTTATGAGCTTTTTAAAATTTTTTCTGAGATAGATAAATTGGATGTTAGCAAGTTTTTTGAGTTAGATGATGGAAATCGGACTAGAAGTCACCACTTGAAAATTAAAAAGCAAGGGTGTAGGTTGGATTTAAGAAAATATTTTTTCACCAGTACAGTGGTAGACTTCTGGAACAAACTGCCGGGGAGGGTAGTAGGTAGTCCAAATTTAAATGTATTTAAGAGTAGGTTGGATGAGTTTATGGGAAGGGAAGGTTGTGATGGTTCCTAAGTTTTGTATATATCTATAGCTGCATGATTTATTTCTTGACAAGCCTTGATTGGTGATACCCTTGTTTCTGGACGCAATCCACTGGATGTAGTTTTCCTGGGAGTTTGGGTGCCTTAAAAAAGAGGCCTTTTGACTCGGATGACCTATGATGAGCCCTTGTGGCTTTTGTCATCTGTTATATTATATTGTGGGGGACTTTGATTTTGTCTTCCCCTAGTGATGGTGCTTTTTTGTGGGTGGGTTTTGACGGATGCGGATGACCTTTGATAGGTCCTTGTGGCTTTTGTCATCCGTAAAATTATGTTATGTTATGTTAACACTTTTCAATCACCCAATTGTAGTGCACACCGCTCAAACATTACAGATGTACCACATCAGGATTCAAACCCTTCATCTTCTCATCCTTGTACACAATCTGCCTCTCACCACCAAAGGGCTCATAAACAATCACTCCATACAAACGACTCACTACAATCAACACTTCCTGAAATGGTGGGACCCCTTGCATACACATCGCTCTCAATTCTTTCATTAAGTTCCGCACCTTTGCCATACCAATGCTTTCAGGCTTCCTACATACTTCATTCATTACCTCCTTCCTTAAATCATCCACACTATTGGGCACTCTCACGTCTACTCCATCACTCTTCAAATCTTGCAAACCATTCCATACACTCTCAAACAAGGAATCACCACCACCCTTACTCTCTTTTCCATTCATAATCCCTTTCAGCAAATACTCAGGATCACTCACTCCACCCACATTTTCATCATTTGTACCAGGATACCTTGACATCAAATCAGCCACTCCATTCCGTTCACCAGGCACATAGTCAAAGTCACTCAAATCTTCCAAAGTCCTTGCAATCCTACTATCAGCCCACTTCATACGCTGCAGATACACAAGAGGTTGATGATCTGTTTTGATCACAAACCACACAAAAACGGACGCAACACTTTCAAACAATATCTTATTGCAGCCAACTCTTGTTCTTCAGTTGAATACTTTCATTCTGCAACATTCATAGCCTTGGATACATACCCAATTATTCGCCTGACATTCTCTCCATTCAAACGCTGCTCTTGCATCAGAAAACCTCCCATACAATACCCACTCACATCTGTATACAATTCAAGCATTTTAGCATTCACACTATAATCTGGGTAAGCCAATTCAACATCTTCAGCCGCTGCCTCTTTCAGTCTCTCATATGCCTCATTCATCTTATCATTCCACTTGACAACCGTACTACCTTTCTTGCCCATCCACTCAGTCAGAGGCTTACTTACACTAGAACAATCACGTATAAACTTTCGCTAGAACTCAATCAAACCCCAAAATGACTTCAGTTGCTTTACAGTCACCGGTTTAGGAAACATTCGCAATTTCTCAACATACTTTGGTGATTTTCGCAACCCATTCTCACTCACCATATGCCCAAGGAATTCCACTTCTTTTGCAAACCATTCACACTTCGCCACTTTCACCTTCACACTCTCCAACGTTCTCAACACATCATTCACCAATCTCATATGCTCCTCAAAGGTATCAGTCATAATCAAAATATCATCTATAAACGCAATCACATTCTTACTTGCAAACTTAAAACTCAACACAACATTCATTGCCCGCTGGAAGGCTCCGGGAGCATTAGCCAACCCAAAGCTGAGGTTCCGGAACTGGTAATGCCTCTTTGTGGAAGAGAAGGCGGTTACCGGCCGGCTCTCCTCAGCAATGGGCATCTGGTAATACCCCCGTTCCAGATCTAGCTTCGTGTACCACTACATCCCATGCATACTATACACACACTCAGATACCACACACATCGGAAACCTTTCTTTCACAGTCCTATCATTCACCTTTCGATAATCCACACACAGACGCAATCTTCCATCCGGCTTACGTACAGGTACAATTGGACTATTCCATGCACTCTCGCTCTCTTCAATCACCCCCAATTGCTCTAATTCTACACACTGCTCCCCAATCTCATCAGCAACCGGACGTGGGAAATGCCTCGGCTGCTGCCTCCGGAAGTTTTGCAACCCCGAAATCCAAATCACCCTTACTGAGGGCTTCCTTTCGTTCAAATATCATTTGATACACATCCTCCCTTTCATACTCAGTTAAACATCCATCCAATTCCACCATGCTCTTCATTTCATTATACGTCCATTCACACGTATTTTCACCCTGACATAGGTACTATCATCCATACCTACCTCATTGACAGTGGAGAGGTGACCCAGTACATCTCCGACTTGGATTCCCCTCACCTGTCCTTTCACCCTTGGGTCTGCCTGCACACATACAAATGGATCATTCATTCTCATCAAGCCATCAAACACACAAGCAACACGCATCCTTTCCATCCAATATCACAGTGTTCTCACCCACATCCTTACTCCAACTCACTCTAACAGACACCCTTTGACCCTTCACAAGCCTTACATTCTCCATAGCAGTCACCTCAATACCAGTAAACACACTCCTCAAAATGCTACCATCTTTCCCTACATACAACTTATACACCCCATTTTTACCAATCTTTCTCTCAATCTGATCACTCGCAGGATGCACAACCATACGTTTCATTTTCATAAAATCATAGCCCAAAATCACACCATACTCATTGCTCACCTTATCAATCACCGAGAATTCACATTCATTCATCAACATACCATGCATTCAAACAGCTGACCTTATTCCAATCACAGGCGCTCTCCTATTACCAATACCTATAAAAATACCCTTGCACTCAGACAGGAGGGCTTTCTCGCTAACCTCGTCATACACATCTTTATACACCAAGCTTGCCTTGCATCCAGAATCTATTAAAGCCAAACACTCAATTCCATTCAATTCGACCTTCACACTCATACACTCATACTTCCTACCAGACAGCACTTTCACACTAGACAGACTTACCAACACATTACTCACTCATGCATCCAGAGAATACTTCAGCAGGTACCCTCTTACAATTCAGTTTCCCACTTCAGACTTTCCATTCACACCTTGCACTCTCAGTCTAATCCAACACTTTTCACTTGAATGTCCTTTCATCGCACAATAGCTACATACATTCCTCTGGTCACGACACATCCTTGCATAATGACCAGCCTTTCCACAATTACCACATGCATATTTCATACTTTCCCCAGCAGTTGCTCCACCATTCAACCTCGGACAATCTTTCTTCAAATGGCCTATTTCTTTACACTTGAAGCACTCTTACACACTTTCCTGGCAATCCTTTATCATATGCCCTTTCTTACCACACCCAAAACATGCACCAGACGTCCACATACATTCTGCCAACAATGACCTTTCCTTCCACACCGACGACATTCCACAATCTTCCACCATTCAGTCTCGTTTGCTGGGACATACCTCGGTCTCTCTCTCATATATCCGTTCCCACGCTTGAAATTCATCTGTACCCTTCCATTTGACCACCCTCCATTTACCCATCCATTCTGCCGGCCCAGGAAGTTTGACATCACTCCAGCTGGTGCAGCCTTCAGGGCATCCCTGTAGCTGACAAACTACTGGGGTGGATGAAAGTTCCTGGGCTTCTTACCCCCAACATTCACACTGTACCATCCATCCTCTTCTAGATCGCTTTCATCATCAAATCATCCATCTTCTAACAGTTCCAACAGATCCTCCCACATCAACTGTTCACCTGTCAGTCTCATTCTCTCCTTTTTCTTTCCACTCAGCCATTCACTCACCTTTCGCAGGATCGTGTCCAAAAACTTCCTCATCAGTGGTTTACATTCATTTACATCATCATCACCATACCTCGTTCTTGCCATACTCTCAAGCCTATTTGCATACATGTTAACACTCACTCTTCCCCATTCAAGCCTTCTCAAATTCAGTCAACCTTTTATACTTCACACTCTCTTTCATTTGTTTCACCTGCCCAATCAATCTCTTCTTCACTACATCGTACTTTGGCTCTCCCACACTCGTTATCACTCGCAAGAACTCCAACACTTTCGCATCCAAACAATCTCCCAGAACACTCACCCAGTGCCCCTTGTTCTGCAGGTACTTGAGCTCGCAGTACCGCTCAAAATCCCCGAAGAACTCATCCATACTCTTTCCCCCATGCAATCTAAACTTATCAATCCTTGGCACTTGCCTAATCAAAATTCCTTTCCCCACATTCACTTCATTCTCCCAAGAGCTACTCTCGGTCTCACTCATTCCAATCATATCGTCACTCTCTCCCTCATCTGAGTATAGCGAATCCACACTCTTCCCTCTCGCCTTCCTATCCTTAACCTTAGAACCATGCTTCCTTCCTCTCTTACTTTCCACTCTCTTCCATTCACCCCCTTTCCTACCACTCACAGTATCTTCTTTAGACTCAATCACACTGCTATCCATTCCATTTAGCGGAGTCCCTTCAGTAGGAGCAGCGGTCAGGGTTGTAGGTCCTGGGGCTGGTCCAGCCCCTGTCATCATGTTATATAGGTCCTTCATCCGTCGGTCTCCCATTTCCTTCATCCTATCAGTCTTTTCATTCATCCCTTTCATTTCATTCTTCATTCCCTCAATCATTCCCCACAACATTTCACACACCTCTTCTTTCTTCCTCAACTCCAGTCTCAATCGCACTACTTCTTCATTCAAAGTTTCAGCTACAG
Organism: Ceratothoa steindachneri; assembly: GCA_963969495.1. Classification (NCBI taxonomy): domain Eukaryota; kingdom Metazoa; phylum Arthropoda; class Malacostraca; order Isopoda; family Cymothoidae; genus Ceratothoa; species Ceratothoa steindachneri. Next base: position 10,288,377 of record OZ018324.1, read on the forward strand.
CCATTGTTCCCAAGTTAGTAAAAAGATAGGAGGGAAAAATCAATCAAACTAATTGTCACGCCAATTGGATATGGACTGCAATCCAATCCCGTCACACTCCCAGTTTCGAAGTCTCATGTCCCCATTCGGGCGCCAAATGTAGCGGGTCGAAAATATATACTCTAATCCCAATCGATCCAACCCGCTTCCTACACTGATCCGGATGTGAGAAATCGAAGGAGAATGAAATGGATTGTATATACAGTCCCTTTACTTACAAAAAAAAATGTACAATGATAATTACAATAATTTATATTTACAAGGGAAGTGTGCACACTTCAAAATGAGGCAAAATTCCCCAATCTAAAAAAAGATACCAAAAGAATTTTATAATGGGCGAATAGAACAAATTTACTTAAATATATCTACACAACGAAATGAAAAACAACAACAACAACAACAACCAAATGAAAAGGGCATGCGCTATCACTTGTGTGATGGAGGTGGGTGGTAGTAGGCTAATAGAAAAGGAGGCAGGCTCATCAGCCAATGCGGGTGGGCAGTTCAGGTGTCTAGCGAGGTATGAAAGCTCTCTATCTCAGGGCTGGGTAGAGCACTCATCTAGAGAACCCCTCTAGCAGTCCGTCCAAGCTTCCACTCTCTGTAGAAGAGATATATCCTCCGTTTATGATCCATTTACTATACATGGAAGGGAAACTAATAAGTGGGCATTACCTGAGTAAATTTATCGACTATCTTACCTCTAAATGTATATCCAAACAATTTATCTTTATCTTTAAAACTATTCTTTCAAAATATAATCTCTGAAAAGAGAATACAAACCAATAAAATTAAAAACAAAACAAAATTTAAATTCCAGTTATTCACACACACACATTCTTACAGAAGGAGGGAGAGGGTATTGGGAAAAGGGGGTGGGAGAATGGCTCTTCATACACACTCACATTCTCTCCACCACAAGGAGGCCCTCCAAATTTCTCTAACCAGAGAGGAGGCTTACTCCTCTCCTACGCCTAGGGGTGTAGGGGACTCCCCCTCACCCCTTTCTTGAGGTGCTTCTGGGCACCTTGCTCTTCCCATCTGCAGTCCCCCTTCTCTTTCCAAGGGGACTGCCAAGAAAGCCAGCAGGCACCCCATAGCTGACTGCTCCCCATTGAAGCGGCTAGGTAGTGCAAACCCCCTTAGGGGGGAGAGGGAAGCTAGGCCTCTGGTCGCTTTCCTCAAAAGACATGATGGCAAGAATATTGAACCTTGCCAAGGTCAAGGCCTGTGCCTTCCCATACATGACTTGTGACAATGGGACCTGTGATGTCCTGGGGGGGATGGCCAACTGGAGGCCCCCTCTGAGATAGACATGGTCCTTGAGGCAACCCCGTTCAGATGGTAGGGCCTTCCATGGGAGGGAATCTGAGCTCATCGCCAAACACCAAATCTGCCCCTATGCAAGGTCCTCAAATGGCTAGGGTTTCCGAGGCAGTACAAGGAGGGGAGGGATTTACTTCGACCGGTGCCCCTATGACTGCCAAGACCTTTTCTATTTCAGAGAAGGACCTGGCTGTGGCTGGTCCATCCGGTCTGGGGGCTCCTGCTGGCAGAGGGGAGAAGCAGGTTCATTCCCCACCATCCTCTCGTAAAAAGAAAAAATAAGGAAAAGAGGGGGGGGGGGCTCCTCTCCATCTGCGGGGATGGATGGGTCTGCTGCCACTTTGGTAAGTGACCAGGCCAAGATCGACACATCTGGCCCCTCTGCCCCACTGGGTGCAGAGCCCCTGACTATGACTAAAAACAAAAGTACACAGGGCAGAGTCTCGATAACATTGGGGCCCCTCATTCAGAGGTTAGCTGGCATTTCCGAGCCCGCTGGCTTCAAACGCTTCCTCATTATTCGCTCCACTGATGGCAGCTTGTTGGCCAAGGGCAACATGATCCATCAGAGGAGAGCATTAGCTAGTGTAATTGGTAGAGAGCCAAAGGTGACCCGTTTCTCGGACAGGAGCCTTCTGGCAAATGCGGCGAATCCCTCTGAGGCAGCCAAGATAAGTACTCGGGGCCAACTGGGAGGAGCTGCGGAGGCTTGTCTTCTCCTGTTCCCTATTTTTCTGCAGGAGACCATGCTAGGCGTGTGCCCCCTGCCCACCCTCCCAGGGTATAAGGGTTTTGCACCCCACCACCACGAGATGGCTGGGCTGGGGGATGAGCGGTTTACACCTGGTATGATGTCTCTATTCTTCCTTTCACTTTAGATACCTCCTTTCAGGCAGTGGCTATGTAGCTTCACCTGGATAGGAGGTATACTATCATTTCTCTGTACATTCCACCATCAGCTGACTTCAACATGGGGGACTTCCGCCGCATCATGGCACGGTTAACATAATTTCACTGATGACAAAAGCCACAAGGGCCTATCAAAGGTCATCCGCATCCGTCAAAACCCACCCACCAAAAGAACCATGGCCAGAGGAAGATAAAATCAAAGTCCCCCACAATATAATATAACAGATGACAAAAGCCACAAGGGCCCATCATAGGTCATCCAAGTCAAAAGGCCTCTTTTTTAAGGCACCCAAACTCCCAAGAAAACTACATCCAGAGGATTGCGTCCAGAAACAAGGGTATCACCAATCAAGGCTTGTCAAGAAATAAATCATGCAGCTATAGATATATACAAACAATATCAATATTTACAAAACTTAGGAACCATCAAAACCTTCCCTCACCATAAACTCGTCCAACCTACTCTTAAATGCATTTAAATTTGGACTACCTACTACCCTCCACGGCAATTTGTTCCAGAAGTCTACCACTCTATTGTTGAATAAGGCAAATAGAGTGCTGGGTTTCATTAAGAGAAATGTCAGTTACAAAAGTAAGGAGGTTATTCTTAAACTCTAACTCTTATGTTAGGCCACATCTAGAGTACTGTATAGAGGCATGGTTCCCACATTTTAGACACGATATTAACCTTCTCGAGTCAGTGCAACAAAGATTATTCTTTCCCTGAGGCACCTTGAATATATAGATAGACTGAGGGTATTTAATATGTTCTCGTTCGAAAGGAGGTGTGTGAGAGGGGATATGATTGAGCTCTTTAAAAATTCTTCTGGGATAGATAAATTGGACGTTAGCAAGTCTTTTGAGTTAGATGATGGAAATCAGGCTAGAGGTCACCACTTGAAAATTAAAAAGCAAGGGTGTAGGTTGGATTTAAGAAAAATATTTTTTACCAATAGAGTGGTAGACTTCTGAAACAAATTGCGCGGAGGGTAGTAAGTAGTCCAAATTTAAATGTATTTAAGAGTAGGTTGGATGATTTTATAGGGAGGGAAGGTTGTGATGGTTCCTAAGTTTTGTATATATTAATATTGTTTGTATTTATCTATAGCTGCATGATTTAGTTCTTGACAAGTCTTGATTGGTGATACCCTGGTTTCTGGATGCAATCCTCTGGATGTAGTTTTCTTGGGAGTTGGGGTGCCTTAAAAAAGAGGTCGTTTGACTCGGATGACCTGTGATGAGCCCTTGTGGCTTTTGTGATGTGTTATATTATATTGTGGGGGACTTTGATTTTCTCTTCCCTTGGCGATGGTGCTTTTTGTTTTTGATCCGCTCGTGTGGCTGGTTTAAATTGTATATTGTGGGCGCGTGATCTGATATAGTCCTATGTGGGTGGGTTTTAATGGATGCAGATGACCTTTGATAGGCCCTTGTGGCTTTTGTCACCTGGGAAATTATGTTATGTTATGTTTATCACTGTCCGAGAACTGCTTCATTTTCTTGCCTTGATCTATCCTTGTGCTCTTCAGATGCACAGCCTGATTTTAATTGGGGGTGTTCGATGACCTCCATGGTAGTTATCACTTTCCCAGTCAAATATCATTTTCAGGGCAACTCTCGCCTGAGAGCCCACCTTGGTGGTCCTTGGCTTAGTGGCCTGCATTTCAGGAAATGACTGAATTCTTTATCTCAGTCGAGGAGTTTAGGTTGGTAGATGAGGCCGTTGAGTTCTTCTCTGGCAACTTCATCGCTGCAAGCCTGACAATATTTGAATGTTTGGCCATTTTGCACGCTGATCACTCCCGTAGGGGTCGGTCGAGTGTGAGATGGCCCTAAAACAGAAGCATTATTAATACATGCGCTATAAGCACCGCCGGAACAATTTCACTGTCAGTGAATTTCATCGGGGTAGGGCTAGGTTCCAGTATATTTCGAAGAACACCCGCCGCTCTTCTTGGCGGTCATATGTATCTTCACTTAATGGAAGACCGCTCTAGTAGAGGTGTGGAGGCAAGTCAAAAGGATTCGGGGCAAATTTTCGCAGGACCCCCTTTGCATTCTCCAGGAGAATGGGACCGCAATCAATCTCGGACCCTGCGTCCATGGCAGAATCCTTTGTGACCACATTCTCTAGCTGGGATGCTACTCTGCCAGCATTCAATGCATGTCGTGATGTTGCGGAAGGCCGCTAGCTGGACTTTACCTCCAGAGGCAGAGAACCCTTTAATGACAGGTTTACCCTGAGTGATTTGCGTTCCGCTTGTGCAAGGACACCGCCCATGGTCCGGACGATGTCAAAGACAAACTTACAACAAGTGGTACATAGTAACATAGTAAGGAAGATTCAGCCAAAAGTAAGCAGCCTGCTCACTCTTGGCACTACCACCCACCACTGCAAACAAACCCTGTTACTTAGTATCACCGACACCAAATCCACCCCAAATATATATATAAAACAGAAAATATGCAAAACATAATAAATACAAAATTAGAAAATGAAAACAAACCTTGGAACAGGAATCACCAATACAAAAAACAAAACTAACAAAAAACACACTTGAAAACAAAATGTATACAAAAAATAAAAATTGATCTTGAACTAGAGCAGTAAAAGGACTATATAGCACCAATAGGCAAAACAAAGCAAAGGGAGACTGGAGAGTATGGAGCAACACAACCTATCACAATCTGAACCTTTTACAAGGGTTGCAAGTTTTCAATCAAGATTTTAAACCCTGTTGTTGAGTGTTTTGTTCTGTTTAGAGAAATACCTAATGATTGGAAATTAGCGAATGTATTGCCAATTTTTAAAAAGGTAAGTAAAGAGGACCTGAATAACTTGAAGGCCGGTAAACTTCTATCATTTAAAAAATTCTTGAGAAGATAGTTAAGAAGGGGATTTCTTAACATCTAGAGTGTGGTAGGTTGGTTAATAAATGTTGCTCAGGATGGGTTTAGAAGAGGTAGATTGTGTTTAACAAATTTACTGGATTTTATGGATTATGTTACTAAACAATTAGATAAGGGAGAGAATGTTGATGTAATTTACTTCAATTTTAGCAAAGCTTTTTGATAAGTATCCACATGCATGGGATATGTGGTAGTTTTGAATTGGATAACTAAATGGCTGAAAGACAGGAAATGGAGAGTTGTGCTCAAATAAGTGAGGTTGTAGCAGGCCGAAAATCTAGATTAACCCCAATCAATCCAACCCGCTTCCTACACTAATCCGGATGTGAGAAATCGAAGGAAAATGAAACAGATTGTATATACAGTCCCTTTACTTACAAAAAAAAAATCCAATAATAATTACAAAAATATGGGGTAAATATGCACACGAGCCTATTTATATATAAATAAAACAATCCTATCTTGAAATCCTACCAATCGAAAATATATATACACAATTACTAAAGAACAAATACAAAAAAGAAGAGACAACAAAAGGGGGAGTTATCTTACGTGGTACCACAGTTTACGATTTGCCAGCCCCCTGGGGGAAAGTCTTGCCGGCAGTCACTCTTGTGACAAAAATTGGGTGTGTGCATCTTATGCAGCCTGGCATCTTCACGCTCCTGGCATCTTTAAACTATTAAAGAAAGCTGGTGCCTCTGAGCTTGATGCAATATATATTTATATATATATATATAGCTCTGTCGTACCTTCGGGACTACAAACAGCTCTTCTGGTGTAATAGTATTTATAATTTCTTTACTTAAGTGTTTGATAAAAGATTATTTTAAACAATTAGTAGCTGAGAAAGAAAAAAAAAATCTAATACAACATGATTCAAATACATATGTACAAAAGAAAATATAATAAAAAAAACCCATTCCACTCGCACACACATTCTTACAGAGGGAGGGAGAATGTCCCTTCATACACACTCACATTCGCTTCCCCACAAGGTCACAATGGAGGGATGGCAGGGATCCCTTCTAGGCCCTTTATTATTCATAGTTTATATAAACGATCTTGGGGAGGCTGTAAATAGCACAGTGTCAATTTTTGCTGATGACACTAAATTGGCAGCTGTAGTCAAAGAAGTTGAGGGTAGCTTTAAAGTGAAGAATAACTTAAATAAGTTATTAGCTTGGGCTCAGAAATGGCAGATGACTTTTAACCTTAAAAAATGCAAAGTTCTTAACACGGGAAGGGATAATAGGGAATTTAGCTATGAAATGGATGGGCATTGGCTGAATTCAGTTGAGGATGAGAAGGACTTAGGTGTACTTACAGATACTTACAGAAGACTTCATGGAAGAGGCTTACACCTGTGACTCCAGATCTATATTATCAACTTGTAGCAGTGTGTGGTGGATTATCTTTGCCTTGTAATTGTATTTCAATTCTTGATTAAACCAAAATTTATCAAGTCTGACCTCAAATTGGTTGACTGATGCTGCTGCAATCACCCACTCAGGCAACTGATTCCAGTTATTTATCACCCTACATGGGAAAGCATACTTCATTATATCCAGCCGTGACCTTGTCTTAAAAAGCTTCAGTGAATTTTTCCTGCTGTTTTCTTCTTGAAGTTTCAAGAAGAAATGCATTTAATGCATCATATTTTCCAGTGAGTAGATAGGTCTGAAGTTTTCAGAGCAGTGTATTGAGGCAAAAAATACAGCAAATAGGGTGCTAGGAAACATTAACAGGAATGGTAGCTACAAGAGTAAAGCGGTTATCCTTAAACTTTACAACTCGTATGTTAGGCCACATTTAGAGTACTGTATACAAGCATGGTCACCACATTTTAGACATGGCATCAACCTGCTAGAGTCAGTACAAAGGAGGGCAACAGAAATAATACCTTCTCTGAAGCACCTTGAATATGAAGATGGACTTAGTGTACTAATTATGTTCTCATTTGAGGAAGATGTGTGAGGGTAGATCTGATTGAGCTATTTAAAATCTGTTCTGGGATGGATAAGTTGGATTTTAGCAAGTTATTTGAGTTGCAAGGTAGTAATAGGACTAGGGGTCATAGTTTGTCAGTGGATAGTCCAAACTTGAATGTTTTCAAACGCAGATTAGATGATTATATGGGGAGGGAGGGTTACTTTCCGGTGGGGGTATTCTGGACTCATTCCTTTTATGCAGTTTTTATTATTGTATATTATGATTGATTTGAATTTTGATGAGTCGATGATGATGATCTGTAAAATTATGTTATGTTAGGGTCAATTTAAGTAAGGAAGGCAATGTCTTTGATATTTTGCAAGGCCATTTCCAAATTACCCTATTCTACTGAATTAAAAAAATTTCTTATGCAAAAACAGGTTAAAGCAGCACACACTTATAAGTAAGATCCTCAGTTGATTTAAAAAGCAGATCAAATCCAAAATAAAGGAATAATGAAAAAAATTGAAGTGTTTATTTTGTATTGGTAAGTTTAATAAATTTTACCCAATGTTTGTTTATTGCACAATTGATAAGTAATTGATAGACTTGAGTAATTATAAGAACACAGATACATAAGCAAAGATTTAAGATCAGATTTGGTTAATAGGTTCAGGTTTTGCTTTATTTTATAAGTTTAAATTTGAGGTTATTTATTTATATCAGTATAATTTGTCTTAAAGCTCCTTACATTTTACATGTCTCATCCAAATAATGATACCACAATGCAAGAAAAACAAAGAAAATACTTGATAATAAACAAGGTGATTTATTTTTGATAGAATAATGTGTGAGGTATGGCATCACAGGATCCTAGTAATAATATAAACTTGTTAGAGTCAGTACAAAAGGAGGGCAACAAAAATAATACCATCCCGGAAGCACCTTGAATATGAAGATAGACTGAGGGTATTAAATATGTTCTCATTTGAAAGGTGTGTGAGGGGAGTTATGATTGAGCTTTTTAAAATCTTTTCTGGGATGGATAAATTGGATTTCAGCAAGTTATTTGAGTTAGAAGGTAGTAATAGAACTAGAGGTCACCACAGAGGTGCAGACTGGATGTTAGAAAATACTAACAGAGTGGTGGATTATTGGAATAGTTTGCCACCTAAGACTGTAGACAGCCCAAACTTGAATGTTTTTAAGCGCAGATTGGATGATTATATGGGGATGGAGGGTAAACTTCTTACCTTTTGGTATGGGGATATGTTTCTTGACTCATTCCTGTGGATGCAGTTTGTTTTTATTGTATATTCTGGGGGACTTTGATTTTTTTTTTTTTTACAGACTCCTATGGAGGCTTTAAATTATATATTGTAGATGCATGGTTGGACATTCCTATGGATTGTTAAATTGTATATTGTAGATGCATGATCTGACAAAATCCTATGGATACATTATGTGGGTGGGATTTGATGGAGGCGGATGTCCTTTGATAGGTCCTTGTGGCTTTTGTCATCCGTGAAGTTATGTTATGGCAGAAAATGTTTCTCTGAAACCTCCTAGTGATTAGATTTATGTTTGATTTCTCTAAATTTGCACATGGTTTTGTGGTATTACTCACCCTGTAGGGTGGGGGGGAGGTACCATGTGTATACTGTTAGACCTGGTACCTACCTCAAGAGCTAGCATGGCCTACCTCTGAGTTCCCCAGGTTGCTTCCTAAGTTTAGAGAACCTAGACATTAGTTCTGAGACCTGTGCATTTTACCTTTTCTTCACTTTCTATCACAACTGCAGAAACATCACTCTTGATACGGACAAAGGGTGGTGACGTCCATTGGGCCTTGCTCCCCCACCCACTTCCTAAACGCAGCCTCAGGTGACTTTATTTGGTGTGTGTGCCAGCTCCACATGGTTTTGGTTCCCAGACATGTTGGAATGAGGGTGCCAAAGAGTCCTGGGCAACCACACCAGCATTTTGCTCTCCCTCACATTGACTACATGCAGGGTGGGCAAATAAAAAACCCTGGGTTTTATTCCCTAGGTTTTTGGGGCTTTTTCAAGTGAAATTTGAAAAAACAATCTGAGTTTGGGTTTTTTTCAAAATTAGCATTCAAGAAATGAATGCTACTTATCATTATTTTATTCAAAATTCATATTTATGTTTATAATTTCAAGAAATATGTATCAAATTAAGGTTATTTCTCTGATACTGACTCATAATAATTCATCTCTCCTTCTACAGGTTATGGCTATCATGGGACATGGGTACCCCAAAGTCTCGATCAGTGATCTGTTACTGTGATCGGTTCTTACTATAATATAATTATTAAACTAAGTAACTATTAATATTATATAAAATAGAGATAGCTATTCCTTTTCTATGTTATTCTAATGCTTGTAGCATTTGTTTTTTGAAAACCCCCAGAATAAACCTGTTTTTTTGTTATTTTTTTAAGGGGTTTATTGGGCTTTTTCAAAATTTGGGGGTTTTTTTGCCAACCCTGACTACATATCATCTATCAATTGGATACACTCACTGGATGCACCGCCATTTGATGAAGCGCTCATCTGCACCTTATTGTGATGACAGTTCAGTTGAATTTCCCAGTCCGGATGATGTTTGCGTACGTTAACTCTTCCAATACCAGGATTAGCAGGGTCACTACTGCTTGTCCCTTGTACTCAGGACTGGTTTGTGTAGACAGACTTGCAGACTATACCTATGACTTATTTTATCTTTTGTTATTTAATATAGCCTATTATTAGGCTGTCCATTAATTGCAGCGACTACTACTTCAAAGATATCACAAAAGAGCTGACTAACCATTTCAGAGAAGGATCTGGCCTAGGGGCTCCTGCTGATGAAGGGTAGAAGCGCATCCATTCCCCAGCCTCCTCTCCTAAAAAGAAAAGACAGGAACAAGACTAGGATGGATGGATCCTCAAAAAAAGGGATCCTGCCTCTGAAGCCGCTCTACTGGCCTAAGGTTTTGGGACAGTGGGAGAAAAGACTTGCATGGTGAGCCCAACCTCCCTCAATATGTCCTCAAGGCAACAGCGCCTGGAGTTCTCCCCCTGGGAAGCATATAGCCATTCCCTTGATGGTCTTCTCTTTGAAAAGAGGACTCCTGCATCTCCTCCGAGCTAGGTCTGGAGGGCATATTCCTAAAATGGAATTACCGCAGACTCTGGGCCAACTGAGAGAAGCTGTGGAGGCTCGTTTCCTCCCATTCTCCATTAGCTATCTTTTTGCAGGAGTCCATGCTGGGCACTTGCCCCCTGCCAACTACTCCTATAGCTGGTGCCCCTACAACCACCAGGACCTCCATCTTGGAGAGGACCTTGCTGAGGCCAGTCCATCCAGCCTGGGTGTTCCCGCTGGTACAGGGGAAAAGTGGCTTCATTCCCTGCCCTCCTGCTCTAAAAGAAGAAAAACTAAGACAAGGGCTGCAGCGACAGATGAGCCTGCTGCCACTTCGGTAAACGACCAAGACAAGATCAGCACATCTGTCCCCCCCGGGTGCAGAGTCCCTGACTAAGACTAAAAGTGCTTGTGTGCGGAGCAGAGCCTTGATTACATCGAGCCCTCTGGCTTGATATGCTTCCTGGTTATTGGTTCCACTGATAGCAGCAGGTTGGCTAAGGGCAACATGATCCATCAGAGGAGATCTTTAGCTAGTGTGATTGGTAGAGAGGCGACGGTGACCCGTTTCTCGGACAGGAGCCTTTTGGTGAATGAGGCGGCCATGATTAGTGCCCTTTGGACACTTGATGGCACGCCTGTGAATGTGATGCCACACACTACTATGAACTTTGTAAAAGAAGTAGTTTATGCGAGGGAACTCGTGGACTACTCCATAGATGACATCACTTTAAGAGCTAGCTGACCATGGGGTGGTCAAGGTTGAACATCTGATGAGAAAACAGGGAAGGGCCTCGAGACCCACCCCCTACACCTATCACGTTCAACAGTGACAAGCTCCCTGAGTCGGTGCATGCCTGTTGGTATCACTACTGCATCAAGGCATTCATGCCACTGTGGTGCTATTACTGCCACCGCTTCGGCCATACTAATCACTCTTGCTGATGTGCAAAGTTGGGGTTACCCAAAACTTTTGTAAGTTCCAAGGCCACTCACTCTATGCCGTGCACAGTGCACTATTTGCCTGTACATGCGAGTCTGGTGCCTCCCTCAGTCGCCAACAGCTCTCGTTTGCATCCACAGCTGATTTTGATGGCGCCTATGCCACAGAGAGATGACAGTCATACCCTAAGCTAGGCATAGCTCTCAAGCCGGTGGCGCCCCTGGTTCTGCCCAGGACACTGCCACCCTGGAGGATACCACCTTTGGCTATTTGTCACCACGCCTCTACTCCCAAAGCTTGTACAGCGCTGGGAGTATTGTGTTCAACCTTTTTGGAGCACACCTCATGTCACACTGTAGCGGGCTGAAAATCTATGCTCTAATCCCAATCGTTCCAAGCCGCTTCCTACACTACTTTGGACTGGAGAAATCAAAGGAGAATGAAATGGATTGTATATAGTCCTTTACTTACAAAAAAAACAAAAAACAAACAATAATATTTACAAAAATATGGGGGTAATTATATTTGAGATCTCAAGTATAGATATACGTACCAAAAAAAATTCAGACTCCTATCACCAACGAATGATTTAAGTATAAACTAGAGATAATAAATAAATGATACTAAAGAGGCCTAATAAACCCACTGGTGGCAAAATTCAACCACAATACAATCGTACAAGGAGGACTAATAACCACACTTGTACTACGTGCTACAACAAAATCTTTGTATAAAAAAAACAAAACTGGCACCTCTGAGCTCGGTATAGATAAGCAACCTTGTCATGCTTGCGTGGCTATTATAAGCCCTCCTTCATTAAATGCACTCTTTTCAAGAGGAACACGGCCTTGAACCTTTGTCAAATACTAGTGGCCTTTGTTGGTTAACAATTGGTAAATAGTTCTCTTCTAATACATAGGTAATTTCCAATGTTAATCTTTCCTGATTATGGCGCCTGGAAAGAAATTTTTTTTTATAATAACATGAAAATCAATTTATATTTTATAGAAAAAAACCATTCCCACTCACACACATTCAGAGGGAGGGAGAGGGTATTGGAAAAAAGGGTTTGGGAGAATGGCCTTTCGCACACATACACTAACATTCGCTCCACCATAATGCCAGAACCATGCAGTGTATATGGATGGCTCCAAGACCCAAGAGAGGGTCAGCTTCCACGGCGTATCCCCTCTGTTTGAAGTCAGCGGGGCTCTGCCAGGCGTTGCGTCTGTCTTCACACCCGAGATGGTGGCAATACACCACTCAGTACGGAAGATTACATGACATGCCCAGTTTGGAGACCGGATTGTGATATATAGCGACTCACAAAGCGCCCTGAGTGCTCTTGGTGCATAGGAAGCTCCACATCCCCTGGTTTGTGATATCCTTGCTACCATGGTTTTGGCAAGCCAGGCGGATGTCAAGATTATCTTCTGCTGGGTTCCTGGACATGTAGGGATTTGGGGGAATGAGTGTGCCAAAGAGTCTGTGAGGACTTGGCGACCAGACCATCGTTTCGCTCTTCCTCACACTGACTACATAGAAAGAATATGGGCTGCTTGGCAAAGAAGATGTGAGACAGTCAAAGGGAACTTAAAGTTGCATGCCATTGCGCCACAACTGTTCCCATGGACCTACCCTCTAATGTCGCAAGTGCTTCAGGTTGCTTTCTGTCCTCTTCAAATTGGACACACTCGCAGGATGCACCGCCATTTGATGGAGTGCTTGGCAGCGCCCTACTGTGAAGACAGCGTTGTCCTCCAGACTGTTTGGCACATTCTTGTTGAATGTCCTAGTCTGGGTGATCTCTGCGCATGTTACCTGTCCTGGTCCTGGGATGGGTGGGGTCACTACCACCTGTCCATTGTACTTGGGACAAGTTTGTGCACATTGATTGGTGGATTATAGACTTTTGGGGGGAGGCCAGCCTTCTCCCCTTTATTTAACTAGTTTTTTTTTTTGTTATTTTAGTAGGTCGCATGTTCCTGCACCGGAGAACCTCCCCCTGATGCCGGAGCTTGCTTCCTGCTTATTGCCTCTTTTCCCTTTTTTATTTTTATCATTTTTTATATTTTTTTGCATCTTATTTTAAAGATCCTAGTATTAGGCAGTGTTGACTATGGCCACTAATGCCCAAGTAGGCAGTCGCCAGATGAGCTCTTAAAATAATAATTAAAAAAAATCTTGTTTTGTTTTTATTTGCTCAATATTCTTTGGTTTGGTTAGGGGATTTTAAAGTAGCCTAGTACTAAACTGAAATTTTAATTCGCACCTTTTATTTCCTTTAAGGCACAATGAGAACTGTTCCCTGCTGTTATCAGTCTCACTATTGATTATCATTATCTTTATATGCATGTCATTATCAGGTCAGGGGATCTTGTACACATTTCAAAGGATGAATGGTGTTATCTACCTAACTAGATTGAATTATGTAATTGTTTAAATATATTATTTTCCCATTCTTTGTTAATGAAATATCCATTGAAGACTCAATTGCATTCTCTACAAACTTCTTTTTGTCAGTTTCCAAACCCTCACATATCTATACAGTTCTTTTTCCTTCTCTTTTACAAGTAACTTATTTTTTCAGTGGTGCCTGAGGTTACTCATCCAAGTTCCGCGCATTAAAAGCGGAACTTGAGGCTGAATTTCCTGGCAGCTTAGAAATTGTGAGTACCATTAGTTTATTTGTAGTATTTATTTAATTATTTTTAATGGCCTGAAGTTGTTGAACATTTGCACATGCGTTTGAGAGGAGATTGATATGGAATTCAAACTCAAGAATAAACTTTGATATCTGACAAGTCTGATGAATTGTGTGGAATAGGTGAAGCTGAATGTCTATGTAAACTACAGGAAGGTTAAAAGAGTGTGCAGCTCCATCTGGAAACAAATACCACCTCAACAGGATAGGTCCGCAATTCTCCACCAAGCTACTAAGCCACTCACCCCTAGAACCAAAATAATGACATCTCTAAAACTAACTACACCCCCTATTAAGAAACATTCCTTCAACTCTCCCAAACCAGAAGACAATACCCCCCCCCCCTCCCCAACTTTACCAGCATAGCACTTCAAAACCAGCCACAAAATACCCTACTCCAAATTGCCCCTCCAGATATCCACCATTTGGAAGCCACTAGATTGGTGAACACACACTCTAGTCCAACTGCAATCAGCCCCTCCCTATCCTCTATTTTTAAAAAATGGAATAAACCCTAGCAGTGCCTACTTGCCATGGTGTTTTAGGAAAAGGCCACTTGCTGTGGTGTCTTAGGTAAAGGCCACTTGCTGCAGTGTCTTAGGTAAAGGCCACTTGCTGCAGTGTCTTAGGAAAAGGCCACTTTCTGTGGTGTCTTAGAAAAAACCCACTTTCTGTGGTGTCTTAGAAAAAAAGACACTTGCTGTGGTTTCTTAGAAAAAACACTTGCTGTGGTTTCTTAGAAAAAAAAACTTGCTGTGGTGTCTTAGGAAAAGGTGACTTGTCATGGTCTCTTAACTGACTGCTGCTGGGTTTTACTTAAGAGAAGCCAGCTGGCAACAAAGAGAGAAGGTTCAGTATTGTAGAACTTTGTACAGTAGTATTTTACTGGCAATTTTTATCAAGGGAAATTGAAGCTTTAGAGAGCTCAAAGGTGAGTGTTTCAAATAGAAAATTTTAGGAATTTGCTGAGTGTGACTGGAGTAGGGGAGAATGTGAAAGAAATTTGTGCAAAAGGAACAATGAAGTGATTGATTGAAATATTTAAAATATTACAATCATGTCTAAAAAATATCTCTAGATAGGTAAATACAAGTACATGGTGTGTGTAAAGAGAAGCCAGCTGGCAACAAAGAGAGAAGGTTCAGTATTGTAGAACTTTGTACAGTAGTATTTTACTGGCAATTTTAATCAAGGGAAATTGAAGCTTTAGAGAGCTCAAAGGTGAGTGTTTCAAATAGAAAATTTTAGGAATTTGCTGAGTGTGACTGGAGTAGGGGAGAATATGTGAAAGAAATTTGTGCAAAAGGAACAATGAAGTGATTGATTGAAATATTTAAAATATTACAATCATGTCTAAAAAATATCTCTAGATAGGTAAATACAAGTACATGGTGTGTGTAATTTAGTGGAAAGTAGAGTAGGTGCATAGCTAAGAATAAGGTTGTTTGATTCTAAAAGAGTGTATATGCAAAAGGTGTGTGCAGATGTTTCCAATGACCAGGGAATTTTACTTCTCACTGTTATATGCAGACCTATGAAGCTACCCCAGGAAAAACCGGATACTTCGAAGTTTCTGTTGGGAAGAAACTTGTCCATTCTAAAAAGGTATCAGTCACTTCTTATTGAATGTTTGAAAGAAAATAAAATTTTCCATATTAACTATTTAGTGGAGTATTCTGATTTTTTTTTTTTTTTTACCCTCTTTAAAGAATGGACATGGCTTTGTTGACAATGAACACAAGTATCGTAAAATTGCTGATGAAGTGGCGCAGGTGATAAACTCCTAAATATTATGCAAAATGAGGACTTAATTGCATTCTATCCATCTTGATTCTTTGGTATGTTGGTGATTTAGGGATTTATATTTTGTAGCCATTTTATTGCACATCATCCCAAAGAGATGTGAAATGGATATTACCTATAAGTGAGATTGTGGTAAATGGTGACTTGTGTGGTTGATGTTAGTATGAGACCCATTCTCCCCATTTTGTCCAATATAGATTTTCACCACTGCCTTAGTCTGTCCTTCCACCCTACATTTCTTTGTTTATGATAAAGAGGGACTGTGAGCATTTAGCTGGGAAAGGGGGGTTGGGATAGACTTAATAAGGTTGGTATTTATTTTGAATTTCTATATTATGATTTAATTTTTTAATTACTTTTTAGTTTTCCTAATGATTTCACTGGTTAACAGCCAAATTGGTTTACATATGAGATTATGTTCACACAAATAATTTCATTATTGCTGAATTTGAATCTGATATTTGTTTTGTTCTATCAGACGAGGTTTTATAAAAATATCATTAGGTACAAATATTCAATATTCCATCACTTGTGTCATGCAACGGATATTTAACCCCAAAAGGACTAGCTTGTCTCTTATATGACTGCTTACATGATTAATTTCGCATTTTTAGTTTAAATCCTCCGATACTGACAAGGACTTGGGTGTAACTATAACTAATGATCTCAAGTTCTCAGGGCAGTGTATTGAGGCCGAGAAGAAAGCCCAAAAGATGCTAGGTTATATAAAGTGACAGTTTGGATATCAGAACAAGTAGATAGTACTGTGTTTGTATAACTCCCTATAGCCGACCACGCCCCATTGAAGGGCTCGGTAGGGCAAACCCCCTTAGTGGGGAGATGGAAGCCAGGCCCCTTCGGTCGCTTACCTCAAAAGACCTGCTGGCTAGAATACTAAACCTAACGTGGGTCAAGGCGTGTGCCTCCCAAGACAAGACTAATGACTTTGGTGCCAATTCGACCTGTGAGTCTGGGGGGAGGGGGCTAAATGGAGGCCCCACCTGAGATAGACATGGTCCTTGAGGCAACCCAGCCTCAGACAGTAGGGCATTCCATGGGAGCGAATCTGGGCTCAGTGCCAAGCACTGAACTCGAGTCCGCTCCTATGCAAAGTCCTCCTCAAATGGCTAAGGTTTCCAAGCCAGTACAAGGAGTGGAGAAATCTCCTGCGACTGCCAGGACCTTCTCCATCTCGGAGAAGGACCTTGCTTAAGCCGGTCCATCCGGCCTGGGGGCTCCTGTCAGTGGAGGGGAGAAGCAAGTACATTCCCTGCCCTCCTCTCCTAAAAATAAAAAAAAGACTCTGGGCTCCTCTCCATCTGCGGGGACGGATTGTCTGCTGCCATTTCGGTAAGCAATCAAGCCAAGATCGGCACATCCCTCCCCCCTCATGTGCAGAGCCCCTGACTGATGAAAAGTGCTAGAGTGCAGAGCGGAGCCTCAATTACATCGGGGCCCCACATTTAGAGATTACCCGGCGTTTTCGAGCCCGCTTGCTTCAAACGCTTCCTCGTTATTTGCTCCACTGATGGCACTGTGTTGGCTAAGGGCAACATGATCCATCAGAGAAGAGCTTTAGCTAGTGTGATTGGTAGAGAGCCGAATATGACCCATTTCTCGGACGGGAGCCTTCTGGTGAATGTGGCGGATCCCCCCGAGGTGGCCAAGATAAGTGCTCTTTGGACACTTGATTGCACCCTTGTGAGTGTGACGCCGCACTCTACCATGAATTTTGTGAAAGTAGTAGTTTATAGAAGACATCACTCTAGAGTTGGCTGACCACAGGGTGGTCAAGGTCGAGCGTGTGATGAGAAAACAGGGAGGTGCCTCGAGACCCACCCCTACACTCTTCGTCACATACGACATCCCTAAAGTTGGTTGCCAGGCCATCTTCTGGGGTTCCTAAAGCTGCCCCCTGAAAGGAGGACAGCAACAAAGGAGGTTCGGCTCCTTCGCCCACGCCTAGTGGTGGGCTGGGTGGCTTGGAAACGGTGGATCCTCGAAAAGAGTGCACCCAGCCTCTGAAGCCGCAACGCCCGCCTAAGGTTTCGAGGCGGAAGGAGGAAAAGACTCGCATGGCGAGCCCAACCTTTCCCAATAAGTCCTCGAAGGCGACAGTGCATTGTCTGACCAACAGCACTAGGGGTTCTGCCCCTGGGAAGCGTACGGCCATTCCCGTGAGGGTCTTCTGTTCGAGAGGGCCCCCGCGTCTCTGAGCTAGGCCTGGAGGGCATATTCCTTTAATGGAATTGCCGTCTCCTCCCGTTCCCCGTTAGCTATCTTTTTGCAGGAGACCATACTGGGTGCATGGCCCCTGCCCACCCTCCTGAAGTATAAGGGTTTTGCGACCCAACCACCATGGGATGGGGGCCGTGCGGGAGGATGTGCGATTTACACCTGGCATGATGTCTGTTCTTCTCTTAGCATAAGATACCTCCTTTCAGGCAGTAGCTGTGCAGCTGCACCTTGATAGTAAGTATACTGTTATTTCCGCGTACATTCCACCGTCAGCTGACTTCGACGCGGGAGACTTCCGCCGCGTCGTGGCACGGTTGCCGAGGCCCTATCTCTTGCTTGGAGATCTGAACGGCAGGCATCCTCTCTGGGGAGATTACTCCATAAATCCCAGGGGACAAGTCCTTGCCGATCTGATCGAAGAGCTTGAGATGGGTGTCCTAAACGTGGATGAGTTTACGCATCACTGTCCGAGAACCGCTTCATTTTCTTGCCTTGACCTATCTTTGTGCTCTTCGGATGCACAGCCTGATTTTGATTGGGGGGTGGTCGATGACCTCCATGGTAGGGATCACTTTCCCATTCAAATATCATTTTCAGGGCAACTGCCGCTTGAGAGCCCACCTCGGTGGTGCTTAGCGCGGGCGCGGTGGCCTTCATTTCAGGAAATGACTGAATTCTCTATCTCAGTCGAGGAGTTTAGGTCGGTAGATGAGGCCGTTGAGTTCTTCTCCGGCAACCTCATCGCCGTGGGCCTGACTACTATTCCTAGGACGTCTGGCCGTTTTGCACGCCGACCACTCCCATGGTGGTCAGCCGAGTGTGAGACGGCCCTCAAACAGAAGCGTTATGCCTACATGCGCTATAAGCGCTGTCCGAACGATTTCACTGTCGCTGAATTTCGTTGGGCTAGGGCTAGGTTCCGGTATATTTCGAAGCACGCCCGCCGCTCTTCTTGGCAGGCATACGTGTCTTCACTTAACGGGAAGACCCCTTTAGCTGAGTGGAAGCGAGTCAAAAGGATTCGGGGCAAGTTCTCGCAGGACCCCCCTCCTGTTCTCCAGGAGTATGGGACCTCAATCTCGGACCCCGCGTCCGTGGCGGAATCCTTAGCGACCGCTTTTTCCGCATTCTCTAGCCGTGATGCTGCTCCGCAAGCATTCAATGCACGTCGTGATATCGCGGAAGGCCGCCGGCTGGACTTTACCTCCAGAGGCGGAGAACCCTTCAACAAGTTTACTGTGAGTGAGTTGCATTCCGCTCTCGCTTTGTGCGCGGACACTACCCATGGTCCGGAAGATGTCCCGTACGCCATGCTTCGACACCTGGGTGAGCGAGGCATGGCCTTTCTGTTAGATTTGTTCAACAGGATCTGGGTGGAAGGTCTTCTCCCAGACTCCTGGCGAATCGCTACTGTACTCGCCTTTCGCAAACCGGGGAGAGATCACTCTACTCCGACCGGTTTCCGCCCAATCTCTCTAACCTCTTGCGTGTGCAAGTTGATGGAGAAATTGGTAAATGTTAGACTAGCCTTTTTCCTGGACAGTGGAGGCCATCTGTCTTCCGCACAGTGCGGCTTCCGCAAGTTCCACTCCACGTCGGATCCTCTGCTCCGACTGGAAAATGCCGTCTGCGAGGCTTTCCTTCGTAGACAGCACTACGCCACGGTGTTTTTCGATCTGGAGAAGGCCTATGATACCGCATGGCGATACGGTATCATGGAGACTCTCCACACAATGGAGGCGAGGGGACGCCTCCCAATGTTTATATCTAAATTTTTGCGAGATCGTCGATTCCGCGTACGGGTGGGGGGAGCCCTCCATGGCCCAAAGGAGCAGGAAGAGGGTGTCCCGCAGGGAAGTGTCCTCAGTGTCACACTCTTTGCCCTGAGCATCAACGGCATCACCTCGGTGCTGCTGGAAGATGTTCTCGCTACACTCTACGTGGACGACCTTTCGATCTCTTTTGGCGCGGCCCATATGCCAACTCTGGAGCGTCGACTCCAACAGGCATTGAACCGCGTCTCTCGCTATGCCGAAGCGCACAGGTTTTGGTTTTCTTTGGCCAAGACCAAGGTGGTGCACTTCTGCCGCCATCCAAAGCTTCACCCCGACCCAGATTTGTTTCTTAGTGGGGTGCGCCTGGATGTGGTTGAGTCGCACCGTTTCCTTGGTCTTGTATTCCATAGACGCCTCACCTGGTAGGCTCATATTCGCAGCCTTAGGGTCTCCTGTACCCGCGCCATGGACATTCTCCGTTCCATGACGTTCAGCGCTTGGGGCGCTGATAGGACTACTGCCCTACTTTTTTATCGATCCTTTGTTCTTTCGATATGCATCCGCAGCCGAGCGTTTATTGCGGAAGGTGGATTCGATCCACCACACCGGCCTTGCGCCGGTGCCTTCCGCACTTTCCCCATTGAGAGCCTGTTGGTCGATGCTGGGGAGATGCCACTTGCTCTGCGCCGCGTGCAGTGCATCACCCGCCTGTACGCGCGACCCCGGCGCCTCCCTCAGTCTCCAACAGCTCTCACTGCTCCCGCAACTGATCTCGATGGTGCCTATGCCGCCGAGAGACGCCAGTCTTACCCTAAGCCCTGCGGGTTTAGGGTCAGGAAACGCCTTCGAGAGGTAGATATAGCTCTCGGACCGGTGGCGCCCCTGGTTCTGCCCAGGACGCCACCCTGGAGGGTACCACATTTGGCTATTTGTCGCCACGCCTCTGCTCCCAAAGCTTGTACGGCGCCGGGAGTATTGCGTTCGACCTTTTTGGAGCACACCTCGTGTCACGCTGGAACCGTGCCAGTGTATAGGGATGGCTCCTAGTCCCAAGAGGGGGTCGGCTTCCACGCCGTATCCCCTCTGTTTGAAGTCAGCGGGGCTCTACCTGGCGCTGCGTCTGTCTTCACGGCCGAGCTGGTGGCAATACACCACTCGGTACGGGAGATTACGCGACGTGCCCGGTTCGGAGACCGGATTGTGATATATAGCGACTCACAAAGCGCCCTGAGTGCTCTCGGGGTATTGGAATCTCCGCATCCCCTGGTTCGCGATATCCGTGACGCCACGGTTTTGGCGAGCCGGGCAGATGTCGAGATTATCTTCTGCTGGGCTCCTGGACATGTAGGAATTGCGGGGAATGAGCGCGCCAAAGAGTCCGCGAGGACTCTGCGACCGGACCAGCGTTTCGCTCTTCCTCACACCGACTACATGGCAGGAATACGGGCAGCTCTTCGGACTGCTTGGCAAAGAAGATGGGAGACCGTCGAAGGGAACTTAAAGTTGCGTGCCATTGCGCCGCGACTGTTCCCATGGACCTATCCTCAATGCCGCGGCGGCTTCAGGTTGCTTTCTGTCGTCTCCGAATCGGGCACACTCGTGTGATGGAGCGCTCGCCTGCGCCCTATTGCAACGACTGTGTAGTCCCCCAGACTGTTCGGCACATTCTTGTCGAATGTCCCAGTCTGGGTGATCTTCGCGCACGATACCTGTCCCGGTACCGGGATGGGCGAGGTCGCTGCCGCCTGTCCCTTGTGCTTGGGACGGGTGCGTGCACATTGACTGGTGGACTTGTTGACTTTTTGGGGGAGGCCGGCCTTCTCCCTTTCATTTAACCAGGTTTAATTGCTGTTTTTGTTATTTCTTTTTATTGTTGTTTCTTGTTCATTTTTTTAAAGTAGCTTAGAACTAGGCTGTTTGTTTACGACGACTTATGCCTAAGTCGGCAGTCGCCAGATAGCCCCTTAAATAAAAAAAAACAGGGGGAGGCGGGTTTACCCCCGTCGCTGGAGCCCGTTTCCTTCTTGCTTTTTTTTTTAAGCCTTTGTCCTTTTTTTATCGTTATTTAAATAATATTTGTTTTTTAATATAGCCTAGTAGTACGCTGTGATGACTAAGGCGACTTATGCCCAAGTAGGCAGTCGCCAGATGGGCTTCTAAAAAATTCCTCTGTTTTAAGTCGTCGGGACTCTAAGAGGCGCTGCGTCAGTCTTTACGGCCGAACTGGTCGTAATGCACTGCTCGGTCACCTTTGGCAACTCACAAAGCGCCCTGATTGCTTAAGTGGCTTTGGAATGTACACACCCCGTGGTCGCGCTATCCGGGACGTCACAGTTCCCGCGAGCCGAGTGATCGTTGAGATTATCTTCTGTTTGGCTTCCTGGACATGTGAGGAATCAGCGCGACGATTGGTCGACCAGACCAGCGTTTCGCTCTTCCTCACACCCACTACATGGCAGGAATCAGGCCAGCTTTCCCGCATACTTGGCACAGAAGATGTGAGACGACTGAGGGGAACTTTAAGTTGCGTGCTTTCGCCCCCTGAGTGTTCCCATTGACCTACCCCCAATGTCGTGACGGCTTCGGGTCGCTTTTGTTGTCTTCGAATTGGGCACACTCGCGGGACGCACCACCATTTGATGTACTTTATTGCCACGACTGCCTTATCTCACAGACTTAAGCACATTCTTGTTGAATGTCCCATTCTGGGTAATCTTCGCGCACGTTATCTGTCCCGGTACCGTGATGAGCGGAGTCGCTACCCCTTGTCTCTTGTACTCTGGATGGGTTCTTCTTGTACACAGACTTGAGGACTATCTGACTTTTTGGAGGAGGAGGAGGCTGGCCTCCTCCATTTTATGTGACTGCTGGTCTCACGTTCCTGCGCCGGCAAGAGGCAGGCGTCCCTCGACGCCGGAGCGTGTTTCCTTCTTTGTTTAAATTTTTGGGGGGATTTGGGTAATTTTAAAATAGCTTAACACTAGACTGACAATTTTAATTATGGCGACTTATGTTCTTGAAGGCAATCGCCAGATGTGCGCGCTAAAAAAAATACCCCGCACACACTTCTTGTGCTACTGTTCTTTCCAGGTTTCACTTTCACCCTCCAACCTCTTTATCATATGATGAGGATGTTCCGCATGGTTCGGTCATAAGTATCATCCACTTGTGTCGAACTGTGTAGGAGGATGGCTTCTTCCATTTTGCTTAAACTTTTTTTTGTGCCGAGTGTATGCGCAGGTGCCGGGGTTTCTCTCTTAATATACCATAATCAATTGGCGAACCTGATTACCTGATTACGGTAACTTTGCCTATGTAGACAGTCGCCAGGACGGGCCCGCTTAAAAAAGTGTTGAACAGTCACTTCCGTTTCTCCCGGTCCCATTAGCAGCACACTCCGTTGACGACCGACTGATCTAGAGCAGTGGTAGGTCTACTACATCGGTCGTGAGATAGGTCCAATTAGCCATCACTGCTGCCGTTGAGTGGACTGCTTCTCAGGTACTCTTTTGTCCTGGCCGAAAATGACACTGAAACTCCGACCCTTTTGATAGCTGGCAACCCAATACCGGCTACGCCAAAATGGCTGCCAATCTAGTTTTCTTTATAGCACCATAAGCATTAATAGGACTCAGCTGGTTCGTAAGAAGTTGTTCTTGGAATTTCATTAATATCGAGAACATGTTAGCTTAAATGAGCGGTTCTCAATCTTTTTTGAAGTTGAGGAAAATAACTAAAAGTAATAATTTCACTTGCTAGACTATACCATGTAACAAGCCAAAAATCAACCTTTGCATGTATATCGCACAAGCCAGAATGGTTTGCTGGTAGAGACCGATAGTGAGAGAAACCTGTTGTTAGTGAAACCTGTAGTCTTTAGAACCTTTTTTTTTAATCCCACCACTGACCATAAGTATAAATTTTGGCGTCATAATTAGTAAATGCTATATTTATATGTGCTCCTGATAAAGGCGATAATTAAGATATTGTTTATTTAGACTTTAAGTAAGGCTTTTGAAGTGTGCCATGCATAGAAATTTTGAATAAACTTACAAAGCTCATGGGATTGGTGGATTCAGTCATGGCTTAGTGAGAGATAGCAAAAGGTTAATATAGATGGGATTAAATCCGAGTGGGGGGGAATGTTAGCAGTGGGGTCAGTGTTGGGGCTGTTGTTCTTGGCTTTGGTTTAAGTAGCGGCCTGAAAATGTTTGCCGATAATACTAAGTTAGGTACCTAGGTATTACAATGACTATACTATTCCAATGAGTAGTTAAGTGGCAAATGGAATTTAACATAAGTAAGTTTAGTGTACTTAGTATATAGGTTGGTGAATAATTATAAATTGAATGGGAGAGACTTAAGATGTCGTGGTAAATTCAGACCTCCGAACTCATACAGAAAGCGGTGCATAAGTGCTAGAAATACAGCTAATAGGGTAATGGAGGAGTGTAAGTAATAAGAGTGCTCATAGCATTCTGAAGTTTACGAAAGAGATTGGTAGAAATTGGTTTACAAATAGAGTGGTAGATGAATGGAAATAGGCTCAAGTCATGTAATGGAAGCGTCCTCCTTGAGGAGTTTTAGGAATAGAATTGGATACTTTTATGGATGAGCCCTATATTTATTATTTATTACCGCCAATGTAGTTAAGCGACCCACGGTTTGCTGATTTAATCCAGTTACGAACCATCTCCGATGTGACCTAACATTGCTCAATAAAACCCCCCCATCGCCTGCAATCGGTTAGACCAAACGGATTAAATCGTGCTCTTTTTTGTCCAATTAATTGTCGGGTTATACGACTAATTGTGTGTGTGTGTATATATACAGGTTTTCATAGTGAATGTCACCGAGCCAAACGCCAATCGGTAGTCAACTCCCACCACCAAAATAAATACATGTGTTAATGAAATTACGAATGTTTGCATCTGCCCCTTCCTGTCTTATGCCACTAACCATTCGTAAGTGGAGTTATGACTATTAATGATCCTTATTTTGTATCTCTCCCCCCCCAGAATTGACCGGCTAAAACTTCGAGAATCTTTTTAATGAAGCGTTGCATGAAAGCCATCCTTGGAAGTGCAAATGTGGATGAAGGTGATGGAAGAATTCTCGGTGTTCTAGCAGGGCAACCAAAAGGATGGGCTGGCGTCTGCAAGTTTCCACAGTCACTTCACTACTAGTTTCCTTCTAATTATTCCTGGTTTACATTACTTTTTCTTCGTTTATCTTCTATTAATGGGTTTGTATTTTCCCTACAAAATATTCAATAAATTCGGGTTTCTCATAATTTATTTGAATAAACAAAACTAAATTGTGAATTAATAGTAGTAATAAATTTTATACATTATATGGTTATATTTTTATATAAAGGGCAATTTTATTATGAAGATAAAGAGGAACTAAGTTAATTTTCAAAAGGATTCAGTTTAGGATCATAATTCGTCTCAAACGGATTATCGCTTTTTTGCCAAGACGATTTCCTAGCCACGGCTCTTCCAGTTAAGGATTCATCAGCCGAAGGATGCTGCTTCTCGTAATTGTCTGCGAAGGGGTTCGAAGGATTATCGAACGTCTCGTAGTCGCCTTCCTCGAAGGGATCATTGGATCCTGCAGTATCCACATCAAAAGGATTCGCAGATTTCTCCACAGTCCTCTTGGTCTGGAGGGGCGCGTTGCTAATGAAGGATGAAATGGGCGGACTGGGAGTTGTCGCTTGTCTCTGGCGAATTGCCGGGGGTTTAAAGATGCCACCCGGTCCTTTTGCTTCACTTTTTTCGTGGGATAATGGGGAAGGGCGTCTGTTGTCCGCAACCCTCACCCTCGCTTCCGATGTGGGGTTAATGGGGGCATCTTTGAAACCGTGTTGGCGCAAACGCCCTTCGGATGTCTGTTCCACGGCAGTGTGTTTCGGAGCCTCTTTAAGTCGCAATCTCGCCTCAGTTTGAATCCCTAAGGGTAAAGAAGGAATAATTTTGAGGCTTCATGAAAGAGTCGTGGGAGCACATCGCGATGTGGACTTGGTAGAAGCCCCAACGTACCACCAACCATACAAAGAGGCATCAACGGTTTAGGTTCAGCCTCCCTCGGGAATGAGTTGCAATTAAATCTAGGCAATTCTTAATGTTCAATAGCTTTCCCACAAAGGGGTCGACACTCATCAACGCATTAATCTATATTGTGCTCGGACAACTTTTGGTTGAGTGTTCCCAAGGCAGCGCCCCATATCCGGGATTAGCAGTCTTTTGGGACAGGCCTGATGACAGTCCCACATACAGATTGTTCTGAAAGCTATTAATTAAACTGCATAATTATAACATTCATTTTGATATTATTAGTCCTAATAAAATTTTAGACATAAACCTGGATCAAAATCACCTAATGGACAAGAACCAAAAAATGAGGCTGAGAATCGCTAGTTGGAATATGGGTAATTTGAAGGGTAAACAGGGGGAGGTGATTGATGCCCTATCGGGGAGAAACGTGGAGGGTGGTTCAGCGAGAATGAATGTGGGATGGGAAATGCTAAGGGTTATGGCGGTGTCTGTTTTATTAGCAGAGAAGTGGAATTGAGCCTGTTCGTGTGTGAATAAAATTAGTGACCGGATATTGGTGTTAAAGTTGAATTTCAATAATCATATCTGTTGTGTCAGTATATACACCTCAAGTAGGCTTGGACACTGCGGTCAAGGATGAGTTGATCAGAGTTGTTGAAGGTATGGCAGAGAGTGAGATGGTGATCCTGGGAGGAAACCTGAATGGACATGTGGGGGGCGGAGGCACTGGAGTACGAAGGAGTGCATGGAGGTTGTGGAGTTGGTACTAGGAACGTGCAAAGCGAGCGAATTCTGGAACTTAGGAAAGTAATGGACATGGTCGTTTGTAACGCCCTGTTCAGAAAAGAGAAGCAGACTTGTCACAAATACATCTGGAGACAGCAGTAGTCACATAGACTATTCTATGGTTAGAAGAGAGAGGATTAGTGAAAGATGTTAAGTGAAGAGAGTGTACAGCAACATAAGTTACTGGTGTGTGACCTTTGGTTAGAGAAATTGCAGGCCAGGAGGGAGGTTTTTTTACGAGGGGTTCGGTACCCTAGCAACGCAGAATAGCGCGACTGACGGAAGTGTGAGCAAGCAGTATGGGAAACTGAACAGGTTTGTGGATGGTAGTGGAATAAGTTGAGGCTGCAGTGAAGGAGAAAATAAGATCATTTATGGCATGGAGGCTATGTGGGAGTAAAGAAGTATACTTTGTAGCGAAAATAAGGGCAAGTCTGAGGCCCCAAAACCTTCCTGAGAGCCTCAATGGTGCTGAGGGCAGGAAAAGGGTGTTTAAACTGGCTAAGCAGATGAAAAAAAAAGTGATAGCGGGTGAACTGCATTAAAAATGATGATGGCAGAGTTGTGGTTGGGCAGGACGATATAAAAAAAAAGGCTTGTATGGATTGAAGGACTTAAGCGTAGTAGTATATAGGTCACTGAAGTTTTCAAAGCAGTGTATTCAGGCAAAAAATAAAGCAAATAGGGTGCTAGGATACATTAATAGGAATGTTAGCTACAAGAGTAGACAGGTTATCCTTAAACTCTACAACTCTTATGTTAGGCCATATTTAGAATAGATGATAGGGCTTTTTAAAATCTGGGATGGATAATTTGGATTTTAGCAAGTTATTTGAGTTGGAAGGTAGTAATAGGACTAGGGGTCACCACTTAAAACTTAAAAAATAGAGGTGCAGGTTGGATGTTAGAAAATATTTTTTCACCAATAGAGTGGTAGATTACTGGAATAGTTTGCCATCTGAGACGGTAGACAGTCCAAATGTTTTCAACCGCAGATGAGATGATTATATGGAGGGAGGATTATTCTGGACCCATTCCTGTGGATGCAGTTTTTTTTTATTGTATATTATGATTAATTTGGATTTTAACGAGTCTTGATGATGATGCTTTTTGTTTTTGACATAACTGTGGATGCTTCTAATTGTATATTTTAGATGCATGATCTGACACAATCCTATGGATGCATTTTGTGGGTGAGTTTTGACAGATGCCGATGACCTTTGATAAGGCCCTTGTGGCTTTTGTCATCCATGAAATTATGTTATGTTTAATCATTTATTAAACGTAGAATTTGACTGGGACAGGAAGAGACTTGTGGATTCCGCAGAACCTTTGGTTAGACCCTAGCTATCAATTTAGGACAAAATGGTGAGCAGAGCCATCAATCAAATGCCAGAAGGTAAGACAGCGGGTGTTTGAGATAAATGTCAAATGTTGAAAGCACTGGAGATATCGGTGTGTGGTCGGTCACGGACCTTATAAATGCTGTCATATATGAATGTGTATAAGGGTAAAGGTGATGCGCTAGAAGGGGTTAGCTACAGAGAAAAAAAGCTCCTCGATCATGTTATGAAAGTTATGGAGCATGAAAAGATAAACTTTTACGACATGCAGTTTGGGTTCGTGCTTGGAAAAGGAACAGCTCCAGAAGTACATTGCTAGGAAAAGAGCGTTCTATTATATTTTTGTTGACCTGGAAAAGGCTTTTGATGGGGTACCAAGAGATGTGGTGAGGTGGGCAATGAGAAAATTCGGGATCGAGGAGTGGTTGGTTAGTTAGGGTGGTCATGGCTATGTACGAAGGTTCGACAACCCAGGTAAAGGTAAATGGAGAATTGAGTGATGACCTCTCTGTGAAGGTTGGTGTGCCACAGGGATCCGTTTTTTGTCCCTTGCTCTTTGTTATGGGCCTGGAAGTGCTGTCACAGGATTGCCATTCAAGTTGTGGGTTGATGACCTAGTGCTGATTGCTGAGGATGAGAGGACGGCACTTGAGAAGTTCAGGTTGTGGAGGGAAGGGATGAATGCCATGGGGCTGAGAGTGAATTTGGATAAAACATGATTTCAAGAGTGGGTGGTGATAATGACATCATTGAGGGTATGTGGCCATGTGCAGTCTGTCACAGAGGGGTAGGCAATAACTCCTGTGTAATGGATGTGATTTATGGGTGCATAAAAGGTGTAGTGGTATCAGGGGTAGGCTGCACAGTGTAAAGGAGAGGAGACATGAGAGGATGGTATTTGATGGTGTGTTGCTTGAATGCGTAGAGTTCTGCTATGTGGGAAATATGATCAGTGTTGGGGTGAGTTCCGTGGAAAGGGTTAGAAGTGGTTGGAAAGAGTTCAGAGAGCTGCTTCCTCTCTTGACACCGAGGGGTTTTTCGCTCCGAGCTAAGGGACATTTGTACGCTCCGTGCGTACGAAGTGCAATGTTGTACGGCAGTGAAACTTGGGGTGTGAACGAAGAGGACATCCAGAGGCTCAAGCATACTGAGATGAGAATGTCGAGATGGATGTGCGGAGCATCTCTGAATTTGCGAACTTTGAATTAAGGGGGGATGGATTGGGGAGACAATGCATTAGTGTGGCACTGAGGAGAGGCAGACTGAAGTGGTTCGGTCATGTAGAGAGGATGGACGATAATATTGGGTGAAGGATGTTAGGAGGTTGGGGTGTAGCTGCCAGTGGAAGATCGTGGAATGAGGCCATACAGATATATGAAAAGCATCAAAAGTAGATGGTCAGAGTACTTTGCCTTGTAAAATGTAACAAGGAAAATAAGTAGCCTAGAAGACCTTACGGTCCATTCAATGAGGGTACCTTTGGACTAGCTGTCGAGGGGCACATCCCCGCTCAATTGCCTTACGTCCTCCCTAAACGGTCACTTTTCAAGACTCTAGTCTTGTCTTGAACTGGTCAACAAAATTGTGTTGACAACCTCCATCGGAAGTGCGTTCCAACTACCGCAGATACTGTACGTGAACATTTTTCCACACAGATCGCGGTTGTAACACTTCAGCTCAAGTTTAAAGCCGTGATTTCTTGTTCTGCTCTCATTAAGGCAGAAAATATCCTTGTAGTCAACATTGTCGAACCCTCGGAAGTATTTTGAAAATTTCGATGAGCAGTCTACTGGCTTCCAACGAGAACAGATCTAATTTCCTTAATCTATCTTCATAACTTTTATGTCTGATAGAGGGAATCAGCAGTTTGGTTGCCCTGGTTTGCACGCGTTCCAATCTCACGATGTCCTTTCTAAATGAAGGACTCCAAAATTGTACGGCATACTCCAGGTGCGGTCGGACGAGGGAGTTGTACAGACACAGTACTATCTCATTTTTCCGATATCCAAACTGTCGCTTTATATACCCTAAGATCCTTTGGGCTTTCTTCTCCACCTCAATACACTGTTTCGAGAACTCGAGGTCACTGGTGATAGTTACACCCAAGTCCTTCTCAGTGTCGGTGGATTCAAGAGCAGTGCCCTTAAGGATATAGGGGGATTGGGGATTTCGGTGGCCGATATGCATCACTTTGCATTTGTTCACGTTAAAAGGCATTTGCCACGTATCCGACCACTCCCCAATCTTCCCAAGATCTTCCTGCAGGCGGGCAGTATTTCCATCATTTGCAACATTCATACCAAGCTTGGAATCGTCGGCAAATTTAGAAATCTTGGCAACCATGTCACCGTCCATGTCGTTGACGTAGATGATGAATAGTAGTTGTCCCAGGGCAGAACCTTGAGCCTGTCCATTCACCACCACCCGTTGCCGTCTACCATTTAGCCAATTCTCTATCCAACCTGCTACTTTTCCGTCTATGCCCAGCGCTCGCACTTTCCGGAGAAGGCGGCGGTGTGGTACCTTATCAAAGGCTTTCTGAAAGTCTAAGTAGACTACATCCACTGCCTTGTCCCGATCGTGGTCACTGAAGACGAAGTGGAAGAATTCCACAAGGTTCGTCATGCATGACCGTTGCCTTCGGAATCCGTGCTGGGAACTCCTCAGTAGCAGGTTTGACTCTAAATACAACGTCATTTTGTCCACCATCATGCTTTCCATAAGTTTACCGATTATCGAAGTCAGACTGATAGTTCGGTAGTTCGACGGTTGGCTACGGCCTCCTTTCTTGAAGATAGGAGTCACCTCCGCTTCACGCCAGTCTCTAGGAACGCATTCGGTCCCGATTGACATATTGAAGATTGCGCTCAGGTGTCGTGACACTTGATCGCGCACTTCTTTCAACACTTTCGGTAGAAACCCATCCCGGCCAGGTGACTTATTCGTCATTAGGTCAGTGATCTTTTCTATTTCTCCTTTGGTGAAGTCCATATCCTCCAGCTTCCCCCCCCCCCCCGAGTAAGAATCCGTTGGCTGGGGGATGGGACAACACTCTTCAGTAAACACTGAAGAGAAGTAGTCGTTGAGGAGGTTAGCATTTTCTGCATCTGAATGCTTTAATGTCCCCTCCTCATTCCTCAAAGGGCCAATCGTTCGACGGATTGGTTTACGGCTGATTACATATCCAAAGAACTCCTTGGGATTCTCTTTACAGAGTCTCGCCACTTGGAGTTCCTCAGACCGCTTAGCCGCCCTTATGCTGGACTTCACTCTCCTGGCTAGCCTCCGGTATTCGTCAAAGTCACCCGAGATCTTCGATTGCCGGTACACATTTCTCTTCTCCCAAGCAGTTGGCCGAATTCTCGATTAAACGACTTTGGTTGAACAGAAGACCGACCGGGGCATTTCAGAGGGATGAAACGCGATTGAAGACTCATGAATGTGGTTTTGAAACTGTTCCAGATGGAAGATAGTGTAAATATGAGTGGTATCGCGGGAGTAAACCTCATGTTGCATCATGGTGTGGAAAAGAGAGAGACAAGATGTAAAAATTTTGTTGTTTTTATTCTAAGGGAATCCCATCTAGCGATTGCTTTCGAGGGAATAAGAAGCCGAAATTAACGCTCACTTCTAACCAAAAAGTAGGTTAATATTAAAAAAAAAAAAAAAAACCGAGAAAAGGCAAAAAAAAGTGTAAAAGTATCGTCGAAAGGAGGCACGCCATCAGAGCAAGAACCAAACACCAAAAAGGGAGCCTACCGTCGCTCACTCAGTAGTGAGCGAACTCTGTCCCCAGCACTAGAGACAAGCGTCCAGGTATTTGGAAAGGTAACGTGAGTAAAAATCTCTAAAAAGGGCCCTCAACAAGAATATAGAGAAGGCTTCATCGAATGGCGCTGCGTCACGCGAACGTGCCCAATTCGGAGACCACATAGGTATTAGGGGTAGGTCCAAAGGAAGATTCAGGGTATGATGGGACGCAACTTTTAAGTACCTGATTCCTAAAAGTCAGAGTGAGGGAAGAGCGATACGGTGGTCTGGTCGTGCAGTGCAGCAGACGCTTTTGCCCTCTTATTCTCATCAATCCTTACATGTCCGGGAATCCAGACGACAATCTGGACACGCTCGCGGCAAACGTGGCCACCCGAATACAACGAATACGGAGATGCCAATAACACGAGAGCACCCATGGCGCTTTTTGAGTCATCATAGATCAGGTCTTGGAACCCGAGAGACCGCGTTATCTCTCGTACCGAGCGGTGTATTGCGAATATATACACAGCTCCGCTACTTCAAACAGAGGGGATAGATCGTGTAAACCGACTCCATCTTAGGTGTTGGAGCCATCCGCGTACACTGGCCCGGATACAACAAAAGGGTCGAACGCAATACTCCCGGTGTTGTAGAAACTTGGGGAGCAGAGGCGTAGTGACAAATAGTGAGAGTTGTACTTTAGAGGGAGTCACATCGACCTCTCGATTTTTTATTTTAAGTTGTGGGGGCCCACATGCGACTGCCTGCTTGGGCATAAGTCGCAATACACGCCCCACTACTAGGCTAGATTAAGAAACAACAAAAAAAAAACAAGAAAACAAATAAGGTGTAAAAAACAACGCTAAAAATAAAGTGGGCTAAAAAAAAGAAAAAAAATGAGTAGGCGCGCGCCGGGTCAGGCATACAAGAATATGCTTTAAATACATGTGATCTCCTCTCTTCGAACATAAATAGTAAATGAACTCGTTTTATTGCGCGGCAAACAAGGTGAGCAGTTCTTGATGAAGTGGCCTGCGCTGACCCCTGATTTAAACTTGATAGAAAACCTATGTAAAATACTCTGAAAAGATTAGGAATCAAAAACCGAGGAATGTTGAAGATCTTTCCCTGGCAAGTATTGGAGGAAGAATAAAATAAAATCACGCCCGAAAATGCGACGGATTGGTGAAGTCCTGTGGCCGACGATCTGCTAAGTCATTCACAAGAAGAGCCTGCATACTTCTTTAATGATAATGGTTTCTGGTTATGGCTGTATTTATACTTGTTGTTCTCTAGTTTTCGACGCATTGCTTTTCTCATACCTTTATCCCCTGTATAAATAAAATAAAACTTGGAAACTATCAGCGGCAAACTTCAAAGAATAGATTTTGTTCTCTATATTCGGACGGTGCTGTAGTATTTGAAGTAAGGCTGTTTGTGTGAGTCAGGTCTGATTCCCAGTAGTGTGTGGTTAAGCCTAATTGGGAAAGGTTGGCCGTGGAGCATGATGTGTTGGGAAGGGTTTGATTTGCCTTTGCTGAGTGCAAAGAGGGTAACTTTAATGGAGGAGGCAGGAAATTCTGTTTGTGAATCAGTTTGGGCAGTGTTGAAGGTTTGTGCTTAGGATTCTGGAGGGTGTGCGTGCGAAGATAGATTGAGGTGATGGACAGGTCATCTGGGTAGGTGTTTTTGGCGGACTTATGAATAGTCGGGGAAGCTATGGCATGCATGAAAAGATTGATGAGGATGACACCCTGAGGGACTCCTCTTTGTGAAGGTTTTGAAGGACTCGGTCGTGTCTGTAGGAAAGAAAGGTTGCTATCCATCTCTTGTCGTTGCTACGGTAAGGAGTGTCTTGTTTGTTTGTTTTTTTAATGAGGAGGTGTGCCGGGTTTAATTCTACTGAGAATTAGTTTTTTGTGTGTGTGTGTTTTTGAGAGGACTAAATTATGCGACTCACCTTCAGCTCCATGAGTGCTCCGTTCTAAAACATTCATCCTGCCTTCTGTCTCTGGAACTGAAAAGGTAGGGAAAATTCAGAATCAAATTGATGTTCTACAAATCAATTTCAACTTATTTGCCGCTTAATGATAGTTGTTAGCCGGGAGAAAGTACAGCCCTTCCAGGTACATAGTGTAACAGGCTATACAGGCGGGGTATAGCAGAGGAAAAGCATCTACACTCGAAACCTGGAGGAGTGTCACGTACTCCTGTCCCTACCAAGTGGAGCCTGCAAGGAGATGGCATGTGTAAGGTGGGCCAGCGTCCCGCAATTGACAAACGGAAGACTAGGTGATCCCCAATGCCCAAAAGGGGATCTGTGGCTGTCTTCGATACACTTTTACTTTATCTTCACCGATTATTTTGCAGATGTTCTCTCCTTGCAAACTTTTTGCGGGAGATACCCTCGTTGGTTTTCACTTTAAAAATAAAATTAAAAAAAAGACAAGTGAAAAGCATCTTAAATGAATGCAACTCGGTGTTCAAACCACATATTTTGTTTACATCGTTATTCCACCATTCATCCTTCTACTCTCTCTCGAGTTATTGCACTACCCACTGGCACTCTTGTAAATATTTTCCAAATTTACTCTATACACTTGTTCACACTTTCTCTCCCCTACTCCCATGCATTCTTTCTTCTGCCTCTGATTCAACCTCCTTTCACTCTTGCATCCAGCAATTTAACCTTACACGAAATCCTCATTAGTCACTATCGCTCTAATCCAATCTGCCTCGTCTGTTTCGCTATCATTCGCGCAACACTCAAAACATCCACATGATTGCACCTGCTCAAAAGCAACACCACCTCACACTCAGTTACAATATGGATCCCCAACCACCACACAGGAAACCACTACGCTATGCCACGAGGTGCATCCGCATCCTACAATAAACCTTCTACATACACTCATAAACCAAGGTAGTGTCGGCTTCTTCTGCGGTGCTCACTTTTTCAATCCCTCCAAAACACACACCTCTGTTACTACATTCACTACCTGTACGATCCGCCGCAAAACAAGTGCGATACCCCAAGATACGTGTGCGTAGAATCTCCCCCCCCCCTAAAACATGTCCAGGGACATACATAAGAAATGTATCCAAACGATGTCCCATCAGATATGAACATCGAAGAGTGACTTTCGCACCTCATACACGGGTCACTACGGCAAGGCTCAGATACGATCACCACCTAAAAATTCCACAAATACCAGCACTGCATCGACTTGGCAAAAAGACACTTACACCCTCAGTCACACAACTTGGACAAATTTTTCACATACTGGATCTTTTGGACAAAACACTGATAAGTGGAAGGAGTGCATCGAAGCTTCCGGGAAAACAAAGTAACTCCACCGAAGGTACAGATATCCTGATGGCATGGTCCCCACCTGCGTGTCATTCAGGGGCGCCTCTCTCCCAATAAAGTACCTATTCTACGGTATAAAAATTGGGGTTCTGACTGCCGCCACTTTTACCCTAGACCAAGAGCGGGCAACCTCGGGCCCGCTACCCCCATCCTCCCCAAATAAATAAATTCTGCCAAACATCTGTCTCAGTAGACTCGTGGAAGGAGAGGGGAAAGAGTCTTACGTCTCTTGTAGTGAAAATGAGACAAAAATGCATTTCCTTGAGAGAGACCAAAGTTGTAGGAGGAGGAAATTCTAAACAAAAAATGCTTATGACATTTCTCGCTGCGATGAATCCTTCTTCCGCGACCTCGTCCTCCCTTCTAGCAATTTTCCAAAATACATTGCGCATCTTCAACGCATCGTAGCCATGTTTGGCAGCACCTACTGTTGCGAACCGCTCTTCTCCAAAACACGAATTCTCACCTTCGCTCCCCCCAACTCTCGGACCGCCACCTCAACGATATTCTTCTGTTGTCTGCCTCATCCATCGAGCCGGACATTGAAACGCTTCTTTATGGCAAGCAGATCCAGCCCTCTCACTCATTTGTATGTTTTTCAATAAAATTCTTGTATAATGTATTCTAATATATATATATATATATATATATATATATATATATATATATATATATGGTCACTTTGGGGACTTCTATGTATAATTGACGCTAGCGTCTCAGTTATACGAGAAGGACGTGGCGCTTCAAGGAGAGGAGGAAGCGAGTGACTGGGTATCAAGATGTATAGTTTGGCTTTGGATTGTAGACAAGTCTCACTCTACTTAGCATCAAACAACCCAGTCTAGGCTTTCGAGCTTAAAACGTTGTGATCATCTGACCTTCGGTTTGGTAAAATAAACTGGTTATAGTTCCTTAGTTGTCATTTATGCCCAAATTAACTAGTTGGTATATGAAGAAAATAGAAAATTAAATTTGCTGGTGGAAAAACAAACCACAACTCTCAATTTAAGCGTAAAAAGGGTTAACCAAAGATCAAATCTACACATGACGGCATTCGTGCGTTCACACTTACCCAAATGCATTGGAATCCCTTGCAACTCTCCGAGTCTTATCTGTGTCCTGGCATTGGCTAGATTCTGACTGCTCCAAGGGGATACCACCCCAGCTAATGAAGAATGAGACGCAGGATCAAAAGCTATAACAAAGGAACACCAAAAGAAAGCCGCAAAATAAAAGAACACTGTGCGATATGGAGACTTAAATGAATAGGAATGTAGATAAAAAAAAATGGCATGCAATCAAGCATCAAATTAAATAAATAAAAATTAAAAGCAAATTATCAAAGTATGGGAAAACTGCCAAATCCTTGAGAATAAGGATTTGATTTGACATGCATAAGGTTCTATTTCCTCTTTGCCCAAATCCATGCTAAATGTAGTTTAGTCAATTGCAAAGCAGGAAGAATTGAAAATACTACTAGTATACCCATAAACACTGGCTTCACGGGAAATGGGGATCGAACCCGTCAACCTACTTTTCGTCCTATTTGGAGACGGGTTTAATGCAGCTAGAGTGTGGTGTTGCGTGAAAATCCCGCGACCCATGAAGTCCGAGACGACGGAGAAGCAATCCGACGACTTGTCCAGCTCTTCTTGCAAGATTTCGTGGCGACTCGCGATTTTTTCCTGCGAACATTAAAATACTTTACGCCACCCAGTTTCAATTCATTTTGCATCATCATCGCAATGTGGTTGGCGTGCATTCACGCCACTACTTGCATCATTGAACTGGTCTGCAACAGCACCCTATCAGGCTCCCAGGAGTAAAACGGTGCTCTTCCAAAATGGACTCTGCCATAAAAAATTACATTCCAATATGTGCTTTCCCTTATTCTGAATGATTAGCCGTGATTATTCGGAATTGCAGAAATTATTCGGATTAACAGCGATTATTCAGATTAAAAACGATTATTCAGATTAACAGCAATTATTCATATTAGCAGCGATTATTCAGATTAAATGATTTTTCGGATTAGCAGCGATTATTCAGATTAAGTGATTATTTAGATTAGCAGTGATAATTCAGATTAGCAGCGATTATTCGGATTGGCAATTTCGGAAATTTTATGTATACAGGACTATTTTTTTTTTATTCCTGACTATTAATATTTATTATGTTAGGTTAGATTGCCGATTTCTTTGTCTTGTGTATTGTTAAACATCTAATAATTTATTCTTTAATTTTATTTAATTATAACTAATTTTTATATATTTGTATTAATTGTCATAATCTTATTTTTACTGTAACTATAAAAAATTCCGTTGAGCAAATTTAGATTTTTCAATTTATACCTTCGAGTTTCAGGAAAAGAGGGTCACCATTGGAAAATAGAGGATCACAGTTTCTTGATAGAACACTCATTAATTGGAAGAGTACCAATAAACGTTTCGCGTGCGTGGCTTCCCATGTCATCGGCCTCTGTCTAGCCTTAGTCGCCTTTTAAGCGCAGAACGACGACTTATTCAGCCCCACATACAGGCGAAGAAAAACAGGATGCTTCGAAATACGCTAAAGAAAAAGGTCCCTGAAGCCGACCAATACTATATTTTTCTATGAACTTGTTTTCGGCGCCTTGGAAGTGCGCCGACCACACACCAGCATCGACAACCGAGTGACAGAGGTTAACTCTAGGGTCAACCGAGAACGTTTTGGCCAGATGTGTTCTCTCTTTGCTTCCCACTAGCTCGCGCTTTTTGGATTATACAATTATTTAAAAAAGGTTTTGATTTTGATAGATGAGAGCTTTCGCTAGCCTAGTGAATACGGTATTGGACATCACAAGGGCAGGGGTTCCATCCTTGCAAGACACAAAACTTTCAAGCGCGGTCAACAACTGGCTGCCCATTGGCAGATTTTTTTTTTTTTTAAGAGCTCATCTGGCGACTGCCTACATGGGCATTAGTCGCCGTATTAATACTGGCCTAGTTCTAGGCTACTTTAAAATAAAATTAAAGAAACGAAAACACCCCAAATGGGAGAAAGGAAGCAAGCTCCTGCGTCGGGGAGAGGTCCCCCCCCGCGCAGCAGCGTGCAACCTAAAGGAAAGAAAAAAAAAACAAATGCAAAAAACAAAACAAAAAAAAAAAAAAAAACCCCTGCTTAAATAATAGGGAGAAGGCCGGCCTCCCCCAAAAAGTCAACAAGTCCACCGGTCGATGTGCACGCACTCATCCCGAGTACAAGGGACAGGCGGTAGCGACCCTGCCCATCCCGGTACCGGGACAGGTGTCGTGCGCGAAGATCACCCAGACTGGGACATTCGACAAGAATGTGCCGAACAGTCTGGGGGACGACGCAGTCGTTGCAATAGGGCGCAGGCGAGCGTTCCATCAAATAGCGATGCGTCACACGAGTGTGCCCGATTCGGAGACGACAGAAAGCAACCTGAAGTCGCCGCGGCATTGGGGAAAAGGTCCATGGGAACAGTCGCGGCGCAATGGCACGCAACTTTAAGTTCCCTTCGACCGTCTCCCATCTTTTTTGCCAAGCAGTCCGAAGAGCTGCCCGTATT
The DNA here is from genome assembly GCA_963969495.1 of Ceratothoa steindachneri. Classification (NCBI taxonomy): domain Eukaryota; kingdom Metazoa; phylum Arthropoda; class Malacostraca; order Isopoda; family Cymothoidae; genus Ceratothoa; species Ceratothoa steindachneri. Next base: position 10,326,988 of record OZ018324.1, read on the forward strand.
CCTGCCATGTAGTCGGTGCGAGGAAGAGCGAAACGCTGGTCCGGTCGCAGAGTCCTCGCGGACTCTTTGGCGCCCTCATCGGCGCGCTCATTCCCCGCAATTCCTCCATGTCCAGGAAGCCAGCAGAAGATAATCTCGACATCTGCCCGGCTCGCCAAAACCGTGGCGTCACGGATATCGCAAACCAGGGAAGGCGGAGATTCCAATACCCCGAGAGCACTCAGGGCGCTTTAGATCACAATCCGGTCTCCGAACCGGGCACGTCGCGTAATCTCCCGTACCGAGTGGTGTATTGCCACCAGCTCGGCCGTGAAGACAGTCGCAGCGCCTGGTAGAGCCCCGCTGACTTCAAACAGAGGGGATACGGCGTGGAAGCCGACCCCCTCTTGGGACTTGGAGCCATCCCTATACACTGGCACGGTTCCAGCGTGACACGATGTGTGCTCCAAAAAGGTCGAACGCAATACTCCCGGCGCAGTACAAGCTTTGGGAGCAGAGGCGTGGCGACAAATAGCCAAATGTGGTACCCTCCAGGGTGGCGTCCTTGGCAGAACCAGGGGCGCCACCGGCCCGAGAGCTATATCTACATCTCGAAGGAGTTTCCTGGCCCTAAACCCGAAGGGCTTAGGGTATGACTGGCGTCTCTCGGCGGCATAGGCACCATCGAGATCAGCTGCGGATGCAGTGAGAGCTGTTGGCGACTGAGGGAGGCGCCGGGCTCGCGCGTAAAGGCGAGTGATGCACTGCACGCGGCGCAGAGCGAGTGGCATCTCCCCAGCATCGACCAACAGGCTCTCAATGGGGGAAGTGCGGAAGGCACCGGTCGCAAGGCGAAGGCCGGTGTGGTGGATCGAATCCACCTTCCGCAATAAACGCTCGGCTGCGGATGCATAAAACTCGTATCCGTAGTCGAGCTTCGAGCGAACAAAGGATCGATAAAAAAGTAAGGCAGTAGCCCTATCAGCGCCCCAAGCGCTGAACGTTACGGAACGGAGAATGTCCATGGCGCGGGTACAAGAGACCCTAAGGCTGCGAATATGAGCCTCCCAGGTGAGGCGTCGGTCGAATAAAGACCAAGGAAACGGTGCGACTCAACCACATCCAGGCACACCCCATTAAGAAACAAATCTGGGTCGGGGTGAAGCCGTGGATGGCGGCAGAAGTGCACCACCTTAGTCTTGGCCAAAGAAAACCGAAACCTGGCCCATTGGCAGATACATGGAACCATACCCACGGGGTGGTAAGTCTTGGAGGCATCACCCCGCACATACACTTTGCCAAAACCGCTATAAATTTTCCCTTCCTTCTTAACAGCCCAGCATGCTGTCCTGTTCCGTAACCCTGCCGATGGAATACTAGTGTCACTTCTTAGGAACCTCATACCCTCATGCCCCTCCTGCGTAACGTATCATCACTTGAGGCCACGAAGGATTTTACTAACCCCTGGTTGGGTAAAAAAAAAACCTAATACGACACGGATATCTTTATACCCTATTGTAGGGGAGGCCTAACCCGGCTGTCACTGGGAGTAAGAGGAAAAGGAGGGAACCACTTCTACGTTTCACCATTTAAGATTGTTCTTTAGTATAATAGCAAAAATTGACAACCAACAATGCTTCAAGGCGGGTATCGTTATCTCCAGGAAAGGTACGAGTATGTTTAAAGTACCTTTTTAACAGCCCTAAAAAGGACTGTCAATTAATCTTTATATAGTATACCATTTGCTACCACAGAAAATGGAAATCTTTCTAATTATTTACAGGGTTGTCTTCAATATTTTTTTATCAGATGGGTAAATCAGAGACAAATAGTGAGGCTAGGATGTAGCACAAAATTGACAACCAAGACCTTTCACGCTCCTGAAGCCATTTAGGGCCTGAAGTATTGAATGCTGGTGGAGAAGCATCTCGGCTAGAGAATATGGAGAAAGCCGCTACGTTCTCCTGGGGAACAGGAGGGGGATGCTGCGAGAACCTACCCCAAATTCTTTTGGGGTAGGAGGCCAGCCTCCTCCAAAAGGTCACATAGTCTGCAAGTCTGTGTGCACGAGCCAGTCCGGAGTACAGAGGGCAAGCGGTAGCGAACCCTCTCATTGTGGTGGAGCGAATGTGAGTGTGTGTGTGAAGGGCCATTCTCCCACCCCTTTTTCTCAATACCCTCCCCCTCCCTCTGTAAGAATGTGTGTGTGTGTGGAAATGTTTTTTTTTATATATAATATAAATTAATGTCATGCATTATAAAATGTTTTCTTTCTTTCCAGGCGCCATATTCTGGAAAGATAGACTGACCAAATAGAATATTACCTCTGTATTAGAAGCAAAATATTTAGAATTTGTTAACGTAGAAAGGCCACTAGTATTTTACAAAGTTCTAAGGCCGTGTTCATCTTGTAAAGTGTGTCTGACTTTGTTAAGTTTAAAATAGTTTGGCACTTAAAGAAGGAGGGCTTATAATAGCCACGCAAGTGTGACAAGGTCGCTTATCTTATACCGAGCTCGGAGGCGCCATTTTCTTTGTAAGTCCTAGGCATTTTGTCCGCTCGAGTGGCGGCTGGCAGGATGCCCCCTTCCCCCTTGTACCACGTGAGGCCTTTTCTTTTTTTTGTTTGTTCATTTATCGTTTGTTGTTATTGCCCCAGCAGATATTTTTTTGGTTGTTGACTTTGCCTATGTTCCTTTTGTATAGTCTAATTGAGCAATTTTTGTATAAATTCTTTTGCTAGTATTCATAAGTAGGATTTATTTATTTTTTTGATTGAGTATATAGGAAAATTAGATATCTATTTTTGTGTGCATAAGTAACGAGATCTCTTGTAAATATTATTGTATTTTTTTGTAAGTAAAGGACTGTATATACAATCCGTTTCATTCTCCTTAGATTTCTCACGTCTGAATTAGTGTAGGAAGCGGATGGGAACAATTGAGATTAGAGCATAGATTTTCGGCCCACTACATCGTCAACGGTATCCGGGTTAGGTAACGTGCGCAAAAATCACCCACCCATGAAATTCAACAAGAATGCGCCTACCAATCAGGGGGACAACCAGTCGTCACAATAAGGTTCCAGCGAGTGGTCCATCAAATGGTGGTGATTCTCGCGATTGTGTCCAATTCGGAGACAAGAGAAAGCAACCTGAAGCCGTCGCGGCATTGAGGGGTAGGTCCATGGGAACAGTCACGGTGCAATGGAACGCAACAATAAGTTCCCCTCGGACGTCTCCCACCTTCTTTGCCAAGCAGTCCGGAGAGATGCCCAGATTCCTGTTATGTAATCGGTGTGAGGAAGACCCAAGCGCTGGCCGAGTTGCCCAGTAATAGCGTACTCTTTGGCGCCCTTATCAGCGCGCTCATTCCCCACAAGTCCAGGAACCCAGCAGAACATAATCTCGACACCCACACGTCTCGCGGCAACCGTGGTGTCACGGATACCACGATCAGGGGGGGTATGGAGATTATAATAATATTCAATGAAGAGAATAATTTCATCATGCATATGTTACCATTTCCTTTTGCATATTTAATATCATTTAATCAATTATTCACTGAATACTAATAAGGCACAAAATACAATCTCCTTCATTGCAATCTTCCCGAGTAGAGAGTATATAATCAATGTCCTCCAAATTCAATCTGAGCAATTAATGTAGTCATTGCGTTTGGAGGGAAATCAAAGCAAATGCAAATAGGTCTTACTTGCATACAATATAGTACCAGCGGTACCTACACTATTAAGAACATAGCAAAACTCCCCTTTTCCCCCACCATTTCGTTGCCCTTGGGTTCTCTTCAGTCAAACCAACAGCATTTGATATTATGTCACAGAATATTTTTCTTTAAATTCAAAGGAAGCTCACCTAGCGTGTGACTAAATGGGCACAAGTCGCAGTAATTAAAAACAACAACAAAAAAACAATAAACAAACAAACTCAGAAAAAAAAAGAGCAAAAAGCCCTCTCCAAAGTCAGAGGGAGCCTGACCTCCCCCAGGCAACGAGCATCCATCAACACCCAAAGTTAAAGAAGATGGATGCCTACTTCGAAAAGGATACCTGACCATAAGTATGTGTAGATGAACACATCCTGAGTACAGAGGACAACCGGTAGCGACCTCTTTTTTTTATTTTAGGAGCCTATCTGGCGACTGCCAACTTGGGCATAAGTCGCCGCAATCACATTAGCCTAGCCCTAGGCTACTTTAAAATAAGAATATGAAAACACAACAACAATAAAAAGGGAAGCGGGAAACAAAAAAAAAACAAACCTAGGTAAATAAAGGGGAGAAGGCCGGCCTCCCCCAAGAAGTCTATCAGTCCCACCAGTCAATGTGCACAAGCTCGTCCTGAGTACAAGGGACAGGCGATAACGACCCCGCCCATCCCGGTACCGGGACAGGTAACGTGCGCGGAGATATCCCAGACTGGGACATTCAAGAAGAATGTGCCGAAAAGTTTGGAGGACAATGCAGTCTTCACAGTAGGGCGCTGGCGAGCGCTCCATCAAATGGCAGTGCATCCCGCGAGTGTGCCCACTATGGAGACGACAGAAAGCAACCTGAAGCCCTCGCGGCATTCGGGGATAGGTCCATGGGAACAGTCGCGGCGAAATGGCACGCAACTTTAAGTTCCCTTCGACCGTCTCCCATCTTCTATTCTGAGCAGCCTGTATTCCAGCCATGTAGTCGGTGTAAGGAAAAGCGAAACGCTTGTCCACTCGCGGAGTCCTCGCAGACTCTTTGGCGCCCTCATTCCCGGCAATTCCTACATATCCAGGAACCCAACTCGCCAAAACCGTGGCGTCACAGATATCGCCAACCAGGGAATACAGAGATTCCAATGCCCGGAGAGCACTCAGGGGGCTTTGTGAGTCGCTATAGATAACATAATCCGGTCTCCAAGCCGGGCACGTCGCGTAATCTCCCGTACCGAGTGTGTATTGCCACCAGCTCGGCCGTGAAGACAGATGCAGTGCCTGGCAGAGCCCCCACTGACTTCAAACAGAGGGGATACGGCGTGGAAGCCGACCCCCTGTTGGGACTTAGAGCCATCCGTATACACTAGCACGGTTCCAGCGTGACACGAGGTGTGCTCTAAAAAAGGCGATTTTTTTTTTTTTAAGAGCTCATCTGGCGACCGCCTACTTGGGCCAAAAAGGTCGAACGTAATACTCCCGGCGCTGTACAAGCTTTGGGAGCAGAGGCGTGGCGACAAATAGCCAAATGTGGTACCCTCCAGGGTAGGGTCCTGGGCGGAACCAGGGGCGACAGCAACCCGAGAGATACCTAGCTCTCGAAGGAGTTTCCTGACCCTAAACCCAACGGGGCTTAGGGTATGACTGGCGTCTCTCGGCGGCATAGGCACCTTCGAAATCTGCTGCGGATGCAGTGAGATAGCTGTTAGCGACTGAGGGAGGCGCCAGGCTCGCGCCTACAGGCGAATAATGTACTTTACACGGCGTAGAGCGAGTGGCATCTCCACAGCATCGACTAGTAGGCTCTCAATGGGGAAAGTGCGGGAGGCACCTGTCGCCAGGCAAAGGCGGGTGTGGTGGATAGAGTCCACCTTCCGCAATACACGCTCGGCTGCGGATGCATAAAACTCGCATCCGTAGTCGAGCTTCGAACGAACAAAGGATCGATAAAAAAGTAAGGCAGTAGCCCTATCAGTGCCCCAAGCGCTGAACGTCACGGAACGGAGAATATCCATGACGCGGGTGCAAGAGACCCTAAGGCTGCGAATATGAGCCTCCCAGGTGAGGCGTCGGTCAAATACAAAACCAAGGAAACAGTGCGATTCAACCACTTCCAGGCGTACCCCATTACGAAACAAGTCTGGGTCAGGGTGGAGCCGTGGATGGCGGCAGAAGTGCACCAACTTAGTCTTGACCAAGGAAAACCGAAACCTGTGCGCTTCGGCATAGCGAGAGATGCGGTTCAATGCCTGTTGGAATCGACGCTCGAGAGTTGGCATCTGGGTCGCGCCAAAAGAGATCGAAAGGTCGTCTACGTAGAGCGTAGCGAGAACATCTTCTGGCAGCACTAAGATGATGCCGTTGATGCTCAGGGCAAAGAGTGTGACACTGAGGACACTTTCCTGCGGGACACCCTCTTCCTGCTCCATTGGGTCGGAGAGGGCTCATCCAAACCCGTACGGGAAATCGACGATCTCGCAAAAATTCAGATATAAATAGTGGGAGTCGCGTCTCCGCCATCGTGTGGAGAGTCTCAATGATACCGTAGCGTTCGGGCGGCGCTTATAGCGCATGTAGGCATAACGCTTCTGTTTCAGGGCCGTCTCACACTCGGCCGACCACCACTGGAGTGGTCGGCGTGCAAAACGGCTAGCCGTTCTGGGAATAGAGGTGAGGCCCGCGGGGATGAGGTTGCCGGAGAAAAACTCAACGGCCTCATCTACCGACCTAAACGCCTTGACTGAGATAGAGAATTCAGTCATTTCCTGAAATGTAGGCCACCGCGCCCGCGCCAAGCACCCCTGAGGTGGGCTCTCAGGCGGCAGCTAACCCTGAAAATGATATCTGAATGGGAAAGTGATCACTACCATGGAGGTCATCGACGACCTCCCAATCAAAATCAGGCTGTGCATCCGGAGAACACAGAGATAGATCAAGGCAAGAAAATGAAGCGGTTCTCGGGCAGTGATGCGTAAACTTATCCACATTTAGGACAGCTATCTCAAGCTCTTCGATCAGATTGGGATTAATTAAGTAGTCTCCACAGAGAGGATATCTGCCGTTCAGATCTCCAAGCAAGAGAAAGGGCCTCGGTCATATAAGGCGCTGTCGACTTCGAGAACTTACTAGCAGAAGTTGGACTCGGAGTGAGAGTCTGTTTTTTTTTACAAATGCCCATAAACCTTTGTCAGGCGTGGCAGCTTCTGAGCCGGGGTCTCGGATATGGGGTAACGGGAACGAGGTCCCCTTAGTGATGTTCTTTCGTGGGACAGCCTAAGAAATCGCCAAAGACAGTCTCACGATAACCTTTGGAGGTTTCCATTTAAAGTCATAGAGTCCCTTATCCTTAACTAGATCAATCCACACTTTCCCTAAGCACCCACACAACATGGTTTAGATTACTGTATTCAACAACCTGAAAGCAACCAGGCAGGACCTCACACAAAGAATCTATGATAGCATTTGACCAAGCACAACCACACAGAACACTTTGTGAAATTAGACAGCAAAGTTTTTGATGCCATCCCAGGCAACAATATACAACACCCAACATAGAAACACGAGGAAAAAATATTACTGGTCAACTATTTGGAGGGTAGACACATCATGTGGTAGTTTCTGGCCAGACATCAAGCATCAAAAACTTCAAAAGCAGTGTCCTAAGGGTCTGTAGTGTCACCCCCTCACTTTTTAACCACTACATGCATGCCACACTCACACACCTCAACCCAGATACACAGTTTCATATGCAGACAAAAAAACTATCACATGCACATACCTAAACAAAGTTACTCATCTCATCAAACTCTAGCTCAAGACTATGCACCTGCTTCACCACCGCTATTAAAGTTTTCAGGACAATCTAGGATTATTCTAGTCTCTTTCCCATTTTTTATTGGGCAGCTATCGTGCAATACTCTTAAAAAATTAAATCCTAGCCACCATCAAGAAACAGTATTTAAATCCTAACCACCATCAATAAACAGTATTTAAATCCTAGCAACCATCGATAAACAGTATTTAAATCCTAGCCACCATCGATACACAGTATTTAAAACCTAGCTACCATCAAAAAATGGTATTTAAATCCTGGCCACAATCAGTAAACAGTATTTAAATCCTAGCCACAATCACTAAACGGTATTTAAATCCTAGCCACCATCAATAAACTATTTAAATCCTAGCCACCATCAATAAATGGTATTTAAATTCTAGCCACAATCACTAAATGGTATTTAAATCCTAGCCACCATCAATAAATGGTATTTAAATCCTAGCCACAATCACTAAACGGTATTTAAATCTAGTCATCATCAATAAACAAACGGTATTTAAATCCTAGCCACAATCATTAAATGGTATTTAAATAAATCCTAGCCACAATCACTAAATAGTATTTAAATCCTAGCCACCATCAATAAACGTTATTTAAATCCTAGCCATCATCAATAAACGGTATTTAAATCATAGTCACCATCAATAAACGGTATTTAAATCCTAGTCACCATCAATAAACGGTATTTAAATTCTAACCACAATCACTAAATGCTATTTAAATCCTAGCTACAATTACTAAACGGTATTTAAATCTTAGCCAACATCAATAAATGGAATTTAAATCCTAGCTATCATCAATAAACGGTATTTAAATCCTAGCCACCATCAATAAATGGTATTTAAATCCTAGCCACAATCCCTAAATGGTATTTAAATCCTAGTCACAATCACTAAATGGTATTTTTAATCATAGTCACAATCACTAAATGGTATTTAAATCCTAGCCACCATCAATAAACGGTATTTAAATCCTAGTCATCATCAATAAACAAATGGTATTTAAATCCTAGCAACAATCACTAAACGGTATTTAAATCCTAGCCACCTTCAATAAGCGGTATTTAAATCCTAGCCTCCATCAATAAACAGTATTTAAATCCTAGTCATCATCAATAAACAAACAGTATTTAAATCCTAGCCACAATCACTAAACATATTTAAATCCTAGCAACCATCAATAAATAGTATTTAAATCCTAGCCACCATCAATAAAATGTATTTAAATCCTAGTCACCATCAATAAAATGTATTTAAATCCTAGTCACCATCAATAAATGGTATTTAAATCCTAGCCACCATCAATAAACGGTATTTAAATCCTAGTCATCATCAATAAACAAACCGTATTTAAATCCTAGCCACCATCAATATACGGTATGTGTATTCTTCCTGTTTCACATAGGAGTGAGCCTGTTAATACAAACTTACCTTCATCGCTATTGATTCCCTCAGTTTCTTTGTCTCCGGGTAGCAAATTGGACATTCTGACTCATTTTCGGCGTAGGACTCAAAGCAACTGCAGAATAGGAGAACCAGCGAGAGGTCATCAGGAATGAGTGCAATAAGTAAGAAAATAGACAAAGATTCATGAGATGCACTCCTAGACTCCTGTACATAAATGATTAGCAACTTTCTGTTTGAAGGCCAATTACTGGGAGTCTTTAATTTGACCGCTTCAATTAACCTATGAGAAACATGTGTGCAGTGGCCGCAGTTGAGTGCCAATAGGAGACAGCAATAAAGGGGATCAGTGCAGTACTTTGGATTTTTTTTTATGTATGTCTTTGTTTTAGTATGGGCGTAAACTTGATGGAGAAGTTCATTAGGTGGAAATGAACAGGTGACTTCAGTAATGCTTACTGTACGTGAAACGAGTGACGGCAAAGGAAGTGAACGGAAGGAAGGTCCAAATTGTTGTTGCAGACGTTGCATTTCGTACCTGTAAATTCAATCGTTCTGAAAATGTATAAAGAAACCCATTTTAGAAACCAAGCTCTGATTAGACCGAGCAAACTTTCTGCAAGGATCTTTCCTCCCTTAACCTATAAAAGCTTCTGTGGGTGATTGACGCGGGACCTTGTGTTTTGGAATGACACGCATCGATATAATGAAGTAATCAACATAATCAAGGTTAACGTACATTTTCGAGGAACATCTGGGACTCCGGCACATGAGTAGGGTTCCCCTTCCGACATATTCCGTTTCTGCCTGTTTCATCGTCAACCCCATTTATCAGGAAGGAAAAATAGGGTCAAATAAGGATAGATCAAATAGGAAATAGGAAGAAGCCTAGAAAGTATTGCAGTACCCAGCCTCATCAACCCTATATTCTGGGGGCAGGAAAGGATGAGTAAAAGCTTCTAAGAACAGATTTAGACAAACAGCGCGATGCAAGTTAGCTAATTATGCTTTTTTACTGCTAATCTGGCGACTTCTTACTTTGGAATAAGTCACCGAAATTCTTTCAAAGCCTAATATTTGGCTAGATTAAAAACAGAAAGGTGTTAAAGGAAACCAAAAGCAAAACAACAACAAACAAAAGTGAAAAAAAAGGCAAGAAGGAAGCACGCACCGGCGTCGGGAGGAGGCCCACCTCATCCCAAAAGTAAGATAGTCCAGAAATGTGTGCACGAACTATCCCGAAGAGGAAGAAGGAACATGCGCGAAGATCACCCAGACTGGGACATTCAACAAGAATGTGCCAAACACTCTGGGGGACAAAGCAGTAGTGGCAGTAGGGTGAAGGGGGGTGTTCCATCAAATGGCGGTGCGTCCAATTCGAAAAAGACAGAAATGACCTGAAGCCGTCGGAGCATTGGGAGGTAGGTCCACAGGAACAGTCCGGCACAATGGCACCCAACTTTAGATTTTCGTCAGTCATCACTCATCTTATTTGTCAGGCAACCCGGAAGGCAAACCTAATTCCTACCATGTATTCGGTGTGAGGAAGAGCCAAACGCTGGTCTAGTCGCCTAGTCCTCGCGGACTCTGAAGCCCTAATTATCCGCAATTCCCACATGTCTAGGATCCAAGTGATCTTGACACCATCCGGCTCGCGGCACCCATGATGTCACGGATACCGTGAACCTGGGTTTATGGGGATTCCAATGCCCCGAGTGCAGTCAGGGCGCTTTGTGAATCGCTACAATCACAATTCGGTCTCTGAACCTGGTACGACATGTTATATTTGGTAGAGCGGTGTATTGCAACCAGCTCGGCCGTGGTAGAGCCCCCACTGACTTCAAAACAGACGGGATACGGCGTGGAAACAGAAGCCCTTCTGGGACTCGGAGCCATCCGTGTACACAATCACGGATCCAGCGTGACCCAGTGTGCTCCCAAAAGGGCGAACGCAATACTGGGGAAGCTTGGGTAGGAGAGGCGTAGCGAAAAATAGTCAAAGGTGATACCATCCAGGGTGGCGTCCTGGGCTCTCAAAGGAGTTTATTAGCCATAAAACTAGAAGGCTTAGGGCATGAGGAACGTCTCTCGGCGTCATTGACACCGTCAAGACTGGCCAAGGATGCAGTAACAACCGTTGGCGACTGAGTGAGGCGCAGGGCACGCGCGTATAAGCGCATAATGAACTGTGTTAGGGCGCAGCGCGAGTGGCAGCTCTCTCGCATCGATTCTTAATGGCCGAAGTGAGGAATGCAACAGTCGTCAGGCGGAGGCCGGTGAAGTGGATCGAGTCCACTTTCGGCCGGCTGCGAATGAATAAAACTCGCATCCGTAGTCGAGCTTCGAAGGGTCGATAAAAAAGTAAGGCAGCACCCCAAGGGCTGAACGTCTCAGAACGAAGAACGTTGATGGCGCGGGTACAAGAGCCCCTAAGACTGCGAATATGAGCCTCCCAGGTGAGGCGTCGGTCAAATACAAGACCAAAGAAACGGTGCGGGTCCACCACTTCCAGGCGTACCCCATTAAGAAACAAATCTGGTTCAGGGTGGAGCCGTGGATGGCGGCAGAAGTGCACCACTTTAGTCTTGGCGAAGGAAAACCGAAACCTGTGCGCTTCGGCATAGCGAGAGACGCGGTTCAATGCCTGTTGGAGACGACGATCCAGAGTTGGCATCTGGATCGTACCAAAAGAGATTGAAAGGTCAAAGAGTGACACTGAGGACACTTGCCTGCAGGAAGCCATCCTCCTGCTCCAATGAGCCGAAGAAGGCTCCCCACACCCGTACGCGGATTCGATGATCTCGCAGAAATTCAGAAATAATGATCGGGAGGCGTCCCCTCGGCCCCATCCTGTGGAGAGTCTCCATGGTACCATATCGCCATACGGCATCATTGGGTTACAAAAGAAGGCCTCGCAGACGGCATTTTTCAGTCGGAATTTGCGGAAGCCGCATGTTCAGAAGACAGGTGGCCTCCATTGTCCAGATAAAAGGCTAACAACAATTATCAATTTCTCCATCAACTTGCAGCTACTTATGCCAACCATCCCTTTAAATTCTTGGACGAAATCTACGAAGCAGATAATGAAATTTACTTAAAGATCTGAATGACAATTGCTGGTAAGCCCACTGAGAAAAAGTGGCTAGATATTCTGCAGTGCCTTTCTTTTAGTAAGAGGAAACAGCTGTACCAAAGAGGGAATTATCGGTGCCCAGATTGAGGAACTGGGCATACTGGTGAAGGAGGCAAAGCCAGAATTAAGAGAAATTGCGAAAGTAATAATCAGAAACCATCCCCGCAATGTGGGATTGGATAAAATCAACGACACTACCGGCATAACTGGACAAGGTCGGCGAGAGACCTACCTATCACCCACAAGAAGGACTTTGGGTTCAGGGGTTTCCCACAACAGCGTCTCATATCCAGGCTGGAAGATGGTATGGTTTTTCTTCCTGACCCACATACTGACGTGTTAAAAACATCAAGCATGATAAAGACTACTAACAAACCTCCTCGTCTGTAATTACCAGGGTAGCGGGGTATTGTATTTCTCCAAGAAGTTCGTCCAAAGAGAAAACATCTCAAAAGTACGAACTTCATGCCCTCCCCCTTTGTGGACACGAAATCAACTAACTGTGATCCCTTTACGTGGGCCACGACGGTGTAAAATAAACATGAAATTAGAAAATAAAATAAAAGTGACTATCATGAAATTTGCTCGATACCCACTTAACGATGAATCTCGGTACTCTGTAATGCAGATGTTACATAACAGCCCTGAGGCCGCGAGGGGCCCTATCTTTTGGGAGTTCGAACCCTTGAGATGTTGAAGGAAGGAAGCTGTAGAGTAACCGAGAGAGAGAGAGAGAGATAGATAACTCACTCTGTGGTGATGGAGTTAATGGTTCCCTTCATCTTCTTCGTCTCCTGGCGATGGTTTTCGGTAAGAGCGGCTTCCGAAGCGAAAGAAGACGAATGGGAATTGACGACCCGTAGCAGATAGTCCCTGACCTGTCCCAGGGTCACGTGAGGGGAAGAAGTAATGAGATCCACCACTTCCAGGGAAGGCATCAGCTGCAACTCGTCTGCGAGAAAAAGGAACTGCGTTCGATCCCACACAACAGCTCAGGTCCAGCTTAAGGGAAAAGAAGCACCCTGTGGCATAACCAACTGAACCCCCGCCTCCCTCAAGGGGTACATAACTCATTTCTAGAAATCACAGATACTTCATTCTACAACCAATGAGATTATTACCCACAATTACAAACAATACATCAACATCGCGCATATACCCACTATGCCCCCCACACACACATAAATGCATTAGGCATAGCATCGAAGCATAATGTCTCGCCTCGTGGTGCGTTCACAACATCCTTATTACTTTATTTGTCTCGGCGGGTTCTGTTCAGTCAAGCCTGGCAACACAGGAATGACGCCAGAGCACGAGCTCTTATCCTGAGGTCTCCTTAAGAGGGTAGTTCTGGCTTTGGTTTCTGGAGGATGTGCGTCCAGAGGTGGATTATAATAAGATGAATAGGTTATCTACATGGATGTTAAGGTGGTGGGTAGGGGTAAGTCATGCATGAAAAGATTGAAGAGAGTAGGGGAGAGGATGGCCCCTTGGGGAGTGCCATTGTAAAGTTTTTCATTTTGGATTGGACCCAATCTTGGTGGAACTTGAGGAGGTTTGCGAGCCATTTTTTGTCAGTGATGTCCAGTATTTCTTGTATGAGGATATGGTGTGGGACAGTGTGGAAGACTTTCCTGATGTCTATTGCCCCCTGCAAGATGGTACTTGGTTTACATCTGGTACTTGGAGGAGCGGCACGCCCTCAAGGGCCCAGCACTCCCAATTTACATTGAGTTTACCAGGGCATTATTCCTCTAGACATTTCCATTTTAGTTTCTTTTTGCTTCCTTCTTTACAAACTTAGAGAAACATATCCACACCCACCTTACCGCTCCATCCAGTCACTTTTCACACAACACCCTGCATAATTCACGGGCGCATAACATCCATCCCTCGCTTGTGAAGACAAATTCCACCTGGTCAGTCTGCGGTGCGAACACCACAGGGACCTCCTGAGCTCCGGAAAAAGGTTGCATGTGACCTGTTCAAGATGCAACACCGCCACCTACACAAACCCATAATGGAAGACCACTACACAATCACACACCCCAACATCGCAATATAAATTCCTTGATAGTTCTGTAGCGATCCGGTATTGGCGACAAAAAGAAATCTTTAAATGGATCAAATTTCGGATTTTGTTTACTTTTTTATTTTTGTCTGTTCTCTTCTTTTTCCTTCACGCTTGCCTTGACCCCACTACGTAAAACTACTTGGAACAAATCCGCTAACCCAGCGTAACTATGGTAGCCAAGGAGGGTCGTTGATTTTTCGCGATACTTTTGAAAGAATGACACGACAAATGAGAGCTTTGAAAGTCATGACTCATGACTCCGACGGGGTCTTCTGCACCACCCACAGTAGGGAGGGTAAGGGTTTGGCAGTGACGCGTGCTAATGTCCAGTCACTTTGGAGAGGTCATGATAACGATGACCAGTATAGAAAAAAGGAATCTCTTCTTACCCAAGAGGATCAGGCACACACAGCCAGGAAAGGAAGATAAGAGAAAAAGAATGAAAAGGTGGAGTAAAAGATGAAAAAGAGAAATTAAGGGGGTGGGGGTATATTTAACGCTCCACGAACCAGTTCGAATGGAAAACAAATGAACTCTGGAATATGCTCGAACTAGCGATGTAAACAGAGAAAGAAAGAAGAATAAAAGAACAAAGTTGAAGAAGAACGAGGAAAAATCCTCAGTGAACGTCGTACATGTCATCTACATTTTCAGAAACTTTCCCACAATGTTGATTCTTTTGCGCATCAGCACCACTAATCTACCCACCCATATCAAGGTCTTAAGAACATTTTCCAGCTGGAAGTAGAGAGCAAAGAAGGCAATGGAATGCCATGAATCTTGGCAGGAAACACGAACCGATTTTCCTCAAGACGGCGTTGAGAAGATCAGGATCCGGGGCAAGGAAGCTTCTCTCGGCGGTGATGAGTCGCAGTGCGGTGCACCACAACTGTCGATTGTCATCCCCGTGTCTGCGGCAAACATCGACGACATTCGAATACTCCCCGTGGGCTGCGTGCCACATCAACAGGTCCTCAAACCTAATAGGTACCAGAGTAGCCATGATAATTATTTCGGGCGCTATCGAGCAGTAACACGCCATTTAAATATAAAGAGAAGGTTAGGTTAGGTTAGGCTTTGCAAAGAAAGTTCCCCCTTCAAATTGGCTTAAATACTCAAGGAAACAAGAAAGGTCTGGCCTCTTAAATGTCTATTTGAGAATCAATAAATCAAAGAACGTAGAAATAGTACAAAGGCAAAAACGTCATCCTCAAATATTCAGATTGTGGTTTGTACTTGAATCAAAAGTTGGGGATATTTAGGTGAAATACTCTAAGCATTCAACCATGATGAACTTACATCCCTGCTTGCTCCCACAAAATCAATTTGCCCGCAAAGAATTGGTGTTTATCACAGAGCAGCAAGGCATGATCTCTGTCGAATCTCACTTCGCCATTTCGGATCATTTTCAGTATCTTGTCCTCCAGGGCATTTTGATCTTGTCCTAAAGAGATGCATCAAAATATTATTTCTTGACAACTAATTATTTCAAACACAAAATAAATGAATACAAGTCAAAACTTTTAATATCTAATTTCAAAACAGATTTTGAATCCAATTTGCAACAACCCACATCTACCACCTGCCCTCTCCCCACAACAGCCAGGAAAGTAGTCAAATCCTCAGGATCAAACCTACAGATCAATATCGCAACACAAGAATTAAGTCAGTTGGCCAAAGACACACCAACACAAATTACAAAGGAGCCACAAAATAACACTTTCAAATACTAAACAGTACACTTATCATTTTGTATACACAATCAACACAATGAGACAAAATAAAACAACTCTCCAACACCCTTCACACGAAACAACTCATCAAATACAAGCTCTCTAAACACGCAAATAAACAAGAGACAGAAACCACTGGCAAAACACTTGATCACAGAACAAACACAGGCAACCTCTACAAAACTTTTTTTTTAATTTTAGGGCACCCATCTGGAGAGTGCTCTGAAGGGCATAGGACGCTAAAATTAGTCTATTTTAAATTAAAAACAAAACAGACACGCTCAAGGTCCGCCACGTAAGCGAGGTTTGAGATTGGGGTGTCATTCTCTTGAAGAACGAGGGAGGGGGGGGGTCTTGCCAAAACTTACCCCGATTCCTTGACTCTCTTCCAACCCTTTGCGAGAGGGGTCTTCCCGTTAAATGAAGACACGTATGTCGCCAGGAAGGGCGGCAGGCGGGCTTCGAAATATACCGGAAATTCACCGACAACGAAGTCGTTTGGGCGGCGCATGTAGGCATAATGCTTCTGTTTGAGAGCCGCCTCACACTCGACTGACCACCGCAGGAGTGGTCGGCGTGCAAAACTGTCTGAGGTTCTAGCTATAGTAGCCCGGCCCATGGCAATGAGGTTGCTGGATAAGAACTCAACGGCCTCATCCACCGACCAAATGATAGTTGAATGCAGAATTCACGGGCTCATAAGATCCACCCCTCGCTTGTGAAGACAAAGTCCACCTGGTCAGATTGCAGTGTGGACACCACAGGGACCTCCTGATTTCCGAGAAAAGGTTGCATGTGACCATCATGGATGCTTGTTCAGGAAGCAACATCGCCCCTTATACAAACACTAATGGAAGACTACTACACAATCACACACCCCAACATCACAATATAAACTCCTTGAGGGAAAACTGGATCAAGGCCATATCCTTCCTCAGGGTCTCCGGGCTACTCGATCAAATAGTTTGTAGTTTCAGGATACTATCGCAACAACAACAAACATTTCATTCTTAACAAAACTCGAAAAAATTCAATATATTTGACCAACTCCCCCAGCCCCCCATCGCATGCACTCTAATCTCCCTTTATTCTATCACACTCCCTTTCTTCACCACACCCCGCCCAGCTGGCAAGGATGTGTTTTTTAAACTGTAGCCAACCTGTAGGACAAGAGAAAGAGTTTTTGAGTGGTCAGTTAATTTCCAAGTGGAAATGACACGATCACCCCACCAGGATTCAATCCTGGATCGTGACCATCCACTTGGATGTATCCCACGTCAGGTTAAGTTGCAATACTACTCTCACTTCCTAACTGTTGCAGGGACCACTACCACACAGGGGTGCCTATAAAATCCCCACAGCATGCAACAGCCTCCCTCCTCTCTAACAGGATCCCGTCAGGACAGCCTTATAGAAAACCCAGCCCCAGCTGAACTGTGCTAACGTTGGCACCGGGGCCTACAACACAGGGTGCAGGATCGAACCTTTCTCCCTTAATCTCCCAAGGGGTCAGAGGGAGACGAGAGGTCACCTGCTCCTGGGGAACTATAAACAACATCATCACACCAGTGTTAGAGACGTTTCTGGCAGATCTGGAGCACGGCACCATCCATTACACTCCAAACCCCACTTCTAAAAATCTAAGACTGACAAACCTTCAGGCGCCAAAGAATACTGATGAAGCAATTCGGCTAAAAGTGTGGTGTTGAGGTGTTGTGACAGTGGCCGGACCGAAATTGCTTTCTCCAGGAAGGTGATGGCACTGTCGCTGTGCCCGATTAAAAGGTACTCGAACTCCTCGGGGTCGGCAAACACAGGTTCTTCCGGAGTCAAGTAGGAATTCAAGGATTTTTGCTGTCAACACAAAGTTTCATCTCATGTTGTTATGATGCGGTGAGAAGAACCATTACAGAATGAAACTCGAATATTGTTTTGGGGCGCGTGTCCTAAAAGGAGACCTAGTGTGGGGCTGTGGAATACTCATATACCGTCTTCGGGCGTGTGATGTAAAAGACGACTAAACCCGGATCTGGGCCGCTAGCGTGCCAAACCGCGCGTTTGAGACTCTCTCCTGCGAGCGCAATATGCAGTGGGTATGGACGGGGTTGGCGCGCTCTCTGTCCAGTCAGCGTTGATAGTCGCCAACTCCACCTTTTTGTGAAGCGGTTACATAGGATTTTTGTTTAATTCCGATAAACTGGGGTAAATGACGATGAACTTTTTTTTCTTAGTGGTGAAAGAATTGGGGTGAGGGAGACGTATTAAAAGGGGAAGATGAGAATACGTCGAAAGAACAAAAAATGTTGGGGACAGGGGGGAAGGAGGGCGCATCATAAACATCAATGTACAAGTTCGTCCAAAGAGAGCACGGGCGAGGGATGACCTTGCAATCTGCGGTGTGTTTAAACCACGCAAAATTACGGGAAAATTCTTGAAGATGGAGAATAACGGGAGGGAAAATAGACAAAAGAAAAAAAACAAAGATCAGAATACGGAATAAAGGAAATGCCAAGAGTCACACCATCTGTGGTTCAGAGCCGGAGGTGAAAGGAATCATTTCAAACTCCCCAGAAATCGTACAGAAAGCACACACAAACTCAAATGCATTAACTTAAACTTTTAAGGAGGCGGGGGGGGATGGACTACCTCAACCACCAGTGAGTGCAACTGAGAATAAATAGTCTGGGTATCACTTATGCCATAAAGGATGGCCGCATCAAAGCATTCTCACTGAGGGTACTTGTGTCCAAATGGAGCGACAGCTTACCTTAGAAGGGCAAAATACCGGGAAATGAAAAAATGGACGTTTCTTCTTCTGTTAAAATCTGCTTTATCTCTGTTAGGGTGGGGTAGGATGGGAGGTAAGGGTATCACCACCAAGGAGTCAGTTGAAAATCAAGGACAACTAAATGTGACGACATCCATATGTGAAACAACACTGGGTAGATAAATTTCTCTCTAATACAATTCAGGAAAGCGTCAAATTACCTAGTCAAGGTGGAGCACTCTTAACTTGCCTTAAATTAAGCCACCTATTCTATCGCCTAATAATCATTCTCTTTATATCAAGCCATTGACGTATGCCAACTTTCAGTACTTGGGTAGAGTATTAGTTATAATGATACAATTTACATAATGACAGAGTCCCATCCTGAAATAATAAACACCTAGCTCTATATATCAAAGTAGGAAATGACTCCACAATCAAAAATCTCCTCACAATCCTTGTTTTAGAGTTGTTTTCAATGCCATGAAAAAAAATAATAATAAACCACCCCAGAATATTTTTATAAAGTTGTCTTCAATGCCACACAAAAATCTAAAATAACATTCGCTCATTTTTTTTTGAAAGCCAGTAAAAAGAAAAGTATTTTCCATGGCAGGAGTACTCTCTCCCAGTGCCAGTCAGTGCCCTTGGAAGCTCCGATACTGTATGAGGAACTGGTGCCCAAGAATGAGGCCTAAAATGCCCCAACAGTTTGGGCAACGGGACAGGCCATACCGTAAAGGGGATGTGGACATCCTTTAAATATTTTTGTGTAATGAATGTGGCTTTTTCAGTGGGGACAGAATAATGGGGAGAGTAGAAGGAGGGTAGACACGAAGAAATCAATGAACAGGAAGTGAAAAAGGATGAAAATGACCACCCAGGTCATCTCGCAAATCCTAAAGTTATGGAACTGAGAGGGAAAGGCTCCTTTCAAACACTTTGAGGAGCATGCTTGAGAGACATTCTTTGGTTCGGTTCGCTGGTCGGCGCTCAGCTTGGGCAAATTGACGATACCAATTTGGCCATGAAAACAATCCAGGAACGGGGATGGCAAGTCCCACTTCCCATCAGAACTTCTGGTTGCTGGCAACGGATAATGTAAAGATACTAAGGAAGAAGCTTTTAGAAGCAATTTTAAATTTAGAATATTTGGGGCGCAAAGAGGATCGCAATTTTAAGCTTAATACCAATTCTTGGGACGTTAATGGATTCGAGTTGGCTTTCGAAATCATCGAAATGCAAATTGATTTTTGGATCTTTGTAAAGCTGCCTTTCGATTGATTTCTTCATTAGTTATTTTTAAATATACATTCACTTTAACATTACTATTTAGCATCGCAAAGGACCAATAGGAAACAAGATTAACTGTTACTTAGCGGGAAATAAATAATTTGGGGGTTTTTTTCACCACCAATCTTAGACTCTTTTTGAGGATTTTATTTTGAGGATCTCAGGCCTAATGTAGGATCTAAACCACGAGTACTGTGAATTACTCTCATATCGGACTCCTTTCGGCGACTTTCCGACCCCCGTATGCTTTAACTTTGTTGTAATCGGAGGCGGTCTCTCCATTAAGCTCAGAAACTAGGACAAACGCAATCGGAGAGAACATAGTGAAGAACCAAAGTCCAGAATATACAGTCATCAATTCCTCGAGGAGGGGGGAGGGGGTCCATTCGAAACGGGTTTAAATATTATCACATTTTTAGTTCAAATTTTCTAACGTTACTCTGACAGTACGTCTTACATTAATGAGACAAATCCGAATAAGTTTTACAATTTAATGAACATCTGTCGGATACATCGACCCGAGCGTTGTGTCATCCAGTCAGGTTAGGATAGAGAAAAAGTAGGGGGATTTTTCTTTCATGAGTCGACAGGACGGTTCCATGGCTAGCGGGATTGGATGGAGAAGGCTCCCACCTTCTGAATTTATGTCTCCATTTGATAAAAGTGTTGTGGCGAGGCTGAGAATACAGAGCTTGGTTTTATTACTGCCTCGACACGGTTACACGAGGCAGATGATGAGAATATAGTGGGATTTCTTCCAAAACTTACTTGATTTCAGGATCTGTGACCCTGCTTTGCAAGATAGCCTGTAGCTCGCGCATGAAAGAATATGACAGGACAAGCAAGATTAAGGACTTTCAAGTACGCGCTTAAATATTTTCGAGAGACCAACATATTTTTGAGTGAAGAGGACGAGGAAAAAGGATAGCTAAGAGACAAAATAAAAAGTTATTACCTCTTTGATAAGGGGTTGGTTGAGGGGTTTATAGTCGGTGCAGAGAGAGATGAGGAATTCGGTGGATTCGTCGGGAATGTGATTGAGGAGAGAAGATCCGTGCTTCAGGAAGTTTTCTTTGGCATCCTCGAACTTGAGTGTGGAGATGTACCTTAGAGAGGTTGACAGAGATGTACCTTCCGACAGAACCGATACGCTACCACAACACTAAGCAAAGCTAATTCGAGTAGATTCAAACCATGTGTAAAGTTGCTACAGAGAGAGTTAGATGGATGGATTGCAAGAGTCCATTGGCGCTCAATGCGATGTGATTGCGCCGTAATATGGAGAGAGGTGCGCTATACTTTACTAACCGCCAGTCGGGTCCAGTGATCGCGTTAAATCACATTCCCCACGGTGAGAGAGTAAGAATACATTCGCGGTGTGAGCTACACAGCAGGAGATTAAAGATAACCTACAACCATACATTAAATGAACAATTATATAATAATCCGATAAATATGTCAAAATAACCTTGGGTCAGATAGAAGGGTAGGTTATTTTCTTTATCTAATACATAGCATGGGCACATGCCAATGCTGGGATAATGAACTAGTCTGTAATTTCTTTTGTCAACATGAGTGAGATTAGAAGTTCCTCTTTGAAAAAAAAAGAATGGAGGGCAAAATGGGATTATACGTCATTCCTAAACATCTAAAATAAAAACTATTTTATAAGGCCACAGCAGAGATAATAAAAATAGTAATAAATGTTAAATTTCCAATATTACACACTACCCTATGTCATCCATTACTATCCTCGCCCACCACTCAAAACGCGGAAGCAGCTCGTGTCTACAAATTTAGTGTACAGGATTCGACCGTCTCACCTTTGCAATCCTCTGTTACCTTCTTCGTAACCCACAAACTGGAGTACAAAAAAACCCTTACATCATGCAGCCACCCTACTTCCCTTAAAAAGAACACCTACAGTGCTCGGTGTCACACTGAATACAGGACTAAACTTCAAACAACACAGCAAACAAAGAACATAGTCCGAGGACTAATGGGAACCTCATTCGAGCAATTCATCTCCCACACTTACAAGCTGTACATCCATCTCTAACTCATTTATGCCTTTACAGCATTGGGACCATCCTGCATCCACTCACCTCTGCACATGACAGGAAAGACAAATACTTTCCGCCTCGCCAGGAGATGCATCCACGCTACCCCACTAAACCTGTTACATTTGGAAACAAAAATTGGTCAGGGATCCGAACCACGGGTATCTGGACCTGATGACAACCACCGTGAAAGGATTCCATCCGGCGACTAACCATACACGATGTGGCGTTATTTCTACTCGGCTAAGCCGCAGCCCCATTACACGTTAGACAAAAGCAAACAAACGAAACAGAGCACCTGCACAAGAACTACAACAAATCTCAACAACACAATACTCGTATCATTAACTTAATTTCAAAACAACAAACGAAAAAATGAAACTACACAAGCACAATAAATCACAAAACTAACTCTGGAGAAACAAAAAAAATACATCACAATAAACCCCAACCCTCACACACTAGTCATTCAGTACTCACAAAAAAAGTCACACCCAGACAGCAGCAACGTAACAATGAAACTACTCAAACACCAGCTTCATACTCATACATTGACAAACAGACAAATGCATAGAGAAAAAACACCCGCATACCCAAAGATCAACCTTCCCCACATTCAGCCCAGAATCCTCAAAACTTTCAGAAACTCAAAATCCACATTATAGTGAACATTCACCCCAAACACCTAGGAAACAGTAATCTCAATGACCACAAACCTTTCCAACCACTCTTGTGGCAACAATAGCCCTCCCCTCAATCTGGAAAACAACAAACATCATACGAATGCTCAAACCAGCAAAGACTCCAGCACAACCAAACTCATACCACCCCACCTATCCAAAATAGTTAAAAACTCGTGCACAAAACAGTAGGCCCATACATACCCCTCTCACAAACACAATAAAGATTCAGAAAAGATCACTACAACCCTCCTAACCGACCTCATACAGCACATTTTACATGACTTCAACGAACATCCTCCCTCCTTAGGGCACAATCCTCGCTGCAAACAAAACCTACAAAAATGGAACCTAAACAATGTAGGAAAAAAAAAAATCCTAGACAATAACAAGAACACAAAATGGGTAATTCATTTCATCCTACCCACAAAAAGAGATGGCATGCAGAAAGCAGATAAGTAGGTAGGGCACGCGGCTCCTCAAGGCTCAAGGTGTAAGTCTACACGGGACCCCTTAACCCGTCCTACGAAGGCTCGGGTTTGGTCCCTACCTAAATAAGGGTGCAAACCCTCATCGCATTAATCACGCCCCAACCCGTCAAGTCCGGTTTCGTGCAACATTCGGGCGTTAAAAATCCAGGTTCAAAAGTCTCTCTTCCGAAGAGGTAATTAATTAGTGTGAATTAGTGAAAAGAGAGTTGGAGATGTTTAACAGGTGCAAATGAGGGCCCCACAGTCTCCGGGCACTTAGGTGTAACGGCGATGACATCAACGCTTATACCTTCCTTACAAGAGTTAAAGCTGGTAGGGGAGGCATCGGGCTAAGCCTTGTCGAGGTGTAAATCGAGTGAGGGTAAGGAGTATTTGTGATGAGAGAAAAAGAAGTAAATTCATGTAAAAGAGGGAGATTGCAGATGCTTGGGTATAAGTAAAATGAAATATGCCAAGCATATACACAATCGACGACCGCTGATACGCGAGCCACGAACAAAAGCCAGTGCGCTATTTTGAATTAAAATTCAACCGTTATTAACAGTGGGGTGGAGTGGAATCCACTTTATCTGTTCAGAAAACTTAAGAAACAATCAAAATTAAGATACCTTAGGGCTTCGGTGTAATCTCTCTTATCTTCCATCAAAATAGATATATAATGGTCATGGAGGAAGTACTTGGAGGCGAGTGCGAGAGCATGATCAAAGTAGCCGGCGCCACGGCATACTTTGATGCCGAGATCCACATCGCAATCGACATCGCCTTCCTGTCAATGAAAGCAAACGAGGATAAAATGTGCTTGGGACAAAAGCACCAAGGCTTGCGCTGGTAAATATAGGATGGACAAAATCGGGAAAAGAGAACTTGGATTAGACACCACCCTCCCATTAAACACAGCCAGTAACAAAGGTCATGCCCATAAAACACTAACTCGACATTTGCGCAATGATATTTCTGCATGGCACTCATGCCATTAAGTGCAAGACCCCAGCCATAATACCATTAAGCGCAAGAACCCTCCCACCATGTCATTCAATGCAAGACTCTGCCATCATGTCATTCAATGTAAGACTCCTGTCACCATAACATTAAATGCAAGACCCCTGCTATTTATACAAGATCCCTGCTACTATGCCATTAAATGCAAGACCCTTGCCATGATACACGAAACTTGAGAAAGGCATCACAGAGATAGAGAAAGGAATCCCACCTGCATGACCCTCCCCCCCTAACCGGCCGGAGTAGAGTGGTCTCTCCCTGGTTTGCGAAAGGCGGGCACAGTAGCGATTCGCCAGGAATCTGGGAGGAGACCCTCCACCCAGATCCTGTTGAACAAATCTAACAGAAAGGCTATGCCTCGCTCACTCGAGTGTCGAAGCATGGCGTACGGGACATCGTCCGGACCATCATGGGCGGTGTCCGCGCACGAAGCAAGAGCGGAGCGCAACTCACTCACAGGAAACCTGTCGTTGAAGGGTTCTCCGCCTCTGGAGGTAAAGTGCAGCCGGCGGCCTTCCGCGACATCACGACGTGCATTGAATGCTGGCGGAGCAGCATCCCGGCTAGAGAATGCGGAAAAAGCGGTCGCTAAGGATTCCACCACGGACGCGGGGTCCGAGATTGCGGTCCCATTCTCCTGGAGAACGGTAGGGGGATCCTGCGAGAACTTGCTCCGAATCCTTTTGACTCGCTTCCACACGTATGCCTGCCAAGAAGAGCGGCGGGCGTGCTTCCAAATATACCGGAACCTGGCCCTAGCCCGACGAAATTCAGCGACAGTGAAATCGTTCGGGCGGCGCTTATAGCGCATGTAGGCATAACGCTTCTGTTTGAGGGCCGTCTCACACTCGGCCGACCACCATGGAAGTGGTCGGCGTGAAAAACGGCCAGACGTTCTTGGAATAGTAGTCAGGCCGGCGGCGACGAGGTTGCTGGAGAACTCAACGGCCTCATCTACGGACCTAAACTCCTTGACTAAGATAGAGAATTCAGTCATTTCCTGAAATGCAGGCCACTGCGCCCGCGCCAAGCACCACCGAGGTGGGCTCTCAGGCTTCAGTTGCCCTGAAAATTATATTTGAATGGGAAAGTGATCACTACCATGGAGGTCATCGACCACCTCCCAATCAAAATCAGGCTGTGCATCCGAAGAGCACAGAGAAAGATCAAGGCAAGAAAATGAAGCGGTTCTCGGACAGTGATGCGTAAACTCATCCACGTTTAGGATTGATCAGATCGGCAAGGACCTGTCCCCTGGGATTTATTGAGTAATCTCCCCAAGAGGATGCCTGCCGTTCAGATCTCCAAGCAAGAGAAAGGGCCTCGGCAACCGTGCCACGACGCAGCGGAAGTCCCCCGCGACGAAGTCAGCTGACGGTGGAATGTATGCAGAAATGATAGTATACCTCCTATCCAGGTGAAGCTGCACAGCCACTGCCTGAAAGGAGGTATCTAAAGTGAAGGGAAGAACGGAGACATCATGCCGGGTGTAAACCGCGCATCCCCCAGCCCGGCCATCTCGCGGTGGTGGGGTCGCAAGAACCTTATAGCCCGGGAGGGCGGGCAGGGGGCACGCGCCTAGAATGGTCTCCTGCAGAAAAATAGCTAACGGGGAACAAGACGAGACGAGTCTCCGCAGATCCTCCCAGTTGGCCCAGAGTCCACGGCAATTCCATTGAAAGAATATGCCCTCCAGGCCTAGCGCGGTGGAGACGCGGGGGTCCTCTTCGAACAGAAGACCCTCAGGGGAATGGCCGTGCGCTTCCCTTAGGCAGAACCCCGGGCGCTGTTGGCCGGACAAAGCGGTGAAGGCGCTGTCGCCTTCGAAGACTTATTGGGGGAGGTTGGACTCGCCATGCGGAGTCTATTTCTCCCTCCGCCTCGAAACCTTAGGCGGGCGTTGCGACTTCGGTAGCGGGGAGGCCCTCTTTTCGAGGAATCACCGTCTCCGAGCCACTCAGCCCACCACTAGGCGTGGGCGAAGGAGCCGGAGCTCCTTTATTGCTGTCCTCCTTTCAGGGGACAGCTTTAGGAACCCTGGAAGATGGCCTTGCCACCAACTTCAGGGTGTTGCCTCCTGTGAGTCTAACCAGTCGGTGGAGGCGCGTGGCTGTTTCGCCTTACGGGAAAGGGTCACGCTGGGGAAAGAGGGGGCAGCCCTGGTTTTAGAAGGGGCTGGGTGTGAACCCTTTTTGCTGCCAGTTTTACCAGGGAAGCGCCCGGGTTGGGTAGAGCCCGCAGAAGGGCTCCGAATGGGCGCGGAAACAACCGTGCTCGTTGGCCTGGATGGGCCAGGAGCAGAGGTTGCCTTTCTAACTATTGAGGCATAAGACGTCCCAGGCAGAGCCGGGCGCGCCAGGACCAAGTCTTTAGCCTCGCGGAATGAGAGTCGATCCTGGGCCTGAACGGCCAGGATTTCTTTCTCAAGGAGATATGCACCACATTGCTTCGAAGAAGCGGGGTGCGGCTCTCCGCAATTGACACACTTGGCCACACACGATTTAGACTTATCGTGTGCGGCCTTGGAGCAATTTACACAGACTTCGGGTGACCCCGACTTTGCACGTCTACATGAGCGATTCGTATGGCCGAAGCGGTGACAGTAATAGCACCGCCGCAGCAGTGGCACGAATGCCTTCACGCGGTAGCGGTACCAACCGGCACGCACCGACTCAGGGAGCTTGTCACAGTCGAACGTGACGAAGTGTGTAGGGGTGGGTCTCTAGGCCCCTCCCTGTTTTCTCATCACACGTTTGACCTTGACTGCCCCATGGTCGGCCAGCTCTAATGTGATGTCCTCTATGGAGTAGTCCACGAGTTCCCTCGTATAAATTACTCCTTTGACAAAGTTCATGGTAGAGAGCGGCGTCACACTCAGTGGGGTGCCATGAAGTGTCCGAAGAGCACTATCTTGACCGCTTCGGAGGGATCCGCCGCATTCACCAGAAGGCTCCTGTCCGAGAAACGGGTCACCTTCGGCTCTCTACCAATCACACTAGCCAAAGCCCTCGTCTGATGGATCATGTTGCCCTTGGCCAATATGGTGCCCCATCAGTGGAGCAAAAAACGAGGAAGCGTTTGAAGCCAGCGGGCTCGAAAACGCCGGGTAATCTCTAAATGTGGAGCCCCGATGTAATCGAGGCTCCGCTCTTCGCTCTAGCACTTTTGGTGTTAGTCAGGGGCTCCGCACCCGGGGTGGCAGAGGGGCCGGATGTGCCGATCTTGGCTTGGTCGTTTACCGAAATGGCAGCAGACTCATCCGCCCCCGCGGAGAGAGAGGATCCCCGAGTCTTTTTTTTTCTTTTCTTTTTATAAGAGGATGGCGGGGAATGAATCCTCCTCTCCCCTCCGCCGGCAGGAGCCCCCCAGCCAGATGGACGGGCCTCAGCAAGGTCCTTCTCCGAGATGGAGAAGGACCTGGCAGTCGTAGGGGCACCGGTCGGAGGAGAAGATCCCTCCCCTCCTTGTACTGCCTTGGAAACCGTAGCCGTTTGAGGAGAACCTTGCATAGGAGCGGACTCGAGTTCGGTGCTTGGCGTCGAGCCCGGATTCGCTCCCATGGAAGGCCCTACCATCTGAGGCTGGGTTGCCTCTCGGGTGGGGCCTCCATTTGGCCATCCCCCCCCCCCAGGACATCGCAGATCATATTGGCAGCAATGTCATTAGTCTCGTTTTGGGAGGCACAGGACTTGACCCCAGCTAGGTTTAGTATTCTAGCCAGCAGGTCTCTTGAGGGAAGCGGCTGAAGGGGCCTGGCTTCCTTCTCCCCCCTAAGGGGGTTTGCCCTACCGAGCCGCTTCAATGGGGAGCGGTCGGCTATGGGCTGCCTGCTGGCTTTCTTGGCAGTCCCCTTGGAAAGTAAAAGGGAAACCTTCGCTGGAAAGAGGGAGGTGCCCGAAGGCACCTCCAGACAAGGGGGTAAGGGGGAGTCCACTACACCCGTAAGTGAAGGAGAGGAGTAAGCCTCCTCTCCGGTTAGAGAAATTTTGAGGGTCCCCTGCGAGAGCACAGGGAGGGGACGGGACCTCCATTTTTTTCTGTGGAGCTGCCCGAAGGCGGCTCCGTTGATTGTGAGGGGGAAAGGGGAAGTTTTTTTTTAAATTTGCATCATTGGGCATGGTGACCCTAATTTTCTCACGGGATACACACGTTCATCACCCCTCGCAGTAGCCCGCCATGCAAGTGGTGCGTACGTGCCTGGTAGAGCCAGGTGCCGCCATTCAGGACCACCCCTCTCGCCTGTTGGCCTGGCAGTCCCTCAGTATGGCGGCTCCACCTTGTACGCGGCGTAAAATTGTTAAGAGTGTGAAGAGAGAAGGAAAAGGGATGTGAGGAAGGTATGGGTTGGGATGAAGCAGGTTGTTAAAAACCCGCCATTCTAAACCGCAGCTCAGGGGTTAGGGAACATTGTCCCCTCCCCCCTCAGCCCCGATGCGGGATAGTTGGCTAAGAAGGTCAACATCTACCCTGAGAAAATAGAGGACGACCAGAGAAAGTTGTGGGAGAGGTTGTAGGGGAAGTGAGGATGTAGGGGAGGAATACAAGCTGTCTGAAAGGAGAAGAGGCTAAGCTGGGGCCGGACGGGGCGCTGAGTTCCGTCAGCACGGCGGCCAGGAAGGCCAATAGCCGTGCCTCTTACGGGGTTAGGAGAGGAGGGTGGGGTATGAACCTTCTCCTTCCCTCCACCAGCAGGAGCCCCCAGGCCGGATGGACCAGCCTCAGCAAGGTCATTCTCCGAGATGGAGAAGGTCCTGGCAGTCGTAGTGGCACCGGTCGGAGGAGAAGATCCCTCCCCTCCTTGTACTGCTTTGGAAACCCTGTGTAGATAGAGAAGCATTGTGACAGGCGCTAAGAATGTATGGAGTGACTGGTAGGCTATTGCTATTGGATGTTGTGAAGAGTATTTATGTTGGAAATAAGGCGTGCGTGTGGGTGAAGGAAAGTCAGAGTGAGTGGTTGGACACCCACATCACATTTAAAACTCACATTGCCATAACAAACAAAACCATACAGAAAACCAACGCCATCAAACAATAAAAGGTGACACTCGCCTCACTCTACAAGCAATTAAATTCATCCACACCACCCTCAACAATAGTGCCAAGGTCACATCCAATCCTCGTTAATCTCACGCAAACATCTCACCTACACGCTGAAACAAAAATATTCCCACTTCACATCACTCGCACATGATAGCAACTCACCTCAGCATAGCACTGAACCTACCCTACCCAAACTAGTACCTAGCAACGAAATCCCCAACGCTTCGGCACAAAAAAGACACCCCAGCACACTACTTCAACACTTGTTCTGTAACCTACCAAAACCAAACCACACCACCCTTACCCAAAAACACATGAATACTCTACCCCAAAGCAATATCCTTAATTCAGAAATCACTACATAGGATACAGCACAATCCTGTAACAACTGTCAGGCCATTTTACACTACTCAGCAGTACAAAATGAATAAACCTCAACACGCACCAGATGTAACCAACACCTAACACCTTCTCCTTGACTGCCAGACCCTACAACATCTCGGGCCTTAAGGATCGATGGCCTTCCTCGTGACCGTCCACCTCGCAGAGAGGTAGGGAGGGAGAGGGGGGGGGGAGTATGTCTGGTGGTGTTGGAGAATGGGATGTCTTTGTGTATGAAAGAGAAGAGTTGCCTCTCTGTGACCCCGGGTAAGATCAGAGCCCCTCGGCCGTCCATCACACAAGGGCGACCCGCGATGGGGTCACGGCCACGCAGTGATATGACCCGGAGGTTCAAACTTTTCTTTTACTCACCCCCGGCTCCCGTTACCCGACGAGAGGGAGGGAGATGAAGGATGCATACATCTAAGTCGTCTATGTATTAACTACACACATGAGGACCTCCCACCCGCCTTGGGGATCCGGCGTTGGACTTCTAGCGTCGGTGTCGGGTTCGATCTCAAGCGAAAGCAGACAAAAAGGTCAGCGCACATATAGGTCTGGACGCCGTTTGGCGGACGCGTCGTGCTTACCCCAGGTAGATCTTACCCAAATCACCAGACAACACAGCCAATTACAACGCTGTCTTTCCTTCTCGTCTTCACATCACAACACACACTAATTCTCTGTTCCACAGAATCGTGCTGATGGGTAGATGCATCCGCATAACCCTGAAAGGGGGGAGGGGGGGATTCGGAGCCAAACAAGAATGGAACTTAATTCAGTGAAAAATGAGAGAAAGCCGAGGCAAAATAAATGGTCAAATAGAACAGGAATAGTCAAAAAAGATGAGAAAAGTCTAATCACATTACCTCAAATACGGGAAAATGGAAACCATATTATGTACCACCAGGAATAAGCTTATCCAAAGGACAAGCAAAGGCACGCAAAGATACGAGCTTGAGCCCCCACTTTTATGGAGCCACCCTCCAAGAGTAAAGCCACAGAAAAGATGAAATATAATTCAACTCACCATGATGAACTTGTCCAATTGTTCAGAGTCTCTCAGCCTGGTGTAGCAATTAAGCATCAACATGGTGTGGTCACTAGTGGCATTCCCAGACTTGTGTAGAGCTTGCAGATAAGTTGTTAAGTTGTCTATATGCTGAGTATCTAAAAACTGTTCGGAAAAATATACATCATAATCAAGGTGAACCACCTGAATTCCACCATAGATATTAACTATACTCCATCATATAATGTTTTTACCTTCGAATATAAAGCGCGATACCAACGAAGACGAATCCCACAAAAACTTTGAAAGGAGATTTGTAGCCAATGCCAGTGAATATAATTAAACACTCGCGCTAAAGTTCCGTCTGACCCAATCAATCCGACTAAGGATGTGGCATGGGCCTAGGTAGCCGTAATCAATCAGCAAAATGATTAGGCGATATTAAAAACAAAAACAAAACCGCTCAGCTGACCTGATCATATCCTTATGGTAGAGACGAATTAAAACATAAATATCCTCTGAAACAAATAAGAGAAAAGACAAGAAATTCCCCAATTTCCACCTATACCTCCAAACAAATGCCATGACCTAGGGGCCTACCCTAAGGTCAGTGGCCTCGATGAACTCCATCGATAGAACGAGGTTCTCCCAGCGATCCAGGAGTTCAATAATCTGTGGGTCTTATCTTAAATTTAGCTCTGTCGTCCATGCGACTATGTGTTGCGCTGAATTCAGTTTCTGGTGGCAGAGGGTGGACGCATCTCTCTCTACTGGTCAGGCCGATGGAGTGCTGGTATGTGTGGAATTTTGGAAAGTGACTGCATCGGAGCCTTGCCAAGATGACCCAAGCATATCATGGTGTAGTAGTGTGTTGGTGTCCGCCTCCCCTCCCCCGTCTCTAATCCCTTTCTTATTTTTCAGGGTGTGGGGCCTGTTTGAGTCTGGCAGTGAATCGGTGATTGAATGTGCCTTCTCTTTTCCAGCTCTGTGGTACAATAAGGTGAGGGACATCTGGCTTTTTAGGGGGGTCCGAAGCCAGTCCTAACCTTCGCGCGCACGCACTTACCTTAAAGTGTGGACCTTAGAAAGCACTTCCCAGTCTCCAAGCAGTAATTGGAGCTAGCGCCTCACCTACTCCAACACAACAGTTAGAATTAACGAGTGTCCCAGGTCCTTGAAGTCGAAGGCTTTGCCGAGTCCCGGACCACTCAGAATTCCGCAGAAAGTGGGCCCACCTCCCATTTTCCCCGACTTGCGAGCTCTGAACATTTAGTTAAGGGTGCACCCATTACTCTCGATATTTTGCGTGACTTCTTTTTCAGTGGCCGAGGTATTTTGTAAGGCCCTATCTACATTCACCTTAGAAGTGTGGTCATTGGTCAATAGTGTTGTAAGGCCATCTCGATTGTACATTAGTGTATATGTATATAATTTTTTAATTTAGGATATAAGGTTATAGATTTTTTTTGTTTGGGGGGAACTTTGATTGCTAAGGTTTCGGTAGTTTTTATTATTTATTAGATTATAATAAAATTAAGATTAAACTATGTCCTCAATATCCTCTCCTTGAACCACAAAGCGGACCTTGTTGGGGCGGCGGGAATTTTTGAATGGGGACTCGCGATCCCGCCACCACGATGGGAGAGTTGCCTCTTCTGGTATGATGTTAGATAGGACATTGCTTAAGGATTGGTTTGGACTCGGATATTGGATGGAGTGTTGTGTTGTGTGTGGATGGTTTGGTGGGTGGTGGAGTACCCTGGAGTATCTCTGCTTAGTTTTGCTGCAAATAACACATGTGTTGTATGCAGTATCACTGTGTCGGGTTTTGTGGTGTTGAGAGACTACGTACAGCGGAGGACCATGGGTTGGTTTTAATTGGGAGGTTTAATAAGGTGCTACGAACATACCCGTGGTTAGGCGTGGTTTGTTGTTTCTTTTTGGTAGCTTGTTTAAGTGTGGCCGCGAGATCTGCGCCCACGGCTAGAGTGGCGTAGGCGAGTGTATGGTGGATATACTGGGTGTTGTGGGTGAGGGGCTCTTTGGTTGGTTGCTTACTCCCAGGGTGGGTCAATGAGGTCAGCCTACGTCCGCCACAGTGGATGGTTGAACCCCCAATTCTCTGAGGATATGTTGTCTATGGGCTTCAAGGTCTGGTCATGCTATCAGGTGTTCTGGGGAAGGGGGGCACAGTGTGGACAGCAGTGGTGGTGTGTGTTGCCTGTTTGGTTTATGAGGGATTTATTGTATTGCAGTTTTGAAGTGTGACCTGATCGGAGTCTTGAGTGTTTCTTGGTTGCCCAACCCCACAACTGGCTACTACAGCCATCTTGCGTTCGCCAAGAAGGTCGCCCCCGCAGAAGGCAGAGTTTGATTGATTGATTGGTTTTGAGTGGCGCAACTACTTGGTTATTGCCACCAGAAGGCAGAGCTCACAAGTGTCTGAATGAAGACATGTGGTTTTGTCTCTGAGGTTCAAGGTTTGGGCAGGCTGATGCAAGGTGTTCACTCCTTTCTTAGTAGTGTTTACAGCATCGGCAGTGTTGGTTGTCTGCTTGGTTGATGAGGTGTTTGTAGCATTCTAGGTTTGGGTGGTGACCTGATCTGTGTCTGGGGAGCGACTTGTGGTTGTTAGGACGAGAGATTCTTCCTTTACTATATCTAGGAGAGGTGAGGGTAGTATGGGGTTGATTATTTGAATGTGGATGTGATTGGTATAATTTTGTTGCGGTGGACAAGGGGGTAGTGTGGAGAAGGGGGTAGCGAGGGGTAGATTCCGTTGTAGTGTAGTGAAGACGCTTCTTTGTTAGTCCTCGGGGAGAGTAGATTTGGGTTGATACAGTGGTATGGGTGTGAGTGGGAGAATGTAGTGTAGAATTTTGTACCTATCATGTTTAAGTGTGTTTTATGGGGATAATTTTGGTTTCTGAGTGTAAGTGGGTTACGGGGAGGGAGGTTGTTTGCACCCGGTAGGTGTCCTAAGTCCTTGTTTTTGTGTGTTTAACTTTAAATGGTGGGGTGCTAGACATGCTTTTGATGTGGTGTGTGAAGGTCATGTACGAGGAGTGTTGGTGTTAAGAAGGCTATGTCGTGCATGAAGAGTAGGGGGGAAGAGGATTGCCCTTGTGGGACACCATGTTACACCATCCATACCTATCTTAAACGAGATCCGCCGACTGAATAAAGAAATTCGCATAACGATTAGAATGTCAATCACAGGTGAGACCAAAGACACCAGGGATCGGTCCTCGTAGACTGGGTAGTTTTTTTTATAGCAAAAAGATATCGGAGACTCCTTCGTGGCTCAGGGGGAGGGGAGCCCATTCATGCCAGGGCTATGTGGCTATGATTACCCTATTAGCTTGTTCAGGGATGGAGGAAACAGGATATGTTGTGCTGGAAAGAAGGGGAGGGGGGGGGACTCTTGGAATTATGTGCGTTATGTCGTGTAAGAGGTGCCTGCCACTACCCGGGTAGGGACAGCGCATCCAGCAATATACAGTCAGTCCATGGCAGAAGCAGAAGAGCTGTGTCCGGTCTCTGTGATAGAACACGGCACCTGGGCGTTAGAAATCCAACGGCTTATCTACTAGGATAACGAGAGCTACAGTAGTTTTTCTAATAAGGAACGATTCTTCCTTCACTATGTATGGGTAGGTGAGTAGGGTAGGAGATTGATTGGGGTGGGAGTGGGGGTGCAAGTGGTGGCGGACTATTTGAGTGTGGCTGTGAATGGGTTTTCTCTTTAGTGCAGTGGGCAAGGAGGTAGTGAGGGGTAGATTGTGTTGAAATGTGCTGAAGGTGTTACTTTGTTTGTCCCTGAAGGAGGAGGGGGAAGGGTATTTTGAGATTGTGTGTAATTAGGCGCATGTCTTGGTGTAGAATTGTGTACCCATCATATTCAAGTAAGTGTGTGAGGGAAGAAGTTTAGTTTTTGAGTTTAGGTAGGGCGAGAGTGTAGCTTGTGTCCAACCAGTGATTGATCTAAGAGCCTTGTTTTGTGCCCTTTCAAGTTTGTCTTATTAAATTCCTTGGATCGAATAAAAAGAGGTTCCAGTCAGCAGCTAAGGGTGCGTTTGGTTTGTGTATTTCCGATTATGGAATGCAGAGATTGAAGCGACTTTGTAGCTCCTGAAAATAATATTACAGTACCTTTTTGATGACATACGAAGGCTCCAAATGAGGTATGGTCTTTATATATTGCTCCATTGCGGCAACAGTGTTACCCTTTTCATAAAGCCAGTCGCCATATTGCTTCAAAATCTCTGCCACATCCTCTTGATCGCAACACTGCATTTTGGCCAAGCTGTAAAACAAGAGCCGAGGAGAAGAAATTTAGAAATTTAAATGACACCGCATTTGCCACACATTGCTAATATAAAAGCCTAACCAAAGTCCTAGGGTCAACATTAGAGGCCTGGCCTAAGGGTGGTAAGTGAAGACAGTGCAACATATTAACAACATGCCAAACACGAGTACTTCAAAAACCAACCTCACAACGCCCTACTCCAAAGCGCCTTACCTGACATTCATAATTCCAAATCTACTCTGGATCACCGAACCAGTTTCACCCTGCCCATCTACAGTCGGCACACCCCACCAACCCCTCGCTACCAGAATCCAAAAATAGAATACATACCGATTGCCTCAACTGCAACCTCCTGATACCCGAAAACACTGCCCCATCTGATCCAATCCTACCCCTACCCTATCGACCATCTCAGGGAACCCCTCAATAGAACCTCTCTAGGAGAGCTTTGGGAAAGACCACGTGCCGTGTCCATTCGTAAGCGGTGCCGGGTTCGAGAGACGGTCCCGGCGTAACAAAGTATAAATAACAAAGAGGATGGGCCTAATAAAGTATATGTGTAGGGGAGGGGAGTTTCAGTACAGTTGAAGCGTGCCAAACTCCTTTGTGGGAAACTGTTACATGTTGAAGGAGATTTAAAGAAAAATGTTAAGTATGTGCACCTCCATAAATAGCTATCAACTCCCGTGGCTCAAATTTCTCCACCCTGTGCACTTCTACGCACTCACTTAATAGCAACATCAAACTGATTCTTTTTGAAGAGAAGTTCCAACTTGCTCTGAAGGTCTTTTTCTGACAAGTGAAGGAGGGAGGGGCCTGAAACTACAACATAGAGGCCCCCCCACTCACCAATCACTCCGACGAACCCTTCAACCACCGTGCTTAGCGTAACAAGTTTGTTCATGGAGTCGTACACCGTAAGCACCGTCTGATCAATATGGCTGCAAGCAAAGACAGATCCACATTAGAACTCTATGAGACAAGTTCAATCCGCTCACATTTCTTCTCAAATCCAGAACTACTCAGTTTCTACATAGGTGTGGCAGTAAATGCTACTGAATGCGAATGCACCAAGGTGAAATGAGCAGGCAAGCTGGATTGGGAGCCCGTTTTCTTCTATAATAATCTGACAAATATGTTAAATGACCTAAAAATGGGTTGGGGGAAGTCACTGGTACAGAACTGTCTTATAAAACCTATTTCACCCCCCCCCCCCAATTTTTGCCTATCCTATGAATTGATACATGTTAGTGCCTATAATCAATGATGAAGAACTATTTGGCCAATTTCAACCGGCAGAAAAAGTCATTGGAAAATGTAAACCCCAATTCCAAGGAAGGACAAATGGCAGAGACAAAAGGATATATAATTTTGTAGGATTTTTAACAAGGATCTGCACTCCTTTGGGGCCTTTTATTTCTGGTTGGGAAACGGCCATTTAACTTGAGATTTGAACCACAAGTCAGTCAGTACAGCATATGACAGCTGCTAGGATATTGGGCCTCCTATAGGCAACTTAGCAAATGTATGTGACTTATACTCACAATACATTTTTATTCTCGAAATTAAAGCTAAATGTCAATGAGGCCGCCAAACGCCTCTAAAAGTTTGTAAGAAGAGAGATCTGTAGAGAAAGTGGTTAAAATAGAGCAAGTGAAAGTATATAGAGGATATATAGTAGCAGAACCTCGTGCGGGAATTTAGAACCCTGGGGAGCAAGGATGCCCATGCTACACATGAAAAGATAGGCAAGGGAAAGAACCCGGGGTGAATAGAAGGGGAGGGAAGAATGCATGTTAAAAAATCACCATCCAAACTGAAACTACAACCATCACCAGCCCCAATTAGGGGTGAATGGACCAAAACTAAGCAGTGACTGCCTGCAAAAACAGCTTCCAGCAAAGAAAATAGGTGAGAAGAGGCTTATAAATCAAGCAGGAAAGAAAGGGTAACGTGGAAATGTCCAAAAGGAATAAAATTCAGGTAATTTCAACCTAGTCTGAGAATGCTGATGGCCCTTGGCCTGGAAAGGTGTGTCGCTCCCCAAATACCAGGTGGATCTACACTTGTCCTGAACAGAACATGAGCAGGCATAGAGGGGGGAGGATAACAAGAAATGACTGCCCCAAAACTTGAAAGAAGCGATTTGTTTAAAAATCCTGAGATTTTAAACCATGAAATATGAACCTAATTCATAGACCCTATTAAGTGACCCTTTTAAGCACTTAAAATTTAAGTTTATTCCTAGTCCAGTCGACTAGGGTATAAATAGCTTTTATCACACAAGATATATCCTTAAATAAAGGTAATATACAGTACAAACCAAATGACTAAAGATTCCAATCAAGCAATATCAGCTTCAGCCAGGATGGGCAACCTTTTGAGCAAAACTACATTGGCCCAGAATGGCAAGGATAGGAGGAAGTCACTGGTCTCACCTCACTCGAGGCGCGGCGTCTTCCTTCGCCACCACAATTAAGTAGCCTCGAAACCACGTCAAGGAAAGCTTCTGCCCTTCAAAAACGTAACACGAAGCTTTGCTGTCCGTAGTGTAAGTGTAAATAGCCTGTGCAACATGAGAAAATAATTAACGGAGTAACACATCCATTCAAAGGAAGCGGGGGATAGTGAGTACTCTTGGACTTTTTTATTCCCTCCCCTAAAATGAAAAGTTTTTAAAATGGGTTCATCAAGAAAGTGAAAATGTGTGGAATTAATGAGAAGGGGAGAGTACTGGGAGCATTAGGGACCTGAAGTATGTGCCCTCTTCTGAATCCACCCTTGTGCATATTGAATGAAGGCTAGCCCATACAAGGGAAAGGCAAGATTTAAAAAATCCAATATATAATTATTTACAATATATCATAACAAAGGTCCATCAGATTCTCACAATGCATCTACCCTGTCCAGTGATTAGGTCTTAATTCGTTTTCTCTTCCTCTTCCATCCTTTCCCACTTTTGCTGGTAGTTATGTTACTCACTGTCATTTCTCCTTTTCTAAGGTCAAACTTTATAGACCTTTGTCGCAAACTGCCAGGACTTTGTACTTTTGTTTTTACTACAGACTCATAGAACAACCAATACATATTTCAATGGGAGACCTAAAGTTTAACATCTATTGCAAATCACAGGTCACCATAACATAGGGGACCTGGGGTGAATAACCCATTGCCGGGTGGCAAGGAATAGGCAAAGGGTATGTCATAGCAGATATGGACTGGCTTGTCAAGAGAATTCAGCAGGTGAGAGAGGGACAGAGAGATTAGCAAAAAAGCTTGAGCAAAGTGTATGGCTCTCTTTAGTTTTCTGCAAGGATACAGCGGGTGTGGGACTCATGGGTGGACTTTAGTAGGTTACAGCTTCAGTTTCTGGCTCTGTGGCATGAGCTCTGCCTCCGTCCCCCTGAAGCTATATCTTGAATGCTCGTGTGTTTCTTAGCATTCAAAATAGTATAATAAAGGGAAAGAGCTATGAATGAGGAGAGCTATAATGCTTATGGGAAGGGGGGCAATGACAGTGAAAATGGACTTTTTTTTTATTGGTAGAGAATTATGATAATTGATTGATGCTAGTTAGCGCTCTTACTCAGCCAGACGGGTAAGTGTGGAAGGATAAGAGAAAGTAAAATGAGGGGAAAGTGTTCAGGAAAAGACCAATGGGCATTCAGGAAAGGCTAAATGTGTATTCAGGTATTCAGTGAAGGTTTAATATGAGTTAGTGAGGGCTTAATGGGTAAAGAGGGAAGGGGATCTCGATTTGAGATGTTGAGCTACCTGAAGGCAGCTCTGAAG
This sequence comes from Ceratothoa steindachneri, assembly GCA_963969495.1. Classification (NCBI taxonomy): domain Eukaryota; kingdom Metazoa; phylum Arthropoda; class Malacostraca; order Isopoda; family Cymothoidae; genus Ceratothoa; species Ceratothoa steindachneri. Next base: position 10,365,677 of record OZ018324.1, read on the forward strand.
ATGGTAAAGGGAGGGGAAACTCCTTTACCGCAGTCATGTATGTGGAGGGAAGCCCTTCTACAGGACAATGGGATGCCTTGAGTTACCTCATCCTCCCCAGCACATAGGGAAGATGAGGGTGCACTTAGAGGCAGCTTCTTTCGCATGCATACAAATTCCTCTATTTCCCTCATTTGTGGCCATATTAAGGGTTTATAAAAAGTAGCACAAGAGGTATAGTAATTATCTGCCCAACAAACCAATCAAAGGAAACTTACATCTTTTCTTGCAATAAACAGTTCATATTCATGTTTACTATCAGCTAAAGCAGAACAGCCAGGCATGCAGCCACTATTGTCCAGCTCCACCTAAAAAGAAATGAGATCCACTCAACAGAACCTCATCTACATTGAATGAAGCAACAGAAACCTCATTTAAAAAGACAAAAGTCAAGATTATTGCTGTATATTAATATAAACATCCCCAAATAGCTTCAAATTACTTACAGTGGTTTCTTTATCTTTGGTGGTGCAGTTGATGCAATAAATATTGTTTTTAGTGGTAACAAACAAGTGGCAAAGCTTCAGAGAATGTCTGAGGTGGAGATTTGTAATCTCACCACTTCCGAAAGTAATGATCACACGCATTTTGCACCCTCTTTCCCTCCGGATCTCCCCTGAGAAATGAAATCATGGCAAGTTTTCAAACATAAATAGTGCCATGATATATTCACCTCGCCCACTAAGGGGAAAGTAGCAATTTAAGTAATAAGAAAAAGTTACGCAATGCCATAATGGAATAGTGGATAACAGTGCACCTGCCAGTGGTGAAAGCAATCAAGAGAAGGAAGCCATCCTCCTTTTGGCAAATCTACACCAATGACCCACGGTTTCCTCACACACCCAACCTTGCATCACTCCAAAGAGACTCAGGTGAGATTCCTTCTACATTAGTCAACACACTTTAAAATCAAACACATTTAATGCCTCTTTCCATACTTCTAGTCAATGGAGTTCATCCACAATCCTGGCTTAACCCATTAGTAACCTGAGGGCCTTCAGAGGTCCTCGATTCAGTGTTATATAATTGACTGAGGGCCTTTTGTGGCCTTTCACTTTTAGATTCGTATTTGCCCTGATTATTATGATAATTCATCTTCTTTTTTGTCAAACTCTTATGTTAGTGAGTAATCATCTAATTAAAATACATAAATGGCTTAGGTCAGTCCTTCTTTGTTTGTAAACAGAGATTTATGAATGAGATTAACTTGACTCATTAAATATAAAGCAACAGCAAAAAAAGGGCTGATTTATGGTTCACACACGTCTAAACAGCCGATTTTTGAGAACTACCTTCTTTTTATTTGTTCAATACACTTATGTTTTTTGTTTATCATCCAATTAAAATCATTTAAAAATCCTTCAATTAAAATCAGCGTGTTATTCAAGCAGACTAAGGGGTAAAAGCCTATTCAGCCCAAAAGTAGGCGAAAAAAAATCCATTTTTTTGCCAAATTTTAAAAATGATTTTATATAAAATAGTTATCCATAAGAAATAAGCAATGTTTTCTATAAAATGGGATTGGCTTAGAAGCGGTAACTAAAAAGTAACAATTCATTTCTTCAGTTAACAAGAAATAACTTTGAGCAACAAGCAAATATTTCCAAATCATAATTCTAAATAATGTAGAAGTCTATCAATAATATTTAGGTTAAATCAATAGAATATAGGTAGAAATAATTATAGTATAGGTAGAAATAATCCATTGAATAGTTATAAATTAAATGGGAGAATTTTAGGGAGGACCGATTGTGAGAGGGACTTGGGTATTTTGGTAAGTTTAGACCTTCGTCCTAGAAAGCAATGCCTAAATGCTAAGAATAAAGCTAATAGGATATTGGGATTCATTAGGAGGAGTGTAAGCAATAAGAGTGCTGAAGTCATTCTAAAACTGTATCTGGCGCTAGTTAGGCCTCATCTAGACTATGCAGTACAATTTTGGTCACCATATTATAGGAAGGATATTGATTTGCTTGAGTCTGTGCAGAGAAGGATGACAAAGATGATTGGTGGGCTAAGGAACTTACCTTATGGTGAAAGGCTCAGAAAACTAAATCTACATAAATTGGAAAGGAGAAGAGTCAGAGGGGAATTGATTGAAGTCTTCAAATGGGTAAAAGGATATAATAAAGGGGATCTGGGTAAGGTTCTTATACTTAGTGAACATGACAGGACACGAAGCAATGGGTTTAAGCTTGATAAGTATAGGTTTAGGAAGGAGATTGGGAGGAATTGGTTTACAAATCGTGTGGTAGATGAATGGAATAGGCTCACTAGACATGTGATAGAAGCCTCCTCTCTGGGTAGTTTTAAGAATAGATTAGATAAATATATGGATGAAGCTGCTAGATGGGACTGACTTTTTTTTATATACATATGTATATATTTTTCTAAGGAGTGGGGAGATTATATTTTGCGGTTGCATGAATGGACATAATCCTCTGGATGCATTTTATGTATATTGTAGATTAGATCTGACGAACTCCTGTAAAGGGTGACAATATTGATGACTTTTCTCTGGTAAGAAATCTTTTGTGTGTTGAATGGAACAGGAGCTGCCAAGTGTAGGCCATGAATGGTCTTTTGCAGTCTCCTTCTTTTCTTATGTTCTTAATAATTCTTTGCAATTAAAATGATATATTATTTGATTTATAATAAAGGATTTAAATATTTTATTTTATTATTTTCCATAATGAGGTAGCAAGGATAAATTGTTTGAGGGCGATTTCAAAGCAATTTGCTCGGCGACTAATCGGGTTAAAAGCAGGATGAGGGTAAATTAAATGATGAAAAAAAATACAAAAACCCCCTGCATATTATCATAGAAACCAATAAATGAAGAGCCTGGGTTTGAAAATAAAGTCTTCTATGCATAACTGATGATGGAAGTTTGTGGATCTCCAAAACTAGCATCATAGTAAGATCCTTCCAATGAAACTATGGCAGTTTTCCTCTACTTCTGTTATTAGTTCTCGGATACCACATAGGGAAATTAACTCTGTGTTAAGAATAAGAGGGAGAGGAAATAAGAAAAAAAATAATATGCAGTGATTATATGAATAAGGAAGAATGATACAGCTATTGTGAATAAAATAAAAATAAGGAAAATGTTCATACATATAAGGAGCACAAAAACTCAAAAGAAGCTAAACTGCCACAGCAATGAAATTTTCACACACAAACTGATTCCTCTTTGTTGTGTGGCCTCAAAGTTTTACCAGAATGTTTTTCCAAACCTGTAAAAGGATTCAATTTATATTTTGTCATGCTCAATTATACAAACTTGTTTCTCAGGGTTGAAAAAATACCATTCTCACTCTGATTCTTTATATTTATTTTTTTGTACATTCTTCTCATTCTTCTCCCAAAGACTGAAGATGCCCTTCAGCAAATTCTACATTTCCCTTATTACTAATAGTAAAAACTGCAAGCACCCAACTCCTGATTACTTTTAATCATGCCTCAATACTCAGGTGACAGTCAAAGGGATAGAACTCTTATTTCTCTATTCCCAGAGAATAAGATAAAACATTAAGATGGAATTAGCCAGCTCTCATTTACCTTGTTAATATCAGAATACAAAAAGTGTATTTGTTCTAAAAGAATACCAGTCCTCTAAAAGGAATACAACCAAGCCAATTGCAAACGCATCACAATAGGTGAAGGCACATTGGATAAGATCAGTGATTGGAATAAGATTATGATTATGCCTAACTTTACTGCTTGATGCATCATGAGAGGAAAGAGCTTGGTGGCCCTTTTTCTCATTAATATTTGAGATAGGCAATAGACAGTGCAAATCAGAGGTAAACATCATACACAAGCAACTACATTCCTTTGGAATGAAGATGGGTATAGTTCTCTCAAAATGTAATTTTTAGAAAACTAGTTTCAAATATTATGCCAAGTATCAACTTTTATAACAAAGATAGAAGGGAATAGATACTCATGAAATCCCACCCAAATTTATCCTTTTGTTTAGCGAGAGTTTTGTACAGACAGAATCTCCCTTTATACACTTGACCTTATCATTCCTATAAAACAAAGTTAAGAAAATTATAAAGATAAATAGCACCAAGTAGTAGTCCCAATTAAGTTATTACAATCATCAAAGAAACACTGAAATTAATGTGAGAGTGATACATAAGGTTGAGATGCAGGAGAATATTCATTCTTATTTCTACAATCTTACTCATGGCTGCAACTAGCGAGGGCATAGCTACCACACCCTGCACAAGAATCTGCATAACTAATAAGTGTGTATAATGCATAACTAATAAGTGTGTATAATTCAACCCGAGAGAAATATTATCCAATTGCAAGGGAAAAAAAGTCCTTAATGCAAATGTTTCAGTGAAGTTTGATTTTTATTTTATTCAAATGTGATCTGCCACCAATGGCATCGTCAGAACAAAAACAAAAAAAAAAACAACTATAAAAGGGGAAAAAAACTATATATGAAAAAGTAACTAGAAACAAAACAAAGCAAATCTAACAAAATCCAAAAGAAAAGGCATGCTCAGGCATCAGAAGGACGCCTGCCCCCATCCAGCACCCATGCATGCAGCCAACACCCTAACTATATATGTTATAGGAGGCAGTTAAGTTTGTACATGAAATTGGCCATTACATAGTATATTTAAGATAGGAAAAAAGATCTGAAATTACCTCTGTACAACACAACTGATCCATCTGAGAAGCCAACAGCTAGGAGGGTATTGTTTGGATGGAGCGAAAGGGCTGTAACGGCAGGACAAGTGACTGACTGAGTACCCTTTGATCCCAAATGAGTGGGTCTTGGGTCTGGTTTTATGACACGAAGACATAAAGGCAATCCTTGAGAGTCCTGCCGTTCAGGAGACCATATTTTAACTTCAGAGGGTCGACTCAGGTTGTTCTGTGAAGATCATTAAAAAAATATACAATAATCAACACACATCAGCTAATACTAACCTCTACTTCTATGTTGCACCATCCATCTTTGACTTAGATGAGATGACACCAACTCGATAATTAAATTGGCACAAAAATTAGAATGACAATCACACTTGAGCCCAAGGGCAGCATGAATGTACCTTTATTTGGGGAGGGTGTAGTCTTGCATTAATTGACACCAACCGGTAATTGTGGATCTCTCTGTGATCCAAGGAAAGGAGCAGCCATTACATATCAGGCCTATGTGAATACGAGTACCACATCAGCAAGGCACAGGAACAAAGGACACGGTACATATATTGTACTGTGAAGACAGGATGGGAAATGATAGCAGTGTTGTGATTGGCTGTGTGGGTGTGTGTACGAGTGAGGAGCTGCCTACATTGAGGAAGTAGGCCCATTGCAGCCAATTACCTCACATGTGCTGAATTTTTATGTGGATGTGGCTGCAAAAGAACCCAGGGCATTGAGACCAGAAAACCAATACAATATTTAGTGCAGTGAGAATTCCAAACATCTCAGTTGTGTACCATAAAAGAAAAGACACTGAACTTAGAACTCACTCTATTAAATAAATTTAATAACCTTTATTTTGGGTTGTGATATTTACCAGCCCAACTTGCCTAAAAGCAAACTATTCCACCAGGATTCTTCCATTCTATGGTACTGATGCCCACCAATGCACAAATATAGGGCAGTTCATGATTGCTATAAAGAAATAACTAAATAAACAAATAATTTTGAACTGATTAGTCTTGTGATAATATTCTAACATCATGCAATTGTAAATCAATGCTTTGGATCTTCAGTACTTACTAACACTCTAACTAGGTGAAGATGGATAGGAAAATTGTCAAAGTTACTTCTTTGAGGGATTATTCATTAACCAAAAGGACAAATAAAGTTAAATTGTAATGTATAAAGCACCTGTACAGTTAGCAGAAGATTTGAGTTATCTGAAGCATGAATTATCTTGATAGCTTCCTCATGTGCTTGAAATGATGAAATTTGGATTTGTCGATTAACTGAATAAACCCAGCCACTTGAATCACCCAGGTAAATGATTCCACAACCTGAACCAGTACAAGTTAGGTTTACATCCTGAAAGCAAGCATCAGTAAATTAAATGGAAAAAATTAGAAATTCTATCAGTCTCCACATTTTTATATACAATTCCTTTGGGGACATTCCAAAATTCACATTATTGGTTAGATATAACTTTCTTCTTTAACATTAATTAAAGACTAGAAAAATTATATGACCACAATCTAAATTAGAAATAAGTGTAACTTCCATACATCAATTCAGTGAATGAACTTTTTCAATTAATTATTCTGTAACTTATTTTGATGTTTCCTTTCTGAACAATTATCTACAGAAAATAAAGGAGTTATGCTGAAAATTTTGGGGGGGAGGGGATTCAATTTATTCAGAATTAGGTTTGTATTTTTTAAAGTTCTTACCTTCAGAGTTTCCGCCAAATTCCCTTCATCAATGCTGGCCTTTACATCAAAAAAGTTAAATTTCCTCCACTGATATGAAATAAGAAATAAACAGGATATTAGGAATATTTATTTATATAGTTATACTATTTATAAGAACACATCAGTCTGGATACCAGTGTTATGAAAAACAAAAACAGAGAAAATAGAAGAGAGAAGCAGGGATAGTGAAAGTCGGATTTAGGCAGGGTGAGCAAATCAAAAAAACCCAGGTTTTATTCACAGGTTGTTTTTTTTTGCCTTTTCAAGTGAAATTTGAAAAAAACCTGGGTTTGGGGTTTTTTTTCAAAATTACTTTTTTTTTTCAAGAAATGAATGCTACTTATCATTATTTTATTCAAAATTCATATTTGTTTATAACTTCAACAAATATGTATCAAATTAAGGTTATTTCTATGATACTGACTCATAATAATTCATCTCTCCTTCTACAGGTTATGGCTATCATGGGTACCCACAATTCTCGATCAGTGATCTGTTACTGTGATCTGTTCTTACTATAATATAATTATTAAACTAGTAATTATTAATAAAATATAAAAATGGAGATAGCTATTCTTTTTCTATGTTATTCTAATGCTTGTAGCATTTGTTTTTTGAAAAAAAACACCAATAAAACCCAGGTTTTATTGGGGTTTTTACCAACCCTGGATTTAGGAGAAAATGTCAGTGGAACTGAAAATAAGAATGAAGAACTGGGCAAGGATGATGAGAGAGAATAAGAGAACAGAGCATAATTGGTGTGAGAATGGCCTCAACTCAGGTAGCAGTAGGAATCAGAAAGGGGAAAAGGACAGAAGAAAGAAGTAGTGTCTGACATAGATGAGCCAAGATAAGTAAGAAGAGAAAGAATTTATTATTAATTTTAAGAGCTCATCTGGCGACTGCCTACTTGGGCATTAGTCGCCGTATTTAACACTGCCTAATATTAGGCATCTTTAAAAGAGGATGCAAAAAAAAAATAAATAAAAAAAAAATTAAAAAAAACAATAAAAATAAAAAGGAAAAAGGCAATAAGCAGGAAGCAAGCTTCAGTGTCGGGGGAAGATCCACCTTCTCCCCGGCGCAGGAACGTGTGACCTACTAAAAAAAACAAAAAAAACAACTAGTTAAATAAAAGGGAGAAGGCCAGCCTCCCCCCAAAAGTCTACAAGTTCACCAGTCAATATGCACAAACTCATCCCGAGTACAAGGGACAGGCGGTAGCGACCTCGCCTATCACAGTACCAGGACAGGTAACGTATTCAGATATCGCCCAGACTGCGACATTCAACAAGAATGTGCCAAACAGTCTGGGGGACAACACAGTCTTCACAGTAGGGCGCTGGTGAGCACTCTATCAAATGGTAGTGCGTCCTGCGAGTGTGTCCAATTCGGAGACAAAATTGGGGGTAGATCCATGGGAACAGTTGCGGCGCAATGGCACCGCAACTTTAAGTTCCCCTCGACCATCTCCCATCTTCTTTGTCAAGCAGCCTGAATAGTTGCCGTATTCCTACCATGTAGTCGGTGTGAGGAAAAGCCAAATGCTGGTTCAGTCACAGAGTCTTCGCGGACTCTTTAGTGCATTCATCAACACGCTCATTCCCCACAATTTTTACATATCCAGGAACCTAGCAGAAGATAATCTAGACATCTGCCTGACTTGCCAGAACCGTGGCATCAGGGATATCGCGAACCAGGGGATGCGGAGATTCCAATGCCCCGAGAGCACTCAGGGCTCTCTGTGTCGCTATAGATCACAATCTGGTCTCTGAACTGGGCACGTCATGTAATCTCCTGTACCAAGTGGTGTATGGCCACCAGCTCAGCCGTGAAGACAGACGCAGTACCTGGCAGAGCCCCGCTGACTTCAAACAGAGGGAATACGTCATGGAAGACAACCCCATCTTGGGACTTGGAGCCATCCGTATATACTGGCACGGTTCCCGCGTGACACAAGGTGTGCTCAAAAAAGGTTGAACACAATACTCCCGGCACTGTAGAAGTTTTGAGAGCAGAGGCGTGGCAACAAATAGCCAAAGGTGGTACTCTCCAGGGTGGCATCCTGGGCGAAACCAGGGGAGCCACTAGCCTGAGAGCTATACCTAGCTCTCAAAGGAGTTTCCTAGCCCTAAACCCAAAGGGCTTAGGCTATGACTGGCGTCTCTCGGTGGCATAGGCACCGTCGAAATCAGCTCTGATGATGGATAAGGGGAAATTGAGAGGAGATTTTTTATTTTATCATCATTGGGCATGGTGACCCTATTTTTTTATGGGAAGCAAATGCTAATCACCCCTCACAGTGGCCCACTCTGCAAGGGGTGCATATGGGGCTGGCAGAGCCAGGTGCTGCCATTTATGGCCACCCTTCCCGCCTGGTGACCTGGCAGCCCTTCGGCATGGCAACTCCACCTTAGGCACGGTGTAAAAAAATAGTGAAGTGAGAAGAAAAAGGGATGTGAGGAAGGTATGGGTGGGGATGAAGCAGGTTGTTAAAAACCCATCATCCCAAACCAGAGCTCAGGGGTTAGAGAACATTGTCCCTTCCCTCCTCAGCCCCGATCTGGGATAGTTGGCTGAGAAGAAGGTCAGCATCTACCCTAAGAAAATAGAGGCCGACCAGAAAAAGTTGTGGGAGAGGTCATAGGGGAGAAATACAGGCTGTCTGAAAGAAGGAGAAGAGGCTAAGCTGGGGCTGGATGGGGCGCTGAGTCCCATCAGCAAGGCGGCCAGGAAGGCAAATCACCGCGCCCCTTACGGGGAGAAGGGAAAGAAGATGACTTCTAGGAAGCAAGAGAGGGACTGACAAGTACAAATATTATCCAAGTGTAGAGATTCCCTATACTCCTGTATAAATAGAAGTAAAGGATTTGAGGGTGGGAGAGAAAGTGAGGAGTGAAAGTGTGGGGGAAGTTCACAGGAGTGTTTTGATATGAGAAGTCCTGAAGGTAAGTTTAGTGTATATGCATCAAATGAATGTTAATGAATTTTTTAGTGAATATGAGTTATTGGAAGGAAAAGTTTCAAGAGAGCGGTAGTTTCTGAGTGAAAGAAATAGGTGAGTTTTTAGAAAGTAGGTTTGTTTTTGACACATTCCTGTGGATGGTTCTAATTGTATATTGTAGATGCATGATCTGACACAATCCTATGGATTGTATATTGTAGATGCACGATTGGACACAATCCTATGGATTGTATATTGTAGATGCATGATCTGACACAATCCTATGGATGCATTTTGTGGGTGGGTTTTGACAGATGTGGATGACCTTTGATAAGGCCCTTGTGGCTTTTGTCATCCTTGAAATTATGTTATGTTATGATTTTTATATTTTATAAGACAAATGTGGGTGTAGGAAAACCAAGGTACGAAGTGGTGAAGGAACGCAGTATTGATTAGATTAAGATAGTAAAAGTGGCTGTAAAGTATTGGAAGATGAATTTAATGAAGTGAAAATGGGGAAGAATGAAAGAGTTGATTTGTATGCTTATAGTCTCCAAGGTATAAAGTGGTGAAGGAGCACATTATGGATTAGATTGAGATAGTAAAAGTGGGTGTAAAGTATTCGAAGATGAATGAATTTAATGAGTTGAAAATGGGGAAGAATGAGTCAATTTGGTACGGTCATAGTCTCCCGAGTCTTTGGCAAGAAAGAAATTTGGTGATGAAGTGCTGAATGACAATAAGGAGGTAATGCAAAAAGTTTTAAGTACAACCCCAAATGATGTAGGTGGATGTAAACTCAAGGAGAGAGAAGAAAATCAAATGGATGAAAGGTTGTTGTGGGAGGATGTTTTGGAGATTGTGGAAAATTGAGAGTTTGAATGATATGGTTGAGAGGAAGTAACAATGTATGTAAGGGGGAGAGTGAAGAGTGAATAAAAATGGACCTGGAATGTGTGGGAACTGTGGACAAATGGGACATTATGCATGAATATGCAATACCCCAAAGAGTATGATTGAAATGTGGTGTGGTGTGTAACCCTCTGGTGTGCGAGTGTTGAGTGTGCTGAAAGTGAAAGGGGTATTTGAGATGTAGAGTTTATTGGGGTGAGATACTGGTTGTCAGGTGAATGTGGTATTTTGAGAAGCATTTGAAGAGATAAATGTTAATTGAATTTATGAGAGTGGCTGTTGTTTAACTGGATTGGGATAGCATGAGATGCCAATCATTGTGCTATTCAAGAAGAAAGTTTTAATTGGTAGTGTTCGAAAGAAAAATTAATTTGGTGTGGTAGATGATGGGAACAAGATTTTTTTATGAGCCCATCTGGCAACTGTCTACTAGGGCATAAGTTTCTAAAAGAAAATGATATTGTGAGCAGAGAATGACTTATTTGCCAGCCCCTAGGAGGGTGACCACTCTCCTTGTGTGTGTCCACAGATCCCTATGAGATATTGTGTAGTGCGAGCTTATGTGAGGTTTAGGCAGTTGATGAGGAATAGTTCTATGTTGTCTGGGCTTTGGTTGCATGTTAGTATGTCAGGGCAAGGTTTATTTTATGTTTGTATTGTTGGAGTATAGATGTTGTTTGGTGGGGATGTGTTTAAGTATCTTTGGGTGAAGGTAGAGTGGACATGATATTTGAATGGGAAAGTGATCACTACCATGGAGGTCATCGACCACTCCCCAATCAAAATTGGGTTGTGCATCCGGAGAGCACAAAGATAGATCGAGGCAGAAAAATGAAGCCGTTCCCAGGCAGTGATGCGCAAACTCATCCACATTTAGGACACCTATCTCAAGCTCGTCGATCAGGTCGGCGAGGACTTGACCCCGGGAATTGATAGAGTAGTCTCCCCAGAGGGGGTGTCTACTGTTTACATCTCCCAGCAAGAGAAAGGGCCTTGGCAACCATGCCACGATGCGGCGAAAGTCTCCTGCGTCAAAGTCGACTGACAGTGGAATGTACACGGAAATAACAGTATACTTACTATCAAGGTGCAGCTGCACAGCTACTGCCTGAAAGGAGGTAAACAAAGCGAAGAAAAGAACGGAGGCATCATGCCAGGTGTAAATTGCACATCCTCCTGCCTGGCCCCCATCCCGTGGTGGTGGGGTCGCAAAACCCTTATACCCCGGGAGAGTGGGCAGGGGGCATGCAACCAGCATGGTCTCCTGCAAAAAGATAGCTAACAGGGAATGGGAGGACATGAGCCTCAGCAACTCCTCCCAGTTAGCCCGGATTCCACGGCAATTCCATTTCCATTCAAGGAATATGCCCTGCAGGCCTAGCTAGGAGGAGAGCCCGGGGCCCTCTTTGAAGAGAAGACCCTCACGGGAATGACCATACACTTCCAGGAGGCAGAACCCCAGGCGCTGTTGTCGGACAATGTGCTGTCGCCTTCAAGTACTTATTGGGGAAGGTTTGCCTCCCCATGCAAGTCTTTTCCTCTCTCCGCCTCAAACCTTAGGCGGGCATTGCAGCTTCGGGGGTGAGGCCGGTCCTCTTTCCGAGGATCCACCATTTCCGAGCCACCCAGCCCACCACTGGGGGTGGGCGAAGGAGCCGAAGCTCATTTGTTCCTGTCGTCCTTTCGTGGGTCATCTTTAGGAACCCCGGAAGATGGCCTGGCAACCAACTTCAGGGGTGTTTCCTCCTGTGAGTCTAATGACTCAGGGAAAGCGCGTGGCCGTTTTACCTTACGGGAAACTGACACGCTGGGGGAAGGGAGGGGAGCCCTGGTTTTAGCCGGGGATGGGTGTGGACCCTTTGTGCCGCTAGTTTTACCAGGGAAGCGCCCGGGGTGGGTAGAACCCACAGAACAGTTCTGAATGGGCGCAGAAACGGCCGTACTCGTAGGCCTGGAAGGGCCAGGAGCAGATGGTGTCTTTTTCAACATTGAAGCATAGGACGTCCCGGGTAGCGCCGGGCACGCCAGGACCAAGTCCTTATCCACTCAAAATGAGAGACGATCCTGAGCCTTCTCAAGGTGATACCCACCACATTACTTCGAAGAAGCGGAGTGTGGCTCTCTGCAATTGACACACTTGGCCACAGACGATTTGGACTTATCGTGTGTGGCCTTGGAGCAACTTACACAGGTTTCAGGTAACCCAACTTTGCACGTCAACATGGGAAATTAGTATGGCTGAAGCGGTGGCAGTAACAGCACCTCTGCGGCAGTGGCACAAATGCCTTCACGCGGTAGCGATAGCAACCGGCATGCACTGACTAAGGGAGCTTGTCACAGTCAAACATGATGAAGATTCTAGGGGTGGGTCTTGAGGCCCCTTGTTTTCTCATCATACATTCGACCTTGACCCCCATAGTCACTAAGGTGATGTTCTCTATGGAGTAATCCACGAGTTCCTTTGCATAAACTACTCCTGTCCGGTAATGTACTTGCTTCTTCCCTCCACTGGCAGGAGCCCCCAGGCCGGATGGACCGGCTTAAGCAAGGTCCTTCTCTGAGATGGAGGACCTGGCAGTCGCAGGGGCACCGGTCAGAGGAGATTCCTCCCCTCCTTGTACTGCCTTGGAAACCCTAGCCATTTGAGAAGGACCTTGCATAGGGGCGGATTGGAGTTTGTAATTATTTTGTCAGTGAAATATCATTTTTTTTTATTCTTGGAGATTTAGGTCAAGTCAAACTGATACCTAAAATAAATTTCTAAATTGACCTGTAATTTATAAAGATGGTGTCAATATAAGTTAGTTACATGAAAAATAATAGCATAAACAACCTTTTTATGATTGTTTCTAATAGCCAAGACCTTTGACTGTTTTTTATATGCAAAAAAATTATAATTTCAAGAGCTTAAGTGTGAAAAATATATAGAATTGACGGACAACTTAAAAGTATAGTGCTCACTTATGTGTTAATTACTTGAAAAATACTAGCATAAACAAACTTCTTTTTTTTACTGATTCTAATAGCCAAAGGATATGCCTTCATTTTTAAAAATTTTAAAAAAAATTTCAATTTTGATACCCCAGAGGTATCAAATTTGAGCAAATGTAGGATTTTTAAAATTTTCAACCAAGATTTCTAAAACTTTCCTATTTGGATTCCTTCTCTTTTTCTGACTCTAAATATATATATTTTTATATAATTATGACCATCATTACACTAGTTATGGGTCACCAAATGTTAGTGACCCCTCACATGACCTCAAAATATCTGAGGTCATATCTCCTAAAGTGTTGGTCGGTTTGACCAAATTTCAGCAAAATCTGAGAGCTGAGGGTATTAATTTGGAAAATCACCATTGTACGGGATCCTCCCAAATCCCCCCATAAATATTCAACTGCCAAAATACTGCCCTTGAAAGTTTCATTTGTCCTTTCACTCTCAAATGATATATTGCTTTCATAGAAATTCTTTTGCTCGCAGGGCTAAGAAATTACTAATTCTTCTAGGTGAACTGAAATAGTAATTTCAAACCACTTCAGACATTCACAAAAAATTTAGTTTAGCAAAAAGATACTAATAGAGAACAAATTTCTGCCAAGGGATCCCATTCCCCATATTTTGGAATACTTAATCGTATATAACCAGACCTTGATAAAAAACTAATCATTTCCATCTAAGCTAAGGTTCTAATACTCACCAAATTTGGTAGAAATTGTGTAATTAGTTTTCATGAAATTTTGTAAAGAAGCAAATTAAAACATGTTGGTGATTACATCATTTCCACAAAGTTACTTTGGCAAGAAAAAACTTTTTAAAATATTTAGAAACTCGAAGTTTAGAGCCTTAGCCTAGAAAGAAATGATTAGTTTTTTACCAAGATCTGGTTAGTATATCTGGTTATATATGATTAAGTATTTCAAAATATGGGGAATGGGATCCCTTGACAGTGATTTGTTCTCTATTAGTATCTTTTGTAGCTTCAAAGATATAATTTTTAATTAAACAATAATAGGGGAAATATTTCACAACGGGATAAAACCACATCTTGGTAAAAAACTAGTCGCTTTCTTCTAGACTAAGGCTCTAGTTATTCAACCAGATTTAGTAGAAATTATTAATAAGTTTTTTTGCAATTTTTTAAACAAACACATTAAAACCTGTGGCCATTACATAATCTCAAACAAGTTACCTCAAATATCAGCTTTGAGGGTTAAGAATATTTTTGATGTGGTAATTCATCTGAAGAATGAGGGTATGCTACAAGTGTTGCCTGATTTATGAGAGATGAACTGGAGATAAGTTGGGTACCTTAAATGCAGATGAGTGTTGACAAAAAAGCTGCCTTTGCGGTCAATGTGAATATGTTTTCTGGGAGTGTGCAGTTGGAAGAGTGGAAATATGGAGTTGGTTGCTAAAATGAAATTGGATGAAAGACTAAATAAATGTGAGAATCAGAAGATTTATAGCTTATGGGATAGAGGCGCCTTGGGCCAGAGAGATGATTTGGGAGATTCCATATACCATGGCCATATACCAGAGTCCCCATCATTTCCTTTCACCTGTTACTCAAGAGATACAAGAGCAGTGTGAAGAGTTGGAAAGAATTGGTCTGCTTGAGCTAAGTGAGAGTATATGGAAGAACCTGATTGTTCCTGTAAAAAAAGCTAGATAGAAGCTTGCAAATTTGTATTGACTATAGAAAGGTGAATAAAAATGTTAAAAGATAAATTCTTGTAAATTCTTGTGTGTGTGTGTGTGTGTGTGTATGTGTGCATGAATATCAGGCATAGAATAAAGGTTTATATGAAATTAGATTTGGTGCTTGGGCATTATCAGATGCTTGTGTTTTTTTGTTTGCTTGTTTTTTTTTCAATATTGAGAGCCAATCGGGCAACTGCCTACTAAGGTAAAAGTCGCCATACTCACATCACAGCCTATTACTAGGCTAGACTAAAAAATATAAGAATATGTAAATAACAAAGATAAAACAAATAAAAAAAGGAAAAAGAAAGCAGAAAGGCAACAAGAAAGAAGCATGCTCCAGTTTCAGTGGTAGGCCCACCTTTCCCCGGCACAAGAACATGCGACCCACAAAAACAGTAAAATAGAGTGGAAGAGGCCAGCTTCCACCAAAAAGTTATATAGTCCACAAGTCTGTGTACACGAACCAGTCTCAAGTACAAGGGACAAGTGGTAGCGACCTTGCTCATCCCGCTACCGGGACAGGTAATGTGTGTGAAATCACCCAGGCTGGGATAGTCAACAAGAATATATCAAACAGTCTGAGGGACAAAGCAGTCAATAGACCTGTTCAAAATGTCACATTTTGTTTTTGTTCCATTAAAAAAGTAAAAGAATCGTGCCAAATTTTATTGTAATTGGAGATTGATTAGGGGTCCCCCATGAAGCAAATATTTTTCAGAAAACAAACAATAAGCTAGCAAATATGAAAAAACAAGTTTTAATATATTTTCTTTCACACGCAGAGAAGTACAAATAGAATGACATCACTGAGAACTGAAACAGTTCCAAAAGGACCTCCTTGCTTTATTCAGTCTGATCACTCAGGCTTCAGTAGGGCTCCCTTGGAGGACATGGGGCACTCCCTCCTGTCCTTGGCCACCACCTTCAGAAGGAACTGCTTCTGAGCTTCTTCTCAGGTAATAGACGCGTTAAAGGTGGTCATCAGGGCTACTCCCCATTCAGCAATGTCATTGACCACCTTCACCTGGTCAATTGGCCTCTTCATCTTGCAGAAGAGAGGATCCCCCTCCCAACTGACAGGGCTTTTAGCCAACAGTGTGGCCAGTTCCTCTCCTTGTCCTGGTAGCAGGATATCCAGCACCTTTCTCGACTGGGAACTGAAGAAGCCTAAAAGAGGCTTGTTGGGATTGAAGGCCTTTCCGTTTAGACATTTCAGTCCCTTCACTTCCCTCTTCATGTTCTGGACCATGGAGGCCTCCTTTGTAACCCTTTCATCGAAGAGAGAGGGAGGCACCAAGTCTTCTGACATGTACCAGAGATGGCGCTTGAATGCCTTTAGGGCCACTTCAGCAACGCGCTTATTGGGGCTTCCTCTGCAAAGTTCCCTCATGAAGAGGAGATCGTTGTAGGGAGCATGGGAAGGAACCATGGCCTCATTCTATGGAATGGAGTAAAGGAGGGCAGTGAAGAGGTACACCTGTTCCATGGGTCAAAGTTCATGAGAGGTCAGCCAAAACTGAGACCTGAAGAGGAAAATCTTGAGTGTAGATTCCCTTTGCCCTCATCTTGAAAGTTGTCCCAATATCGCCACCCAGGAAGATGTAGGAGAGAACCAAGAGCTCCTTGTAGTCGTCTTTCGGATGGCTTTCTTGTTCAATGACACTCTTGAGATCTTGAGATTGCTTAAAGCTGTCTCCCTTGCATCAGATAGTTCACATGTCAGGAGAGGAAGGAGGCTTTCTTCATCCAGGGAGGACATCCAAGATTTCTGGTCGAGGAAGTCCCAAAGGTGCTAGAACTTGGATGAAGAGAGGAATGTTATGCCCGCAAGATGGTACATAAGTCTTTGAAAACATCCCCAAGGATCACTTCCAGGATGTGGTGCCTGCACGCAAACCAGAGGAGATTCCTTCCCAGAGCTTCCTGAATCTTGATGCAGGTTCATTCATTGGGACCGGTGTTCGAGGCAGTAGTGTCAAACATGATTCCTTGAATGAGTGCTTCCACCAGTCCAGCATCAGATACCGCCTTGAGGACAGCCTCCACCATGTGATGCCCAGTGCCTTGGAGGATCTTGGCTGCTTCTGAGAGGTACTCCTTGTCCCAACCTGTGACATGAATGGCGAGCCTCTCAATGCCTTCACATCGTCCAATGATACTAGGCAGCTGCTTGGCATCCCAGTGAAATAGCACAAGGCATCTCCCTTGTAGTTCAATTTTATTTGCCTTGGCCACTTCCTTTCGGTTCTTTCTCCTATGTCAGTGGATGGAGCTCATAGAGAGCATGATGTTGTCGATGTTCTGACTGGTTGCCTTGGCCACGGCTCCTACCCCTGCCATCACAGTCGGATTTGAGACCTTGAAGCGGTCCAGTTTGGTGTTCACTTCCTTTGACAAGATCATGACAGACTTCTTTCCAGCTCTTATCTTAGGAGGACTTAGGCACTTGAATTTGGCATCATTTCCATCCGTTTCCCCATGAGAGGATGAAGACGATGAGGCTGCCTGGCTTGAAGGTACGACACTTAAGATGATCTTTTTCTCCATCTCTGCAGCCTGTTTCTGCTTCTGCTTTTACTCTCAGAGCCTCGCTGACAGAGTCTCCAGTCTGGTCATGGAGGAAGTCAATCGATCCTCTCTTTGGCTGATGAGGAAGGCCCTGTCCTCCTTGTTTGTGATCTTCTCAAGGTCCCCTTGAAAGATCTCATTCATCCTTGCCATTGTCGAAGCTCTTTTGCTCTGAAAACCCTCATAGGCCTCCAATAACTTGAGCAGGTTTGCCTTGCTGTAATGCAGTGTGGAGGTAGGAAGACCTGCGTACTCCCAAATCCACAGGTCTCCCTCCACTGTCTCTTTCACAGCCTCCGCCTTTGTTTTCTTTTCCAGACCATGATGTTTTCCTCCAAGTGACCAATCAACCACCACTGTTTGCGAATAGAAACCATTGCACCTGTGAAAGGAAAAAGTGGGAATATTGAAGTTCCACCAAAAGAATGAAGAAGTGGGTGACCTCTAGACACCAAACAAACACTTCCAAAGGCTAATCCACTTGAGTGGCTGCCAACGTCACCTCGATAATGGACCAGGTGGCAGTCGCATGGAGGGAGAAGAGAATGTGCCGCTCTGAGGGATCTTTATATCTTATCCGATCGCATTCAAATTTTATGTGCACCTATAAGAGGAACAAGAACAACATGTGGCCTGAAGTCTCCCACAACTTTTATATTTTCACAATATGAACTTGAACAGCCCTAGCAGACAAGCACTCCATCAAATGGTGGTGCGTCCCGCGAGTGTATCAAATTTGGAGATGACAGAAAGCAACATGAAGCTGTCACAGTATTGGGGGGTAGGCCCATGGGAGCAGTTGCGGCGCAATGGCACACAACCTTAAGTTCCCATTGACCATTTCCCATCTTCTTTTTGAAGCAGCCTGGAGAGCTGCCTGTATTCCTGCCATGTAATTGGTGCGAGGAAGAGCAAAATGCTGGGGTAGTCACCCAGTCATCGTGGACTCTTTGGCCCCCTCATCAGCATGCTCATTCCCCACAATTCTTACATGTCCAGGAACCCAGCCCAAGATAATCTTGACATCCTCCCACAGCTTGCTAAAACCCTGTTGTCACAGATATTGTGAACCAGAGGATGCCTGTGGCTGATAATATTCTCAAGCTTCAGGTTGGCAAATGCCTGAGCTGCTTTTCTGCATGTGATGAATGTGATTTTGAGTGGATTTCCAAGCAAATATGTGCAAGTGTCTTGGGATTACATTCTGATAATGAGTGAGAGCATGAATGAGCACATTACTGTAATGAACTTTTAATGTAGGTTATGCTTAGATAACTTTCTCTGAATTAACTGAAACTCTCCCAAATAATGTACTTTTTAATGCTGAGGTTCCACTAATAGTGATGTAATCACAAATTTTGTTAAGAACAAACCAAGCCATGTAAAATTTTGAAAGCTTGTGACCATAAATGAAATAAAAGGATTTAGTGAGCTATACCCTGCATCCAGAAGTTTCCAGCTCAGGTTTTCAGGGCTCCAACCCTGAGTGAGTTAAAGAGTGGTGTTCACACATGAGCAGCAACACCCCAACCAGAAGTTGCCCAGTAGAAAAGAAATGAATGGCAACATGGTAGATTTCTTACTAGATCATACTAAGCATTGACAACATGGCCAGGAACCAAAAATTTGTTGTGACAGAGCCAGAAATGTTACCCAAGCATTTTAGTTGAGAGACAGTACAGCCTTATACCTCTGAGAATGACTGCAGGGAGGTGGTCAGCCCATTAAGTGCAGGGAAGGGGTTATTGGGAAAAAAATAATCTTCCCATTAATTGCACCCCAATGCCCAGTACTCCTCGAGTCCTGGTCTCTTAAAACCTGCATGTGTTATTATAGATTCCAAAGCATCTCCAATATAACATCCTCAGGACTACTCAGACCGCTTAAGAATCAGCAACAATAGTGATTTCAGATCAATATGTTAAAATGATTTCATATGGGGTGCAGTGTGTTAAATTGTTAATTTTGGATGCAACTACTAATAATGGATATTGTTGGAAAAGTCATAACAAGCTAACTTAACCTAGGTTAGCTTACATGTTACATTGATAAAAAATGGGAAGTAGTACATTCAATTGGTGTTTTGGAAAGCAATTTAGGTTATCTGTGATTTCTAGTCTATCGGCAATTATTATAATTGCGGATAATGATATCAATTGGTTATTCTTATCAATATCAGTTGGTCCAATAATACACTATTTGAAATTAATTAAAAATAATCCATTATAATCAAAGTTGCAATTGTTAGCAAAATCCTTAAGTGTTAGCCTTTTGCACAAGAATTAATCAAGAAAAATTTTACAAAACCATTTATTGAAATGTGACTTTTGTGTCCGTCAACCATAAAACTTAAATATTTCAGGCAAATGCAGCGGAGTTTGAATACGGTATTAAATTGTGAATTAAGTTTACTTTTGTTCTCTTTCAATGAGTAAATTTTACCTTAAGTGTTTAGTAAAAGAGCCCTTAAAATTATGGCAAAAGCAATTAGAAACATATTTTTTTTTGGCAAGCAAAGAACTTTGGAATGCTATGTTAACTTGCCCCAAATGATTTGCACTGTGTCTGTACAATCAAAAATGTAAAAAACACTTGTGTAAGATCTTAGAAAATGTAAAACATTATAATTTCAGCACTTAGTAATGAAAACATCGATCAGAAGTGAGCACAATCTGGTAAGGATATTCAAGTTGTTATTCCTCAGCCTGTCTGGCCAGGCAGCCCAGAGACTGGATTTTCACTGCAGAGCTTGGATTTTCACTGCAGAGCTGCCAGCAGATTATGTACAGTGCACTTTTAAGTGTTTAGATGTTGGGATGTAGTGGTACATTTTGGACATACATCCACAATGGTCATATCCAACAGGGTGTGTAACAGTGACTGAATAGAGCATTGAGTGAAATGAAGATATGCTTTTGGAAGCTGCTTTGAGGTGGATGAGTTGATGACATATCTAATGTAGTATATATATGGATACTCAAGTTGAGTAAGCATTAAAAATTGTTTTAGTAAAGTTTGTGAAGTGAATGCTATGATTAATGGGCCTCTGATGCAAATGAAAGAGGACTATTTTTGTGCAATATCTGAGAATACTTATTCATAATAAAATGAAGGATTTAAAACTTCAAAAGAGCAATTGACAGTTTTTGTTGTGCTTATATCAATTGTCAAAAATGAGAATTAGTGATTGAAAAAAACAAAAAAAAACTTTGTGCTTCAATAATTCAATCATATGAATGCTGATTACTGTTCTTAGTGCAAATGATTGTATGACTAGTACTATTTTCAACAAATATTTAGATAAGTAGGATCTTAAAATGCATGGTACAGACAATTTGTTAATAAAGAACATCAACTTAATCTTTTTGTCTTAGAGCACTACAACAATAATCCAGCCAAGCGACCAAAGAATAATCTGAGCTTTTGAATTATTTTGATTGGAAATTCAGGAAGCAAGTTACATAGGTATTGAAAACTGCTTTCAAAAGATCTATTTTTTAAACTCTAGATGGTATATATCAAAAGAAAAATTTGAATAATGGCAGGATACAATAAAAATGTTGTAGTGGCTACAATGGCAATGTTGGAAATATTTCAAGCTACTGTTGTCTAAACTAATATAAGAAAGGAAACCTAATACAAGTATAGAAATTTTTTTAGAAGTATACCTAACCAATGCCCGGATGCAAGAATCAACATAAAACAACAAACTTTAAAGGTATTATTTTATTCTTATTAAAAAGTTTAGCACAATAAATTGAATTACATAATGCTTATAACAATAAATTGAATGAATGAAATTTTTTATATCCTTTCTTTAAGGTTATCAATCAGTTATAAGTTGGTTCTAATCATGTGTATAATTGTCAATGGGTCACAATAAATAATATATCCACTTATAGATTTCATAAAATCTATTTTAGAATTTAATATAAATCTTACCTGTAAGACTGCTCCCATTTTTGCTAAACTATTTTGAATAAGAATTTCTTTAGCATTACAGTACTATAGCTTTAAAAATAGTTGAAATACTTTTTAACTTTATAAAATAAGCAATGAGTAATATCTGAAAGACCAATAACTAAAAGAAAAAGTATATAATATATAAGATTGTCACAAATAGCAAATCATTTTAGTAAGCATAATAATTTGAAGGATGACAAAAGCCACTAGAAAAGATGCACAATAAACATTTAGTCAATAGTGATGATATCCAGGTTTTGTTTTTTTTAATATCTCATCTGGTGACTGCCTTCTAGGGCATAAGTCACCGTACTCATCCTAGCCTAAATCTAGGCTATATTAAAAGCCAAATAAAAGAAAAAAAAATACAAACAGAAAAAACAAAACAAAACAAACAAATTGAAAAAATATAGAGTGAGCTCCGTCGATGGGGCAAGGCCCGCCATCCCCCGGCGAAGATGCATGCAATCCATAGTCAAATATTAAATAACGGGGAGAAGGCTGGCCTCCTCTAAAAAGTCTAAAAGTCCACAGGTCGGTGTGAACGAATCCGTCCTGAGTACAATGGACAGGCAATAAGGATCCCACCCATCCCTGTACTGGGACAGGTAACGTGTGTGAAGATCACCCAGACTGGGATATTCAACAAGAATGTGCCAAACAGTCCGGGGGACGACTACAATAGGGCGCAGGCGAGCGCTGCATCAAATGGTGAAGCATCACACGAGTGTGCCCAATTCAGAGATGACAGAAAGCGACCTGAAACCATCGTGGCATTGGGGGATAGGTCCATGGCAACAGTCGCGGCACAATGGCACGCAACTTTAAGTTTCCCTGGACCATCTCCCATCTTCTTTGCCAAGCAATCCCAAGAGGCGCCTGTATTCCTGCCATGTAGTCTGTGTGTGGAAGAGTGAAATGCTGGTCTGGTCGCCCGGTCCTCACAGACTCTTTGACGTCCTCATCAGCGCGCTCATTCCCTACAATTCCTACAAGTCTAGGAAACCAGAAGAAGATAATCTCGACATCCACCCGGCTCACTAAAACCGTGGCATAACGGATATCGTGAACCAGCAGTGGTGTATTGCCACCAAATCAGTCATGAAGACAGACCCAGTGCGCGGTAGAGCCCTGCTGACTTCAAAAAGAGAGGATACAGCATGGAAACTGACCCCCTCTTCGGACTTGGAGCCATCCGTATACACTGGCACAGTTCCAGCGTGACATGAGATGTGCTCCAAAAAGGCCGAACGCAATACTCCCAGCACTGTACAAGCTTTGGGAGCAGAGGCGGGGAGACAAATAGCCAATGGAGGTAGCCTTCAGGGTGGCATTCTGGGCAGAACCAGGGGCGCCACCAGCCTGAGAGCTATATCTAGCTTTCGAAGGAGTTTCCTAGCCCTAAACCCAAAGGGCTTAGGGTATGACTTGCATCTCTCGGTGGCATAGGCACCCTCGAGATCAGCTGCAGATGCTTTGAGAGCCACTGGCAACAAAGGGAGACGCTGCACTCGTGCATACAGGCGAGTAATGCACTGTGCATAGATAGTGGCATCTCTCCAGCATCGACAAGCAGGCTCTCAATAGGGGAAGTGCGGAAGGCACAGGTCACCAAGCGAAGGCCCATGTGGTGGATAGAGTCCACCTTCCGCAATAGACATTCGGCTGCAGATGCATAAAACACATCCGTAGTCGAGCTTCAAACGGACAAAGGATCGATAAAACAGTAAGGCAGTAGCCCTATCAGCGCCCAAGCGCTGAACATCATGGAATGAAGAATATCCATGGCGCAGGTACAAGAGACCCTAAGGCTGTGAATATGAGCCTCTCAGGTGAGGCGTCGGTCAAATACAAGACCAAGGAAACGGTGAGATTCAACCACTTCCAGGCGCACCCCATTAAGAAACAAATCTGGGTCAGGGTGGAGCAGGTGGTGGCAGAAATGAACCACCTTGGTCTTGGCCAAAGAAAACCAAAACCTGTGTACTTCGGCATAGCGAGAGACGCGGTTCAATGCCTGTTGGAGTCGAAACTCCAGAGGTCGTCTACATAGAGCGTAGCAAGAACATCTTCTGGCAGCACCGAGGTAATGCCGTTGATCCTCTAGGCAACGAGTGTAACAATGAGGACACTTCCTGCTCCATTAGGCCGTAGAGGGCTTTCCCCACCCGTATATGGAATCGGCGATCCCCCAAAATTCAGATATAAAGACTGGGAGGCATCCCCTTGCCCCCATCATGTGGAGAGTCTCCATGATACCATATCGCCATGAGGTATCATAAGCCTTCTCCAGATTGAAAAACACTGTGGCATAGTGCTGTCTATGAAGGAAGGCTTCACAGACAGCATTTTCCAGTTGAAGCAGAGCATCTGACGTGGAATGGAAATTGCAGAAGTCGCACTGCACAGAACACAAATAGATCCGCTGTCCAGAAAGAAGGCTAATCTAACATTTACCAATTTCTCCATCAACTTGCACATGCAGGAGGTTAGAGAAATTGGGTGGGAACCAGCCAGGGTAGAATTATCTCTACCCGGTTTGTGAAAAGCTAGCACAGTAGCGCTTCGCCAGAAATCTGAGAGGTTACCCTCTACCCAGATCCGGTTGAATAAAGCTAACAAAAGGCCATGCCTCACTCACCCAGGTGTCCAAGCATGGCATATGGGACATCGTCAGGACCACAGGTGGTGTCCGCACACGAGCAGGAGCAGAATGCAACTCACTCACAGTAAACCTGTCAGTGAAATAATGCAAAATGGCCAGACGTTTTGGGAATAGTAGTCAGGCCCACGGCAATGAGGTTGCTGGAGAAGAACTCAACGGCCTCATCTACTGACCTAAACTACTTGACTGATAGAGAATTTAGTCATTTCCTGAAATGCAGGCCACTGCACCCATGCCAAGCACCACTGAGGTGAGCTCTCTAGCGGCAGCCATCCAGAAAATGATATTTGAATGGGAAAGTGATCACTACCATGGGTCATTGATCCCCCCCCCTATCAAAATCAGGCTGTGTATCCAGAGAGCACTCTCAAGCTCTTCAATCAGATTGGCAAGGACTTGGACCCTGGGATTCATTGAGTAGTCTCCCCAGAGAGGATGTCTGCATTGTGGCAACCATGCCACAATGCAGCGGATGTTCCTTGTGTCCAAGTCAGCTGATGGTGGAATGTATGCAGAAATAACAGTATACCTCCTATCAAAGTGAAGCTGCATAGCCACTGCCTGAAAGGAGCTATCTAAAGTAAAAAGAAGAAATGAGAAATCATGCCGGGTGTAAACCGCACATCCCGCAGCCCAGCCCCAATCCTATGGTGCTGATTTTTTTTTTTTTTTTTTCTTCAAGGGACTATCTGGCAACTGCCCACTTGGGCATAATTTGCGCAAACAGACAGCCCAGTTCTAGGCTACTTTAAAATAAAAACTTTAACAGAAACAACAATAAAAAGGGGATAACAATCAGGGAGCAGGCTCCTGCGTCGGGGGAAGGCCCCCCTCCCCCCGGCGCAGGAGCCTGCCACCTACAAAAAAAAACAACAATAAATAAAAAAAAAATTAAATACAAGGGAGAAGGCTGACCTCCCCCCAAAAGTCGACAAGTCCACCAGTCATGGTGCACGCACTCGTCCCGAGTACAAGGGACAGGCGGTAGCGACCCCGCCCATCTCAGTACCAGAACAGGTAACATGCGCGAAGATCACCCAGACTGGGACATTCAACAAGAATGTGCCGAACAGACTGGGGGACGACGCAGTCATTGCAATAGGGCGCAGGAGAGTGCTCCATCAAATAGCGATGCGTCACACAAGTGTGTCCGATTCGAAGACGACAGAAAGCAACCTGAAGCCGTGGGAACAGTCGTGGCGCAATGGCACGCAACTTTAAGTTCCCTTCGACCGTCTCCCATCTTCTTTGCCAAGCAGTCCGAAGAGCTGCCCGTATTCCTGTCATGTAGTCGGTGTGAGGAAGAGTGAAACGCTGGTCCGGTCGCAGAGTCCTTGCGGACTCTGTGGCGCCCTCATCGGCGCCCTCATTCCCCGCAATTCCTACATGTCCAGGAACCCAGCAGAAGATAATCTCGACATCTGCCCGGCTCGCCAAAACCGTGGCATCACAGATATCGCGAACCAGGGGATGCGGAGATTCCAATGCCCCGAGAGCACTCAGGGCGCTTGGTGAGTCGCTATAGATCACAATCCAGTCTCCGAACCGGACACGTCGCGTAATCTCCCATACCGAGTGGTGCATTGCCACCAGCTCGGCCGTGAAGACAGACGCAGCGCCTGGTAGAGCCCCGCTGACTTCAAACAGAGGGGATATGGCGTGGAAGCCGACCCCCTCTTGGGACTTGGAGCCATCCGGTTCCAGCGTGACACGATGTGTACTCCAAAAAGGTCGAACGCAATACTCCCGGCGCTGTACAAGCTTTGGGAGCAGAGGCGTGGCGACAAATAGCCAAATGTGGTACCCTCCAGGGTGGCGTCCTGGGCAGAACCAGGGGCGCCACCGGCCCGAGAGCTATATCTAGCTCTCGAAGGAGTTTCCTGGCCCTAAACCCAAAGGGCTTAGGGTATGACTGGCGTCTCTCGGCGGCATAGGCACCATCGAGATCAGCTGCGGATGCAGTGAGAGCTGTTGGTGACTGAGGGAGGCGCCGGGCTCGCGCGTACAGACGATTGATGCACAGCACGCGGCGCAGAGCGAGTGGCATCGACCAACAGGCTGTCAATGGGGGAAGTGCGGAAGGCACCGGTCGCAAGGCGAAGGTCGGTGTGGTGGATCGAATCCACCTTCCGCAATAAACGCTCGGGTGCGGATGCATAAAACTCGCATCTGTAGTCGAGCTTCGAACGAACAAAGGATCGATAAAAAAGTAGGGCAGTAGCCCTATCAGCGCCCCAAGCGCTGAACGTCATGGAAAGGAGAATGTCCATGGCACGGGTACAAGAGACCCTAAGGCTGCGAATATGAGCCTCCAAGGTGAGGCGTCGGTCGAATACAAGACCAAGGAAACGGTGCGACTCAACCACATCCAGGCGCACCCCATTAAGAAACAAATCTGGGTCGGGGTGAAGCCGTGGATAGCGACAGAAGTGCACCACCTTAGTCTTGGCCAAAGCAAAGGTAAACCTGTGCGCTTCGGCATAGCGAAAGACGCGATTCAATGCCTGTTGGAGTCGACGCTCCAGAGTTGGCATCTGGGCCGCGCCAAAAGAGATCAAAAGGTCTTCCACGTATAGCGTAGCGAGAACATCTTCCGGCAGCACCGAGGTGATGCTGTTGATGCTCAGGGCAAAGAGTGTGACACTGAGGACACTTCCCTGCGGGACACCCTCTTCCTGCTCCTTTGGGCCATGGAGGGCTCCCCCCAACCGTACGCGGAATCGACGATCTTGCAAAAATTCAGATATAAACATTGGGAGGCGTCCCCTCGCCCCCATCGTGTGGAGAGTCTCCATGATACCGTATCGCCATGCGGTATCATAGGCCTTCTCCAGATCGAAAAACACCGTGGCGTAGTGCTGTCTACGAAGAAAAGCCTCGCAGACCGCATTTTCCAGTCGGAGCAGAGCATCCGATGTGGAGTGGAACTTGCGGAAGCCGCACTGTGCGGAAGACAGATGGCCTCCGCTGTCCAGGAAAAAGGCTAATCTAACATTTACCAATTTCTCCATCAACTTGCACACGCAAGAGGTTAGAGAGAATGGGCGGAAACCGGTCGGAGTAGAGTGATCTCTCCCCGGCTTGCGAAAGGCGAGCACAGTAGCGATTCGCCAGGAGTCTGGGACAAGACCTTCCACCCAGATCCTGTTGAACAAATCTAACAGAAAGGCCATGCCTCACTCACCCAGGTGTCGAAGCATGGCGTACGGGACATCGTCCGGACCATGGGCGGTGTCCGCGCACGAAGCGAGAGCGGAACGCAACTACCTCACAGTAAACTTGTCGTTGAAGGGTTCTACAACCTCTGGAGGTAAAGTCCAGCCGGCGGCCTTCCGCGACATCACGACGTGCATTGAATGCTGGCGGAGCAGCATCACGGCTAGAGAATGCGGAAAAAGCGGTCGCTAAGGATTCCGCCACGGACGCGGGGTCCGAGATTGCGGTCCCATTCTCCTGGAGAACAGGAGGGGGGTCCTGCGAGAACTTGCCCCGAATCCTTTTGACTCGCTTCCACACCTCAGCTAAAGGGGTCTTCCCGTTAAGTGAAGACACGTATGCCCGCCAAGAAGAGCGGCGGGCGTGCTTCGAAATATACCGAAACCTAGCCCTAGCCCGACGAAATTCAGCGACAGTGAAATCGTTCGGGCAGCGCTTATAGCGCATGTAGGCATAACGCTTCTGTTTGAGGGCCGTCTCACACTCAGCCGACCACCATGGGAGTGGTCGGCGTGCAAAACGGCCAGACGTCCTAGGAATAGTAGTCAGGCCCACGGCGATGAGGTTGCCGGAGAACTCAACGGCCTCATCTACCGACCTAAACTCCTCGACTGAGATAGAGAATTTAGTCATTTCCTGAAATGCAGGCCACTGCGCCCATGCCAAGCACCACTGAGGTGGGCTCTCTAGCGGCAGCCATCCAGAAAATGATATTTGAATGGGAAAGTGATCACTACCATGGAGGTCATCGACCACCCCCCAATCAAAATCAGACTGTGCATCCGAAGAGCACAAAGATAGGTCAAGGCAAGAAAATGAAGCGGTTCTCGGACAGCGATGCATAAACTCATCCACGTTTAGGACACCCATCACAAGCTCTTCGATCAGATCGGCAAGGACTTGTCCCCTGGGATTTATGGAGTAATCTCCCCAGCGAGGATGCCTGCCGTTCAGATCTCCAAGCAAGAGATAGGGCCTCGGCAACCGTGCCACGACGCGGCAGAAGTCCCCCGCGTCGAAGTCAGCTGACGGTGGAATTTACGCAGAAATGATAGTATACCTCCTATCCAGGTGCAGCTGCACAGCCACTGCCTGAAATGAGGTATCTAAAGAGAAAGGAAGAACAGAGACATCATGCCGGGTGTAAACCGCGCATCCTCCAGCCCAGCCATCCCGTGGTGGTGGGGTCGCAAGACCCTTATACCCCGGGAGGGCAGGCAGGGGGCACGCGCCTAGCATGGTCTCATGCAAAAAGATAGCTAACGGGGAAAGGGACGAGACGAGCCTCCACAGCTCCTCCCAGTTGGCCCGGAGTCCACAGCAATTCCATTGAAGGAATATGCCCTCCAGGCCTAGCTCGGAGGAGACGCGGGGGCCCTCCTCGAACTGAAGACCCTCACGTGAATGGCCGTACGCTTCCCGGGGGCAGAACCCCGGGCGCTGTTGGCCGGACAAAGCGCTGAAGGCGCTGTCGCATTCGAGGACTTATTGGGGGAGGTTGGGCTCACCATGCAAGTCTTTTCCTCCCGCCGCTTCGAAACCTTAGCCGGGCGTTGCGGCTTCGGAGGCGGGGGGCCCTCTTTTCGAGGAACCACCGTCTCCGAGCCACTCGCTCCACCTCGGGGCGTGGGCGAAGGAGCCGAAGCTCATTGGTTGCTGTCCTCCTTTCGGGGGACAGCTTTAGGAACCCGGAAGATGGCCTTGCCACCAACTTCAGGGGTGTTGCCTCCTGTGAGTCTAACGACTTGCTGGAGGCGCGTGGCCGTTTCGCCTTACGGGAAACGGTCACGCTGGGGTAAGAGGGGGGAGCCCTGGTTTTAGCCAGGGCTGGGTATGAACCCTGTTTGATGCCAGCTTTACCAGGGGAGCGCCCAGGTTGGGTAGAGCCCACAGAAGAGCTCCAAATGGGCACGGGAACAACCGTGCTCGTTGGCCTGGATGGCCAGGAGCAGAGGGTGTCTTTCTAACTATTGAGGCATATGACGTCCCAGGCAGAGCTGGGTGCACCAGGACCAAGTCCTTAGCCTCGCGGAATGAGAGTCGATCCTGGGCCTGAACGGCCAGGATTTCTTTCTCAAGGAGATATGCACCACATTGCTTCAAAGAAGCGGGGTGCGGCTCTCCGCAATTGACACACTTGGCCACACACGATTTAGACTTATCGTGTGCGGCCTTGGAGCAATTTACACAGACTTCGGGTGACCCCGACTTTGCACGTCTACATGAGCGATTCGTATGGCCGAAGCGGTGACAGTAATAGCACCGCCGCGGAAGTGGCACGAATGCCTTCACACGGTAGCGGTACCAACCGGCACGCACCAACTCAGGGAGCTTGTCACAGTCGAACGTAAGAAGAGTATAGGGGTGGGTCTCGAGGCCCCTCCCTGTTTTCTCATCACACGTTCGACCTTGACCGCCCCATGGTCGGCCAGCTCTAGGGTGATGTCCTCAATGGAGTAGTCAATGAGTTCCCTCGCATAAACTACTCCTTTCACAAAGTTCATGGTAGAACGCAGCATCACATTCACCGGGGTGCCATGAAGTGTCCGAAGAGCACTTATCTTGGCCGCCTCAGCGGGATTCGCAGCATTCGCCAGAAGGCTCCCATCCGAGAAACGGGTCACCTTCGGCTCTCTACCAATTGCACTAGCTAATCCTCTCCTCTGATGGATCATGTTGCCCTTGGACAACATGGTGCCATCAGTGGAGTGAATAACGAGGAAGCGCTTGAAGCCAGCAGGCTCGAAAAGGCCAGGTAACCTCTGAATGAGGGGCCCCAATGTCATTGAGGCTCCGCCCTGTGCACTCTTGGTCTTAGTCAGGGGCTCTGCACACGGGGGGGTAGAGGGGCCGGATGTGCCGATCTTGGCTTGGTTGCCTACCAAAGTGGCAGTAGACCCATCCGTCCCCACAGCCCCCGCGGATGGAGAGGAGCGCCGAGTCTTCTTTGTCTTTTTGGTCTTGGTCTTTTTTTTTTTGGAGAGGAGGGCGGGGAATGAACCCGCTTCTCACCCCCGCCAGTAGAAGCCCCTAGGCCAGATGTACCGTCCTCAGCCAGGTCCTTCTCCGAAATGGAGAAGGTCCTGGTGGTCACAGGGGCATCACCTGGAGGAGATCCCTCCCCTCCTTGTACTGCCTCAGAATCCCCAGCCGTTTGAGGAGGACCTTGCATAGGGGCGGATTCGGGTTCAGTGCTTGGCGCTGAGCCCGGATTCCCCCCCATGGAAGGCCCTACCCTCTGAGGCTGGTTTTCCTCAAGGACCATGTCTATCACAGGAGGGGCCTCCAGTTGGCCATCCCCTCCCAGGACATCGCAGGTCCCCTTGGCAGCGTCATTAGTCTTTTGTGGGGAGGCACAGGCCTTGACCCCGACAAGGTTTAATATTCTTGCCAGCAGGTCTTTTGAGGGAAGCAACCGAAGGGGCCTGGCTTCCCTCTCCCCCCTAAGGGGGTTTGCCCTACCGAGCCGCTTACACGAGGGGCGGTCGGCAATGGGCTGCCTGCTGGCTTTCTTGGCAGTCCCCTTAGAAAGAAAAGGAGGGACTGCCGCTGGAAATAGGGAGGTGCCCGAAAGCACCTCCAGAAGAGGGGGTGAGGGGGAGTCCCCTACACCCGCATGCGTAGGAGAGGAGTAAGCCTCTTCTCCGGTTAAAGAAGTATGGAGGGTTCCCTTCGCAAGCACAAGGGAAAGACCTCCAATTTTTTGGTGGAGCTGCCCGAGGGCGGCTCCGTTGATGTTCTTGGGGAAGTTGGGGGGGTTTTTTATACTCATCATTGGGCATGGTGACCCTCTTATTTACACGGGACGCAACAGCTCACTACCTCTCACAGTTGCCCGCACTGCAAGAGGTGCTTGCAGGCCCGGCAGAGCCAGGAACCACCCCTCCCGCCTGGTGGCCTGGCAGTCCATCGGCATGGCGGCTCCACCTTAGACACAGCGTAAAAAAGATAGATTTTGAAGACGAGAGGAAAAGGGATGTGAGGAAGGTATGGGTGGGGATGAAGCAGGTTGTTAAAAAACAACCACCCCAGACCGGAGCTCAGGGGTTAGGGAACATTGTCCTCTCCCCCCTCTCCCGTCTACATGAGCAATTCATATGGCTGAAGCGGTGACAGTAATAGCACCTATGCAGCAGTGGCACAAATACTTTTGGGTGACCTTGACTGCCCCGTGGTTGGCCAGTTATAGAGTGATATCTTCAAAGGAGTAGTCCATGAGTTCCCTCACATAAACTACTCCTTTTCATCGTATGTTGCAAGAAGCTGATCATAAACCAAGTGGGCCTTGCAGAAGCCAAACTGGTTAGAATCTAATAGGTTGTTATCCACGAGGAAAGATGTCAAATTGTTCACAATAATACGCTCAAGACACTTACAGGACACTGAAGTGAGACTTATTGGTCTGTAATTTAGGGGGGAAGTACGCACACCTTTCTTGAAGATGGGGACTATTAGGGAAGACTTCCAGACTTATGGGAGTTCTCCAGTTTGGACTGATTTATGGAAGAGTCAGAGAACGGGGTGTGAAAGGGATGAGGAGCAGTGTTTGAGTAAACTGGGGTGGATTCCATCAGGCCCCATACTGCTGGAGGGGTTGAGATCATGCAGAGCATTGACAACATGACAGATTTATAACTAAATTACTCAGGTTACCTTCAAAGCTCTGGTGTGCTTATCTTTTCATATCATTTGTAATATTGTGCATAAATTCTATTAATACTTATCATGATGACTGCCTCCAGTGGCTACACTATTATTGTAGTGAACTAGGCACATTCCAAATAATGAGCTATACCAAAACAAACAGGAAATTCACTTGCAGGGGGTGCTGCGAGGAGAAATACAAAGATAAGTCAGAGTGGATGTGCCAGGCAGAAGCTGCTATCCAGAAACACAAGGAAGTACTAAAAAATACTGGAGCAATCTCCAAGACAAACAGGTCTCCTCCCACCACACACAAACATGAGACCAGCCAACTACTTTCACCACAGACCCTCCCAAAGTCAGATAGGCTAGTGAAGACAGTCAGCCTAGGAGATATACACAAGTAAGTACCAGTACTCAGATGCAGTCAAACATACACATATACCACCACCCACCGGAGACCAAAAAATACAACCCACAACACAAACACCCATACCCATAGCACTGACACTTCTGCCCACAACACAAACACCACCCACAGGAGTGCAAACATCTCCACCCACAGCTACGCCCTCTGATTTAACCAAAGTACATCAATCTCTCCCCACAGGAAGTAAAACCAAGATATGTAAATACTATGCCCAGAACAAAATGCATATATGTGGTTAAAGGAGAGGAATGCAGCCATAACCATCCCAAGTCATGCACAAAACTCATGAACCATGGCTTGGACAAACAGCTAGGCTGCACACTCGCCAGAAGATGCCCTGAATTCCATCCCACACTATGATGGAATGCCCTCCGGAACCAGAAATGTTTCAAAATGGACTGTTCCTACCCCCATATCAAAGGAACAAGGAGGAGGAGAATTAAGGAAGAGGACCCCACTGGACCTACACAGCATCACAGGAACCAGTCAACTAGACCTAAGATACATAACCTTAACCGAGGAATACCACAACGGCATCAGTCCAGGAAAACTGTGGAGGAAAGGTACAGGCCTAACCCTAATAACAATAATACTCAGGAGACTTCTTTTTTAGAGAAGTTAACATAAAACATAACATAACATAATTACACGGATGACAAAAGCCACAAGGGCCTATCAAAGGTCATCCGCCTCCGTCAAAACCCACCCACAAAAAGCACCATCACCAGGGGAAGACAAAATCAAAGTCCCCCACAATATAATATAACGGATGACAAAAGCCACAAGGGCTCATCATAGGTCATCCGAGTCAAGCGGCCTCTTTTTCAAGGCAACCAAACTCCCAGGAAAACTACATCCAGAAACAAGGGTATCACCAATCAAGGCTTGTCAAGAACTAAATCATGCAGCTATAGATATATACAAACAATATTAATATATACAAAACTTAGGAACCATCACAACCTTCCCTTCCCATAAACTCATCCAACCTACTCTTAAATACATTTAGATTTGGACTACCTACTACCCTCTGCGGCAATTTGTTCCAGAAGTCTACCACTCTATTGGTGAAAAAATATTTTCTTAAATCCAACCTACACCCTTGCTTTTTAATTTTCAAGTGGTGACCTCTAGTCCGATTTCCATCATCTAACTCCAAAAACTTGCTAACATCCAATTTATCTATCCCGGAAAAATTTTTAAAGAGCTCAATCATATCCCCTCTCACACACCTCCTTTCGAACGAGAACATATTTAATACCCTCAGTCTATCTTCATATTCAAGGTGCCTCAGGGAAGGAATAATCTTTGTTGCCCTCCGTTGCACTGACTCAAGAAGGTTAATATCATGTCTAAAATGTGGGGACCATGCCTGTATACAGTACTCTAGATGTGGCCTAACATAAGAGTTATAGAGTTTAAGAATAACCTCCTTACTTTTGTAACTGACATTTCTCTTAATAAAACCCAGCACTCTATTTGCCCTATTTCTTGCTTCAATACACTGCTTAGAAAACCTTAATGACTTATCTATTACTACTCCTAGATCTTTCTCATCCTCTACTGAGCTCAGCCAATGCCCATCCATTTCATAGTTAAAGTTCATGGAGAAGATACTGGTGATAGCGAGGAAGTCCAGGGAAACAATGGATTACCTCATGGACAGACTGGAAGTGGGCCGAGGGAGCAACAACCAACACCAAGCAATTTCCTGTTCAGCAATATTAGGGGTCTCTATCCATAACATAACATAACATAATTTCACGGATGACAAAAGCCACAAGGGCCTATCAAAGGTCATCCACATCTGTCAAAACCCACCCATAAAAAGCACCATCACCAGGGGAAGACAAAATCAAAGTCCCCCACAATATAATATAACAGATGACAAAAGTCACAAGGGCTCATCATAGGTCATCCGAGTCAAACAGCCTCTTTTTTAAGGCACCCAAACTCCCAGGAAAACTGCTGAAGGAGACAGCTCAAGAAGAAAATATGGTATTCCTGGCATTTATCGAAACTCACTTGACTAGAGACCACCTAGATGCTGAGATCAACATAGAAAGTTATTAACATGGGAAAAGATAATAGAGAATTTAACTATGAAATGGATGGGCATTGGCTGAGCTCAGTAGAGGATGAGAAAGATCTAGGAGTAGTAATAGATAAGTAATTAAGGTTTTCTAAGCAGTGTATTGAAGCAAGAAATAGGGCAAATAGAGTGCTGGGTTTCATTAAGAGAAATGTCAGTTACAAAAGTAAGGAGGTTATTCTTAAACTCTATAACTCTTATGTTAGGCCACATCTAGAGTACTGTATACAGGCATGGTCCCCACATTTTAGACACGATATTAACCTTCTTGAGTCAGTGCAACAGAGGGCAACAAAGATTATTCCTTCCCTGAGGCACCTTGAATATATAGATAGACTGAGGGTATTAAATATGTTCTCGTTCGAAAGGATGTGTGTGAGAGGGGATATGATTGAGCTTTTTAAAAATTTTTAGGAGATAGATAAATTGGATGTTAGAAGTTTTTTGAGTTAGATGATGGAAATCGGACTAGAGGTCACAACTTGAAAATTAAAAAGCAAGGGTGTAGGTTGGATTTAAGAAAATATTTTTTCACCAATAGAGTGGTAGACTTCTGGAACAAATTGCCACGGAGGGTAGTAGGTAGTCCAAATTTAAATGTATTTAAGAGTAGGTTGGATGAGTTTATGGGGAGGCAAGGTTGTGATGGTTCCTAAGTTTTGTATATATTAATATTGTTTGTATATATCTATAGTTGCATGATTTAGTTCTTGACAAGCCTTGATTGGTGATACCCTTGTTTGTGGACACAATCCTCTGGATGTAGTTTTCCTGGGAGTTTGGGTGCCTTAAAAAAGAGGCTGTTTGACTCGGATGACCTATGATGAGCCCTTGTGGCTTTTGTCATCTGTTATATTATATTTTGGGGGACTTTGATTTTGTCTTCCCCTGGTGATGGTGCTTTTTGTGGGTGGGTTTTGACGGATGCGGATGACCTTTAATAGGCCCTTGTGGCTTTTGTCATCCATGAAATTATGTTATGTTAGAAAACTATACCATCTTCAGGACCGACAGGCAGAACATAAGCCATAGAGGGATAGTCAACTATATCTGGGATGACTTAGCAACCAGTACAGAAAATGTAGAAACTTTCTCCAATGGCACAATAGAACTTTTATCAATCTACATAAAGAAGTTAGACCTGATAGTCATCACAGCGTACAGACACCCAAACACCACAGCAGAACAGTTTCATGAAGTTCTCACAATAATCAATGTGGCATTGAACAATCTCCCAAAGCAAACCACAGAAATAATCATATTGGGTGACTTTAACTTCCCACACCTTAACTGGTCAAATATGGCAGTAAACGGAGGTACTCTCATAACATAACATAACATAATTTCACGGATGACAAAAGCCTATCAAAGGTCATCCGCATCCGTCAAAACCCACCCACATAGGACTATATCAGATCATGCAACTACTTTATAAACAATCCATATGATTGTGTCAGATCATCCTCCTACAATATACAATTTGAACAATCCATAGGATTGTGTCAGATCACATGCCCACAATATAGAATTTAAACCAGCCACACGAGCGGATCAAAAACAAAAAGCACCATCGCCAGGGGAAGACAAAATCAAAGTCCCCCACAATATAATATAACAGATGACAAAAGCCACAAAGGCCCATCATAGGTCATCCGAGTCAAACGGCCTCTTTTTTAAGGCACCCAAACTCCCAAGAAAATTACATCCAGAGAATGTAGCAACAAATGAGGGAATTAAAAAAGCTTGTAAATGAACACTGCCTCACTCAGTGCATAAGTCAACCCACAAGGGGCAATAATATACTGGATCTCCTACTCACCAACAGCCACAGCTTAATTCACTCTTATGAGACCAACAAAACCATCATGTCTGATCATAGGCTAATCCAAGTTAAGACATGCACAAACCAGTTGACTGAACAACAGGGAGACAAAAGGAGAATGGAAGACACACTAGGAAGCCTGAACTTCTACAGCCCAAACATAAATTGGGAGCAGATCCAGTCATAAATTCAAGAAATAGACTGGGAAAGACACCTAGGCAAGAGAACCATAGCTAACACCAATAATCACAAAGTGTCGGGAAATTTGCCTCCGACATGTGCCCAGAAAGACAAATAAGAACACTAGAAACCAAATACCCTGAGACCGAAAAATCTTAATGAGGAGGAGGGGCATGCTAAAAAGAAAACTATTGAAGACCACATTCCAACCTGTGCAAGATAGGATCAAAGCCCAAATAGAAATTAAAACATAGAGAGGCAAATCAAACAATCCCATGAGGAACAACACCGGAGAGAAGAAAGAGAAGCAGTGTCTCGCATTAAAGAGAACTCCAAATACTTTTTCTCATATGCTAAGAAGAAACTGAAGAACAGAACAGCAGTAGGCCCCCTCATTGAAGAAAATGGGGAGACAACAGATGACCCAAAGGAAATGGCATCCATCCTTAAACGTCAATATGAGATGGTCTTCAGTAACCCAAGTGCAGCCAAGATCATAGCAGACCCAAAATCCTTCTTCACTATGAATACCGGTAACCCCCAACAACTATCTACAATAACTATAAGTGAAGAAATAATAGCAGCAATTGACACCATATCTTCTGATGCAGCAGCCAGACCAGATGGCTTCCATGCCCAACTGCTAAAAAATGCAAAAAAGAACTAGCTAAGCCACTTCAGATCCTCTGGACACGCTCATTGCAAGCCAGTACTGTACCTGAATCACTGAAGACTGCCATCATCACCCCAATACATAAGGGAGCTAATAAAGGACAAGCCAGTAAGTACAGGCCAGTGGCACTCACATCTCACCTTATCAAGATCTGTGAGAGAGTCATTTGCAGAAAGATGGTTGACTTCCTAGAGAAAAATGCAGCCTTTAATGATGGTCAACACAGCTTTAGGCAAGGACGTTCGTGTCTATCCCAGTTATTGACACACTATGAGAAAGTCCTAGAAAACATCCAAGATGGGCAAAACCTGGATGTCATCTATTTAAACTTTGCCAAGGCCTTTGACAAGGTTGATCACGGTATTCTTCTAAACAAGTTACGGGACCACAGCATCAAGAGTTCACTCGGAAGATAGCTTCACAGTTTCCTGATGGGTAGAACCCAACAAGTGGCAGTCCAAGGAGTGCTGTCTGAACCAAGTAATGTGTTAAGTTGGGTGCCACATGGGTCAGTACTGGGCCCACTACTGTTTATTATCCACATAGGAGACATAGACACAAACTTGGAACACTCGGTAGCATCCTCATTTGCAGATGACACCAGAATCAAGAAGCAAATATCCTGCACAAGAGACGCAGAACAACTCAAAGAGGACCTAAACAAAGTGTTGCAGTGGGCATCATTAAACAACATGGCTCTAAATGGGGAGAAATTTGAATTACTGCACTATGGCATGAATAATGACCTGAAAATGGCAACCAGTTACTGCTACAATGACCAACCAATAATTAGCAAAGACCATGTCAAAGATCTGGGAGTCCAAATGAGCTGTGACGCTACCTTCACCCACCACACCAACCAAACGATTGACTCTGCAAAACAATTGAGTAGATGGGTATTGAGAACCTTCAACACAAAGGAAGAGCATTGCATGAAGACCCTGTGGAAATCCCTTGTACTCCCAAGACTTGAATACTGCTGTCAACTCTGGTATTCATACCAAGATACAGGACATAGCTGCCCTAGAAGCTCCTACACCAGCAGAATCCAGGGAGTACAACACCTAAACTACTG
Source organism: Ceratothoa steindachneri (assembly GCA_963969495.1). Taxonomy (NCBI): domain Eukaryota; kingdom Metazoa; phylum Arthropoda; class Malacostraca; order Isopoda; family Cymothoidae; genus Ceratothoa; species Ceratothoa steindachneri. Next base: position 10,404,026 of record OZ018324.1, read on the forward strand.
GGAGCGACTATCCCAGCTAAGTCTGTATACTCCCTGCAGAGGAGAAGGGAGCGCTACATAGTGCTATATGTGTGGAAGATACTAGAGGACAGAGTACCAAATGTAGGGATTATGTCAAACCACAACCCAAGAAAAGGGACGCTCTGCTCCATCCAAGGGACCCAAACATAACATAACATAACATAAGGTAAATATGTAGATTATCGGCGCGAACGATGGGACGTACTATTTCGTCCGTGTTCCAAAATGTTTCACGTTTTTGGAGTACATTTAAGTTGACGGCTCGTATGGGGGTAAACACAATTTCTCCCCCTAACTTTATATGGTCAGTCTTCGACTGACCTTCGAACAGGTAGCACGTGTTTTATAGAGCTCTCAGTCTGTTGATCTATTTTTCAGATTTTTCTATAGTTTGTTTGTTTTTTTGTTTTTTGTTTCTCACCACAATCAGCGAAAGCTAAGTTGCTCTTCTTTTTTTATTTCTTATTGCTACTTAAATTCTTTCTTTGTTTGAATAAGTGATGGAGTTTGGGGATGAAAGTGAGCATGAGTGTCGGAATGTATGCATTGGTTGTGGTGTATTAGGTGAGGGGTATACATGTGTTGTATGTGGGCTGCGTGAATGCATTGTAGATTTAGAGGGGATGAGAAGGCAGGATTTAGACAGGATATGTAGGCTGGAGGGGTTAGTTGCTGAGCTCAGGAGGGAACTTAGTGTTAGGCCTAGAGCTGGGAATAGGTTAGGTGGTGAGGTAGGCCAGTTAGATGTTTCAGGTGAAGGTAGAGGGCCAGTGGAGGAGGTAGGATGTGATAGTTCTAGTGATAGTGAAGTTAGCCCCCTTAGATTAGTTAGAAATAGGCCTAGTGAGGATGGGGGACAGTGGAGAGTGGTTAGGAAACATGAAGCTAGGGAGGCTTCTCCTGTTCTTTGTGAGAATAGGGTTGCCTCTGTTGAGGTGGTTAGCCAGGGGGAGAATAGGTGTGTGAGTCAGAGGGACACAGATCCTATTAGCTTGACTAATAGATTCAGTGCCCTAAGAGAGGAAGTAACTGGAAGTGATATGACTGATGGGGGTGGGGGTGGAGTTCGAGTGACTGGTAGTTTGAATGAGAATAGGAGTGGGGATGGAGTTAGGTCTGTGGGGGTTAGGAATAGGAGTCTGACTGAAGTGCTTGTGATGGGTGATTCGCGAGTTAGATATTTAGATAGGAAGTTGAATGCAAGTAGATTGAATGGTTTGAGGGTGTGTTTGCCGGGTGCTGGAGTGAGAGATCTGTCTGATAGGTATGAGGAACTGGTGTCTGGCTGTGCAAGGGATGCTGTTGTGATTACACATGTAGGAGTGAATGATGTGAAGAAAGTGGGTGCATGTGAGTTACGTGAGAGGTACAAGAGGTTGATTGAAAAGGTGAAAGAAAGTAGAATGAAAGGTGTTGTGACAGGTGTGCTTCCAAGAATGGATGTTGGGGTAGAATGGATGTCTCGTGCAATTGGGCTGAATGATTATGTGAGGAGGATGTGTGAGATGGAAGGTGTCATGTTTGTGGATGTGTGGGATAGGTTTGTTGGAATGAAAGAAATGTATGCGATGGATGGACTGCATTTGAGTAGGAGGGGGGTAGATGTGTTGTGGGAGGAGTATGATCGTGTTATTAGGTCTTTGCGGGCGGGAAACTAGATACTAATAGTGGTCAGGGAATTATGAGAGGACATTATAGTACTGAAAGTAGAATGGACTTGGCAGATAACAGAAATAGGTTCCAAGGCGATAGAGGTGAGGTCATTCAAGTTTCAAGAGGTGCTTCAGGGATAGGGGGGTTAAATTGTTTCTATACAAATGCTCGTAGTCTTAGAAACAAGAAGGATGAGCTATTTAGTTATATTAGCAATGAGGATATAGATATATTATGCGTTACTGAATCATGGGTTAATGAAATAGAATTTAGTGACACTATAAGTGAATTTGATTTTCAGGGCTATAATATGTACATTAGTCAAAGGACAGGTAGGATTGGTGGAGGAATAATTATCTATATAAAAAACAACATTGTTTCAAGTTTAAATTCTTCAATAAAGCAGGATGGAGTTGAGTCACTTTGGATAGATATTAGGTTCAGTAAAAATAGAATGGTGCATTTGGGAGCTTTTTACAGGCCACCTGGGCAGACTGATGATATAGATGAACTAATGATAAGGGAAATAAGTAAGGGATGTGAAACAGATGCAGTTATTATTGGGGACTTCAACTTAAACTCTGTGGACTGGGAAAATATGATAGGTAGGGATAGAACAAGTGGCAGGTTCATAGAATGCTTTGAGGATAATTTTTTGAATCAATTTGTTAACGATTCAACGAGGGGGGACAATATATTAGATTTAGTACTTTCTAACAGTGATCATTTAGTTCAAGAATTGACTGTTGGGGAAGCATTGGGAAATAGTGACCATCAGATAGTTCGTTTTAACTTGGGAATTGAGAAGGGTAAAATAACTGAGAATGCTGAAAAAGTTCCAAATTTTCATAAGGGAGATTATGTAAAACTTCGAAGCTTGCTAAATTTGGTAGACTGGGATATAGAATTCAGAGGTAAAAATGCTTATGGGATGTGGGATACTTTCAAGCATATAATAAATGTAGTCCAAGAACAATGTATCCCAATGAAGGCCATTAGGAACAAAAGTAGGAAACCATTATGGTGGAATCAGGAGATAGCTAGAAAAATTTCAGAGAAGAAAAGGGCATATAAAAAATTACAGGTAGAAAATAATATTCAAAATTTAAGTGATTATAGAATGGCTAGGAATGAGTTAAATAAGATTATAAAGAAGAACAAAAGGGTGTCAGAAATTAAATTAGCTCAGGATAGCAACAAAGATCCTAGAAAGTTCTTTAGTTACTATAAAATTAATAACAAGTGTGGCAGAGTTAAAATAGGACCTATCAAATATGAAGGGTTTGTGAGAGAAACTGATGAGGAAATAGTTGAGGTACTAAATGGTCATTTTGCATCAGTATTTACAAAAGAGAAACTAAATAGTCCTATGTATAGTACTCATAGGTCAGGAAAAGAGGTGTTTACTAACATTTGTGTGGATCGGAGGATGATAAAAGGACTAATAGGTGATTTAGATACTACCAAGGCCTCCGGCCCTGATAATATTCATTCTAGGATACTTAAAGAAGGGGTAGAAAGTATCTCAATAGCTCTGGACAAGTTATATACTAGGTCATTGGAATATGGAGAAATACCCGATGATTGGAAGAGAGCGAATGTAGTCCCCATTTTCAAGAAGGGTAGTAAAGAGGATCCAAATAACTTTAGACCGGTTAGCCTAACTCCTGTAGTCTGTAAAATTCTTAAGAAAATAGTTAAAAAAGGGATTTGCCAACATCTAGAGAGGGAGGGGTTAATCAGCGATGCTCAGCATGGGTTTAGATCAGGTAGATCATGTTTGACTAACTTACTAGACTTTCTGGAGTTTGTAACAGATCAAGTAGATAAGGGAGAGAATGTAGATATAATTTACTTAGATTTTAGTAAAGCATTTGATAAGGTACCACACAGGAGACTAGTTCATAAATTAAAAATGATTGGGATATGTGGGGGTGTTTCAAATTGGATAGCTGAGTGGCTGAAAGACAGGAAGCAAAGGGTAGTGCTAAATGGTGTAAAGTCAGAGTGGAGGGATGTTATCAGTGGGGTTCCTCAGGGATCAGTTCTCGGTCCATTATTATTTGTCATCTATATAAACGATCTTGGGGAGGCAGTTAATAATAAAGTGTCAATTTTTGCGGATGATACCAAATTAGCAGCTGTAGTTAAAGATATTGATGATAATTTTAAAGTGCAGGGGGACTTAAATAAATTGTTATCCTGGGCACATAAGTGGCAAATGACTTTCAACCTTGATAAGTGCAAAGTTATTAACATGGGAAAAGATAATAGAGAATTTAACTATGAAATGGATGGGCATTGGCTGAGCTCAGTAGAGGATGAGAAAGATCTAGGAGTAGTAATAGATAAGTCATTAAGGTTTTCTAAGCAGTGTATTGAAGCAAGAAATAGGGCAAATAGAGTGCTGGGTTTTATTAAGAGAAATGTCAGTTACAAAAGTAAGGAGGTTATTCTTAAACTCTATAACTCTTATGTTAGGCCACATCTAGAGTACTGTATACAGGCATGGTCCCCACATTTTAGACACGATATTAACCTTCTTGAGTCAGTGCAACGGAGGGCAACAAAGATTATTCCTTCCCTGAGGCACCTTGAATATGAAGATAGACTGAGGGTATTAAATATGTTCTCGTTCGAAAGGAGGTGTGTGAGAGGGGATATGATTGAGCTTTTTAAAAATTTTTCCGGGATAGATAAATTGGATGTTAGCAAGTTTTTGGAGTTAGATGATGGAAATCGGACTAGAGGTCACCACTTGAAAATTAAAAAGCAAGGGTGTAGGTTGGATTTAAGAAAATATTTTTTCACCAATAGAGTGGTAGACTTCTGGAACAAATTGCCGCAGAGGGTAGTAGGTAGTCCAAATCTAAATGTATTTAAGAGTAGGTTGGATGAGTTTATGGGAAGGGAAGGTTGTGATGGTTCCTAAGTTTTGTATATATTAATATTGTTTGTATATATCTATAGCTGCATGATTTAGTTCTTGACAAGCCTTGATTGGTGATACCCTTGTTTCTGGATGCAATCCTCTGGATGTAGTTTTCCTGGGAGTTTGGGTGCCTTGAAAAAGAGGCCGCTTGACTCGGATGACCTATGATGAGCCCTTGTGGCTTTTGTCATCCGTTATATTATATTGTGGGGGACTTTGATTTTGTCTTCCCCTGGTGATGGTGCTTTTTGTGGGTGGGTTTTGACGGAGGCGGATGACCTTTGATAGGCCCTTGTGGCTTTTGTCATCCGTGTAATTATGTTATGTTATGTTATGTTATGTTATGTTATGACGATGTATTTTCTGTATGGCCTAATGGCCCTGATTTTGATACCTTTTTTTAATAATTTGAATAATTTGCATGTCTCCATCAAATTTAAATATGAATGGGAATATGATAATAGATTACCCTTTTTAGATGTCCTCATTAATAAAGATCACCATGAATTAAAACTTGACGTGTATAGGAAACCAACCCACTCGAATGCCTATATACATTATTTTTCGTTTCACGATAATACTGTTAAAAAATCGGTAATTTCTAACCTTTTCCTTAAAGCATACAAAATATATCATCCTTCCTATTTAGATGAAGAAATTGTCATTATCAGGACCATTTTTTCTAATTTGTATTACCCCAATTGGTTCATATGGTCTGCCCATTTTGCAGCTAGGAAAACATTCTATGGTAATAAGCCTTCCCGCACTAACGACTTCAACAAATGTATAACATTGCCATTTAATAATAAATTAAATAGTTTAAAGGACATATTTGGAAAAGCGGGTATTAATCTAGCCTTTAAATATAATAATTCCTTAAATCAATTGATGATGGCCAGGAAACCCAAAGAACATCATAACATAGGAGTATATGCAATACCATGCAACGATTGCCATAAAGTTTATATAGGGGAAACGGGGAGAAATCTAGACAAGAGATTGTACGAACACAAAAGAGATATTAGAGTGGGCAGCGAAAGCAGTGGAATATTTTGCCATGTTAGAGACAAGAATCATACGATCGATTTCAATGGAAGTAAAATGGTATTTAAATCGGCTAACTATGTTAAGAGAAGAATCATAGAATCGAGCTTGATATCGTCAGTTCCTAATTTAAATCTATCTGAGGGTCAATTTTCTTTTAATCCTGTAATAAGAAAGCATATAAACAAAATAGTTAAATGTCAGCCCTTCAATATGTTTAGGCCTAACCCCCCCTTCCCCAGATTAGCCACAAGTAGGGGATTGGGGGAAAAAAGAGGGGATCTTGTGTTATGCTTATATGCACTTCTCTCATGTTTTCTATCCAGTGTCAGTTGAAAAAGGGTGCGAGATACACCGAAACTGTTCTGAATTAAATTGTCTTCGGAGAATGTTTAATTCCTCATCTTTTCTGCGATATTGCATTAATTTTCATCATATATATATATATATATATATATATATATATATATATATATATATAGTCGGAGCTGCTCAGTTAGAATGATTATTGTATTATTAAGATTATTAGATTACTGCCGTTAAGAAGATTATATCGTTCACGTTTCCCCTTTTAAATTCACCAAGTCTTGTCGCTCAAGAATTTAATACTTCGCGTTGAATCTATAAAGACTGCTATTCGCCCGCAAAGTAAATTCGTGACGTGCCGCTTGCCCCGTTAATAGGCCACTATTAGAATAAAGTATATTGTTGCAACTTCCTTCTTTAACTCGATTTACCCTGAAACCTTCGGTAAGCCCAGCCAAAATAAGAACACAGTAAAATCATCTTTGCAGTCAGAAACTTAATTCACCTTCATATAAGTTGGTAACTAACACCAGCCCCTATAGATTAGCATTTAATCTGTGAATTTAAGCCTCTTTTTCTTTTTTTTTAATTCTGCCCCTGCAGAATTTTGTCCTGTATGACGCCCCTACGGCATGTACACATTACAGGTAACATAACATAACATAACATAATTACACGGATGACAAAAGCCACAAGGGCCTATCAAAGGTCATCCGCCTCCGTCAAAACCCACCCACAAAAAGCACCATCACCAGGGGAAGACAAAATCAAAGTCCCCCACAATATAATATAACGGATGACAAAAGCCACAAGGGCTCATCATAGGTCATCCGAGTCAAGCGGCCTCTTTTTCAAGGCACCCAAACTCCCAGGAAAACTACATCCAGAGGATTGCATCCAGAAACAAGGGTATCACCAATCAAGGCTTGTCAAGAACTAAATCATGCAGCTATAGATATATACAAACAATATTAATATATACAAAACTTAGGAACCATCACAACCTTCCCTTCCCATAAACTCATCCAACCTACTCTTAAATACATTTAGATTTGGACTACCTACTACCCTCTGCGGCAATTTGTTCCAGAAGTCTACCACTCTATTGGTGAAAAAATACTTTCTTAAATCCAACCTACACCCTTGCTTTTTAATTTTCAAGTGGTGACCTCTAGTCCGATTTCCATCATCTAACTCAAAAAACTTGCTAACATCCAATTTATCTATCCCGGAAAAAATTTTAAAGAGCTCAATCATATCCCCTCTCACACACCTCCTTTCGAACGAGAACATATTTAATACCCTCAGTCTATCTTCATATTCAAGGTGCCTCAGGGAAGGAATAATCTTTGTTGCCCTCCGTTGCACTGACTCAAGAAGGTTAATATCGTGTCTAAAATATGGGGACCATGCCTGTATACAGTACTCTAGATGTGGCCTAACATAAGAGTTATAGAGTTTAAGAATAACCTCCTTACTTTTGTAACTGACATTTCTCTTAATAAAACCCAGCACTCTATTTGCCCTATTTCTTGCTTCAATACACTGCTTAGAAAACCTTAATGACTTATCTATTACTACTCCTAGATCTTTCTCATCCTCTACTGAGCTCAGCCAATGCCCATCCATTTCATAGTTAAATTCTCTATTATCTTTTCCCATGTTAATAACTTTGCACTTTTCAAGGTTGAAAGTCATTTGCCACTTATGTGCCCAGGATAACAATTTATTTAAGTCCCCCTGCACTTTAAAATTATCATCAATATCTTTAACTACAGCTGCTAATTTGGTATCATCCGCAAAAATTGACACTTTATTATTAACTGCCTCCCCAAGATCGTTTATATAGATGACAAATAATAATGGACCGAGAACTGATCCCTGAGGAACCCCACTGATAACATCCCTCCACTCTGACTTTACACCATTTAGCACTACCCTTTGCTTCCTGTCTTTCAGCCACTCAGCTATCCAATTTGAAACACCCCCACATATCCCAATCATTTTTAATTTATGAACTAGTCTCCTGTGTGGTACCTTATCAAATGCTTTACTAAAATCTAAGTAAATTATATCTACATTCTCTCCCTTATCTACTTGATCTGTTACAAACTCCAGAAAGTCTAGTAAGTTAGTCAAACATGATCTACCTGATCTAAACCCATGCTGAGCATCGCTGATTAACCCCTCCCTCTCTAGATGTTGGCAAATCCCTTTTTTAACTATTTTCTCAAGAATTTTACAGACTACAGGAGTTAGGCTAACCGGTCTAAAGTTATTTGGATCCTCTTTACTACCCTTCTTGAAAATGGGGACTACATTCGCTCTCTTCCAATCATCGGGTATTTCTCCATATTCCAATGACCTAGTATATAACTTGTCCAGAGCTATTGAGATACTTTCTACCCCTTCCTTAAGTATCCTAGAATGAATATTATCAGGGCCGGAGGCCTTGGTAGTATCTAAATCACCTATTAGTCCTTTTATCATCCTCCGATCCACACAAATGTTAGTAAACACCTCTTTTCCTGACCTATGAGTACTATACATAGGACTATTTAGTTTCTCTTTTGTAAATACTGATGCAAAATGACCATTTAGTACCTCAACTATTTCCTCATCAGTTTCTCTCACAAACCCTTCATATTTGATAGGTCCTATTTTAACTCTGCCACACTTGTTATTAGTTTTATAGTAACTAAAGAACTTTCTAGGATCTTTGTTGCTATCCTGAGCTAATTTAATTTCTGACACCCTTTTGTTCTTCTTTATAATCTTATTTAACTCATTCCTAGCCATTCTATAATCACTTAAATTTTGAATATTATTTTCTACCTGTAATTTTTTATATGCCCTTTTCTTCTCTGAAATTTTTCTAGCTATCTCCTGATTCCACCATAATGGTTTCCTACTTTTGTTCCTAATGGCCTTCATTGGGATACATTGTTCTTGGACTACATTTATTATATGCTTGAAAGTATCCCACATCCCATAAGCATTTTTACCTCTGAATTCTATATCCCAGTCTACCAAATTTAGCAAGCTTCGAAGTTTTACATAATCTCCCTTATGAAAATTTGGAACTTTTTCAGCATTCTCAGTTATTTTACCCTTCTCAATTCCCAAGTTAAAACGAACTATCTGATGGTCACTATTTCCCAATGCTTCCCCAACAGTCAATTCTTGAACTAAATGATCACTGTTAGAAAGTACTAAATCTAATATATTGTCCCCCCTCGTTGGCTCATTAACAAATTGATTCAAAAAATTATCCTCAAAGCATTCTATGAACCTGCCACTTGTTCTATCCCTACCTATCATATTTTCCCAGTCCACAGAGTTTAAGTTGAAGTCCCCAATAATAACTGCATCTGTTTCACATCCCTTACTTATTTCCCTTATCATTAGTTCATCTATATCATCAGTCTGCCCAGGTGGCCTGTAAAAAGCTCCCAAATGCACCATTCTATTTTTACTGAACCTAATATCTATCCAAAGTGACTCAACTCCATCCTGCTTTATTGAAGTATTTAAACTTGAAACAATGTTGTTTTTTATATAGATAATTATTCCTCCACCAATCCTACCTGTCCTTTGACTAATGTACATATTATAGCCCTGAAAATCAAATTCACTTATAGTGTCACTAAATTCTATTTCATTAACCCATGATTCAGTAACGCATAATATATCTATATCCTCATTGCTAATATAACTAAATAGCTCATCCTTCTTGTTTCTAAGACTACGAGCATTTGTATAGAAACAATTTAACCCCCCTATCCCTGAAGCACCTCTTGAAACTTGAATGACCTCACCTCTATCGCCTTGGAACCTATTTCTGTTATGTGCCAAGTCCATTCTACTTTCAGTACTATAATGTCCTCTCATAATTCCCTGACCACTATTAGTATCTAGTTTCCCGCCTGCAAAGACCTAATAACACGATCATACTCCTCCCACAACACATCTACCCCCCTCCTACTCAAATGCAGTCCATCCATCGCATACATTTCTTTCATTCCAACAAACCTATCCCACACATCCACAAACATGACACCTTCCATCTCACACATCCTCCTCACATAATCATTCAGACCAATTGCACGAGACATCCATTCTACCCCAACATCCATTCTTGGAAGCACACCTGTCACAACACCTTTCATTCTACTTTCTTTCACCTTTTCAATCAACCTCTTGTACCTCTCACGTAACTCACATGCACCCACTTTCTTCACATCATTCACTCCTACATGTGTAATCACAACCGCATCCCTTGCACAGCCAGACACCAGTTCCTCATACCTATCAGACAGATCTCTCACTCCAGCACCCGGCAAACACACCCTCAAACCATTCAATCTACTTGCATTCAACTTCCTATCTAAATATCTAACTCGCGAATCACCCATCACAAGCACTTCAGTCAGACTCCTATTCCTAACCCCCACAGACCTAACTCCATCCCCACTCCTATTCTCATTCAAACTACCAGTCACTCGAACTCCACCCCCACCCCCATCAGTCATATCACTTCCAGTTACTTCCTCTCTTAGGGTACTGAATCTATTAGTCAAGCTAATAGGTTCTGTGTCCCTCTGACTCACACACCTATTCTCCCCCTGGCTAACTACCTCAACAGAGGCAACCCTATTCTCACAAAGAACAGGAGAAGCCTCCCTAGCTTCATGTTTCCTAACCACTCTCCACTGTCCCCCATCCTCACTAGGCCTATTTCTAACTAATCTAAGGGGGCTAACTTCACTAGAACTATCATATCCTACCTCCTCCACCGGCCCTCTACCTTCACCTGAAACATCTAACTGGCCTACCTCACCACCTAACCTATTCCCAAATCTAGGCCTAACACTAAGTTCCCTCCTGAGCTCAGCAACTAACCCCTCCAGCCTACATATCCTGTCTAAATCCTGCCTTCTCATCCCCTCTAAATCTACAATGCATTCACGCAGCCCACATACAACACATGTATACCCCTCACCTAATACACCACAACCAATGCATACATTCCGACACTCATGCTCACTTTCATCCCCAAACTCCATCACTTATTCAAACAAAGAAAGAATTTAAGTAGCAATAAGAAAAAAAAGAAGAGCAACTTAGCTTTGGCTGATTGTGGTGAGAAAAAAAAACAAAAAACAAACAAACTATAGAAAAATCTGAAAAATAGATCAACAGACTGAGAGCTCTATAAAACACGTGCTACCTGTTCGAAGGTCAGTCGAAGACTGACCTTCGAACAGGTAGCACGTTCAAGATTAGGTATGAACAATTTTAATGAAAAATTTTAAGTCCGTGTAAAGGCCAAAAGTTCGTAAAAAATATCTACATATATAACAATAAAGCTTCTTATGCTAGATAATTGTACGTAAAGGGAATGAATATTCCAAGATAATTTGTTAAATAAAGTTGTGATTAAGAAAATAATTGAAGATTTGATTTGAAGATGGAATTCTTTTAAGATGGCGAAGTTAGCGTTGAAGAGGTAGAGAACAATTAGAAAGAAAGCTGAACCAATGTACTTTTGAAAGGAAGACTCAATTAAAATAATTTTAGGAATAAACAACATCATTCATCAATCTCTCCCGGCATACGCTCTCTACTAGTGAAACAGATACTCCTAACCTCGGTTTGAACTGACACCTACAAGCCAAATTTGATCTAATTTTTAAAAAAAGTTGAACTAGAATCCCTCTTCCAACCCTTGTTGAAACTACAAGATCAAGCCAACATTGAAATCAATTCCAACCTAAAAGACCAACTACGCGCAGAAGCCACCAAACGAAGGTGCTTTAATGGCAGCAAACTTATAACACCAGAAATACGCAGGAACATCAGCTGTCTAAAAAACAACAAATAAATAGTCACAACAAAAGCAGATAAATCTAACAAATACGTCATTGTAAACAAAGAAGAATATAACAACAAATCGAATACCATCAAAAGCGACACCACTAAATTTAAACGTATGAAAAAAGATCCAACAAAAGACTTAAAAAAAGAAAATAAATAGACAAATAACTAAAGCTAATGCAGTCATTGGAGAACTTCACTTCTAAAAGACCATCGGCGATTACAAACCAGGATATCTGTATGGAAATGTAAAAATTCATAAGCTGAACAACCCATTGAGACCCATCATCTCTCAAGTCACGACACCAACGTCCCATTTAGCTAAAACCCTAAACAAAGTAATAAAACAGTACATCCCTTCAAAGTATAGCATAAAGTCTACGGAGGAATTTATCGATATACTCCACTCTACAAGACCGGCAGGACTAATAGCTTCCCTTGATGTAGAAAGCCTGTTTATGAATGTGCTTATCGCTCAGACTATCGACATCATTATCTAAATTATGTACCACCATACTACAATGTCTCCTCCAAATCTTGACCCAAACATCTTAAGGAATATGTTACGTTCATGCACATCAGGACACCGGACGGTAATCTATACACGCAAGTGGATGTATAGGGTCTCGGTAAAGTATTCTCTCTCTCACTTGTTTCGTAGGCTGGGTTAAGTGATCAACCGCTTCCTTATGTGATGAAGGAATATATATATATATATATATATATATATATATATATATATATATATAGAGAGAGAGAGAGAGAGAGAGAGAGAGAGAGAGAGAAAGAGAGAAAGAGAGAGAGAGAGAGAGAGATTCTTTATTCCTAGGTATATAGCTGGAATAAGCTTCGAAATAGCCAACAGTAATGACACGAAATTTTAAGCACTCAACCAGCGCTCGGATCCAGCACACGATACTGAATTTGTATTCTCGGCAAAGGAGGTAAACTCAAGCGTAAAATGATAAACATTCCCCGAAGATTTTGTGTGAACCGTTTAAATCTTTCATTCGAATGTCTACTTGGTTCGACCCCCACAGATGGAGTGGCTATGGAATCACCCTTGGGGCCGACCTTCGTCAACTACTATATGGGTCAACTTGAAGAGAGCTTTTCTGACAACGGTGAAAATAAGCCACACACATATTGCCGATACGTAGACGACATCTACACCAACGTCCAAAACGAAGAGCATCTGAAAAACATCAAACAGAAATTTGAGGAGAACTCCGTGTTAAAATTCCATTATGAATTGAGCACGGGCAATAAACTCCCTTTTCTGGACGTTGGGGGTACAAAACATGAATGGTAGCTATATCACAAAAGTATATAGAAAAAGTACGGGCATGGAAAGATGCCTCAACGCGGATAGTGAATGGCCTGAAATGTACAAAATAAGTGTAATAAGCTCATACATCCGTCGAGCATACAAATGCTGCTTGATCTACGTGGGAACTTTTCCATCAAGAGATCTCACGCGTAAAACAAACACCCGTGAACAACGGTTTCGCGAACAGCATAATTGAAAAACAACTCCAATCATTATCAAATATGCAATTCAAAGATACGGATAAAAAGAAAAGTAATCATGAAGCAGTAAACAACATCAAACTGTATTACAGAAGTAAGATGTCCACAGCTTATAAAATAGAAGATAAAAACATCTAGGAGATTGTTAAACGTAACATCAAGTTAAGAATCAAATGGAAAAAATTCAACTTATTATATACTATAAAACGACAAAAGCCAACAATCTCCTTATGAAAAACAACAGCTGCCAAAACTTCTCGAATCTAAAGTCAACTAACATAGTTTACGAGTTTAGCTGCCCCAATGAAAACTGCAAGCTTTATAATAACTAAAAATATATTGGCATGGCAACATTTCGAGGCGTTTAACCATGCATCTGCAAATCAGAGGGCCTAAAAATAATATGGAGGGCACGCACAACATCAACCTAACTAGACATATTCTAGTTGACAACACCACAATTAAAAGAAAAGAGGGAAAGAAAGCTAGGCTGAACATCTTAGAATTTTAATAAACACCGGCCCTCAACAGTCAGGCCATGAGCTGGAATCGAACATTAAGGTTGTTCTAAAAATTCCACTCACCGGATTGGCGCGTTTCCTCTGACGTTATGCTTAAGCGAGGCAGAATAAATATCCCTTAAAAATGAATATAGGACAAGGGATCTACCATCTACAAGATGGACTAAAAAAGACAGTTAGAAGAATAGAAAGTTGCCAAAGAAAATTGATCAAGGCGCAATATGCCATGGTCTTCAACAAAATTTTCATTTAAGAAAGACTGCTACCCATCTACACTAATATATATATATATATATATATATATATATATATATATATATATATATATATATATAAATGTCGTAGAATGCGTCCCCCCCTTTGTTTTAAGAGTGCTAATATTGTTCTTTTAAAGAAGAGCCGTTGGAAACACGTAAGGATATAGAGAAACGCACAATAATTCCCCCAAATAAACCAAATAAACTTATATTTTAACTTTAACAATTTAATACACAAAAATTAACCATTAACCACAGAAATACTCCGAATATTATAATAGACAATAATTAATTCAATTAGTTTGACCCTCAAAAATTGGTAAATTTCGCTACACACTTCAATATATAAGATTTAGGCTTATGGACTCTACTGGAGTTTAAATACATCAGGAATGTTATTGACGCCACGACGCGTACCGACCGGCCAGATGGAGGTGGGCGAGATCACGAGGTAGTTTTGGCGATGGTGGCAGCTGGGGGTTCCACACGGTATTCAGGAGGGGTTATTCAAGGACGAGAATAATTACGGTGCTTTATGCGGCACCAAGGTAGGCGTGGTCTCTCTAGGCGAGAGTGAATCGAACTTGGTTCTTAAACCAAGTTAACTTAGATTTCGGTGTGACCACCGAGTAACGAGCTCAAGGGGAAGCTTTTCTCCTTCGTCACTTAATTCCTCATGGGCGAGGACTGAACTCGGGGAGGGTCTTCTTCAAGGGCGATGATCGGGGGGGGGGGGGATTTCTCTGACGAGAATAAGTTAAACTTGAATAAGTTAACTTAAATGTCGGTTTGGTAACCAGGAACTAGCTCGCGGATGAGCTTCTTTTTAGTTCCAGTCTTCCTCAAGGGCGAGGATAACGGAGCGGGGTTTCTCCGACGAGAATAAGTTGAACTTGGTTCCTCAACCAAGTTAAGTTAACTTATGAGTTTGGTGTGGCCACCGAGTAAAGGGCTTGAGGGGGAGCCTTTTCCTTCTTCTTTTCTTAATTCCTCAAAGACGAGGAATACCCCTGGTGTTTAAGATGCACCAGGATATGAGGAGTCTCTCTGACGAGAGTAAGTTGAACTTAACCAAGTTAACTTAACGTTCGGTTTGATAACCAGGGACTAGCTCGAGGATGAGCTGCTTCTTAGCCCCTTAAGGTAGGTAGCCCTGCCTCTCTTGCAGGATACTTCTTGGTCTGGTGAGCCAAGTAATCTACCTGTCCAGTCTCGGTAGCCCGATCTTAATCCGGGGACTTCGTCACCTGGAGATTGACGTATTCTACCAATCCAGTCTAGGGAAGCCCGGGGTCTTAATCCGAGGACTTCGTCAGCTGGAGACTGACGTATTTTACCAATCCAGTCTAGGTAACCCGGGGTCTTAATCCGAGGACTTCGTCACCTGGAGACTGACGTAATCTCCCATCCAGTCTAGGTAGCCCGGGGTCTTAATCCGAGGACTTCGTCACCTGGAGACTGACGTATTCTACCAATCCAGTCTGGGTAGCCCGTGGTCTTAATCCAAGGACTTCGTCACCTGGAGACTGACGTATTCTACCTCGATTTTCCTCAGTGTTTCTTATTTATAACTCGTCACACCACTGAGGGAGTGGTAAGAGGGGGGAAGGCTTGAGGACGGGCCCAGGAGGGTTCTTATGCTAAACAGTTTTTCTCTCCAAGTCTTACATAGGCTCCTCGTTAGCCTTCGAGCTTGGGAGAAACATGTCTCCAATTTCTTACTTGACGTAAAATTGAATCTCACTCTCCTGGGGGAGATCTTGCATTTTACAACCTTTCGGTCTTTCATAGCGACGAGTGGCGCGGTGCTGCGGTTACGCGCTTGACCCGACAGGGCTGGGACCGGATGTCTTTGCGGTAATCGCCTTGTGACTCCACTGCGAGAGAACGGGTAGGTGAGGATTCTACTAAAATAAACAAAGCGGCCATTTTGGTACTTAGAACGTAAGGAGGAAAACATGACCTAGCGTCAGGAATAGGTGAACCAATATCTTATAAATGAATTCTGGGGATGAATAATTTAAATTGATGCAACTAAATATTATAGAAGGGAATGCGTATAGTTTAAATTACTGATTACTAAGCCATTTAAATGGGCGAAATGACCAAGGAAAATTCTGGAAAACTCATGGGGATGCCACAGAAGAATGGCTTAATAGCGGAAATTTATTAAATATTTTGATATACGCGAATATACTTTGAATAATTGAAATAAATGGATATATGTTATTAATAAAGTACTGAATTGTATAATTATTAACACAAATTATAACAAAACGAATTTAAGCGAACCTTCTCAATAAAAACGCTGACGATATTGCAAAATGTGGCTTTGAGGCGGCCCGCAAAATTGGCCGAAAGTCAAATTAAAAACTATATTACAGTCGCAGCTAAAAGGTTTTGGACGCTTTGAATTTTTCTTATTTGGATATTTCTATGAATATATTGGTGTAGGTTTGCGTGCATATGTCAAATACATATGGAAAGTAATATAAAGATACAAGCTTTCTTATAACTTTTTTGAAATATCTAAAATGGCGATGCTATTTAAATGTAGGAAATCCTGCTATCAGTATATCGCAGGTTACATTCGAGATGTCTTCATATAACACATGATAGTTTTTCATTAATATATTCCATGTCCACAAGATCTGATAATGATATGATAAATGGAGAAACATACGTAACTATATCGTGGAGGAAGGAAGACTGATACGCACGCTGCACGAAGAACTCTAAGCTGTTGACAAATCGCTCGGAGAGTCGGCAGATCACATTAAGGTGTTGTAGAAGTGTTGAAGTGGATCCAAAAAAGGGTGACGATCTCAAACCGACCTCGTTCTGGACGACACAATGTCAGTACGAAATGTGACAGCAGGTCTTTGCGTCACACGAGCCTTCGCGATTGTAAGAAAACCGCAGTCCAACTGCAACAAGGATGGATAGGTGGCAAGCGGTTTAATGTAGCCGTCAGAATAGTCCATCAAAGACTGCTTGCTCAAGACCTGAAGGCATATAAAGCCCACTTGAAGCCGCAGGTCATCCTTCAATAGAAGTAACGTCGACTGGCTTGGGCACGTGCTCACTGCAACTAGTCATGCGTTAGTGTGGATGTGTTTATGGTCTGACGAGCCCATGTTCCAGGTGTTCTCGATTACAACAGGCAACATTAGAGTCGGCAGGTGGCCAGGGGAGCAGTGAAATCGATAGTGCATAGTACCAACAGTAAAACATGGTAGCCACTCTGTAATAATATGGGACTGTATGCCAAGTTTAGGGGTTAGGTCGTTTCTCCATAAATTCAGAGAAGTACTAAAATCTCATGATATATTACATACTATCCTCCGCATGGAGTGACCACCTCGATCTCATAGTATGAATCCACTGGAAAATGCTCTGGTAGATACTGAAAGAGGCTGTAAGAAGTCCTCAGTCAGCCTACCATGAGCAACTCAAGGCACTCCTCACCGAGGAGTGGGCCAGAATCACGCCTCTTAGGTGTCACACCTTCGTCGAGAACATCCCTCGAAGAATAAACGCTCTCATTACTGCCAAGGGAGTCTCGACACGCTACTGAACTTCTGTCCGATATCAGTTTGGTGTTGCTGCAATTTTACAGAGTTTCATCTGCTTATCTGTTAGATGTTACTAATTTATGTGTGTTAGTTATTATATCGTTAGCCTAGATAACATGTATGTATAATAATCAGCACACATAAATGTTTGTTTGAATTGGGATGTTAGGCTTAAAGGGACGGCCTGAAGTAGTTAATACCCGAGGGCTCAAATATAACGAGATACAAAAGATAAATTTTATTTAAGAATTAACGGAGCACATCACGATTAAAGATAATTAGTTTAGCAAGAGATAATTGATTGGATACAATGCAAGATACAAAATTGGTATAAAACGCGGGAGGGATGTGAGCTAGGATTAAAGAGAATTGTTAATGATATATAAATTTAGGAATGATATTTAAGGGAAAATTAAAGGATCTAAATGGTATGGTAAATTGAGGTTCTGAAACAAAAAGTAACTATCAGTACTCACACGCGATATGAATTTACAGACCTGAATTGTGGAGCACTTTGAATGAACGAAACTTTGGTGGATTGAAGCGAGGGCACGAGTGACTAAGTGACGATTAGAAAAGTTCGGACACAGGCAGTTCCAATATTGGAAAGCATTTTAAACGAGTTTATTATATATATATATATATATATATATATATATATATATATATATATATATATATATATATATATATATATATATATATATAGATATATGCAAATTGCAAATTTTGTCGAAGACCATTGTGTATTTTGCCTTAATTAATTTCCTTTGGCAACTTTCTCTTCTATGCAAATTTTGTTGCAAACCATTGTATATGAATTTTGCCTTAATTAATTTTCTTTGGCAACTTTCTCTTTTTCTAGCCAAAGGAAATTAATTAATGCAAAATACACAATGGTCTTCAAGAAAATTTGCATTAAAGAAAGACTGCTACCCAACTACACTAATATACGAGGGGCGGTGAATAAGTTTTGCAATTCGGATATAAGGAAACGAGATATGAGGAAAAGTGTTTTATTATTTTTCAATATAACTACCCTCGACTTCAATGCACTTGCGCCCCTTGTCCCTGAGGCTTCGAATTCCCGACAACCAGAAATCTCCCGAGTGTTGTTCAATCCACTCCTGGACGGTGAGCTGGACATCTTCATCGTCCCCAAACCGGCGTCCACGCAGTGCAGCCTTGCGCTGGCGGAATAAAAAGTAGTTGCTAGTGGCCAAATCTGGACTGTAGGGGGGATGGTTGAGCTCCTCGAATCCGCACTCGCGCAGGGCAGCTTATGCAACTCTGGCCTTGTGGACAGGGGCATTGTCGTGGAGGAGCAGAACACCGCGTGTCAACTTGCCGCGCCGCTTCTGACGGATGCACTTCTTCATCCCAGTCAGTTCCTCGGCGTAATATTGGCCTGTGATGGTCCTTCCACGAGGCGCATAGTCCACCATCAACACTCCCTCAGAATTCCAGAAGATGGTGGCCATGACCTTCTCGGCTGAGGATTGGGTCCGGAACTTGATGGGGGTCGGAGAGCCACTGTGCTTCCAGGCCATGCTTTCGAGCTTGGTCTCGAGATCCCAGTGATGGACCCACGTTTCATCACCTGTTACTATGCTTGACTCGAATCCCGTCGGGTCTTGGTTGTACAGGAGCAGCAGCTCCTCTGAACTTTGACGACGTTGAAGTAAATCATGGGGCGTGAGGTTTCTAGGGACCCAACGGGCAGAGACCTTGGTCATGGCCAAATTGTCGTGGATGATGTTGATAACACTTCCATGTGATATTCCAAGTTCTCGCTCGATTTCTTCGACCTTCACCCGTCGATTTTCGAGGATCCTCCTCTCCACACGGGCCACATTGTCCTTGTTGGTCACGTCTGACGGGCGTCCTGGACGGGGGTCATCTTCAAGGGACTCGCAACCATGGCGGAACTCCCTATTCCAGCGAGCAATGGTTGCATAGGACGGGGCGGTGTCGGTGTACACTGCAATCATGCGTTCATGGATCTCTTTTGCATTCTTGCCTTCCTTGGTCAAAAATCTGATCAAAGCACAGTACTCAACTTTCTCTATTGTTGGAAAATTTGTGACCGACGATTTGTGATCAGCTACTGCTTCTTAAGTAGACGGGGCAGGTGCGTGTGGCTGCTGCAGGTCCTGACTTGTCCTAACTTATCCTAACACCCACACAAACAGCCATCCCCCTTCTTTTGTTTTGCTCTACCGATTCGCAAAACTTATTGACCGACCCTCGTGTATATATATATATATATATATATATATTCTATTTAGCAAGCGCCAGTTTGATTATCGCCCGCAAATTCTCTATTGGGTTAAAATCTGGCTGATTCCCGGGCCAAAGTCCCAAAGGCTCGATGTTATTTTCAGCCAAGGACTTCTTATTGGCTTTGCTTTGTGACAAGGTGTGCCATTATATATGCATATATATATATATATATATATATAAAGAAAGAGCAAATACAAGTTCTGCGGGTCATAGCAACCACCACCACAGGGCTTTCGCCATATTTTTATTTTCTGCCTTTCAAAATAAATTTGAAGACAGAAAGAAAGATACAGAAACCTTGTATAGCAGACTATATATACATATAGTACAAGAGAAAGATAATGTGGTACAAAAATTCCTTGGAGGTTCCTAGCTTAGGGAGATACTGGGTTTAATGTGGTAACACTTTGGGCTAAATATAGTTACTGTACCTGGTAGCTTAGCGCTAAAGCATCTTACCGGCAACCAGCAGACCCGGGTTCGAGTCCTGGCCAGGAATTTTCCCCAAAAAATTTCCTGGCGTTATTTCTGTCTTCTCGGTAAAGGATCGCCTCATTGTGCCGCCCTCTGCTCTCTTTGATTCTGGGTTCTTCTAATGTCCCTTTCTCTTGCCTTTAAAAAACTCCGGTTTCTTGTCTCATTTGCTCATTCGCGTCCAATTTTTTCTTTCTCTTGTATATCTGCGAGACAAGGATGGATTGCCTTCATTGTGCCGTTATTTGGTCTCCTTGATTTTTGTGTTTTCCAATTTCCCTTTTTCTTGCACTAAAAAACCTTCCAGCTTCTTGTATTTTGTGCTCATTCACGTTCAATCTCTCTCTTTCTTTCTGTCTCTCTGTCCCTGCCCCTCCCTCTCTCTCTTTCTTGTAGTATATGGTATATTGTCTGCAAAGCACAGTTTATACATCTGTCTTTCTGCCCTCAAAAGGTTTTTGAAAGGCAGAAATTAAATATGTCGAAAGCGCTATATTAGTTGTCACACCTTCGCAGAGCTTGTATTTGTTCTTTCTTTGTAATGATATAGATAGTGGTGATCTTTTAGATTGTGAACGGGTTAAAGATATGGTATAAAGATCCCTTGGAAGTTCCTTCTAGCCTGAGGATATATTGGATTTGATAGGATGAAGCTTTCGATAATTTTGAGTTGTTGGGCATGGTAGCTTAATGATAGATCATCTAACCGACAATTAGGAGACCCGGGTTCGATTCCCGAGCAGGATGATAAAAGATTCTCCTATAACGTTATTTCTGTCTTCTCAGTATGGATTGCCTTTAATGCGCTATTCTTTGCCCTCCTTGATCTTTGTGTATCCCAATGTCCCTTTCTCTTGTTGAAAAAATCTCCGGTTTCTTGTCTCGTGTGCTCATTCACGCTCAAATTCTTTCTCCTTGTATATATACAGTTATTGCCAAAAGGTTTTGAGACTACTATAGTTTTTCATATAATAAAATTAATATAACTAATCAAACGTTGGATTTTGGGGGGTACTCGTATATTGTATTAAAATTTGAAGGTGAGATTTACAAAAATTTAGAACAAAACCCGTTTTATTAATAAATACAGTCGTCAATGGATCCGCGCAATCAATATTTACAATAGTGTCCTTCGTTCTTCAGGACTGCTTCAATTCGTTTTGGCCTCCTGGAGACCAAATTTGTGTTGATATCTTAACTGGTATGGCTACATCTTTGTTTAGTAAACAGCCTCAAATGCTCACAATTAAATGGATTCTATTTATCAAGCGCCAGTTTGATTATCGCCCGCAAATTCTCTATTGGGTTAAAATCTGGCTGATTCCCGGGCCAAAGTCCCAAAGGCTCGATGTTATTTTCAGCCAAGGACTTCTTATTGGCTTTGCTTTGTGACAAGGTGTGCCATTATGGTGAAAAATACAGTTATCATCCCCAAAATGGTCCTCGACTGTTGAGAAAAGGTGCTGATTAAACACGTTTCAGCACCATTTCGAGTTCATGACAGTGTTCGTGGACAAAATTGTTAGAACTCCAATTCACATTTATATGTATTTTTTGAGGCTCATTTCTTTCCTACTATTCTCGATTTTCCATTGCTTGGTTTAGATACATAGACGATATCATTTGTTTGTGGCCTATTTGTAAGGATAGTCATGGTTTCCTCAATGACCTTAATTCTTTGGTTCTTTCGATAAAATTTCCCCTCGCACTTGAGAATAATTAGAGTCCTCCCATTTCTCGATCTTTTAATTGACATAACTCCTTCTTCCTTTAAATTTACAATCTACCGCAATCCTACCAACTCTGGTTCTTATATTAACTTTTATTCTGGTCATTCTGACAAAGTCAAACGTTCTGTATTCACTTCAATGTTTCTTCGAGGCCCGCGGGCCGCCAACCCGGAATTCCTGGACATTGCTTCCGTACCCACTATAAAATTCTTCTCATCATCTACAAGGCATTAAACCTCGAGGCTCCACCTTATCTCTCGTCTGCCCTCTCCCGTCATATTTGGTACGCCATATTTGGAGGGTACCGAGGGGAGCCCTGGGGGACTTTGCCCAGGGGAGCGAGCCATTCCTCGGAAATCGGCAAGGGGACACCTCCCCCCCCCGAGCATTGACTCCTCAAAACTGCTCAATCGGTTCTGTCGCCCCCCCTATATATATATATATATATATATATATATATATATATATATATATATATATATATATATATATATATATATATATTACGAGTTTATTGACGAGAAAATTTACTCCTAAGGGGGAATTTTCTCTCTCTCTCTCTCTCTCTCTCTCTTGCTCCCCCTCCTTCTTTCACCCCTCCCCCTCCCCACACAGACACATAAATGACTGGCGTTTTTGTAGCAATAAATCAAAAAGTTCCCATTAATTAATTCGGTGTCTTTCTTCACCAAGGCTAAATTTTCCCCCAAGCGCAACAAGCCTGCAAGGACTTGGATTGACCGATGGAATGAAGCGAATTTTAAGATTATTTCACGCTCTTCTTCGAACCCAGATTGAGTCGATTTTGGCTTATGGAATATTCAGAATACGGAAAAATGAAAATAAAGCGGCAAATTAAAAAAAAATGAAAAAAACAAATAATATAAGGAAGTGTTGTAGCAAACTTTATTAAACCTAAATGTTGGAGCGGATAAAAAATTCAATTGGTTTAATAAAAAGCGGAAACCAACGATGGAATATGTAACAAAAACTTTTTATAACGTTTCGTATGGAAGTATTGAATTAAAGTGAAGTGTAAATAAGCGAAAGATAGATAATAATCAAACCAAGTGGTACTCGAGGGTCTAAGAACTGAGAGAACACACAATTAAGAACGACTTCTAAGGTCGATTTATGAGTGCTAACTTTCTTAACTTTCGGGGATAGAAATTACCTCCCTCGGCTTAAATCTTTGGGCCACATTTGGGAACAAATGGTAGGTGCGGAAATAGCCTCAACAATACGAACTCCGATTGTTTCTAAATTCATATTAAAGAAACAATCACTTCTGTTCCACCTTTGTTCTGGGTAGATTTCAACTTTTCCCTTGACCTCCGCATACATATCGTCATTTTTTATTGTGTGAAAATAAGTAAACTGCGATTCGTAAAGGCAAAATGCCCTTTCGACTCTCTCAGGCGAATCTCTGTTCTATAATAAAAGCAAACTATTTAAGTTTGGCAAGAATAAAAAAAGTCGCGGCCTTTTGTTCATAATTAGCTTGAATCGAAACGTAGCTCCTCTGGCGAACGCCAATTCAACAGACTATAGTCAGTTTTTTGCCGCTTTTTTTTACACGTATTTTGTTCGTTTATTGGGCATTCGCTGCATTAAAACTTATTGATAGGTTTTTGGATCTTTCTTCCTGATAAAGAGATTTCTTAATAAAAACTTAAGGTTTTAAGTTCGCGTTGGCGCTAACGCCAATTTCAGGTTAGGCTTATAACTTGAAGCAAAATTGAAATACTTCGCATAAATTAATCCCAAGTTATTGCGTTTTATGAACTGTTGAAGAGGGAAGATTGCGTGTTAATAAAAGAAAAGGAATGTTCTGGTAGATACTTTTTAACCAACCCCCTTACATATCCTGAGATTAATCTAGACGAGGAGTAGGAGACCAATTGTACTATTTGGCGAGGTCTATTAATTATTCACACAGCAGGGAGAGCAATCATCATATTGCATAAGTATCATAAACTAGCTTAAATAATGCAATATTTTAATTATTTTAAACATTTATACCTTCAAGGTTGGTAATAAAAAAACAATAGTTGTCATCGATCTTAATACTGCATTTTAATATAAAGAAACGTGCAATAGCCTAATTAAATAGAAAACCATAATTTTTTTAATAAAATATGCGCATCTAAATATTCTATTATTATTGTTATTAAGTTATTATTAAGTTTATGAGACTCTTTCCGTTCGAAATAAGAGGTAAGTACAGGAGAGTTGATGCTTTCCAGGTGATCGAGTAGGTCAATTTGAGCTGTGTACTTTATACACAATATCACTTATCTTATTTCATCACTATCAGACCAATCCTTCTCATTATTATGCTGCTAATTCTTACGTTGAGAGAGAGAGAGAGATAGAGAGATAGTGAGAGAGAGAGAGAGAGAGAGAGAGAGAGAGAGAGAGAGAGAGAGAGAGAGAGAGAGAGTGTTACAAGGAAAAGAGGTACCCAGGTAGACCTTACGATCCGTTCAAAGAGGGTACCTTTGGCGTGACATTTGAGTAGGCGCAGTCCTCAAAAGTGTCAATTGACGCCCTCGAAGAACACTCGCACAACGGTTATGTGCCTAAACGGCTACTTTTCAAGACTTTGTCCAGTCTCGACTTGAACTGATCAACAGAATTGCTGTTGACAACTTCCACTAGAAGTGCATTGCAAGTACCACAGATACTGTATGTGAAAAATTTCCTACACAGATCACGGTAGTAACGCTTCAGTTCAAGTTTGTAGCCGTGATTTCTGGTTGTGCCCTCGCTAAGCTGGAAAATATCCCTGTAGTCTACATTGTCGAAGTCTCAAAGTATTTTAAACACTTCGATACGCTCACCACGCTGTATTCGGGTCTCTACAGAGAACAAATCTAATTCCCGTAACCTATCTTCGTAACCCTTATGTCTGATAGAGGGAATCAGTTTAGTTGCCCTGGCTTTCTGCACACGTTCCAATCGCGCAATATCCTTTCGAAACGAAGGAGTCCAAAATTATACGGCGTATTCCAAATGTGGTCGGACAAGAGAGTTGTACAAACAGAGTAGTATCTCCTTGTTCCGATATCCAAACTGTCGCTTTATGTAGCCTAACGTCCTTTGGGCTTTCTTCTCCACCTCGATACACTGCTTCGAGAAATTGAGGTCACTAGTGATAGTTATACTCAAGTCCTTCTCAGTATCAATGCATTCAAGAGCAGTGTTCCTAAGGATATACAGTGAATGGGGGTTTCCGTGGCCGATATGCATCACTTTGCATTTGTTCACGTTAAAAGGCACTTGCCACGTGTCCGACCAGTCTCCAATCTTCCGAAGATCTTCTTGTAGGCAGCCAGTATTTCCTTCCTTTGCAACGTTCATACCTAGCTTGGTATCATCGGAAAATTTTGAAATCTTCGCAACCATGTTACCATCTATGTCTTTAACGATGATGAACAGTAGTGGTCCCAGGACAGAACCTTGAGGAACACCGCTATGAACGGGCAATCCACTCAGAAGCCTGTCCATTCATCACCACCCGTTGCCGTC
Source organism: Ceratothoa steindachneri (assembly GCA_963969495.1). Taxonomy (NCBI): domain Eukaryota; kingdom Metazoa; phylum Arthropoda; class Malacostraca; order Isopoda; family Cymothoidae; genus Ceratothoa; species Ceratothoa steindachneri. Next base: position 10,429,760 of record OZ018324.1, read on the forward strand.
TGCCGCTTAGCCAGTTTTCGATCCAGCCGGCTACTTTTCCGTCTATGCCCAGCGCTCGCACTTTCCGGAGAAGGCGGCGGTGTGGTACCTTATTAAAGGTTTTCTGAAAATCTAGGTAGACCACATCCACCGCCTTGTCCCGATCGTGCTCACTGAAGAGGAAGTGGAAAAATTTCACAAGGTTCGTCAGGCATGACCGTTGCCTCCGGAAGCCGTGCTGGGAACTCCTCAGTAGCAGGTTTGACTCTAAATACGACGTCATTTTGTCCACCATGAGAAAGAGTGTGTTACAAACAGTTAGGGTACATTTAAAAGACATTTCTGCTCATACCGAGGAGGTACTTACTTTAGAAAAGCTCTATCTATAACTTTGAGCCAAGTATATAACAGATCAAGGCTCTTCCCACCCACCTCTCCCACCCGAAACTTTGGGCAAGGAAAAATTGAAAAGATACCTGATTGTGCTGGAAGGGGACGGGGGGGGAGGGGCACAGTCAGGAAATTTTTATAGTAAAGCTGAAACGTATCTATTTAGTGGTTTTCTTTGCACTTAGCTGTACTATTTTCAGCTGCTTCTCGTCTACGCTAACTTTTCGATGGTAACATTAATTAACACTTGTGATATTGTGTTTTAATATTTTAACTTTCAAAAAACTTTGTCTAATCTTTTATTAAACGTTTCTACAGTTTTGCTCGGCACTATTTCTTCCGTCAGCTGATTCCACACTTTAACTATTCTATATGAAAAAAGGTTTCCGTAAAGGGTTGTTCTAAATTGTTTTGGAACAAGCTTCATGCCATTGTTACAAGTATAATTTCTATTTAGTTCGAACCAGATAGAGCGGTCGACATTTTCTATTCCTTTCAAAATGTTGTATACCTCTATTAATTGACCTCTAATGCGTCTTGTTTCTAGGCTCAATAGGTTAAACTTTTCCAGTCGCTTTTTGTAATTGTAATTTTTTTAAATTTGAAATTAATTTTGTCGCTCTGGCTTGGAGCCTCTTCAATCTCTCAATGTCTTTTTTCAAATATGGCGACCAAACCTGCGCACAGTACTTCAGTTTGGGTCTTACTAAGGCATTATGCGTATTCACATAGGTGGGCACGATAGCAAAAAATGTATTACGATAACCGTTAAATCGATAACGATAACCTTATCGGCGATAATCGATAACTGGCGATAAATTTATCGCCCGATAAGGTGATAACCGATAAATCCAAAATTATAATAAAATATTAATTATTGACTATATATAGCGTTATTTAATAATACAATAGTAAGAATAATTGAATACTGTTTCTTAGTTTCTTACCTGGTGAGGCTCTCCTTTATCTCCTCATAGGTTTTGAGGATCCTCCTCCCAGTTCGAACCTACCTATTTCTGCCTTCATGGCACGCCCGGCTCGCCCCTGTGTTAAACTGGAAGCAAAAACTTAAATTATCGATTATCGCTAGTTTGGATCCAAAAGTATCGGCGATACCGATGAATCGATAACGCGGATGGGGGGGGGGGGGGGAGAAATATCGGATAACTGATAACCCGATATAGTTATCGTAATAAATTATCGCTATAACGCCCACCTATGCGTATTCAAGATTATTGTTTCATTTGGGTAGCTAAATTGTCTTTTAATAGAGAGTTACAAGGAGTTACAAGGAAAGCAAGTACCTTAAAATACCTTTCGCTCCATGCCGTGAAGGTACTTGTGAACTTCCTATCCTAATATATATACATACAAAAATAACTATGAGCTGGAGATAAATTGACAGTAAAGTTTTTGAAACCTACCCGGTTGAACACTAATAATATTAAAATTATCATTAAACACATCAACATATATATATATATATATATATATATATATATATATATATATATATATATATATATATATATATATATCATAATAATACAGGTTCTTTATAGAATATTTATTTTATGTTCTGATCTTTGCAATCTCGCCATTTAATTTTTATATACCTATTCTATTGACTCTAGATTTTTTCGATCCTGAGAATCTTGTCATTATACTTATTTCTATTTATATACATATTAACTAATCCCATTATATTTTAGTTTAATAGCTCAGTGTATGTATGATTGTCTCTAGTGTTTTCTTAAAGGTATCTATAGTTTTGCTAGATATTACATCTCTCGGCAGCTTATTCTAAAGTTTACAATTTTATATGAAAAGAAATTACCAGTTAGATTTTTTTTTTAAAAACGCACGGTACTAGGTTCATCCCGTTGTTCCTTGGCTCATTGTCACTTAATTTGAACCATATTCCAGTTTCTACATTTCCAATCCTATTCAATATCTTAAAGGTTTCTACTAGTCTTTTCAATGTTGTCTCATAGTTATGTTTTCTTAACGATGGTGTTAATTTTGTTGCTCTTGCTTGTACTTTTTCAAGCCTTACAATATCCTTCTTTAAATGTGGGGACTAGCATTGTGTACAATATTCCAAATGTGTGTGTGTGTGAGAGAGAGAGAGAACGACAAAGAGCTACAAGGATAAGAAGTACCCTAGAAGACCTTGGGGTCCATTCAGAGAGGGTACTTTTGGACTATCAGTGGAACAGGAACAGTTTTGCTCAACGGCTTATGTGCCCAAACGGCCATTTTTCAAGACTATGTCCAGTTTTGACTTGAACTGATCAACAGAATTGCTGTTGACAACTTCCACTGGAAGTGCGTTCCAGCTACCACAGATACTGTATGTGAAAAAATTTCCCGCAAAGATCGCGGTGGTAACGCTTCAGTTCAAGTTTGTAGCCGTGATTTCTAGTTCTGCCCTCACTAAGTTGGAAAACATCAGTTTAGTCTACATTTTCGAAGCCTCGAAGTATTTTAAACACTTCGATAAGCTCACCACTCAGTCTCCGAGTCTCCAACGAGAACAGATCTAATTCCCTTAATCTATCGTGGTAACTTTTGTGTCTGATTGAGTGGATCAGTTTGGTTGCCCTGGCTTGCTGCACACGTTCCAATTACGCTATATCCTTTCGAAACGACGGACTCCAAAATTGTACGGCATACTCCAGGTGCTGTCGGACAAGTGAATTGTACAAAAAGAGTACTATTTCCTTGTTTCAATATCCAAACTGGCGCTTTATATAACCTATCATCCTTTGGGCCTTTTTCTCCGCATCTATACACTGTTTCGAGAACTTGAGGTCACTAGTGATCGTTACACCCAATTCCTTCTCGGTATCAGTGCGTTCGAGAGGACTGACCTTAAGGATATACCGTTATTGGGGATTTCGGTGGCCGATAGGCATTACTTTGCATTTGTTCAAGTTAAAAGGCATTTGCCACGTGTCCGATCACTCCCTAATCTTCCGGAGATCTTGACGGCGGGCAGCGTTTCCTTCCTTTGCAACGTTCGTACCAAGCTTGGTATCGTCGGCAAATTTCTAAATCTTCGTAACCATGTCACCATCCATGTCGTTAACATAGATGATGAAAAGTAGTGGTCCCAGTACAGAACCTTGGGGTACACCGCTGGTGACGGGCACCCACTTAGAAGCCTGTCCATTCAGCATTACCCGTTGCCGTCTGCCGCTTAGCCAGTTCTCTATCCACCTGAGCAATGCGCTCGCCCAGACGTTTTTAGAGTTCGCAGAAGTCACAGACACTAACGGCATCTGTGAGCTCCTTGCAACTCCTGCCCCCGAAGTTCTCACTCCATCTGTAGACTTGACATTTTCCGCAGGTTAATTTGCTAAACGGAGGACCATTCTTCTTCGTCATTTTAATTAATTAACATCTGACCATATGCATAAGAGGTGGGGGTATTTTGTGATTTTCTCTCGCACAAGTCACATCCGCATATTTCCAGGAGGTTTTCGGTCGTTTGGCCAACAGGAACCGTTTTAACCAAGCATACCAACTCTAAGGTCTCCCCTGGGCTGGACGTCCCCAATCTTGCCGCAGCTCCAAACTGGGCAGCACAAGAGCTCCAGGTGACCTGGTTCTCTGATTTTTTGACAGGAGTGCTTGAGGGGTAACCGTCTTCCTACTAATTCCTACTAATCAACCAAAAACGGGCAGAGTTAAAACAAATAGTAAAGCTAAGTGGCTACAACTTCATCTGAGATCTTTTGCTGATCTGGCTACCAGCAAGGCACAAATCTCTCTCACCAAAGAGCATTTGAGCCTTTGTTCACCAAGTAACGGTCACAGGGGGCTGGTCAGGCCATTACACGATAGGAGAAAGCTTCTAAGGGGTACTTAGCATTTCTTCATTAATCGTACCCCAAAGGTCTGAGATCCCTTCAATCTCTTGCATCCTATGAGTCCTCCAAGGCGTTATTTATTAGAGTTTTCGAAGCCTCTCTTCTCGCATGGCATAAGGTAGCCGCTGAGGTCCTTATAACTAAACAACTTATGTATAATAGAGATGATTTTTTTTAAGAAAGTTGAGGAGCCGTGGTGAAACTTAATGCTAACAGAATCGAAAAAGCTAGTAGGGAGATGCTAGGAGATGCATCAAGGAAGTACTAGAGAAGTTTGACAACTCTTTGTCTGGGTCCTACTAAAGCTACCTTACTGGCATGGGTGACCCTGTCGGACTAAAAGTCCCCCAGCTTAGCTAGCTGAACTCAGGCATATCGCGCAAGCTCTCTCACCGACGGCAAGGGGGTTGTAGAGAGAGAGAGGGAGTGTATATATATATATATATATATATATATATATATATATATATATATATATATATATATATATATAGGGAGAGAGAGAGAGAGAGAGAGAGAGAGAGAGAGAGAGAGAGAGAAGTTACTGTTGGCCATCTGATCTTCAATTTTACGGCTAAGGTAAGGACACACAGGACGCTCCGGTAAAGGGTAATTTATTTGGTATTAAGGAACAACGTTTCGGGAGTATCGCCCATCGTCAGGTTCTAAAATCATAAAACAATAAAATACATCGGGATATGATTAAATTGTTATTGTTATTAAACTTATTAAGAAGTCATAAAATCTGTTAAAACTATGAAAATTTGAAACATTTTCATAGGGAAGCGGCGTAAATAAATTTCTAAAGGCTAAAGTAATGGAATTTCTCTAAAATATAAACATTAAGACAGTAAAATAAATTACGCCAATAAAAATTATAACCAAACTAACATTATAGAAAGACATTAAGATCTTATTAAGATAAAAATATGCTAAAGTAAAAGATGCATATATTAAAAAAATGACGATATATAATAAAAAAAGTTAAGAAAACTAAAAAAAAGGACTAGAACAAATTTAAACTTGCAATATTAAAAATAACCAAGTTAAGACCATATGTAGATAAATAAAAATAATAATAGATAACTTTGGGATCTAAAAAACAGGAGTATCGAACATAAAAGTGTTTTAAAATATCTATATAATGTAACCATTAATGAATCGAAGAAAAAACTGAAAAAAACAAAGACTGAAACAAAAGTAAATTATTAAAGTATAATGTTTCTTACCGATGAAGTTCAGGTGAAATCACGAAGTGAAGAAATTATAATCTTTTGATTGGTTAGTTGGGAAATAAGAGAAAGTTGGTTGGTTGTTGACTGAGGTAATTAAAATTAAGAAATGAGAAGGGGGTCAGCAGTATTATCTATGTTGAGTGTAGGAGATTTTGTCTTTATCAGTAGAGATTCCGAAATTTTTAGACTATATTCATTGTTATTGTGACCAATTATTTTGAAATTCTTGATATAACATTCTGTTTTGCATTGTATAATATGATTTCTAATTACAGATTTATTTTATTTATTTATTTATTCCATATTAATCCAATGTACAGTATAAACATATTACATTTTCAATCTTAATGATAAGTTACAATAAGTACTTATACATACTCGTATATATGTATATACATACAAAGATTAGTTATGGGCCCAAAATAAGTCAGTGACTTTTAGGGCACAAACTTAAAACTTAAGACTAAGCATAAAATTATAAGAATAAAATCCCTTCATGTTTATAAAAATATAAACAACTTAGTATACATTTAAGAACCTAACCATTGTAAAGATTGCAAATAACGAATAATTATATTATTTAAATTTTGAGATAAATTAAAAAAATATTTTATTTCCAGCGATTATTTCAAAAGATCTGTAGTTAACATAGTCAACAGTCTTATATAAAAAATAACATATTTATAATGTATAAATCAAAGTAATAGTACACAGTATAATAGTGTACGGTAACAAATAAATACACAATAAGAAAAACTGAATAGAAATTTAGTAAGCCGAAATTATATTGTTTTTAAGAGCTTTTTTGAATTGAGTTAAATTGGTTTGGGATTTGATATTGTCGTCCATGCCATTCCATATTTTGATAGATTTGTACAGAAAGCTACATTGTGATTTTGATTTTGAATACAAGGGTGAAATAAATTTTGTTCTATTGCGGGTTTGGTGATTATGGGTATTATCAGCTGTTTGTAACATATTAAATATATAGTTATTATAGGAACACTTTATTGTTTTGTAAAGGAATAAGGATGTTTGAAAAACAAAGAGATCATTTAATTTTAGAATTCTGGATTCCTTAAAATAACGATTAGTGTGCTCTTTGTAGTCAAGTTGATGGATGGCTCGAATTGCTTTTTTCTGTAATATGACTAATTTATTGAGATAATTTTGATATTTGCCATACCAACTCTCTATGCCATATGTCAAGTAAGGTTGCACCATTGTCATATATAAAGAGTGGAGAATAGATTTAGGAAGAAACTTATTTAATTTATATAATATTCCAATCGATTTTGATAGTTTTGTTGAGATATGCGTAATATGTTGTTTAAAACTCAGATTTTCGTCAATAAAGATGCCTAGGAATTTGATATGAGTAGTTTCATAGATTATTCCGTCGCCCATTTTAATATGGGGCAATTCAATAGATTTTTTGTAAGTGCAAATAATATATTTGGTTTTATCTACATTTATTGATAGTTTATTAACATTAAGCCACATGAAGACATTTTCGAGTTCTTTATTTATTGTAGATGCAATGTTGCTCGGTTTGTCATATGGCAAGGGAGTTGATAAGGCACTATCATCCGCGAATAATATAAATTTAAACAGAGAAGATGATTTAACAATATCATTAATATAGATTAAAAATAACAGTGGCCCTAGCACGGAGCCTTGTGGGACCCCAGTTGTAATATTAAGGTGGGAGAGTCATGACCATTGACGGAGACAAATTGCTTTCTTTCAGTTAAATATGATTTGAACCAATTTTGACAGTTGCCTCTAATTCCGTACATAGCTAATTTTGACAGTAGAATATTATGGTTGACACAATCCAAAGCTTTTTTAAAATCGAGAAAAATTGAGAATACAATGTGACCCTTTTCAATGTTATCATATAAATATTGAAGGTGGTTAATTATCGCGTGAATCGTTGATTTCTGACGTCTAAAACCATATTGGTGTTTATACAACAGTGAATTAGATTCCAGAAATTTATAAAGTTTATTTCTCCCAGAGCGATGGCTTATTCTCATGTGAGAACAAAACCTCTCTTTGAATGAGCAAACCGTACTACCAAACAACAAGGATAAGTAAAAGCGTAAACAACACGGCTGCTCATTTCAAGCGGAAGTTTGTCTTTTGACGAGAAGAAACTTCTTATGGAAAGTGGGTTGACAAAAGTGATTTTGAAGTTAGTATGAAAGAAGTATTTCTTGAGTAATTTGTTGCATTTTCTAGTGAATAATTTATTGTAAGGTCCCATTTCAGGCACTACAATTTTTTTTTTATTTGGGGGAACATAATATGAGAAAAAAGATGGAGAGTATATATGGTTAGAAAATAATTTATTAATTTGTCAACCAAAGATGGGGTCAACAATTATTTTTAAAATAAGACTTTAGAGCCTGGAATTCATTGTGCATTAGGGAATAATTGGAGGGGAGATGGTAACCTCTATATATTAGAGATTTTATTGCACTGAATTTATGTGACAAATGACTGAAAAAAATTGATTCCTAGGTAACTAAAGGTAGGCTTTCTGTATATTGAGGTAGTTAGTTTGTCGGTTTTTTTCTATAATGACGTCTAGAAAAGGAAGTTGATTTTCACTCTCTAATTCAATGGTATATTTAATGTTAGGATGAAAAGAGTTTATAAAATTAAAAAATGGTAGCATTTTCTAAATTATTAAAAATAGCAAAGGAATCATTCACATAACCACCCAAGAGAACGGGCCACTCCTGTGTAAGGGGAATTTTAAAACAACTTTAATGTTCGAGTCCACCCGTAGTTTGGCTGGATGTTGATAGCTGGAGTTTCTTCGTTAATTAAGATGGCTTCTAAGGTGTTCAGTCTAGCTTTATTTTCCTTTTTTCTTTTGATCAACATCCAGACTACGCGCTGAAATCGAACATTAAAGTTGTTTTAAAATTCCGCTTACACAGGAGTGGCCCGTTCCCCTTACATAACGTTTAAGCAAGGAGGAATAAATATCCCCTAAAATCCGTTTTCTTTTCATTCCCATTTCATTCTGACTCCACCATTTTTCACCGATAGAGGAGGAAAGACACTCTGAAGATGATCGCATAGATCGAAAGCTCAGCAATTAAAGTCGAGTTTGGCTTTTACCAAGCACATTTCTATTAAAAAAGAGATGAACGTTGGAGAAGTTGTTTACCAACTACAAGATGAACTAAAAAAGATAATAAGAAAAATGGAAAGTTTCCAAAGAAAATTAATAAAGGCGAATTATACTAAGGTCTTTAACAAAATATGCATACAAGAAGGTCTGCTACCCATTTACACTAATATATATATATATATATATATATATATATATATATATATATATATATATATATATATATATATATATATATATATATATATTACCTTCTAGAGTTCTTTTGAAGAGCACGCAGGTGAAATGAGGTGCCCAAGGTTTGTCTTGTCTTGATCTCCGACTGGCATGCCGAAATATGCCTTTTAAACCTCACACATTTTAGCAGATCTCTCTACAGAGTACTTTTTTACTCCTGTCTTAATAAATATTTCGCAGACATAGCAGAATGCGTCTGTCGGCTGCTTACAACCTCTTGATGCCCTGTGTGACGAATGCTTCTATCAATGACGAGTGACGATGTCTGCGCTTTGACGGCTAGAGTTAAACTGATCTGTTGAGTAGACATTCTTTGTATTTATACAGTCATCCACGTAGCCAGAATGTTCTAAAAATTCTGCAAACATAAAAAAAATCCCGAAAGTTCTAGAAAGCTCTACAGTTTATTTTTCGCCAAATTAGTGCTGAATCTATGTGGAATGTAAGAGAACTGCCATTTCTGCCCAGGTCGCAAAAAAAAATATAAGGGAAATAATAGCTATTACTATTGTATTACTGTTTCTATAACTTTTAAATACAGTATCTCATGTTTATACCATAACTGAAAAAAAACATAACCCTTGAAACTTTTTATATATTTTTACTATTTGCATTAAAATAATGTTATTTACCATAGATGGGTTAATTCAAAAATTCAATGTCCTAACCACAAAAGCAAAGTTTTGGGATTCAAATTGACATTTTTTATTTAATAGACCCACAACCAATTGGAAAATAACACTTAACACAAGGACAAGACAAAAATAAAATTTTGTTACACAATATTCTCTATCGATCCATCTGTCTATCTAATTATACGCAAATGTGTTTTTTACTTAAGTATGAAAGAGAGAGGTGGACTTCCAGGTTCATCTAACTATGCTATAGTTAATTTCGTTGTTAATGCACTTAACAGTCCAAACCAGAAAAAAAATATTGAATACCTGAATCAGTCTCCCCCTCAGCATTCTCTTCTTAACCTAAAACATATCTAGTTTTTGTAGCCTTGATAGATAGCTTAATTTTGGGGGCCCAAATATAAGTTTGGTAGCTCTTTGCTGCACCCACTCCAACATTTCTAAATCTTGCTGATCATGAGGTGTCCATGCTTGGATACAGTACTCAATATGCATGGGCATCCGCAGGAAGGGGGGGGCAAGGAGGGGCATTTCCCCCCCCCCCCCCCTGGAATTCATGAATAAGTGATATATAGGAATTATATGAATATGTTGGAAATATAGGCGGATATGATGAGCAGTTACTCACAGCAACCAATCAGATGCCACTCCAAACACCACTTGCTACAGTGGCCAATGACTTGCCTCATCCTCTGGATATCGGATTATATGTCAACACCGAAGAACATTTGACCACTGATAGGAGATATGATCTCCTGATGAACACATATGTCCCCTCACCAACAGATTACAACGATCAGAAAGATTCACAGGCCTCTTGTTGTTTCCGTCACCCGTGGATAAACCAATATTCTCCATAGTTGTCTTACTCAAGTCACTTGAAAAGTGCTCTGTGCAAATACTGTGTGCTGTTCCCTCAACCAGTGCACCGAGGTCTAATGGGTGCTTTCATCGTGACTCCTTTTGCCAAATACAAAGACTTCAATGAGCACGCGAGGAAGCAGATTCTTTCATCCTGGCACAAAGGCGCACTACAAGATGCCAACAATTTCCTCACCACTGTGAATAACCCAGGGTTGACCATCGTAAGCCAGATGAACCAAGCAGTCAACCAAGCAGTCACTCAAAACCGTGAAAAACTGTTCCTTATTCTATCTAGTATTCTGTTCTGCTGCAGTCATGACATTGCTTTGAGGGGAAAGGAAAGTACATCGGGAAACCTCTGTGACCTACTGTGATTCAGGATAGAAGTAAGGGACACGGTCTTGAAGCATCACATGGAGAGGGAGATTAAAAATGCGAGGTACACATCAGTCCGTGTACAAAACGAGCTGATACTTCTCTCCGAAGAAGTGATAAGAGAAGATATTGCGAAGGTTGCCAATAAATCAAATGGATTTGTTGATCATTGCTGATTAAACTGCTGACATATCAGTCACCGAACAACTGTCCATTGGCGCACGATTTATTGCGCTGCAGGAGAAACGGAATGATTCAGCCATCATACGCGAAGAATTCCTTGGATTTGTTCCACTGGAGATGATGGACGCTGCAACAATTGCAGATACTATCATCAACCAAACAAAAAGAATTGGTCTGGCCTCAACAAGCTTCATGGTCAAGGCTACGATGGATGCTCAACCATGGCAGGAAAAGACAATGGTGTACAGGCCCGTATCAAGAACACTTATCCCAAAGCCGTTTTTGTGCACTGCTCTTCACATCGACTTAATTTGGTGGATCATGATCTAAATTCTGTTGCAGATATTCGGAATACAACTGGAACTGTGAATCTATCATCAATTTTTTCCGCGACAGTCTCAAGCACAGAAGGCCGTTTCCAAATCTACCTTTGTTGTGTGACACTAGATGGAGCGCAAAGTACAAAAGCATCCGCGTCTTTTCAGAGAACTTTTGTGATTGTGATATCTATGCAAAACTGGAGCAACTAGAGGTGAGCCAACATGAGTCACAGAGTACCCGTCAGACGGCACATCAGCTGAGGAGTGCAGCAGGTACCACATTGTTCCTCATCTGTCTCAAGATTATAGCGAAATACTCAGCGATGTTGGAGCCAGTGGCCCAACAGCTACAAGCAGTCGAGATGGACATGATGGGAGTCCGAGATCACATTGACTTGTTAATGAAGGCTTTCCGAGATTACCGGGATGAATCGGATCGTGTGTTTTCAGAAGATGTCATCCCTGAGGTGAAAATATTACCAGGAGAACTTGGTATAGAATTGACTATGCCTCGACGATGCGCACGCCAGATCTAACGGTCGAATGTAGGAGGCTCCATTGAGGAGTACTATTGCCGCACCATATATTTCCCGTACATGGATTCCTTGATTCAGTCTCGGGAAAGTCGCTTTGGTGATAGTAACACATCATATTTTCATATTTTTGCTTTACATCCAATTGAAATGAAGAAAATAAAAAGAGGTGAATTTAAGAATATCGTTTCATCTATCAAAGAAATATACGAAATTGAGAGTTTTGTTGAAGAAGCTCTAGCGTGGTATGACGTGCAGAAACATAAGGGCCCACTGGATGACAACTCTCTCTCTCTCTCTCTATCTATCTATCTGGGTATGCTTGAGCAGTTGAAGGAGATCACTCTGTTCCCTGCTGTGCGCAAGGCTATCCTCACCGCACTGACTCTGCCTGCAACAACATGTACAGTGCAGGGGTCTTTTAGCGCAATGCGCCGGGTGAAGACCTGCTTAAGGTCAACAATGACCGATCAACGTTTGTCTGGCCTCTGTGTGCTCAGTGAACACCGTGAAAAAATGAACAGCCAGAACACAGATAATGAACAGGGTCATTGACAAGTTTGGAAGAGATCCCCGACGACTCCATTTCCTGTTCACGTAGTAGTAATAATAATACTTTAATAGTAGAAAACTGGATAAACAGTTGAACAATGTCCATCGTACTTTATTCATTTTGTATTTTCCATGCATTTTTTTTTATTTTCCTTAAATTTTAGGGGGGGAAATGCCTATCCTTGCGCTCCCTGCGGACGGCCATGAACACAGCCAATGCTCAAGACACATTTTGCTCACGACACGATAGCATTGCCTGGAACTTTTTCAATCATTACTAATAATTACTTCTAAGTCTTTTTCTTGACTGAGACAATAACGCCAATTGCCTTCCATCTCATACAAAACCTTTCTGCATTTTATTACACTTCTTAAAATTGAATTCCATCTTCTACTTATGACTTATCTGCCCATGCAATCAGCTGATTCAATTTTCTCTGTAACTGTATACATCCTTCACCACCGCAATCGTCCCTTCCATAGCCTCAACCATTGTCTATACTATGTCAAAATATAACGGCCTATATCACTTGCTTACAATTAAACAGTAATCCTGGTACTCAAATTAAGTTACCAAGATAAGCTATAGTGAAACTAGGTCTAGACTTTTCATTTATATTCGGCCTAGACAAGGGGTCTCCAAACTACGGCCCGCGAGGTCAGTTCATCCGGCCCGCCGCTACACTGTGCTACAAATGAACATTTGAAAGCAATTCTCTTGATTGGATGCAGCAATTACAAAGCAAATATTGATGATATTTTAGAAGATAAAGGCCAGTTTCACAAATCTCACTAACGATATATTGTTGAGACACATCCTCCCACTTTGATGAGTAGAGACAGAAAAGAAATCGCAGTTTACAAAATTTATTGAAATTCAATATAAATGTATAATAGTGTATGATAAAAATCAACAACCATCACAAACCTCAACCCTTAATACTTATAGCAAAGAGCCAAATAGTAATATAATCATGGGCGCATCCAAGGAAGACCTAGGGGGCCGAGCTTCCCTATAAACAGAGAGAAATCCAACACAGTGTGCCTGGCTTGCATTGCTTTTCGAGTCTGCACCTCGTGTCGTGTGTCACGGCGGACACACGGTCCATGCGCGCGTGCTGCTTAGTTTTTAAGACTCGGATATGTGCGCACTGGGTGTGATAATACTATATCATTGCTAACGACGCCTTCTTTGATAACTTTTGGTAAATAAATGTTTGTTGTCTTTATTTTTTGTGTATTTTGTATATTGGTAAATAAATATGTTTGTCTTTATTTTTTGTGTATTGGTAAATAAATATGTTGGTTGACTTTATTTTTTGTGTATTCACTATATTGTATTCACTATATTCTTCCCAAGTAAATTCTTCTGATAAGTTTTTTATAGCGTCACTGATCAATTTATTTTGTTGTTCATTTAAAGTAACTGGATTTGCATTTGTAAGAAGATCTGCAAAACTTTGGCCAAAAATATTTGCTTTTTCTCTGTCATTTAACACTGGATTACCATTTTGAATAAGAGGAAATGTTTGTTCTTTATAAGTGCCTCTGAATTTTTAAAAATAAAATCAAAGATCTTGAATTGGTGTTCTAAAGTTTACATTAGAAATAAATTTGGGGGGATACATCTGCTTGTATTGGAGCTAGATTTGTTGTCCAATCTGACCATTTGCTATCTTTTATCTTCCAATTTGGTCTTTTTCTTGTTTTGGATATAATTATTTGTTCAGATATAGAGATAAGGATCGGGGTATGATCTGAGCCAAGATCTTTACCCAAGTTAATTTCAGTTTTGTCTGAAAGAGCTGCAGATACTAAAGTAAGATCTATAGTTGAATAAGAGTTATTTTTTTAAGTGGTATCTTATTTTGAGACCAAAAAAAGTAGCTAGAGTTAGATCTGATTGGGTGATATAGTTATTGAAGGAGATTGCTTGTTGCAGAGGTTCACGTCAAAGATGATTATCCCATGTTGGGTGTCTTTGATTTAGGTCACCACAAATAATTAATTTGTTACCCAGTTGAGATATATAGAATTCTAATTCTTGATCAATAAAGTTGTTTGTATGGGGATTGTATAAATTAAGTACATCAACAGCATTATTATTTTTTAGATAAATTCTGGCAACTTGACCTTCCAAGATTTTGTTAATATAGTTATTTAGTTTTATAATTTTTATAGTTTATATCTTTGCGAATTAAAGTCATTATACCTTCACCCCTTCTATCTCTATCTATTCTAAAAAATGTATAGTAAATGAAATTAACATTTGATTCGGTACCCAACCGTGTCTCACATATACAACACAAGTGGGGTTTGTTAGCGTATAAATAAACTTTGAATTCTGATAAGGGGGAGAATAAGTTCTGGCAGTTCCATTGTAGAATTGTTGTTATTCCTTCTATTATCCATTTTATTTGACTTTTTTATTTATAGATTCAGTTGCATTAATAACAGGTCTTTATTAGAAGATTTTATTAAATTTGGATTATTAGTTTTATTAAGTTTTTTATTTTTTTCCGGTTCATATTTTTTTTTTTTTTATTGTTTTTACCTTGAGGACTAGCGGCATCATTTGCTTCAACAACAGGAGATTTTTGTCTTTTTTTTATCAACACCTGCATTTTTAGGCGGTAAAGTTAAGTTTATTTTCCTTAGATAGTGGGTTACTTGTGTCTCGTTTGGCACTTTTATCCTGATTATCAACATTAATAGGTGTTTCCTGTTTTTTATTTCCTTTTTCACCTGGTATTGGTTGGGTTTCTTTATTAGGTGTTATATTAGCAGATTGAGAATATATAGCTTCTCGTTGCATTTTTTTTTGCATCAACCATTGCTTCTTCAAATTCATCCTGTCCCAATAGTCTTTTGAGCAAAGCAATCAGAAGAAAGTTGTAAATAGTAGTATTATTTGTAGTATTTTGATAGTTACTGGTTTGGGGCAGGTCAATAAGGACGCATTTAAATTAATGTGAGGGTTAGGATTAATTGTCCTGTCATGAGCAATTGATTTGGGCTTCTTATTAATTAAGGTTCGGGGGTTAATTGACTTATCAGTGATTATATTATTTATAGCTTGGTTTTGTAGGTTGGATTTTAAGATAGATGCATAGCTTGAGTGATTTACCTCTTGAGAATTTTGTATATCCATAACATTTACTTTAGTACTAGTAGGAGGATGATAATTTATACTATTATTTTGTTTTATTTGCATTTATGCTCTCTCATAACTAATATTTGATCTTTTTGCTATTGTTTCAATTTTCCTGGCTTTCCTGTATACCTCTGCATCCTTTAAAGGTTGAGACACGATTTAAATTGCAATTTGCACATTTCAAGGTTTCTCTTGGGCAATCTTTAGATAAATGGGTATTGCTACATATTCAGCATTTTACTTTTGATCTACAGGAATTTAGAGTATGTCCATATTTTTGGCATTTAAAACATTGTATTGGTTGTGGAATGTAATCATTTACAAAGAAGTTAGTGCACAATATTTTAATTATTGTTGGCTTGTTTTCAACAGAAAAGTCAATTTTAATGAATCGTGTTGGAGAGTTGTCTTTCTTGATTCTCTTATTAATACGAGCCATTATTAAAAATAGCAAAGGAATCATTCACATAACCACCCAAGAGAACGGGCCACTCCTGTGTAAGGGGAATTTTAAAACAACTTTAATGTTCGATTCCACCCTTAGTTTGGCTGGATGTTGATAGCTGGAGTTTCTTCGTTAATTAAGATGGCTTCTAAGGTGTTCAGTCTAGCTTTATTTTCCTTTTTTCTTTTGATCAACATCCAGACTACGCGCTGAAATCGAACATTAAAGTTGTTTTAAAATTTCGCTTACACAGGAATGGCCTGTTCCCTTGACATAACGTTTAAGCAAGGAGGAATAAATATCCCCTAAAATCCGTTTTCTTTTCATTCCCATTTCATTCTGACTCCACCATTTTTCACCGATAGAGGAGGAAAGACACTCTGAAGATGATCGCATAGATCGAAAGCTCAGCAATTAAAGTCGAGTTTGGCTTTTACCAAGCACATTTCTATTAAAAAAGAGATGAACGTTGGAGAAGTTGTTTACCAACTACAAGATGAACTAATAAAGATAATAAGAAAAATGGAAAGTTTCCAAAGAAAATTAATACAGGCGAATTATACTATGGTCTTTAACAAAATATGCATACAAGAAGGTCTGCTACCCATTTACACTAATATATATATATATATATATATATATATATATATATATATATATATATATATATATATATATATTACCTTCTAGAGTTCTTTTGAAGAGCACGCAGGTGAAATGAGGTGCCCAAGGTTTGTCTTGCCTTGATCTCCGACTGGCATGCCGAAATATGCCTTTTAAACCTCATACATTTTAGCAGATCTCTCTACAGAGTACTTTTTCACTCCTGTCTTAATAAATTTTTCGCAGACATAGCAGAATGCGTCTGTCGGATGCTTACAACCTCTTGATGCCATGTGTGACGAATGCTTCTATCAATGACGAGTGACGATGTCTGCGCTTTGACGGCTAGAGTTAAACTGATCTGTTGAGTAGACATTCTTTGTATTTATACAGTCATCCACGTAGCCAGAATGTTCTAAAAATTCTGCAAACATAAAAAAAAATCCCGAAAGTTCTAGAAAGCTCTACAGTTTATTTTTCGCCAAATTAGTGCTGAATCTATGTGGAATGTAAGAGAACTGCCATTTCTGCCCAGGTCGCAAAAAAAAAATATAAGGGAAATAATAGCTATTACTATTGTATTACTGTTTCTATAACTTTTAAATACAGTATCTCATGTTTATACCATAACTGAAAAAAAACATAACCCTTGAAACTTTTTATATATTTTTACTATTTGCATCAAAATAATGTTATTTACCATAGATGGGTTAATTCAAAAATTCAATGTCCTAACCACAAAAGCAAAGTTTTGGGATTCAAATTGACATTTTTTATTTAATAGACCCACAACCAATTGGAAAATAACACTTAACACAAGGACAAGACAAAAATAAAATTTTGTTACACAATATTCTCTATCGATCCATCTGTCTATCTAATTATACGCAAATGTGTTTTTTACTTAAGTATGAAAGAGAGAGGTGGACTTCCAGGTTCATCTAACTATGCTATAGTTAATTTCGTTGTTAATGCACTTAACAGTCCAAACCAGAAAAAAATATTGAATACCTGAATCAGTCTCCCCCTCAGCATTCTCTTCTTAACCTAAAACATATCTAGTTTTTGTAGCCTTGATAGATAGCTTAATTTTTGGGGGCCCAAATATAAGTTTGGTAGCTCTTTGCTGCACCCACTCCAACATTTCTAAATCTTGCTGATCATGAGGTGTCCATGCTTGGATACAGTACTCAATATGCATGGGCATCCGCATGAAGGGGGGGCAAGGAGGGGCATTTCCCCCCCCCCCCCTTGGAATTCATGAATAAGTGATATATAGGAATTATATGAATATGTGGGAAATATAGGCGGATATGATGAGCAGTTACTCACAGCAACCAATCAGATGCCACTCCAAACACAACTTGCTACAGTGGCCAATGACTTGCCTCATCCTCTGGATATCGGATTATATGTCAACACCGAAGAACATTTGACCACTGATAGGAGATATGATCTCCTGATGAACACATATGTCCCCTCACCAACAGATTACAACGATCAGAAAGATTCACAGGCCTCTTGTTGTTTCCGTCACCCGTGGATAAACCAATATTCTCCATAGTTGTCTTACTCAAGTCACTTGAAAAGTGCTCTGTGCAAATACTGTGTGCTGTTCCCTCAACCAGTGCACCGAGGTCTAATGGGTGCATTCATCGTGACTCCTTTTGTCAAATACAAAGACTTCAATGAGCACGCGAGGAAGCAGATTCTTTCATCCTGGCACAAAGGCGCACTACAAGATGCCAACAATTTCCTCACCACTGTGAATAACCCAGGGTTGACCATCGTAAGCCAGATGAACCAAGCAGTCAACCAAGCAGTCACTCAAAACCGTGAAAAACTGTTCCTTATTCTATCTAGTATTCTGTTCTGCTGCAGTCATGACATTGCTTTGAGGGGAAAGGAAAGTACATCGGGAAACCTCTGTGACCTACTGTGATTCAGGATAGAAGTAAGGGACACGGTCTTGAAGCATCACATGGAGAGCGAGATTATAAATGCGAGGTACACATCAGTCCGTGTACAAAACGAGCTGATACTTCTCTCCGAAGAAGTGATAAGAGAAGATATTGTGAAGGTTGCAAATAAATCAAATGGATTCTCGATCATTGCTGATTAAACTGCTGACATATCAGTCACCGAACAACTGTCCATTGGCGCACGATTTATTGCGCTGCAGGAGAAACGGAATGATTCAGCCATCATACGCGAAGAATTCCTTGGATTTGTTCCACTGGAGATGATGGACGCTGCAACAATTGCAGATACTATCATCAACCAAACAAAAAGAATTGGTCTGGCCTCAACAAGCTTCATGGTCAAGGCTACGATGGATGCTCAACCATGGCAGGAAAAGACAATGGTGTACAGGCCCGTATCAAGAACACTTATCCCAAAGCCGTTTTTGTGCACTGCTCTTCACATCGACTTAATTTGGTGGATCATGATCTAAATTCTGTTGCAGATATTCGGAATACAACTGGAACTGTGAATCTATCATCAATTTTTTCCGCGACAGTCTCAAGCACAGAAGGCCGTTTCCAAATCTACCTTTGTTGTGTGACACTAGATGGAGCGCAAAGTACAAAAGCATCCGCGTCTTTTCAAAGAACTTTTGTGATTGTGATATCTATGCAAAACTGGAGCAACTAGAGGTGAGCCAACATGAGTCACAGAGTACCCGTCAGACGGCACATCAGCTGAGGAGTGCAGCAGGTACCACAGTGTTCCTCATCTGTCTCAAGATTATAGCGAAATACTCAGCGATGTTGGAGCCAGTGGCCCAACAGCTACAAGCAGTCGAGATGGACATGATGGGAGTCCGAGATCACATTGACTTGTTAATGAAGGCTTTCCGAGATTACCGGGATGAATCGGATCGTGTGTTTTCAGAAGATGTCATCCCCTGAGGTGAAAATATTGCCAGGAGAACTTGGTATATAATTGACTATGCCTCGACGATGCGCACGCCAGATCTAACGGTCGAATGTAGGAGGCTCCATTGAGGAGTACTATCGCCGCACCATATATATCCCGTACATG